>JASGCC010000047.1:1233828-1896478 GCA_030067915.1 Hydractinia echinata | reverse complement strand
TCATCCTGTTTTTCCACATGTTGTATTGTTTTTGGTAAAATGTCACTAGCGCTATCATGACTTGTAATCATCGGCACCAAAACTAGACATTGAAAACAAAATTAGAAAATCTGCAAAACCATTGGAATATCCCAATGACAGAATTCTAAAAACTCAACCTATTCCACTAAGAAATACCTAAACAGAAAGATATGGCACAATGGTGATAAAAACCGAAAAATAAATAGGTTTTCAAAGGTTAGCACGGTTTTTACAGTGTTGAGTGTTTGTTGAACTAATTTTCGCAAGTTCAAAAGAACTTTTTTCGCGAAGATTTATTTTGGTGAATCAGTCATGTCAAGATATTTCACAAAGAATAATTTTGGCGAATCGTTTTTTCTTCGCGAATGGATCATTTTTACATGTTTACCGAAAATTATTTTCGTAATCAAGCATTCTACATTTTCCTTGTAAGACAAGAAGCGACATGTTGATACAAATGCACAACAACATGGTTGAAGAACTGTACCGTCAGCTCAAAGAGGAGATTATCATGGATACAAATGCCAAACAACATGGTTGAAGAACTGTACCGTCAGCTCAAAGAGGAGATTATCATGGATACAAAATGCACAACAACATGGTTGAAGACTGTACCGTCAGCTCAAAAGAGGATTGTCATGGATACAAATGCACAACAAACATGGTTGAAGAACTGTACCGTCAGCCTCAAAGAGGAGATTGTCATGGATACCAATGCACAACAACATGGTTGAAGAACTGTACCGTCAGCTCAAAGAGGAGATTGTCATGGATACAAATGCACAAACAACATGGTTGAAGAACTGTACCGTCAGCTCAAAGAGGAGATTATCATGGATACAAATGCACAACAACATGGTTGAAGAACTGTACCGTCAGCTCAAAGAGGAGATTATCATGGATACAAATGCACAACAAACATGGTTGAAGAACTGTACCGTCAGCTCAAAGAGGAGATTATCATGGATACAAATGCACAACACATGGTTGAAGAACTGTACCGTCAGCTCAAAGAGGAGATTGTCATGGATACAAATGCACAACAACACATGGTTGAAGAACTGTACCGTCAGCTCAAAGAGGAGATTATCATGGATACAAATGCACAACAACATGGTTGAAAGAACTGTACCGTCAGCTCAAAGAGAGACTATCATGGGTATGTTCTCAAAAAAAAACGAATATTGATATCGCCAACACCTTCATCCCAAAGCACAGGAGAGAAAAGTAAAGCAATTAGTGGAAAAGCCAATGGTTGCAAATACATTCGAGAAATTTTTAAAAGAGCAGAAAACATAATAAAGAAGGTTGTAAAGTGAGTAGAAAAAGAACGAAAAAATCGCCTGTTTTTTAAACTAATTTCGCGCAGATTAATTTTAGCAAATAAGTCATTTCTAGTAATTTCGCGAAGACTTATTTTTGCGAATTTGACTTTTTTCGAGAATTTTCGCGCATATAGGTAAAAATTCGCGAAAATTTAATCACCTTAAGGTATTTACTAATATTGCCTAAATTTCCAGGTAAACTAGGAAATATCAGAAACTTTATCAAGCTTAAAATTTTGGCTAAAAAACGTAATGCTTTGAATAAAACGCCCCCTCTTCTATTAGACGCCCTCGATTAAGCCTCCAAATTTTCAAAAAAAAATCAAAAACGCGCCCTGTTAAAGACGTCCTCTCCAATAGACGCCCTCTTTAGGCGACGTTTTTTTTGAAACATAATGCAACTGCTCACTTTCACGGATAAGGATGTTCATAGAAAACCATATGAGATCGGCTTTGAAGAGGATGACGATGTAGATATTATGCCAAAAAATATGTATCCATTAACAAAGTAAAAAATACTAACCGAGTTTTATATAAAAACTAGTAGTATGTGCACTTAAAACTCTTATCATACCTTTATTTTGAGTTTAATTTATAAAAAAACTAGTAGTATGTACACTTAAAACTCTATCATACCTTTATTTTGAGTTTAATTTATATAAAAAACTAGTAGTATGTACACTTAAAACTTTATCATACCTTTATTTTGAGTTTAATTTATATAAAAAAACTAGTAGTATGTACACTTAAAACTCTATCATACCTTATTTTGAGTTTAATTATATAAAAAACTAGTAGTATGTCACTTAAAACTCTATCATACCTTTATTTTGAGTTTAATTTATATAAAAAAACTAGTAGTATGTACACTTAAAACTCTATCATACCTTTATTTTGAGTTTAATTTATATAAAAAACTAGTAGTATGTACACTTAAAACTCTATCATACCTTTATTTTGAGTTTAATTTATATAAAAAACTAGTAGTATGTACACTAAAAACTCATTCATACCTTTATTTGAGTTTGATTTATATAAAAAACTAGTAGTATGTGCACTTAAAACTCTATCATACCTTTATATTTGAGTTTGATTTATATAAAAAACTAGTAGTATGTGCACTAAAACTCTATCATACCTTTATTTTGAGTTTAATTTATATAAAAACTAGTAGTATGTGCACTTAAAACTCTATCATACCTTTATTTTGAGTTGATTTATATAAAAAACTAGTAGTATGTACACTTAAAACTCTATCAAACCTTTATTTTGAGTTTAATTTATTATAAAAAACTAGTAGTATGTACACTTAAAACTCTATCATACCTTTATTTTGAGTTTGATTATATTAAAAAACTAGTAGTATGTGCACTTAAAACTCTATCATACCTTTATTTTGAGTTTAATTTATATAAAAAACTAGTAGTATGTACACTTAAAACTCTATCATACCTTTATTGAGTTTGATTTATATAAAAAACTAGTAGTATGTACACTTAAAACTCTATCATACCTTTATTTTGAGTTTAAATTAATAAAAAACTAGTAGTATGTACACTTAAAACTCTATCATACCTTTATTTGAGTTATTTATATAAAAAACTAGTAGTATGTACACTTAAAACTCTATCATACCTTTATTTTGAGTTTTAATTTATATAAAAAACTAGTAGTATGTGCACTTAAAACTCTATCATACCTTTATTTTGAGTTTAATTTATATAAAAAACAGTAGTATGTACACTTAAAACTCTATCATACCTTTATTTTGAGTTTAATTTATATAAAAACTAGTAGTATGTACACTTAAAACTCTATCATACCTTTATTTTGAGTTTAATTTATAAAAAAAACTAGTAGTATGTACACTTAAAACTCTATCATACCTTTATTTTGAGTTTAATTTATATAAAAAACTAGTAGTATGTACACTTAAAACTCTATCATACCTTTATTTGAGTTTGATTTATAAAAAAAACTAGTAGTATGTGCACTTAAAACTCTATCATACCTTTATATTGAGTTTGTAATTTATTATAAAAAACTAGTAGTATGTGCACTTAAAACTCTATCATACCTTTATTTTGAGTTTAATTATATAAAAAACTAGTAGTAGTGCACTTAAAACTCTATCATACCTTTATTTTGAGTTTGATTTATATAAAAAACTAGTAGTATGTACACTTAAAACTCTATCAAACCTTTATTTGAGTTTAATTTATATAAAAAACTAGTAGTATGTACACTTAAAACTCTATCATACCTTTATTTTGAGTTTGATTTATATAAAAACTAAGATGCCTGATAAAAACTGCATCCCTTCCATATATCTGTTGATTAAGTGTCATTATGAATAATACGGGTGGCTTTTTGTATGTACGTACTTAAACCGTATCATACCCTGGTGTGTCATCTATTGCAGTGATTGTTTGATATGAAGTAGTATGTCACTAAATTTATAACCTTATTGAGTAATGATTATATTAAAACTAGGTTATGTCGACACTGGATCTAGTTGTAGTTACTTGTTGAGTTTAAATAAACTGTGTATTACTTAAACTTTTAGGAGTCTATTTGTGTTCATCAATAAACTAGTGAAGTATGTGCACTTAAAACTCTATCATACCTTATTTTGAGTTGTCGAGTGTGTACATACTACTAGTTTTTTATATAAATTCAAACTCAAAATAAAGGTATGATAGAGTTTTAAGTGTACATACTACTAGTTTTTTATATAAATCAAACTCAAAATAAAGGTATGATAGAGTTTTAAGTGTACATACTACTAGTTTTTTATATAAATCAAACTCAAAATAAAGGTATGATAGAGTTTTAAGTGTACATACTACTAGTTTTTTATATAAATCAAACTCAAATAAAGGTATGATAGAGTTTTAAGTGTACATACTACTAGTTTTTTATATAAATCAAACTCAAATAAAGGTATGATAGATTTTAAGTGTACATACTACTAGTTTTTATATAAATCAAACTCAAAATAAAGGTATGATAGAGTTTTAAGTGTACATACTACTAGTTTTTTATATAAATTAACTCAAAATAAAGGTATGATAGAGTTTTAAGTGTACATACTACTAGTTTTTTATATAAATTAAACTCAAAATAAAGGTATGATAGAGTTTTAAGTGTACATACTACTAGTTTTTTATATAAATCAAACTCAAAATAAAGGTATGATAGAGTTTTAAGTGCACATACTACTAGTTTTTTATATAAATTAAACTCAAATAAAGGTATGATAGAGTTTTAAGTGTACATACTACTAGTTTTTATATAAATCAAACTCAAAATAAAGGTATGATAGAGTTTTAAGTGTACATACTACTAGTTTTTTATATAAATCAAACTCAAAATAAAGGTATGATAGAGTTTTAAGTGTACATACTACTAGTTTTTTATATAAATCAAACTCAAATAAAGGTATGATAGAGTTTTAAGTGTACATACTACTAGTTTTTTATATAAATCAAACTCAAAATAAAGGTATGATAGAGTTTTAAGTGTACATACTACTAGTTTTTATATAAATAAACTCAAAATAAAGGTATGATAGAGTTTTAAGTGTACATACTACTAGTTTTTTATATAAATAAACTCAAAATAAAGGTATGATAGAGTTTTAAGTGCACATACTACTAGTTTTTTATATAAATCAAACTCAAAATAAAGGTATGATAGAGTTTTAAGTGTACATACTACTAGTTTTTATATAAATCAAACTCAAAATAAAGGTATGATAGAGTTTTAAGTGTACATACTACTAGTTTTTTATATAAATTAAACTCAAAATAAAGGTATGATAGAGTTTTAAGTGTACATACTACTAGTTTTTTATATAAATAAACTCAAAATAAAGGTATGATAGAGTTTTAAGTGTACATACTACTAGTTTTTTATATAAATAAACTCAAAATAAAGGTATGATAGAGTTTTAAGTGTACATACTACTAGTTTTTTATATAAATAAACTCAAAATAAAGGTATGATAGAGTTTTAAGTGTACATACTACTAGTTTTTTATATAAATCAAACTCAAAATAAAGGTATGATAGAGTTTTAAGTGTACATACTACTAGTTTTTTATAAATAAACTCAAAATAAAGGTATGATAGAGTTTTAAGTGTACATACTACTAGTTTTTTATATAAATTAAACTCAAAATAAAGGTATGATAGAGTTTTAAGTGTACATACTACTAGTTTTTTATATAAATTAAACTCAAAATAAAGGTATGATAGAGTTTTAAGTGTACATACTACTAGTTTTTTATATAAATCAAACTCAAAATAAAGGTATGATAGAGTTTTAAGTGTACATACTACTAGTTTTTTATATAAATTAAACTCAAAATAAAGGTATGATAGAGTTTTAAGTGTACATACTACTAGTTTTTTATATAAATTAAACTCAAAATAAAGGTATGATAGAGTTTTAAGTGTACATACTACTAGTTTTTTATATAAATTAAACTCAAAATAAAGGTATGATAGAGTTTTAAGTGTACATACTACTAGTTTTTTATATAAATTAAACTCAAAATAAAGGTATGATAGAGTTTTAAGTGTACATACTACTAGTTTTTTATATAATCAAACTCAAAATAAAGGTATGATAGAGTTTTAAGTGTACATACTACTAGTTTTTTATATAAATCAAACTCAAAATAAAGGTATGATAGAGTTTTAAGTGTACATACTACTAGTTTTTTATATAAATAAACTCAAAATAAAGGTATGATAGAGTTTTAAGTGTACATACTACTAGTTTTTTATATAAATTAAACTCAAAATAAAGGTATGATAGAGTTTTAAGTGTACATACTACTAGTTTTTTATATAAATTAAACTCAAAATAAAGGTATGATAGAGTTTTAAGTGTACATACTACTAGTTTTTTATATAAATCAAACTCAAAATAAAGGTATGATAGAGTTTTAAGTGCACATACTACTAGTTTTTTATATAAATTAAACTCAAAATAAAGGTATGATAGAGTTTTAAGTGTACATACTACTAGTTTTTTATATAAATCAAACTCAAAATAAAGGTATGATAGAGTTTTAAGTGTACATACTACTAGTTTTTTATATAAATTAAACTCAAAATAAAGGTATGATAGAGTTTTAAGTGCACATACTACTAGTTTTTTATATAAATTAAACTCAAAATAAAGGTATGATAGAGTTTTAAGTGCACATACTACTAGTTTTTTATATAAATTAAACTCAAAATAAAGGTATGATAGAGTTTTAAGTGTACATACTACTAGTTTTTTATATAAATCAAACTCAAAATAAAGGTATTGATAGAGTTTTAAGTGTACATACTACTAGTTTTTTATATAAATCAAACTCAAAATAAAGGTATGATAGAGTTTTAAGTGTACATACTACTAGTTTTTATATAAATTAAACTCAAAATAAAGTATGATAGAGTTTAAGTGTACATACTACTAGTTTTTTATATAAATTAAACTCAAAATAAAGGGTATGATAGAGTTTTAAGTGTACATACTTACTAGTTTTTTATATAAATTAAACTCAAAATAAAGGTATGATAGAGTTTTAAGTGTACATACTACTAGTTTTTATATAAATTAAACTCAAAATAAAGGTATGATAGAGTTTTAAGTGTACATACTACTAGTTTTTTATATAAATTAAACTCAAAATAAAGGTTTGATAGAGTTTTTAAGTGTACATACTACTAGTTTTTTATATAAATTAAACTCAAAATAAAGGTATGATAGAGTTTTAAGTGTACATACTACTAGTTTTTTATACTAACTCAAACTCAAAATAAAGGTATGATGAGTTTAAGTGTAGCATACTACTAGTTTTTATATAAACTCAAACATCAAAATAAAGGTATGATAGAGTTTTAAGTGTACATACTACTAGTTTTTCTCTATAAATTAAACTCAAATAAGGTTTGAATAGAGTTTTAAGTGTACATACTACTAGGTTTTTTATATAATTAACTCAAAATAAAGTTTGATAGAGTTTAAGTGTACATACTACTAGTTTTTTTATATAAATTAAAACTCAAAATAAACGGTATGATAGAGTTTTAAGTGTA
Organism: Hydractinia echinata; assembly: GCA_030067915.1. Classification (NCBI taxonomy): domain Eukaryota; kingdom Metazoa; phylum Cnidaria; class Hydrozoa; order Anthoathecata; family Hydractiniidae; genus Hydractinia; species Hydractinia echinata. The sequence continues at coordinate 1,889,034 of JASGCC010000047.1, read as the reverse complement.
CATACTACTTAGTTTTTTATAATAAAATTACTCAAAATAAAGGTTTGATAGAGTTTTAAGTGTTAATACTACTATTTTTTATATAATTAACTCAAAATAAAGGTTTGATAGAGTATTTAAGTGTCTACTACTGTTTTTTAATATAAATTAACTAATAAAGGTTTGATAGAGTTTTAAGTGTACATACTACTTAGTTTTTTATAATAAATTAAACTCAAAATAAAGGTATGATAGAGTTTTAAGTGCACATACTACTAGTTTTTTATATAAATTAAACTCAAAATAAACGGTTGATAGAGTTTTAAGTGTACATACTACTAGTTTTTTATATAAATTAAACTCAAAATAAAGGTATGATAGAGTTTTAAGTGTACATACTACTAGTTTTTTATATAAATCAAACTCAAAATAAAGGTATGATAGAGTTTTAAGTGTACATACTACTAGTTTTTTATATAAATTAAACTCAAAATAAAGGTATGATAGAGTTTTAAGTGTACATACTACTAGTTTTTTATATAAATCAAACTCAAATAAAGGTATGATAGAGTTTTAAGTGTACATACTACTAGTTTTTATATAAATCAAACTCAAAATAAAGGTATGATAGAGTTTTAAGTGCACATACTACTAGTTTTTTATATAAATCAAACTCAAAATAAAGGTATGATAGAGTTTTAAGTGTACATACTACTAGTTTTTTATATAAATTAAACTCAAAATAAAGGTTTGATAGAGTTTTAAGTGTACATACTACTAGTTTTTTATATAAATCAAACTCAAAATAAAGGTATGATAGAGTTTTAAGTGCACATACTACTAGTTTTTTATATAAATTAAACTCAAAATAAAGGTATGATAGAGTTTTAAGTGCACATACTACTAGTTTTTTATATAAATCAAACTCAATATAAAGGTATGATAGAGTTTTAAGTGCACATACTACTAGTTTTTTATATAAATCAAACTCAATATAAAGGTATGATAGAGTTTTAGTGTACATACTACTAGTTTTTTATATAAATTAAACTCAAAATAAAGGTATGATAGAGTTTTAAGTGTACATACTACTAGTTTTTTATATAAATTAAACTCAAAATAAAGGTATGATAGAGTTTTAAGTGTACATACTACTAGTTTTTTATATAAATTAAACTCAAAATAAAGGTATGATAGAGTTTTAAGTGTACATACTACTAGTTTTTTATATAAATTAAACTCAATATAAAGGTATGATAGAGTTTTAAGTGCACATACTACTAGTTTTTTATATAACTCAAACTCAAAATAAAGGTATGATAGAGTTTTAAGTGTACATACTACTAGTTTTTTATATAAATTAAACTCAAAATAAAGGTTTGATAGAGTTTTAAGTGTACATACTACTAGTTTTTTATATAAATTAAACTCAAAATAAAGGTATGATAGAGTTTTAAGTGTACATACTACTAGTTTTTTATATAAATTAAACTCAAAATAAAGGTATGATAGAGTTTTAAGTGTACATACTACTAGTTTTTTATATAAATTAAACTCAATATAAAGGTATGATAGAGTTTTAAGTGCACATACTACTAGTTTTTTATATAACTCAAACTCAAAATAAAGGTATGATAGAGTTTTAAGTGTACATACTACTAGTTTTTTATATAACTCAAACTCAAAATAAAGGTATGATAGAGTTTTAAGTGTACATACTACTAGTTTTTTATATAAATTAAACTCAAAATAAAGGTTTGATAGAGTTTTAAGTGTACATACTACTAGTTTTTATATAAATTAAACTCAAAATAAAGGTTTGATAGAGTTTTAAGTGTACATACTACTAGTTTTTTATATAAATTAAACTCAAAATAAAGGTATGATAGAGTTTTAAGTGTACATACTACTAGTTTTTTATATAAATTAAACTCAAAATAAAGGTATGATAGAGTTTTAAGTGCACATACTACTAGTTTTTTATATAAATTAAACTCAAAATAAAGGTATGATAGAGTTTTAATGTACATACTACTAGTTTTTTATATAAATTAAACTCAAAATAAAGGTATGATAGAGTTTTAAGTGTACATACTACTAGTTTTTTATATAAATTAAACTCAAAATAAAGGTATGATAGAGTTTTAAGTGCACATACTACTAGTTTTTATATAAATTAAACTCAAAATAAAGGTTTGATAGAGTTTTAAGTGTACATACTACTAGTTTTTTATATAAATTAAACTCAAAATAAAGGTATGATAGAGTTTTAAGTGTACATACTACTAGTTTTTATATAACTCAAACTCAAAATAAAGGTTTGATAGAGTTTTAAGTGTACATACTACTAGTTTTTATATAAATCAAACTCAAAATAAAGGTATGATAGAGTTTAAGTGTACATACTACTAGTTTTTTATATAAATTAAACTCAAAATAAAGGTATGATAGAGTTTTAAGTGTACATACTACTAGTTTTTTATATAAATTAAACTCAAAATAAAGGTATGATAGAGTTTTAAGTGTACATACTACTAGTTTTTTATATAAATTAAACTCAAAATAAAGGTATGATAGAGTTTTAAGTGTACATACTACTAGTTTTTTATATAAATTAAACTCAAAATAAAGGTTTGATAGAGTTTTAAGTGCACATACTACTAGTTTTTTATATAAATTAAACTCAAAATAAAGGTTTGATAGAGTTTTAAGTGTACATACTACTAGTTTTTTATATAAATTAAACTCAAAATAAAGGTATGATAGAGTTTTAAGTGTACATACTACTAGTTTTTTATATAAATCAAACTCAAAATAAAGGTATGATAGAGTTTTAAGTGTACATACTACTAGTTTTTTATATAAATTAAACTCAAAATAAAGGTATGATAGAGTTTTAAGTGTACATACTACTAGTTTTTTATATAAATTAAACTCAAAATAAAGGTATGATAGAGTTTTAAGTGTACATACTACTAGTTTTTTATATAAATTAAACTCAAAATAAAGGTATGATAGAGTTTTAAGTGTACATACTACTAGTTTTTTATATAAATTAAACTCAAAATAAAGGTATGATAGAGTTTTAAGTGCACATACTACTAGTTTTTATATAAATTAAACTCAAAATAAAGGTTTGATAGAGTTTTAAGTGTACATACTACTAGTTTTTATATAAATTAAACTCAAAATAAAGGTATGATAGAGTTTTAAGTGTACATTACTACTAGTTTTTTATATAAATTAAACTCAAAATAAAGGTTTGATAGAGTTTTAAGTGCACATACTACTAGTTTTTTATATAAATTAAACTCAAAATAACGGTTTGATAGAGTTTTAAGTGTACATACTACTAGTTTTTTATATAAATTAAACTCAAAATAAAGGTATGATAGAGTTTTAAGTGTACATACTACTAGTTTTTTATATAAATCAAACTCAAAATAAAGGTATGATAGAGTTTTAAGTGTACATACTACTAGTTTTTTATATAAATTAAACTCAAAATAAAGGTATGATAGAGTTTTAAGTGTACATACTACTAGTTTTTTATATAAATCAAACTCAATATAAAGGTATGATAGAGTTTTAAGTGTACATACTACTAGTTTTTTATATAAATCAAACTCAAAATAAAGGTATGATAGAGTTTTAAGTGCACATACTACTAGTTTTTTATATAAATCAAACTCAAAATAAAGGTATGATAGAGTTTTAAGTGTACATACTACTAGTTTTTTATATAAATTAAACTCAAAATAAAGGTATGATAGAGTTTTAAGTGTACATACTACTAGTTTTTTATATAAATCAAACTCAAAATAAAGGTATGATAGAGTTTTTAAGTGTACATACTACTAGTTTTTTATATAAATTAAACTCAAAATAAAGTATGATAGAGTTTTAAGTGCACATACTACTAGTTTTTTATATAAATCAAACTCAAAATAAAGGTATGATAGAGTTTTAAGTGTACATACTACTAGTTTTTTATATAAATCAAACTCAAAATAAAGGTATGATAGAGTTTTAAGTGTACATACTACTAGTTTTTTATATAATTAAACTCAAAATAAAGGTATGATAGAGTTTTAAGTGTACATACTACTAGTTTTTTATATAATTAAACTCAAAATAAAGGTATGATAGAGTTTTAAGTGTACATACTACTAGTTTTTTATATAAATTAAACTCAAAATAAAGGTATGATAGAGTTTTAAGTGCACATACTACTAGTTTTTTATATAAATTAAACTCAAAATAAAGGTATGATAGAGTTTTAAGTGTACATACTACTAGTTTTTTATATAAATCAAACTCAAAATAAAGGTATGATAGAGTTTTAAGTGTACATACTACTAGTTTTTTATATAAATTAAACTCAAAATAAAGGTATGATAGAGTTTTAAGTGTACATACTACTAGTTTTTTATATAAATCAAACTCAATATAAAGGTATGATAGAGTTTTAAGTGTACATACTACTAGTTTTTTATATAAATCAAACTCAAAATAAAGGTATGATAGAGTTTTAAGTGCACATACTACTAGTTTTTTATATAAATCAAACTCAAAATAAAGGTATGATAGAGTTTTAAGTGTACATACTACTAGTTTTTTATATAAATTAAACTCAAAATAAAGGTTTGATAGAGTTTTAAGTGTACATACTACTAGTTTTTTATATAAATCAAACTCAAAATAAAGGTATGATAGAGTTTTAAGTGCACATACTACTAGTTTTTTATATAAATTAAACTCAAAATAAAGGTATGATAGAGTTTTAAGTGCACATACTACTAGTTTTTTATATAAATCAAACTCAATATAAAGGTATGATAGAGTTTTAAGTGCACATACTACTAGTTTTTTATATAAATCAAACTCAATATAAAGGTATGATAGAGTTTTAGTGTACATACTACTAGTTTTTTATATAAATTAAACTCAAAATAAAGGTATGATAGAGTTTTAAGTGTACATACTACTAGTTTTTTATATAAATTAAACTCAAAATAAAGGTATGATAGAGTTTTAAGTGTACATACTACTAGTTTTTTATATAAATTAAACTCAAAATAAAGGTATGATAGAGTTTTAAGTGCACATACTACTAGTTTTTTATATAAATTAAACTCAAAATAAAGGTATGATAGAGTTTTAAGTGTACATACTACTAGTTTTTTATATAAATTAAACTCAAAATAAAGGTATGATAAAGTTTTAAGTGTACATACTACTAGTTTTTTATATAAATTAAACTCAAAATAAAGGTATGATAGAGTTTTAAGTGTACATACTACTAGTTTTTTATATAAATTAAACTCAAAATAAAGGTATGATAAAGTTTTAAGTGCACATACTACTAGTTTGTTATATAAAAACTCGGTTAGTATTTTTTTACTTTGTTAAAATGGATACATATTTTTTTTGGCATAATATCTACATCGTCATCCTCTTCAAAGCCGATTCTCATATGGGTTTCTATGAACATCCTTATCCGTGAAAGTGAGCAGTTGCATTATGTTTCAAAAAAAACGTCGCCTAAAGAGGGCGTCTATTGGAGAGGACGTCTTTAACAGGGCGCGTTTTTGATTTTTTTTGAAAATTTGGAGGCTTAATCGAGGGCGTCTAATAGAAGAGGGGCGTTTATTCAAAGCATTACGTTTTTTAGCCAAAATTTTAAGCTTGATAAAGTTTCTGATATTTCCTAGTTTACCTGGAAATTTTAGGCAATATTAGTAAATACCTTAAGGTGATTAATTTTCGCGAATTTTACCTATATGCGCGAAAATTCTCGAAAAAGTCAATTCGCAAAAATAAGTCTTCGCGAAATTACTAGAAATGACTTATTTGCTAAAATTAATCTGCGCGAAATTAGTTAAAAAACAGGCCGATATTTTTCGTTCTTTTTCTACTCACTTTACAACCTTTCTTTATTATGTTTTCTGCTCTTTTAAAAATTTCTCGAATGTATTTGCAACCCATTGGCTTTTCCACTAATTGCTTTACTTTTCTCTCCTGTGCTTTGGGATGAAGGTTGTTGGCGATATCAATATTCGTTTTTTTTTGAGAAACATACCCATGATAGTCTCCTCTTTGAGCTGACGGTACAGTTCTTCAACCATGTTGTTGTGCATTTGTATCCATGATAATCTCCTCTTTGAGCTGACGGTACAGTTCTTCAACCATGTTGTTGTGCATTTGTATCCATGACAATCTCCTCTTTGAGCTGACGGTACAGTTCTTCAACCATGTTGTTGTGCATTTGTATCCATGATAATCTCCTCTTTGAGCTGACGGTACAGTTCTTCAACCATGTTGTTGTGCATTTGTATCCATGATAATCTCCTCTTTGAGCTGACGGTACAGTTCTTCAACCATGTTGTTGTGCATTTGTATCCATGATAATCTCCTCTTTGAGCTGACGGTACAGTTCTTCAACCATGTTGTTGTGCATTTGTATCCATGACAATCTCCTCTTTGAGCTGACGGTACAGTTCTTCAACCATGTTGTTGTGCATTGGTATCCATGACAATCTCCTCTTTGAGCTGACGGTACAGTTCTTCAACCATGTTGTTGTGCATTTGTATCCATGACAATCTCCTCTTTGAGCTGACGGTACAGTTCTTCAACCATGTTGTTGTGCATTTGTATCCATGATAATCTCCTCTTTGAGCTGACGGTACAGTTCTTCAACCATGTTGTTGTGCATTTGTATCCATGATAATCTCCTCTTTGAGCTGACGGTACAGTTCTTCAACCATGTTGTTGTGCATTTGTATCAACATGTCGCTTCTTGTCTTACAAGGAAAATGTAGAATGCTTGATTAACGAAAATAATTATTCGTAAAACATGTAAAAATGATCCATTCGCGAAGAAAAAACGATTCGCCAAAATTATTCTTTGTGAAATATCTTGACATGACTGATTCACCAAAATAAATCTTCGCGAAAAAAAGTTCTTTTGAACTTGCGAAAATTAGTCAACAACACTCAACACTGTAAAACCGTGCTAACCTTTGAAAACCTATTTATTTTTCGGTTTTTATCACCATTGTGCCATATCTTTCTGTTTAGGTATTTCTTAGTGGAATAGGTTGGTTTTTAGAATTCTGTCATTTGGGATATTCCCAATGGTTTTGCAGATTTTCTAATTTTGTTTTCAATGTCTAGTTTGGTGCCGATGATACAAGTCATGATAGCGCTAGTGACATTTTACCAAAACATACAACAAATGTGGAAAAACAGGATGATGTGAACTTGAAAAAAATGAAAAAGAAAAAGAAGAAAAAACATAAGCATAAAGACAAAAAAGATCGAGACAAGATCGATATATCGAACACGCCGATACCGGGCGCAAAAGCAGGACTTTTAGACGACAGGTTAGCTGCGAGTAGTCCGCCCGTGTTGTTTGATGCACGCGACATGAAGAGACAGCAGAGTCATGATCACGTGACTAAGGGGAATCCTTTTGATACACTGAAAAGTAGTAGCAATGTTGAAATAATGCAAGATAATGATTCAGATTCGAGCGGTGGATAACTACATACGCTGTTTAAATGTACGTTCTTTGGACAGAACTCTTTGTAAATATTAATACACAAATTTATTTACCAGGTGTGAGTATGGTACACTTCTGAACCAATTACCAGTCGTCTAGGGTCTCCACTCTGTCACTAATGTCAGCAACTTTAAAGATATTGTCAAAATGTAAATCTAAATACCAGTCATTTTTTTCATATGCCAGGAAAATGTCAAAAATTCTAAGGTTTAAATAGTCAAAGTCAAATAATAGTCAAAAACTGATTTGTAGGTTCCTTGTTAGATTATCCAAATTTTCAGCCTGACGAGTTATTTGGCGATTGTTCAGCTTTTCATCCACATATCCGCTTCAACTTTTTGCAAGTGTGACGAAGATCAATTTTACTTGAGACGGGTTACTATAAGGGAGCATACATTTTAAGGATATGGCGTCTATTTCGTTATGAGTGTTGGGTTTTTTCAAGTTCCAACCGTAGAAACAATTAGCGTAAAAGAAATACGCGTTTGTCCTGTTGTCATTTTGACCTTGACTAAAATAACACGGTATAAGATTGCACGTGTGTACCAAGCTTTATCAAACAATTATGAAACACGACCTCTCACCACAGGAGTGACTTTTCGCGAATCGAGAGCCCAAAAATAACAAATTTTGAGAAAACTATTTTCACGGCTATAGAAAATCCTAAAAAAAGCGAATGCCAAAGAAACTATTTTTTTATATTCTTAGTTCTATCAGTTTTACAAAAGAAATTTTGTCTTATGTGCATAAAATAAGCTAGTCAAATTTATTCATCATCAAAAATATTAAAATTATTGTGAAATTTTCTTCCCTCAGGTGAATCCTAAAAATTCAAGAATTCGTGAATTTTTACGCAAGCATGGATAAGAATCTACCCCATTAACGCCAAAAAAATCGAATGCGTTTACTAAAATCATGGATATAAAGTGTATTGTTTGTTCACAAGGCGATACACCTCCAAAACATTTCGTTCAAATGGTAGAAATCTGGTGTTCTCCATTTTTAAGGTTCCAATCTAGGTACCGATTAATTTGCCAATCTTAGAATCGTGCTGTTAATCGGACTGGGCGCTTATTGAGAATATCTTGAAATGTGTTTTCAACGCGTTCAGTTTATTACAATCTCACTACATGGTGTAAGTTACAAATCTTACAAGTCATAACGTCCAACTCATCGTCGCCCTCGTTTTTACATCACCGAGGAGCGTAAAATCTGGTGTTGCACCAAAAAAAACATATGGATTCTTACCAGGCCGTTGGACAACACAGACAAAAGAACTGCTGATATTTTAAGAAAAAAAATGATATTTTCATTTTGTGGCTCTTGTTACCTAAGCATGTTGTATTGTCATTCGCATATTGCTAGTTCAAGTAAGCGCCCAGTCCATTTACATGGGTGGTTAATCAGGCATTGGGCGCATATTGCAGCGCTTAATCGACTTGGCGGTTAATTAAGCATTGGACGCTTTGAAAATATTCAGCTTAATGGTCGGTGCTTATTTAAGCCGGGCGGTTAATCAGTCATTTAAGGTAACAAATCACTTGCTTTGTCCAAAATAATTGATCAAGGCTCAAGGTTTTAGGGAGTCTACATTTCGCAAGTCCCGAAGAAAAAATCTCGTGCGATACGAGTCCTTATAGGGACGGCAATACCGATGTCAAAAAAGATATAAGATGCCATGGGGACGAAGTTGGTTTCTCGTTGGTTTCTACTCTTATATGAGCGCAAACATCTAAATATCTTAAAATAAAAAAAGGAAAAAATACAGTGGAATCTCTCTATCTCGAACTCGCAAGAGGGACCAAAAAATTTGTTCGAGATAGAGAAAGTTCGAGGTAAAGAAAGGAAAATACCTCAGGCGGACCACAAAGGGACCGAGACTTTAGTTCGAGATAGAGAGAAGTTCGAGATAGAGAGAAGTTCGAGATAGAGATTCCACTGTATGTAACAAACAAGAAATGCTAGTAAAAAAGCGCATTCACCAAAAAATATTTAAAGCGATTTGATTGGTGGTTAATCAGGCCAATTTATTTGCTGCGAAGTGTAATTTTTACCAACATGCGCATAACAAAATTTGCAAAAAATTACTTTCCCACTGAAACAAGTTGAGATATCATGCCTTACATGCCCTCACAAACATGGACCAAACTAAATTGCTTTTAATCTTGTTTTAACAAAAAACATTATCTCAATGTAATCTGATAAAAACAATAAAAACATCTTACGTTTCATATACTTTAAAATATAAACGACACTTTACGTGCAGCCCTAAGGCTGTGAAAACGAACATAAACATTTATATGACATAAAAGAAAAACAAAGTACGAGCACTATATAATGTATGTCGCACCACGTATGTAATACTATATGATGTATGCAACACTATGTATATCAGACTATATAATATATGTAACATTAGGTATGTAACACTACCAGACACTACGAGTGTGATAGTTGAGAGAATGAAGTAACAGTGCCGGGAAGGAGGGGGGATACGAATTAAGAAATTTGTTTCCTTCTCCTATTTAAAACCCATCCGTTGCACCGAATTTGTTGTTTTAACGACAAATTATTTGGATATGATTTGCAATGGGCCGACATATTTGTAAGAACGAGTAATAAAAGGAAGGACAACCCGGACATGCGAGTAGTACCCAAACAAATTTTTAGCCGTTTTTTTACTTACTTTAATAACTTTGATTTGAAAACAATTTCGTTGGATTTCAATGCGTTTTTCAAAAATCTAGAGGTGCTAAGTTCCAAAATCTTTTTTGGTCCTGGCAGTCACTAAATCCTACGGCACTGAATAAATTGTTAACTCGATGGATTTAAGTTGCATCGCTATGATGATGAAAGACGGATAAACGAGACAACAACAAGTATAAAAAAGTAACAAAAGTTAAAAAAACTGAACAAACAAGTTAAAAACTCGCTCTTCATAATTCCGCTGAAAAATCGACTTGTTTGACAAATGGAGGCCTTAAAAGTTAATGGTCAAAGAATTCATATTTAATCGGGATCCGCCATTTTTAGGGCTCTTCAAGAACCTTGGTTATAATAGTTGTTAGTTCACAAACAGACAGTGATCAATTAAAGATAGACAGAAACTGCATCGACGCTACTAATCTCTGTTTATAATTTGGTTAAACAGAGAAGATCAAAAGTCCACAAAACAACAACATCAATAGTATTCTCGATCATAGACACTTCGAAATAATAATTAAGCGAAAGGCTAAGTAAGCGAGATTCGCAAAATTTTATATACGCGAAAAAAACTGTTTTTAAACTGATTATTCGCGAGTTTCCTTCACACGAAAGCTGGTGCTCGCGAAAGTTTCTGACGCCAAAGTACAAAGTACAAATATAAGCTTTCCGGAAAATGTTGCTGCGTTGTAAAAGATGAAAATAAGAAATATATATTAACGCATCCGTAAATATACTGAGTATTCACTTTAGCCGTTCTGCTCATAAAAGTCCACAATACCTACAATCTTTAACTTTCTTTTTTATCTCCTCGGCGTCGTAAATCGTAATGGTTTCCAGAAGCAACACCATTGGTGGTTTTATTAACCTTTCCGATATTTTCGCTTTTCGTTGTGCCATTCTTCACAACCTCTTCACTTTCTTTGTGACGCTTCGCTGATCTTTTAATATAAGCTTGTAAATAGAAATTACCGAACAAGATTAAGAATGAGATCATGTACATAATAAGCGCCCAGCTCATCCATTGTGGAAAGTCACATCCAGTGGCGAGGGAATATACAGCCACCGTCAACGCAATACAAAACTGGATCTATATAAAAAATTGATACAACAAAGTTACACATATAAAGACGGCAGTACACATCCATATTAAAAAATCTCACGTCTCCTTAACAACTCGAACAATTCTGCTTTCCTGAGTGTCCGCATGTCTGTTGTACCACAATAAATTTTTACAAGTACTGATGTTAGAGCACGCAAGTTACTACAAAAACAAGTGGATTTCACATACCTTAATTCAGACATATTTTTTTTACGTGAATATAATTTTCGCCTACCTAGATTTCGTGCGCATTAAATTTTCGTACGCTCCTTACGGGTTATTGCACACCTTTCAAAATTAAGAGTTAAAAAATTTAATTTGTTTTTTAAAAAATCGAATAATTTTGCATTTATGCAACGAACACTGACAATAATGTGATTTTCTTCAGATTTCATGATTAATTTACAATAAATCCCATTATTCGTTTTATTTAATTTCGCGCAATCTAATTTCGCGCACCTAATGAAAATAAAAAATCAGCGGACTAATTATTTTCACGCAGCCAATTGTTTGCGCGGCGGCTCAGCACGGAATTCATAAATTTAAGGCAATTAGAATATCCATTCGTGTTTAAAAACTGAGTGACAATCATTTACCAATTGCATTTGAGTAAGATACTTTTTCCACCATAGATATTTTTGATAAGCTGGTCCCAATGCAGCTAGTCCATAGTAGGAATACATTACGATGTGAATGAAAGCATTGACGAGAGCAGCAGGAGCGGCTAAAAAAATTAAAAATATTATAGTATCTGCATACATTACTGTCATTTTTAGATCTTCACTATAGATAACTTAGAAAGATAAGGGGGCGTGCTTCCACGAAGATCTGAAAATTTGTTAGTGAACAACAACTAACGTTGAGTAAAACTGCAGAAATTTAAAATTTAAAACGATTTTGCTTCGGGTTAAAAAAGACCGAGCATTATATGTAGCTTTTGCGTTTCTAATGACGCAAGCACTGCTTTCCTACCATTCGTGCATAATTGCTGAAATGGTGTTTTCCCACGGAAGTTGAAATTTAGAATACACTTGAATACCAATCAAATCAAATGAGTATAAACAATTAGCTTACATTGGCCACCTGGTACCCATTTTGTTCCAATCCACCACAACAAAGGCATTGTAGAATGATGATACACATGCAAAAATGAGATATGCCTATCTTTCTTCCGTAAGATAAAGAATAACTGAAAATTAAAAAAAAAAAATGTTTCAACAATATTTCATGATAATAGAACACTTTTCGTGGGACGTAACGTTTTAATTTTGAGTTGAGAACAATGGACATGCGTACGCATTCATTAGGTAGAAAATATAAACAACAGACCACAGAAGTCAAATAAATCCGATTAAAAAACAAAATATTCGCTTTATATTGGCAAAATTTATTTTAAAATAAGAGAATATAACTAAACAATTGATTTCGGTGCCTTTTGAATTTTGCATTTCCAAAAAAATTATGAATTTCAATAATAGTCATTCTATCCCACATAGTCCTGCTTTTTACCTAGAAGAATATGTGCACAAGTACAAAAATCTGCAAATTCTTGATAAAATCAGCTACAATATTATGTTGTAAACACAATCTTACTGTGTCTATAAATTCAATTAACTTTGAAACATAGTACCACCAAATTCCTGCTGCAATCTAAACGACGACAAAATATACTTGCTAATAAAAAGTAACAGTAGACCCAAAAACGTTTTCATTCATACAGTTGTACACATCTATACATTGACTTCTAAGAGAATAAAAATAGCCTAAAATAGACTTAGGCTAAATAGACTAAACTTTGAGTTCAACAACTACCCGAGCAGAAAGCGGTATAAGAAACAAGGCCTGTGCGTCTGATGAAGCCCTTGTTTCTTAGGTCATCCCTTTACCCACACAACATCCTTTCTCTACATACGATACTTCGAATCCTCCACTGGAGAGTAGGGACACCCAATCAAAAAACATAGACTAAACTTTGAGTTCATTGTTTGCAGATTAAACAAATTTTGAGGGTTGTGTTGGGTTGTCATTGGCATTGAATGATTAAAATCTAAAAAAACTGTTTTCTCATATCGCAGATTTATTTGCACAAAATGCACATCTTACTCGGATATGAGGAGCTGCAGTGTTTTGATCATATGGTTGACATGGGAAAGAATATCCAGCTTCTATCATTCCAAGTAATAACTAAAAAATTAAGTATAGAAATCTGATATGAATGACAATGCACAAACCACCTTTTTATGTACTAAGTATGCCTCCCTTCACATTAAGTTCAATTTTGAGGACGAAATGAAAATTTCATTTCACCCTTTAGTACAGCCATTGTCAAGTTTAAGGCGAAATAAAATTCATATCAATATTGATTTCATTTTGCCTTAAAAATATTCATGTAAACATAATCTACCCGAAATGAAACTATTACACATGCTTACAACCAACCAACCTCTTTAAATATATGAAAGTTTAAGTATGTCATTGCAATGTTGTATATAATTAAAGAATGTTTAAGTTGCATCGGCTGTCTATTCCTCATTAAAGCAGGTCCAATTTTCCATGAGAATAATATGTAAAATAAAGATAGAGAGTATGTGGGAATGGGGCTTGCCACAAATAACCAATTATTTGTTCTTGGATCTAAAAACAGAAAAAAACAAAACAATATTAACATTTGGAATTTAATTTTACCTAAATTTAGGTTAGCCTAATAAATCCAATACCCGTGGAAAAATCCACATAGGAAGAAGAATAATGGAAAAAATAGGTTGTTTATAGGTGTTTTGCTGATATCAGCAGTGAATATACAAAAGAAAATTTCATGAAATTTGTTATCTGTTGCCTGTAATGTGTAGAGCATGAAACGCTGATGAAAAAATGTATAGGATCATGTGCTTTTGACGAACATATAAGGAAATATAAAGGTTTAAAAATTTTACTGAAGCCAGCAAAAATCCACCAAAATACAAAATGTATAGGATTATGTACTTTTGACAAACGGTTACAGAAATATTGGGGTTTAAGGGTTTTTTTCATTTTCAACCCGTTCATTCTGAAACTGATTCCGGGACTCAGGTTTTGGAAACATACCCAATTTGGTCCCAGGTTGTCCGTAGTTACCCACGCTGTGAAAGATAACTGACGTTACCACCCGGTTTCCAAGTTATTTGGCCTTAAGGATACGGTAACCCCCTGAGGCACATACTCAGTATATTTAAAATATCTCCTCTGCTCGCTAAATTAACCCTAACAAATATATATATTCTGAAAGCCAAATAAATTATCTCTAGAGTGATGATAAAATATTTCCATAAAAAAAATCCAAAAAGGAGAAAAAAAATTATATTCAAAAATTCACCCTTCCAGTTCATTTTGTCAAACACTCCCCTCAGTAAAATTTTTGTTTGTTGAAAAAAATATGATTGCGAAGCTCTTATTCAGCTCTTTTGCTTTTTTACTCAAAACAACACATGGTTCCGAAAATATAGCATATTTTGTGTTACAATTGCTGTTTCATAACTGATTTATCTATATTTAAGCATGATAGATCGATAACTCGATATTTCCTCACTTTCTGCGTTAGAAAAAGCAAAGTTCTGTAGCCAAAGATATAATTATCGCAACAAACTTGTTTTCGTACAATTACAAAAATATATACCGTTACGACTGAAAATTAATTTTATTTCGAGAAAAAGCAAATCAAAGATCTTTGCTTTTACCTGCAAAAATCATGAGGAAGAAATGTTACACCCACTTAAACGTTATGAATAATTAATTACTCATGAATATTTTATTTAATATTAAAGGTAAAGTATTTTCGCAGAACTTTGTGTCTTGTTATTGTTAAACAGACAACAGGATAACAAACATACCAAGATAAAAACGAAAAAAATAAATAAATAAATTAAAAAGGCATAGATAATAACTAATAATAAATTTGTATAGATTATTAAAGTGTGAACGTTTCCTATGTTATATGTAGAGATGCAATTTTTTATTCGTTCTGCATAACTCTCTTTAATTATCATACAGATTAAATATATTTAAGGAATTTTAAACTTTGAGCACACTATTGCAAATACTAAAAGATAAAATAGATTTTTCCTCATTTTATCCCTCTTAACAATAAATATTTTTGATTCTTTTTTTAAAAATATCAGGAAAATATGCTAAAGAATCAAAATTAAAAAAAATATTTTTTTAAAAAAAAATGACCCTAAAGGGGGTTACCGTATCCTTAAAGTTTTAAGTGGATTGTAATACCCTCATTAATTTACATACGTCGTGCGGTAACAGCAGAAAATTTAACATTCAGACATTAATTTTTTTCAGCTAAATCAAAGGAAAATAAACACATCTACTTAGCCTTTCACAGACAGACAAACACATACACACATTATTATAAGAGATACGTTTTGATTTACTTTGTACTTGGCTGGCTGTTGTATGGCTGAAACGTTGTAAGAAATATATTTAATATTTTGCCAAAAAGAATTGTGGTTTTTTCTTTAGTTATTGCATCACACACTAACATCAAGTGTTAAAGTTCAGCCCATAGACTTTTCTTTTTTGTCATTGTGCTTTGATACAGCTTTGAAACTAACCTAGGAACATTACCGCTAAAACACTTTTTTATTAAATAAATCCTAAAATGCATACTGGCCATGAAAACACTTGCAATTGGAGCAAAAGTAAATGTTGTTAAATAGCGAAGGTAATTTTTTGAAAGGTAATAGGAATCCCCTAATGCATTTAAGTGTTAAGCAACGGCTGATTAAAAACAACAACACAAAAGCAAATGAGGACCGGTTTCAGAAGCGATTTAAAATACCTCAAAAGTTGACAGGAAATAAAGATTATAACATTACAATAATTAACAATTTTGTCAAGTATTATAGCAAAGGTTTACATACCACTCATTGAATCCACTTTGTTGTAAAAATCTTGCAGCTTTGTTATAGCATCCATTTTTATTTTCTAAAACTAAAAAACCAAAGTTTGTCAAAACATATTATCACACATGTATTCTTTTCGGTTTTGTGTTACATAAACCCTCTCATGGTATATTATTTAAAAGGAGAGTCATATAGATATTACATAACTGTCTTCATCTGATGTCAAGTGCCAACGTGGATGACAAATCGTACAAATTTACAAACGTATTATTACAAACATACTTGAAAGCCTTATACAGGTGAATTTATGAGGTAACACAATTATTTTCTCATAGTTTTGACTTTCATCATTCGTTCACTTTTATTGAAAATAAAATTAACAGGAAAGAATAAATAAATCCCACATGAAACTGTTGTGTAACACATGTTTTATTTCTATTGTTTTTTGGAAAGAAAAATTATAAACATTTTTTCAAAAAAACTTCCTGAATAATATTTGCAGCATAACATAAAAAACAAGTGTGTGGCATAAAAGTAATCTCAGCTGAAAAGATAAGTTGGCACCCTTGTAAGGCTGAAGCTAATGATAATTTAGTTTGCTGTCATCTGCATCACAGAAGTACCATGCAGACAATGTTCATTTTTCATTTTTTATTATTTTGCCTCTGCACCTTAAGGGTGCATCTCATATTCAATATACTGTGCAAATCGATCAATGTGAGAACTAAAGCTGTCACAACTTCTGTGTCGCGTTCACAGTGGAAACATCATTTTCTCTGTTTACATTGTCTTGCTTGGCAAAGCAAAAAAAGAAAAACAAGACCCTGAAACTAATGCCTATAAAACATGTGCAATGCAATCAGTCAGTATTTTATCAAAATAGAGCAAAAAAAATGTTGGTGCTGTGAAGTGCACGAAACATTCTAGAAGGCCCTTTTAGATATTCTTTGTGTCATCATCATCATCATTCTCGGCTTAACGTCCGTTTTCCATGCTAGCATGGGTTGGACGGGGTATATTAATGACCCTCTTCCAATCTGATCTAGAATGTGTTAGATCTAAACTCAACTTCCTCTGTATCAAGTCTGTCCTTATAACCTCCTGTCAAGTCTTTCTCGGTCTGCCTCTGGGCTTTGCCCCAGGAACTATCAAGTCTCTACACTTTCTTACCCAATTATCCTCCTCCATTCTTTCCAAGTGCCCCAGCCAATTCAATCTTCTTATCTGGATAACATCTTTAATTCTACGGATACTTACTTAGCCTGCTTCTTAGCTCATCTGAACTCTTTCTGTCTCTCAGACTGGCGTTACACATCCACCTAACCATTCTCATATCATTCCTGTCTAAACGGTCAAGATCTTCCTGCTTCACTGCCCATGTCTCACTACCGTACAACATAACACTTCTTACACAGGCCTCATAAAACCTACCTTTTACCTCAATTGACAGGACTCTGCTAGTCAACAAAGGAAGTAACTCTCTGAACTTTTTCCAAGCAGAACCTATCCTGCAAGTAACACTTCTTCCAACACCCCCTTCACTGCCCAACATATCACCTAAGTAACAAAAGTTCTCAACTATCTCTAACGAGCCACTGTTGTACATCATAAAGCTGGAAATACTTCATTCTCTATAATCTCACCTCTGCAACGCTTGCATACAAACTGAATGTCAGCTCTTAACCTTCCACCAATACTACTGCACTTCTTATGTACCCAATGCTTGCAAGTCTGACAAAAAATTGAGTTACCACCAACCCCTTTCCTGCAAACCCCACAAGGCCACTTTCCAACTACAAGGTCACACTTGGCTGCAATGCTACTAATCATGAGTTTAGACTTTGCTGTGTTCACCCTTAGCCCTTTCTCTTCTAGTCCTTTCTTCCACTTCTCAAACCTTTCAAAATTCTTCCATCAACTCTGCTATGAGAACCAAATCATCTGCATACAATAACTCCCATGGACAACCTGTTCTGAACTTGTGTGATTTAGGTTTTTCGTTTTTGGACAAAAAGTAGGAACAATAATGAATTTTTTTAAATAATTAACTTTTTGCAGACCATAGCGAAGCTATTTTCCTCGTTCACATAAATACATTAATAGCGTAACGAATTTTAACGTTTTCCACTAGTATATATGAAATTTTAAAATGTCGTTTTTTTGACACATATTGCCCAACTATTTTTATGGTCATTAATCTGGTCAATCAAGACAACTCTATCCATGCCGTTTCCAGTTAAGACAAATTAGCCTACAAGTTTTAGGCATGTGATTCATAGGTCACTTTTACTAATATCATGTGACATAGCGCCTCAAACAGATCTTGCATTGATCTAAGTTAATCGCCTTGGTTGCAACTGACAGAAGGGCATTTTCAAGAAAGCAAAGAAGGGTATGTATATAGAACTTAGATAGCATATAGCTAGCTACTTTTTAAGACTTTAACTAGCATAAAATAGAGCAAACAGTGCAATATACTATGTGATGGACATTCATAATCAGAGCAGAATTATGTCACTCACTGTGCAGTATATGTCACAGCTATATTATCATATTATAAAAGTGTTTTAGTTTATCACAAGAAAATTTGGCTAGCTAGCTTAGCTACCTAGCTATGTATTTAACATGAATCTGCAATATTCCATTTGAAAAAGGTTTTCGCCTGCAAACCTAGGGTATCCTGGCCCCTGCTCTGGGTTTAAATATTTGAAACAGATTGTAAAAGTAAACACTTTAAGCTGTGTAGCTAGCTAGCCATGGGCGGGGGTAGATCAACCTCTTAGCTAGCTGTGAGTGAAAAGTCACAACATGCGCAGCACTCAAAGAAAACTACGAACCAAGCAAGAACGAGAAATTCTGCAGGGCGCAGAATAAATGACCAACCAAAATTTAGCGAATAAATATATGCTAGCAGTCCCAAAAGAAAATTCACCTATTCCCTGCAAGCTGCATTGCCCGTCAGATAAACTATTGCACGCTGCACAGTGCGTGTACTTTAGACCTTTGTGGGCCTCACCGCAGAACACCAATCAACCCCATCCGGCTACCATTATGAAACCGCGTCGAGGAAAAGACTAGTAACTATTATAGGAGGGACAAGAAGAAGTAAACACGCTCATTTACAATGGAGTTTGATATGATAAGCAAGATAAAAGTTGAAGAATTAAAAAAATATTTAAGAATGCGAGGTTTAAAGGTGTCTGGAAGGAAATGTGAGTTGGTGGCAAGGGTATTTTCTGCTGGTAAAAACTGCAGCGCAGGTAGAAGAGCAGTTAAACGAAGAGTATGTGAGCAAATTATTAGTTGAAGATGGTGTTATACCTGACCCAATGGACATTACTTCTGGATGGTTAGCGGAGGAAGACGGTGTATCGTGTTGGCCAATGATTACATATGGAAATATTTTTAATTATTTACGTGGCGCCGTAGATTAGTGGTTATAGCTCTCGTACTCTGTGCGGGAGACCGGGGTTCGATTCCTCTTGACGGCGATTCAACATGGGCGAGTGAATGTTACCATAGCCCCGGGTTAACCCAAGCCATGTGAGGGAAATTGGGCAGATGGCTCACTGTGTGGGCCGTTGGATGTTGCCGGGAGTTGTCTAGTAGAGCGCGGGTCCTAATTGGGTTTGCGTAGCTCAAAATGAGCATTAATACTCTAGGACTCTCCATCTAAGCCATGGCCCCTCCTGGAAATAATAGACAGGGTATATCCCTCGATATTTGTGAGGCTAGCCATGTAAAATATGCACATCTATCTATCTATCTATTTAACCTTCACTCCTAGCACACTGGGGAGTGACGACCTAAACAATTACAAAACAAGCAAAGCATATAGCTATTTTACAAATGGTTGGCTAGGACCAATAATGTACCATCCGATTGACGAAGATTCAAAGTACTGCTTTTTAAAAGGAGATTGTAGGCCTTCAGAATACTAAATATGGGTTATGAAATGCGTCAGAATACTTCAAGAAGAACACTGTTTAAAAACCTATTACCGACAGCAAAAAAGAAATCTGAGAAAATTGATGATCGAGAAACCCTTGGTGTAACTGAAGCAAATCCTTTCTTGTCACCGCCACGTCCTGATCAACAATTGACGGATGACATTTTTACACCACCTACGCAAGATCATCAGTACTGCCCCTGTCCGAAGGCACTAAGCAATGCCTTGTCTGTAAAGATAAGAAGAGCTTGATATTGTCGTTGACGAGAAAAATCGGAACATTATCACGTGAAAACAAAAGACTGAAAAAAGAAGCCCTATTGCAAAAAAATCAAAATACTCCATTTAGTTCACAAAAGATTAAAACTGACACCAAAATGAACTTTTATACTGGAATAATGACAATTGCAGCTTTTAATGCTATTTTTGCACTTCTGAAGCCTTACATTTCGTGTATGGTTTATTGGAAGGGATGTTCAAAAGCACGTAAAGCAACACACTCGAAAATAAAAAGGCGAAATAATAACTCCATTACCCCCACGAGAAAGCTTTCTGCAAAAAATGAGTTTTTATTGACATTAATGAGACTGAGACTTGGTCTGTTAAATGAGGATTTAGCAGATAGGTTTTGCATCTCCACAACATTATGTTCTAATATTTTTACGTTGTGGGTTAAATTCCTTAGAAAAACATTAGCTGATGTGTTAGTTAATTGGATACCAAAGGAAAGCATTTTGGAACATATGCCTGATATTTACAAGGAAAAGGGGTACGGAAATGTAAGGTGCATAATTGATTGTTCTGAGATATTCATTGAACGATCCAAGTCCTTAAATGTTCAAGCTGTCACATGGTCAGACTATAAACATCATAACACTGTAAAGTTTTTAATTGGTATTTCTCCTACTGGTTATATAACCTTTTTATCTGATTGCTATGGGGGAAGAGCTTCAGACAAATTTATTTGTAATGACAGTGGCTTTTTTGAATTACTAGAATATGGAGACAATATAATGGCAGACAGGATTCCAGATCACAGAGGAACTCCTTTTACGATACTGCCATCTAGTTGTACCTCCAGGAGCCAGGTTAAAATCACAAATGACATTTATGGAATGCAGCAAAACCAAATCCGTGGTAAACTTAATACACGTGGAAAGGTCAATACGGCGTATCAAAACTTATCGTATCTTGCAGACACCTCTACCAATTACAATGCTGCATCATGTTGATGATATTGCCCATACATGTGCTGCATTTTGTAACTTGAAATCCATGTTAATTCAAAAAGCTAAAAAAAAGGACAATTAATTTATTATATTTGATTAGGTATATGTATGTATAGCTATAGCTGTTTTTTTTGTATAAATTTAATATTTTCACGCATTTGTAAAAAAAAAAGTCTTGATCGTCTAATGTAAGACACCTACATTGTAGGAAATCCAGGTTCAAGTCCTGGTCAAGATGATTTTACGTTAGAATATAACAGCAGAAACTGTATTTCAGACATAAAACATTTTAACAATGTTACATATTTGCAAAATATTATACCATTTTATCTCTAAATTACATCCATAATACCTTGACCAGGACTTGAACCTGGATTTCCCACAATGTAGGTGTCTTACATTAGACGATCAAGGCTTTACGCAATTTTTTTCTAAAATATATACACAAAAAATACAATCAAGTACCACATCTGTTGGGGACTTGTGGCTTATTGAAAAGGGGCACTTTATTTCCAGACAGCTAGGCGAACAGCAGCAACAAGTCCCCAACCCATCAGGACTAGCACCAACAAACTTCACGTCACCGTCAATAAGTAAGCCACAAGACCGCACTTCTACATTTTTATGCTCTTTATTTATTTCTTCTTTAAATGCAGCTAACGCAACAGGCTCCATTTCTCTTCCATATTTCAGTGCAGGTATATTTGGGTTGATAAACACAGACCCAGACACTTTCTGAAAAAGGGACCAGAGGTTAACATTAAGATTCCTTTTTTTAAACTTTTTCATTTTAGTTAATACCTCATGTGCTTTTGATGCAGTCACAATGTCCTTCCGAAATAAATACCATGCCTGATTTTCTGATTGCCCACAAGTTATCTCTTCTATTTTTTTTCTGGCTTCTGGTGTCATTTGGCTATCTAGTTTACTGAGAAACGTGATCTTGTTATCACTAGATGAAATCATTTCATTAGCAGATAATACATTTTTTTGTTCTGGAACAGTTTTGACAATCTCTCTCATAAAGTCTATCTTTGGTGTTGGAACAGATGTAAACAATACGCTACATGGCAGAGTGTCTTTCAGCGCAGTTACAATGTTTTGAAGCTCTAAAGGCTTTATTTTACTTGCAAGAGGATTATAATTTCTTTTCGGAGTTGCTACCAGCGGTCTCTTTTGCTTTTTAGATTTTTTCATTTCATCTCTGTTTAAAATTAAATCTATCATTTTCTGTGGTCTGACTTCTTTTCGGTTAGGTAGCCATTCACAAGCTTTGGCTGTGCATGATGGATTTGTCAGCCCACATGTTACTGCAGCATCTACTCGAAACAAAAGTGCAGCAATATGGTTGCATGTCTCGGACATTCCTGCCATGCAGGTGCAGTGTGCTGACATAATCCGATTACTGTCTCCTTTCAGAACGCATACCCATAGTTTATGAGGTGGATCATTTAATCGTTCTGAAGGCCTACAATCTCCTTTTAAAAAGCAGTACTTTGAATCTTCGTCAATCGGATGGTACATTATTGGTCCTAGCCAACCATTTGTAAAATAGCTATATGCTTTGCTTGTTTTGTAACCGTTTAGGTCGTCACTCCCCAGTGTGCTAGGAGTGAAGGTTAAATAATTAAAAATATTTTCATATGTAATCATTGGCCAACACGATACACCGTCTTCCTCCGCTAACCATCCAGAAGTAATGTCCATTGGGTCAGGTATAACACCATCTTCAACTAATAATTTGCTCACATACTCTTCGTTTAACTGCTCTTCTACCTGCGCTGCAGTTTTTACCAGCTTTACATTGTTCTCACTAGCAGAAAATACCCTTGCCACCAACTCACATTTCCTTCCAGACACCTTTAAACCTCGCATTCTTAAATATTTTTTTAATTCTTCAACTTTCATCTTGCTTATCATATCAAACTCCATTGTAAATGAGCGTGTTTACTTCTTCTTGTCCCTCCTATACTAGTTACTAGTCTTTTCCTCCGACGCGGTTTCATAATGGTAGCCGGATGGGGTTGATTGGTGTATTAAAACAGTTATCTCTGTCTACATTACACTTAAAAATTTGAAGCAAAAATAAGGTTTTTTAACTTTAAAAATAACTTTAAAGATGAATTTATATGTCATAAAAATAAAACTATGTACAATGCAACTTTTTCAACAGTTCAATCATTTCTCCATTTCCAGAAAATTAGAGCAAACAAGAAATTCTCATTCCTTTGTCATCACCAAGGTATGGTCTTTGCGTATTTGCCACTTGTAACAATTCGAGAAAAAGCTTTGGGATTTGCGAAACAGCCTATGGATCAGGGTGTCATTAATTCATTGAAAGCATTTTATCGTTCTAATGTGCGTCAAATCAAGCACTTCGATGCCGTCAGGAAGGTTACAAAAATCAACATTCTTGAAGCAATGCGAATTTTGGTCAAATCATGGTAAGCTGTATCTGCAAATACCCTAGGTAATTGTTTTAAAAAAGAAGAAACACGTGCAAGTATTTATGATGAGGATGACCCATTAAAATTACTTGCAGAAGCTATTGGCGTACTTAAAAATCTTGGTTTGGTAGACGAGACCCTTGATGTTGATGACTTTGTTGACATAGACTGTGAGATTTCTACAAGCAAAACAACTGTTTTAACCGACGAAGGAATAATTGAATCAATTCGTGATAACGATAAGTGCGCCGTTGAAGAGGAAGTTGAAAATGATAAAGAGATTGGAGTGAACAATGTGCCTCCACAAAAAACAAAATTCACGGAAACAGAGGACGCCATGGAATTGATCGAGCGCTGGTCACGTTTGATGAAGATGGTGATGGTGATGAAATACTCAACTATATAATAACAAACAAGTGCAGTAAAAAAGCAAACTTCAATAGAAGAATTTTTTTAAGCCTGTATACCGTGGTTTCTCCAATTTAACGCGTGGCAATAAATAATTATTTTGGACGCTACGCGTGAAAAGTTAGAGAAAGATTAATTACAAGATTTCGGCTTTCAAAGTACGCGTTAATAATTAGGGGAAAATAAATTGGACGCGCTAAATTAGAGACTTTTTGAAAATCTTTATTAACTCATGATTATATATATATATGTTTACGATACAGTTTTCTAAACTCTATACTTCTTCCCGGCGTTTGTTTGTTTTATTCTTTTTTGGTAATCTTCCATAAAATCTGCAACTAGCTCACTGAGCTTTTTGTATAAATCTGAATCTAACGTACTATACGTGTATGTACATGGCAGTTCCATCTCTCCCTGATTAAGATCACAAGAGTACTGCCCATTGATTTTTTTGACATCGAGTACATTTCCTGGTTCAAAAGAAGATCCAAATTTCAAAATCCCAACTCCCACACGACAACAAATGGTTGATTGGGTTAAGGCGGCATATGAGACTCTTTCTTCCAATGTCACCATGGTTCGAAAAACGTTTGAGGTGTGCGGGATCACAACATCAGATCTCCAAAAAGTCAGAAATAATGATTTCTATTAGAAATGCATGGTAAATGCATTGGTGAATTTAGAGGAAGAATCGGGAGATGACGAAGATCCGTTTGATTTGTAATTAAGTTTGTGAATTCTGTGTGTCGTTTGAAAAAAAAAAAAGTAGATTAAAAAAATAACTTTCCTTGTTTGTCTAAGTTTCCATGTCCAAGGCTTGACTACGCGTAATAATAAGAGGAAAATTAATTACTTGGAATTCTTGCTACGCGTTAATAATTGAAATAAAATTAATTACGGTTGTTCGCAAAAATCAGGCTACGCGTTAAATTAGAGTACGCGTTAAATTGGACAAACCACGGTAAGTTGTTTCTGTTAATTTCTGGTTGTTTTGTTATTATTATTAGTTTAAACAGTACAGTAGTATCTAAATATGCCTTTTTTT
Organism: Hydractinia echinata; assembly: GCA_030067915.1. Classification (NCBI taxonomy): domain Eukaryota; kingdom Metazoa; phylum Cnidaria; class Hydrozoa; order Anthoathecata; family Hydractiniidae; genus Hydractinia; species Hydractinia echinata. The sequence goes on along the minus strand of JASGCC010000047.1, from coordinate 1,863,718 downwards.
TCATCAAACCCCTCCAAAACCTGCCTGGATGAAAATATTGCCCCAAAAAACTAAATTGTCAGTTATTCGAAATTTCTGTTATTCGAAGTAAATTCTTATCCCCCGTGGAGCTTCAAATAACCAGGAGTCTACTGTATAAGCATTTGTATTACTAACAAATCAACAGCTTTCTTATAGAAACCAGTAAGATCTGACTGTTTTTATTTTTCGAGCTTTTTCAGCCTGATTTGTTCTTATTTTGTCCTAAATAGAACACAGCTTTAGAATACAGCATTTTTATTGGATTATTTTTTCCGGAATTCTTCTGTTTATACCAGAAAGTTGGATTTTTTTGTTCCTGATGCAGCTTTACAATCGTTTGCGTGAGTAATGGAGCCGATATCATTCATATTGTTATTTTGCGAAAACCGCGTTAAAATTGATACATTCTGTCCGCGAAAATCGCACTAGAACTGATAGGTTCAGTGCGCGAAAGCCATCCAAGTATATCTACATTTCGTTCTTTTAGGAAACACTGCTTCTTACTTTTCTAAAAAAGATATGCAAAAAAAAAGATATATTACAAAGCTTAACCTGGGATGACTGTTCTTATCTAGGCCTTTTCAGTCTGAACACCACTGCAGAATTTAGCGTACGTAATTTTTTAATTTAAGCCTGAACCTGTTTTTATTTTGTTTTTTCATTTATTTAGGCAAATTATAACACAAATTTGTGTTCTTTTAAAATTTTTATAAAATTGTTCTTTTTAAACTGTTTATGCAATGTTCTGTTTCATACCTGTGTTATCCAAATCTTTCAGGTTTCAGTGTACGTCTTAGCAGCTGTTGTCTGGTTTTCTTCTTCGCACAAAGGACAAAGCTAATTCGTTTCAACTTTCTTCAACAAGACTTGTTTAACGGACTGTACTGTGAGCTTATCGTTTGTTGTGTGTACTTAAGAGATAAGGAAATGTATGTTCTAGCGCAGTCGCGCACAGACGCACACGCACACGCACACACGTCACAGCAAGTCCATACTTATCCCAACAAATCCAATACCATGCGGTACCATGCGGTATCATACCATACTTATCCCTATAATTCAATACCCTACGGTACCATCCAATACATATCCCTATAATTCATCAAATGAGTCAAAAAATTCTAGCGCAAATCCCCTAAATATCATCATATTCCCATAAATATCATCATATTCCCTATAATTCATCAAAAAAGGAGTCAAAAAATTTCTAGCGCAATTCCCCTAATAGTCTACGCGCACATTGATGACGTCATCATAAACCCATAAATATCAACTGCGTTAGTATTGACCAGATTGAAATCCTCCGACGATGTTACAATCATACAATAAAGATGAATACACACACCGTAAAACAATTACGTGATATCGCAAAAAGCCGTGGACTTAGTGGGTATTACAAACTACGCAAGGCCGCATTAATAGATTTATTGGAGATTGTACCGGAGAGGCCACCTAGAAGGACCGTACAACAAAAGCCAGTCAAGCCCATGACTATACCACCAACACCGGAGGCCTTGGACCTCTTTGAAAAGCAAGAGATGTCGAAAAATCGTTCGATCGTGAAAACTAAGATGCGGGGATGGTACAACTGGCTAGTTGATGCTGTCCCCAAAGCTATAAAGGAGGGGGTCAAGAGGACCTATGCAACATTTAAGCCTAGGGTGATGGGGCTATATAATGGGGCATCCGGCGCGAAACCTACACTGCATGACGAAGTCGAACAGGAGGCTGATGAAGACTATTTGGATGATATCCAAAATCTCTACAATCAGCCGGGGCAAGATTTTACACCCCATGAACATAAACATGCCCACCACAGAACCTTCCGAAGTTTCCGCATTCCCGGTATAGGAGGAGCGGACGTTGACGGGTATATAGGAATGGTGCGACCCAACGTGAAAACCTTGGTTGAGGGGCAGGTAGAAGATATGGGGTCGGCGAAGGTACAGTTATCCCTGTGGATCATGTGGAAAAAGCCATCAAATATAGAGGGAGCTAATGACGAGGAGTATATTGAGGTGAAGAAGGTATCTCATAGTAATATGGCCTCATTCTTCCAGGGTAGCAACGTAGATGACATATTGGATACGATGTTTGCCCAAATCAAAACACATGTGGAAAATCCAGCATTACCCAAAAGTGGCTTTACGATCTCGAAAATCCTATACCTTGATGTGGACTTTCACAAATTGAGGCTAACAAGGGGTTCATCGTATATACAGGCACCTAAATTTATAGCCTCAAAGAAGGCCATTATTAACCCTACAAACGAGGATGAGGAGTGTTTCAAGTGGGCCATTATAGCATCCCTGCATCATACGGAGATTGAAAGAGACCCCCAAAGAATCACCAAACTGAGACCCTACATAGACCTTTATAACTGGGAGGGTATAGAGTTCCCCACAAGCACCAAGAGCATATATAAATTTGAGGCGAATAACCCTGACATTGCGGTGAACGTCCTGTATATAGATGGAAAGAGGATCAATATCCTACGTCGATCAACGCATAACGGGCGTGGCAAGCAGGTGAATATACTGACCAGATCCCCTAACGGTGTACCGCGCAAGGATTGCGTCACCCGCTTCGTGAACCACCTGGAGGGTGAGGTGAAAAGACTATATTATACCTACCCGCAGCAGGACATGAAGCCTCTAACAGAGGTGCTACTAGAACATGACGAGGCCTCGAAATGCCATATCTGTCTGAAACCATTCGATGATAGCAAGAATAACCGCAAAGTTCGAGACCATTGTCACTATACGGGGTTATGTCGAGGCGCGGCACATAACAGTTGCAATTTGAAGTATAAGATACCCGGCCACATACCCGTCATCTTCCACAACCTCTCAGGAAACGACGCACACCTGTTCATCCGAGAGCTAGGTGAAAAATATAATACGGAAGATATTGGGTGCATCGCCGAGAACAAGGAGAAATATATCAGCTTCAACGTGAAAATCAAGGTACCCCTTGGAGGTATGGGATCTGGTGATGGGGAGGTGTACAAGAAGATTGAAATCAGATTCATCGATAGCTGTCGGTTCATGCCCTCAAGCCTGGCTAAATTGGCGGGCAACCTCATTGGTACAAACGCCACTGGTATGAAATGTCAACAGTGTGCAGATACTGGTCTTGAATTCCAGGAAATAGACGCTGAGTATGTGGCAAAATTCTGGTGTAGGGCTTGCAACTCGAATACCACCAAGCAGCTTAATCGGGACCGGGTAAAGGAAAATGTACCATCGATGTCAAAGTTCATCGACAAAGATGATACATTCAGGCTGATGCTTCGAAAAGGCGTATACCCGTATGAATACATGAATGATTGGCAACGATTTGAAGAGTTGGAGCTACCGCCCAGGGATGCCTTTTACAGCAAACTGAACATGAAAGGGATCAGCGATGAAGATTATGCCTATGCGAAAAAGGTATGGAATTGTATCACCCCGGAGGGTGATAACGTCACTATGGGGGACTACCATAACGTGTACCTCAGCACAGACGTACTGCTATTAGCCGATGTCTTCGAGACGTTTCGAGGCGTTTGCTTGGACAACTACAAGCTTGATCCTGCACACTTCTACAGCGCACCTGGCTTGGCATGGAAGGCAGCACTTAAATATACCGAAATCAAGCTGGAGCTCCTCACCGATCCCGACATGCTCCTGATGTTCGAAAAAGGTATCCGTGGAGGTATAGTCCAGGCTGTACATCGTTATGCCAAAGCGAATAACAAGTACATGGGAGACCAGTACGATCAGGAGGCTGAATCATCCTACCTCCAGTACCTCGACGCAAACAATTTGTACGGCTGGGCAATGAGGCAGGATCTACCCACGGATGGGTTCAAATGGGTTCGAAATGTTGAGGCATTCACCGAAAGGCGGATCGGGAAGCTCGTTGAGGGTACATCTTAGAGGTAGATATAGACTACCCAAGGGAGCTACATGATAAACACAACGAGTTGCCGTTCCTACCCGAACGCAAGATGGTGCATAAAGTTAAGAAGCTGGTCCCGAACCTGGGTGATAAACGTCGATATGTGGTGCATATTAGGGCCCTTCACGAGGCTATAAAACATGGCCTTGAACTGAAGAGGGTGCGTAGGGTGATCCGATTCAATCAAAATGCGTGGCTGAAGGGTTACATCGATCACAACACAAGGCTTAGAACGGCTGCCAAAAACGAGTTCGAGAAGGACTTTTACAAATTGATGAATTTGAGTGTGTTTGGTAAGACCATGGAAAATATTCGAAACCACCGTAACATCCAGCTTGTTACCAACGAGGAGAAGTACACGAAACTTGTGATGAAGCCTAATTTCAAGGGTGTAAGCAGGTTCAGCAAAAACCTACTAGGTGTGGAGATGGGTAAGACCGAGGTGAAGATGAATAAGCCCATATATATAGGGCAGGCCATATTAGATATTTCAAAAATGGTTATGTATGAGTTCCACTACGACTACATGCAGCCAAAATATGGTAGCAAGCTGCAGCTCTGTTATATGGACACAGACTCCTTTGTGTACCATATTAGAACCGAGGACTTTTACCGTGATATCAAAGACGACGTCGAAAAAAGATTTGATACGAGTGCCTATAATCCTGATTATAACAGACCTCTTCCTATAGGGAAAAATAAGAAGGTCGTGGGCCTCATGAAAGACGAACTAAGTGGGAGGGTAATGACCGAGTTCATCACCCTGAGGGCCAAGGCATACGCCTATAAGAGCCTTACACCGGAGGGCGGGGATCGTAAGGCCAAAGGTGTTAGGAGATGCGTCACTAAAAAATCCATCACTTTCGGCGATTACCAGCGATGCCTGGAAGAGGGCGTTGATATATACAAAACCCAAGTCCTGATCCAAAATAAGAACCATAAGGTCTATACCCAGGAGGTGAACAAGCTAGCAATGAATAGGGCAGACGATAAAAGGCTCGTGCAGGAGGACCAGGTTACCACGCTAGCCCGTGGTCACTACCGCCGGTCCGACATTTTTGAATAATGAGGTTTTCTAGAAACTGTCCAAAGTTTTGTAAAGGTAGTGCTTTACAAAACAAGTACAATATGGAGGGGGCCAGAAAATGCACACACTGTAAGCAGGCTTTACCACCGGACAACTTCAAGGTCAAAAGGAACGGACAACGAACAAAAAGGTGCATCAAATGCCTTGATATACATAGGTCGTCAATTGAACGTACCAAATGCCCACATAAAAAACGAAGAAACAAATGTCCAACATGCGATCCCCTAGGTTATCGCCATAATCTAATTCTAACAAGAATACATCATGCCTTAAATCATGATACGGAGATTGCCTCCACAGAATACCTGGGATGTGATATCGTAACATTTATGAAACACATCCAAGCACAGTTTAGAGGCGGGATGAACTGGGGAAGCCGAAGGCAAGTGGCAGTTCGATCACAAGATACCAATAGGGTACAGGGAGAACGGGGTATACCCCCAGCGAGGAAGAAACAATTGAAAAGACTCCACTACACCAACATGCAGCCCATGTGGGCTGCAGATAACCAGAAGAAAGGGCATCGATATATCTCCGAGTAGAATGTGGTCCAGCGCGGTTGATCAAACACACTTGCTATAAATGGAAGTGTGTTTGTATATAGCTATACTCCTACCGTATGCCATGATCGCCTACATACTTTTTCGATATCGACTACTAATAAAAAGGATGTCTGATCTTGCACGAGTATTCGACACAGCCTCTGCAGAAACCTATGAACATGTAGAGAAACCCATCGATAGACGCCAAATTTTAAGGGAGGCCCTGCGCAAAAGCAAGGGGCATCTCCTACCTAAAAAATGTACCGAGGGGTTTGTTGAAAAGGCCCCGGAAGAGGCTATAGATAAGGTACATACTGAGTATGTACAGCGGGAACTACATGAGAAGGGGGAAAAAACAGCAAAAGCACTGTCAACTCATGTTATTAGCCTCTATGCCAGCATGATTGGGAATTTTGTCGACATTGACAGCGTTGACGAGTTACGTCAGGATATCGAAGAGGATCCCATAATCCGGGACTCTATGACAGATCTAGGTATCCTTGTATACTGCGCTATTGGGAGGTGTTTAGCCCCGCTGCTTGTAGCGGGCCATACGGCTCGGCATATGAGCAAGAAGAAACAGGAGGAGGATAAGGAGGAGGATAAGGAGGAGCCCCGGGCTACTGTAATAAATGAGTGAGGAGTCTACTAACCAAGTCATAACCAAGAAGAACGAAGGTCGCGTCGCTGCAGGCAAGAGACTTGCGGAATGGAACAGGAAGAACAAGGCCGAGTTGAAAAAGAACGTGGGCAAAGGTACTTCACAGGATGAGCAGGAACCTGTTGCAGCCCCTAGCAAGTCGATGATACCAATGCCGTACATGTATGGTGTAGGTACGCTTGCCGTGCTTGCGATAGGAGTAGGGGCTTGGTATAAATTCGGCAGGGTTGAAAATGAATCCCACAAGCCGGCGACTAATCCAGAGCCTCAGCAGGGGAAACAGGGCAAAACTCAGCCTCATATCCCTATGTTCAAAATGTTATAAAATGACACTAAATAAATGAGTACAGCAACACCAAGCAACATTAGCCCAAAAGAAACCATGGTTATTGACTCCTTATGGGAATCAGTCAGACTGGTATCATATACAATCCTCATAGCCATGGGTGCGAAAAAGGCCCTAGGGGTTTCCAGACCTGGGGCAAAGATGGACCTGGAGGACGGCCTGAAACTCGCCGGCTATATGACGGCAGCGATCTTATTCGACGAATACGCAATAAAGCAGGGCTGGTACAAGAAGTCTCCAAGGGGGTAAATAGAAATGGAGAATAATAAAAAATGCTCAAAATGCAAAAAAGTCTTAATCCTTGATAATTTCGGGGTTAAGACTTGTGGTCGGTTAAATCGGCAGTGCATAGGTTGCCTAAATATTAGCAAAATATCACGCGACAAACATCACACAAAATGTGAACATGTTGGGACTCAGCCTCTATATCATTTAATGAATATCTGTAGGGCCCATATAGAGGCCCAGTTTTCCGAGGGCTGCACATGGGAGCTTTACGAATATTTACATATAGATAACAAGATACCTTTCAAATATGTCGAAACGGGTATATACCCAACACTTGCAGATGTTTCCAGGGCATTACGCAGGGCGAGAGCCTTCAAGTAAATGAATAAAATCTGTATAAAATGCAAAAAAGTCCTAACTCTGGACAGGTTCAAAATTAGAGGAAATAGCCGAACAAAAAGCTGCATAGGTTGTCTGGCTAAGGCGAAGGAGAGGCGGCGTACCAAATGCAAGGACCCTATTATCGAATACAAGGTAGACCCTCTTGATATAGACAGGGAGATTCGGGGGCTTCAGCAGGATGAATATTACCTACTTCTTTACACCTTTCTGACATACAACATCATACCCCAGTATATTGAACTCATCGAAGCACCTCCCGAGAGTCAGGAAAAGGCACTGCTCGTCGAGAGGTACCGCAAGGTACTGAGATGTCTACAGGGAAAATTAACATATACTCCACTACCTATGGAATATCAGGCTCGACATACCAAGCTATGCTCTGCCTGCCGGGGATTATTGGTAAACAATCAAGGTGGTGTATTGATATGTTTAAATTGTGCCGGGGTATATTCGAAGGTACACAATCCAAAATGGCTGTATTACTAAATGACGATAGATATTATTACAAGTCCCCATACGGCTATTTTTACAGGTCCGACATCTTGCGGCAAGACACAACGCGTTTTGGACCTGCTTGAGCATGAATATAAGGCAAGGTATCACAACATAGTGATACTTTGTCCTACCCTACGATGGAATGAGACGTACCTATCCAGGACCTCATTATGGAAAGACCCTTACGTTTTCCTGATAGACCCCAAAGATCAACTCTTCGATTGGATTCAGAAATTATCCTCATTACTGGCGGGCGAACACACCCTTTTCATAATAGACGATATGATATCTGACGAGAGCCTTGATAAAAAACGTCAACCTTTGCTTGAGCTTGCCATCAGTGGTAGGCACAGGAAGCACAGTTTATGGCTATTAACGCAGAGCTACACGGCTTGACCCAAAAATTTGAGGAGGCAGAAAAAAGCCCTGTTTTTGTGGTTTCCTCATGAGCGGTCGGATATGAAAATTATAGACGAGGAAACGAATCTCATCTCCGATTGGAATGATATAAAGGCTGAGTTGAAAAGATCGAAACACTCCTGCCTGTACGTGAGGCTGGAACATCCAACGGATTGGGAGATTATCAAATGACCATAATAATCATGTATTTGGTTCCATTATTTACAAATGGTTCTTCTCCATAAAAAAAAAAGAGAAAAGGTTAAAAGTTATTTGCAAATAAGTTATGATAAATTTATACATATAATACAATTAATAAAATACTATAAAATCCTACACTTAAGATAAGTCAAGACACATGGTAATTGGAACAGAACGCTGAGAAAAGGCTGAAAACAGGGAGACAAAAGAAAATTGGAAAGTGGAAAAAGTAGAAGACAAAAGTGCATAAGTCCATTGCGAGGGAGAGGCTCTGAAGATATGAGTAAAAAAAGATGTCATCTCAAAAGCTTGTTACGGTGCTTGCCCCACATGTAGAAATCATATACGACGATTGTGAGACCCCATGGTTCAAAAGGGCTGATCTTGGTAGGCTTTTGGGTATTGCAAGTATTCAAACATCATACAGAAATATCAAGGGACAAAGCAGAAATGAACTTTCTCAATCATCCTCGTCCCGATCAGGTATGCGGGGAGGAGGGAAAAATGGGTACGATGTATTTATTTACGCCGAAGCTGTTACGGAAATCCTGATTCGATGTAAAAGCTTGGATGCCATTAAAATTGCTGGACGTTGCGGTATGGAAATCAAAAACATAAAACTTTTATCCAAGGAGGAGGGCATTATTTACAACATCCGCACCGCTTTTGACGGCGAAGATATGGTGACGCAGCATCGTATTGATGGATATAGGATCGATCTGTACTTCCCATGGTACAGATTGGCTATCGAATGTGATGAATTTGGACATGCTGATAGAGATATAGGTTATGAGGTAAAGAGACAAAAACATATCGAGCAAGCCTTAGGATGCACCTTTATACGATATAACCCCGATGCCCCCAACTTCTCCATTTTTCATATCATTAACAAGATCTATCGCTATATTAGACCACGCGCTACCATTGTGGGAGAGGGGCTCTGAGCCCACCACCTATCGACGTTAATTTCACTACACGCAAGAGTAGTGAAATGACCACGATGAAATCTTCTGGGTAAGCAATTAGTATATAGAAAGATGTCTTCACAACTCGCCCTATTCAACGCAATACCCGCAGGATCAATCGAGACCTTATTTGACAAACAAAATCAGCCCCTCTTCAAACGTGCTGATCTCGAGAGATTCCTATGTATTCCAAATGCTAGGCAGTATGGTCTTGATCGTAGTATGACAATATCAAGGGGAGAAATAGAGGGTATAACAACTGTAGTCGGTGACTACAGTTCTTCAGGTATGTCAGGAGGGGTTAAAAAACGACACGAAATATTCGTTACCCTTGGGGAGGCCCTCGAAATTACCGTCAGGTCAAGAAAGCCCAAAGCCGTGTCTTTGACAAAATGGTTAGCTGGGAAGGGGGTGGAAAGGTTACAGGATGAACTCAAGGAGCATCGTCAAGCCCTTGAGGATAAGAATATTGCTATGGCCATTCTCGAGGACGATCTGGAGGATAGGGACAATCAACTCATGGCATTGGGGGATGAAATTGAGGAGCTACAGCAACGTGCCGTGCCCCATCTCGAAGATCCGGGAAAAGACAATAGCATGGTGATTATCCAAAAAAACAATGATGATCCCTGGCCATACCTAGCCATCTGTGGTCAACAGGGGTATGTAGCACAAAAAATTAGAAATAAGCTTGTTGATTACCCCAAGGGCGAGATTGTGGTATTGGCGGAGACCCCTAATTCCATTGTCCATTACAATTGGCTTCGAGAACGTGGATGTATTGAAGTCAACCCTGAGCGTGTGAGACATTTCAGGCTAGGCGAACACTACACGCATGAACGTCTCCTGGAGCTCGCTGAATGAGTGATGTTCCCCCGCAGCGGGGGAACCGGTAGGTAACGCTTTTGTAGACCTTCAGGGTGTACCCACCGGTGGGTACACCCAACTAAACACAATTTTAATACCCTTGTGGTATTAAAATTATCATATTTTTTTTGACCCTTTTGGTTGTATGTTAAAAACCAGTGAAATATCAAAAAAAGATGGAAGCCTATGTACAAAAAATGCAAAAGGATTACGATATCAGCATACCCGTACTACGATGCTGCATAAACGCAGGATCAGTGGGTTATTGCCCTACCTACCTGGAAAATTTCAGGTATCGAAATGGGGAATATTATGAAGGTTTTGAATACCCTACCGATGACGACCTTTTGCACAGGTTAGCGTCAGGCATGAAAGCGTGGGGTACATTTGCAAGAAGCGAGATCGATGAGGAACTCGAGGATGATATTCAAGCCCTAGGACTTCATATCGTTTCAGTTAAGGAGAATAGGTATGGAGCACTATGCTACGAGGTTATCAAAGATAAGGGACTGAAGCTATCAGATTTGGCCGATATAGAAACAATAAGCAATATCCTTAATTTTCCTATACCGGATAGACACTTGGTTGATATTGATTTGGATATTGAGCCTGATGTCATCAAAGGTATAGTTTATGGGTACCCATTCTATACCGAGCCCCCTTTGCTGTATACAAGATATCCGGGTAAGTCACTAGAGGATGAACCTTTGGAGGTACTCCTGAAATTACTCTTTACCAATCCTTGATATGTTCCGGGGGTACCCGAATATCTTCCGGAATAAGCATCAATTCCTCCGACACGAAGCTACGATCAGGGCCGTCCTTCAAATAGTATAAAATACGACTACCTGCTACTATTTTATCCAACCTGTAAGTATGTTTGCTGTAAAAGGCATCGGTTGCGCGTCTTTTAGAGTCATTATGCTCTTCCCCGGGTTGTAGGAGGTACAAGTACAGCCCATCCTCAGGTAGAGGCTTTTCCTCAGGATATTCCTCGCCTTTCGCGAGCTATATCTCCTCGAGCTTGATCGCTTTGTTGGGTTTTAGGCCGATCATGGTGGTTTTAGTATTATTGAGATTTTTGACGATAGTGTACAGGTGTTTCACCCAAATGGTACTATCCTCACCGGAAACCAACTCCTGTGCATCCTGGGGCTTGAATAGCCTTTCGGCAAGTACCTTGTTGTACGACTCGACAAAGGCCGTGAACGTATGGTGGTATTTGGTGGTAGCCCTCTTGATTTCAACCCCCTTGTCCTCCGGCAATTTCGTTACATCTGATTTGAACTCGCTACCGTTGTCACATTGAAAGGTTTTGGGGTAGTGTAAGGGTCCTGCCTTATAAATGTCCTTGATCATCTCGGCAACCTCGCTAGCCTTTTTAGTACGCAGGGGTCTGGCTACCTTATATCTCGATGCTACATCAATACCTGTTAGGATGTATTTATAGGTGCTTCCATACAACCGATCATGGGGCATATACAGCAGATCGAACTGATGCATTTTGTTGGGTCTGGTAACAGTAAAATGAGGGTAGTCAATACGCTTCGGACCTTTGATGTGTATCAGCCAGAGCAGCTGCCTGGATAGCCAGTGGGTGACTAGTTTTTTGGATAGGCCGCTCTCCTTCGCGAGTAATTTGATAGCCTTGCGCCCGACCCAGAGATGCTCCGGGGTATAGTATATTTGACTTAGTTTTTCGGCCTCCTCATTGGTAGTAATATGTGGTGCGTTTTCTGACATGTTTATTATATGTCAGAAAACGCACGTTGTTACAAATACTTATATGCCACAAAGCCTAGCAGGGACAACGAGCCAACGATGAACGTTAACTCACCATCTTGTTGAGTTTTTGAAGGTGTGTAAAAGTCGGATAACTGTGGTGCCTTCTTGTTTGAAGCTATATAATACTGATACATGTCGTCGTCCAACTCGCGAAGGCTCTTCCCCGCTTTTATTTGCAGTTCCCTTTCCTTCGCAAATCAGTCCAGTTTAGCCTGCCTATCCCTGATCCAGGCAGCCTGCGCATCATTGAGCTTTTCCATAGCCTCATCATCATGAAAAGAGATAATTAGTCCCCGAAAAAGCCAACGCATTGATTAATGCACCTCCGGCCATAATTGCCAAGGTTGCCATACTTTTATTAGTACTCCACGGAATGATAACGCCCACCTAGAATGTTTAACTGTGCATCCATCAGCAAGTACACATAACACCGTATATCCCCAGTTCCGTCGACTTTTTTGGTCATATGGAGAGTAATGCCGTCACTAAGCCGCTGTAGAGGTCTCCCGCTACCATGTAGGGTATGGTCGGGAGATGCTCTGAAATCGATAAACAACGCATACCGTTCGTTGAAGAATTGGCCAATCGTTACCTCCGAGTCGTGGCCCCCGAGGAGGTTCGCAACCCCCTCAAAATGATCCTTACCAAGCATCACATGTGAATAAAGTTCGTTAGGCTCGCCTTCCACCGTGATCGATATCTTCTCGATTTTGGGGTTGTAAAAGACCTCATTGATACCAGCGTAAGCCTTCACTTTCCCGGGGTCTATAAATAGTAGCAAGACACCTTTGAGACTCTTTGCAGGTGTATCAATTTGGAGGTTGTAACTAGTATCCGATTTTTTCATAGTTACCACCTTGCTTCGAAGTATCCGTTCATAGGGTAACGCGAGACTACTATACCTTGATATCATAGCACTCGCGAGACCCTCATGATTGACCTTGTCAAACTCTAGGGAAATATTGGTGATTTTATATGCGGCGTCGGCAGGCTTGGCTGCCGTACTTCCCGCGGATGCCGTACCTGCATCTTTGATGACGTCAGCATGTCCCGCAAAATGTATAACAAATTGCAGCCTGTCATGTAGCCCTGCCTGATAAAATGGTAAGTCCCTTGTTAGTTCGAACATTTTACCCAATGGGATGCAAAAAGTGTTGCCATAGGCGGCAGCGATGGCTTTCTCCTCATCAGTCCCAACGTACTCAGTAGCTTTGACCTGCAGGGCCCTGTTGGTACCATCATTGGGGTTAATACCTTCCAAAATGAGATTGTTTTCTCTGTTAAATTTGGGCAGCCACAAGTCCCGGTACAATGCCAGGATATTGTAGTCGCTGATATTCTGCACCTCGTTGCCATTCAAGGTGATGCGTAGATTTCGCACCAGGCTTTTGCCGATATACGTGTTAGTCCCCGTCAGTACCAGGTCAAACAGTAGCTTGATGCTACCCGAAAATATGACATCATTCTGTCCTAGGTTCGGGATGTCCACATACAATAAATGGCTGATAATCCAATATTTGATCACGATCTTCCGGATGAGGGGGGCGGGAAAGATGATAGGCCCGATACTAGGTCAAAACTTCCATCAACGCCAAAACTTCCATCAACGCCGGGGCCTTCAACCCAAGGAGAACAACAAGGTGCTCCGGGGTCTATGCTTGAGGAGCAGAGAAAAGAAATATTAAAATCAAAGGTGGATAGCCTCTACGCTCATTTAAGTAAGGATACGAGGCTGATGGGCGAGCTTACTATGATACCCTACGATGATTTTAGGATGGAGGGGGAACATCTTTATTTCAGGGGTATAGATATTACTAACGATATTTACAAGGAAAAAGGTGCCGGGCTCCGATCTCCTGGAGCTATAGTTAAAAATTTGAAGGTAGACGTTGTTCGGCTTATGGGCTTCTCGAAATTTGTCACTACGCCCAACAGGGGTAGGGCAGCGGCCCAGGCACTTGGGCAAAAGATTGATGACGTTATGGACAGGGGTGATGCCATATCTATGGAGTCGATAGAACTGATGGATGAATTTGTGGATGCCACGGAGAGGCTTTTGGAAGATACTTCATTTGATGGTACCGACGAAGAAGGTATTACTGAACGTGAAAGAAGGGGGCTTAACCTCGAACTTCAAACTATAAGAGGTAACCTGAAAGGCCTGGCAAGTAAGATCATTTTGTTTGATAGTGAGATTAACAAGCCAGCTGGGGGTCATCAAGGAGACGCTGATGAAAATTGCCGGGGATGACACATCCCTGCTGGAGAAGCTAAAGATTCTCTTCAGGGAGCAGGGTATAACCATAGCGAGTATAGTCTCCGCCATTGGTCTATTAATAAGCACCATTGTACTCTCCGTTACGGGAGGGGGTGCCGCGGCGGGTGCTGCAGGAGGAAGTGCTTCAGGTGGTGCAGGAAAGGGGTTTGTGGAGAAGCAGCTGGAAAGATTGGGAAAGTTCCTTAAATATCTTGCGGGTAAGGCAGGTGCTGCATTGCCTGGGATTATTGGTACCGTTGTTTCCTTCCTTCTAAGGGTAGTGTCAACAGTTGTGGAATATGTGGCAAAACATCTATATATGGCCATCGCGGCTGCTGCTGGGTTTGTTGTGCTCTATGTTAGGGGGGCCTAGTTATTTTTCAGCCATATGTAGGCAATAATAAGACCTACCCCCGTCGTGATCAATACGGCCTTGGTATCCTCGTGTCTATTTACCCCTCCTCCTGACATATCTGAAGAACTGTACCCAGTGGGTACAGTTCCCTGTATACCCTCTATTTCTTCCCTTGGAGGAGGCGTAGTATGTTTTATAGGTATGGTATGCCCTGGGGGTATAGTATGTATAGGTGCTGTGGTATGCGGGGGTATAGTATGTATAGGTATTTTGATACTATGCTTGAGGGGCGTAGTATGCTTGGGGGGTGCGGCAGCCGCACCCCTAGCAATAGCCTTATTGTTCAGATCAACTTGGACCCCCACATTGACATTGGCGGGTGCGATCAAAATATTATTGTTATACCCCACAATTTTACCTATTCGCAAATTCATGTCGGATAGCAGCATGTAGACGCTGGGCATGACGGCAAAATTCACTGGAGTTCTGGCATACTGGAGTACTTTTTGGAATTCTGTGATATCATGCCCTACATTTTCCTGACGCTGTACCATGGCCTCAAATTTCTGCATCAAGATTTGCCTTGCCGTGTAATTATCCGCACCAGACCCTAGAAGGGATGCTTTGGCACCTGCTTGGGACCCTAGTAACAAGATCACGTAAACCCGGATACTCGCTCAGCTTGGTCAGGCCCTCTGATGTCAGGCCTTGACTTGTTGGGATGATAAATTTGGCCCAGTCACCGTCAACTTGGGGCCACCATGAACCGTTAGTTAATGATGCACTTACTGCCTTAAACTTGTACATGCCATTGGGATCCGCGCCATATTCGCGGCATACTTGCGCATACCCAGATGTGGAGTAGGGATTTTTGTACTGACTAAAACCATCGTTAAAAGACATGGGGACCTTCATCCTTGCTAGGATGCGACGCATGTGGTAATAGACATGGAATTTGAAGATGGAGTTGACAAGTGGCACGGAGCCCGTTAGATGTTTGGCAGAGATGCCTAATGCGGTAGTTGAACAATGAGTTGCAAAATTAACCTGAATATTCCAATAGTCCAGGGCTTGTCCTCTTGTCCAGCCTTGAATAACAGGGTCGTTCAGGTAGGTAATTGTCACTTTGATGGGGTATTTGGTGAATCCGGGGAATGATACAGAAATATGGGAGTCTGTACTCACGTACAAGTTCTGATGCTCCAAGTTGGTTATACCGGGTGGCCATTCACCCCTGTTGGATTGGTACTTTGCGTTGTGGTTGTATGAGTAAATATTCATCGTTTTATTTTAAATAAAACGATGAAACAACTGTATATCACCGATATATACAAGCCTACGATATTTGAAGACTACCTGGGACAAGACTCGAGGATTGCCTTGAAATCCATCAGTATTAGGCCTGTATGGCTTAACTTATACAGCGATAATGAATTTGTCATACGTAAGATGGGGCCCGATCAGAGGGAAATTAGAATTGAGATCATGAACGGTCTGTATAGGATCGAGGATTTAGCGGCTATCGTGAACAGTCAGGCACAGGACAGGATCAAACTTTTTGTATTGAAAAATGGACTCTGTAGGCTCCGTGTCAGTGACGGGTACACGGTGGTTATTCATCGACAGCTGCAAGAGCTCCTGGGTCTATCCTACGACCCTAGTAAAAAGTACTATCAGAAGGGAGACTATGATTCCTTCTACAAGACTGACATCTATATTCGACTACGACTCGTTTGTCCCCAATTGGATGAAGACGACTGCCTGCTGGATGGCAAAAAATCTAAAATTCTCGCTTTGTTACCCACCAAGGAATTAAACGCTTGGGGGGATATGCTAACCTGGACCTTTGACACCCCAATTTACATGCCCTTGAAGGGGTCCACAGATCGCCTAGAATTCATGCTTACAGATGAACATCATCATGAGAAGAATGTTTCGTTCACCGGCCTCACGATGCAAATCTTGGTAGAATAAATGATGGCTGATATAACGAAGCTGTACCCGAACTTACCGAGTGCACCTGCATAAGGTGCGGACATGCAGGAGGAAAGTCAAAAGTATAGGCTTGATGAAATAAATAAAATCGAGAAGTATCTGCGATCTGAAATCAAGGAGAGGGATAAGCTTGCGAAGAAGTTCAAGATGCATGGAACCTGGGTGCGCTACTGTGACCATGGATTATTAGGGGTTTCGGTTATCACCTCGGGGATCGGTATTGATACCCTGTTATCCGGAATGGGTGTACCACTAGCAGTGGCAATGGGGGGTCTTTCATTAGCCGTGGGTATGGGGCAGGCAGGCCTTAAGGCTGCCGGCAAAAAGTTGGGGGTAAAATCAAAAAAGCATGAGAACATAAGACTGATCGCCGAGGCTAAATTGAACTCGATCGTTGATCTAATATCAAGGGCTGTTGAAAATGGGGAAATTGATAAGTATGAATTTAGCCATATATTGCAAGAAAAACAGAAATACATGGTCCTGAAAGAACAGATGAGGCAGAGGTTCAACCGCATTGTTGACTCCATCAATGAACAGGAGCGTGCCAAGCTAGTTGCCAGGGGGAGGTTTTAAAAAACGTACAATCTGCGCAGTATGCAAGCGCTATGTAGACACTCCACCTGAGTATAGGCCTTAGTTTTATATATTTTATAGGTCCTACAAAAGACCTATAAAATATAGGGTTATTCAGCCCTCCCCTAGTAGCCATTTATTCAGTTTTGTATATTTACATTCAACAACATGGACCTGTGGGTAGTAGTAGTAGCACACCACTAAGTTTGCAGGGCTCATTATAGGGTACTGATTGGCCATGGAAGTTTGTCGTTATCACGTCCTTGTAATATTTGAGCTTAGCATTCACGTAACGGTCCTTTTTGACAGGCTCAGTCGTCAATTTTTGGGATATAAGCTCCTCAATCTTGTTCCAAATTTGTCGATACTTGGCGACCCAGTCGGGGTACTCTTCAAAATCAAGACTCATCGCCGGTACGGCATTGGCATTGTATTGACTCACCCCATTGGACCAGACCCAGGTGTCTTTACCCTGAGTGCCACTACAAGGTCTCGTGTATGATATCCTATAATGTACCGTTGATCAGCGCCTTTTTTGGAAGGAACGGGGCCTGACACTGTCAGGTGGTCCATATTAATATCATTGATATCTGTAAAGGTAGTCGCAAAGTTATAGAATTCTCTGGGTTTCATAATTTCATTTCCAAATTTCAGCATCTTGTTTTATTGTAATTCGAAGGACCCCAGAGAATTACATGATGTCATCGTACATACGCAGCCGCCCCCGTTATAGGTGATATATTCCTGGTAGCAGTACCAGCATAAAAGTTTACCATTTATTTCAAATCTGCGCCCACATCTACATCTATCATATTCATCCAGCATACGTTCACAGTCCCTACATTGTTCCATTTATCTTATGATTTCATCTTATAGCCCCGGGGGGTTGTAAGATAACCTTGACCTTAAGCCCATAATTTTTCAAGCACGGCCTTTTCATCCTCTGAAAAGCACCAATCGATGACTCTATCAGGATGCCAGGCTACCGGGGCTAGCTTCTCCTTAATTCTAACCCTTTCGGATTTCCTCCGGCGATAGGCGGTCCAGGGATTTTTAATATGATGACGTCATCAATGTGCGCGTAGACTATTAGGGTAATTGCGCTAGAAATTTTTTGACTCCTTTTTTGATGAATTATAGGGAATATGATGATATTTATGGGAATATGATGATATTTAGGGGATTTGCGCTAGAATTTTTTGACTCATTTGATGAATTATAGGGATATGTATTGGATGGTACCGTAGGGTATTGAATTGTAGGGATAAGTATGGTATGATACCGCATGGTACCGCATGGTATTGGATTTGTTGGGATAAGTATGGACTTGCTGTGACGTGTGTGCGTGTGCGTGTGCGTCTGTGCGCGACTGCGCTAGAACATACATTTCCTTATCTCGACTTAAAAGTAATTTGTTCTTCTAAAAAACAGAGAAATATTTGGTCCAATTTACGAATGATGATTGTCTTAGGGGTTGAAGGAAATAGGAATGCTGGAGATAACATAAACAAATAGTATATTGGTAAAAAGTTATTAATCCTAGACTCACATTATTATGTTATAATGTCTTATAATCAATGAGGAAATTCAGATGAAGTACGTTCTTCGTATGTTCTTAATTTTGGGTAAAATTCTCACCTCAACGTCTCTTTAATAATAGCTGTATTCACGAAATTCCAACGTATGGAATTTGTACGATGGGCGAATATCTTGAGAAGCGGTGGACACGTGTGGATTCTACCACGGGCTAACGACTAGTCTCTATATTAATAGCTGTATTCTGTCTGTCTTTCTGTCCGCAAGGAAAACCTCGTGCTACGGAAACACGAAATGCCATATTTTAAGGACGGGTGCAAACCTGTGGACTAACGATTACTTTTTATAAATTAGCTTAAAAAGCGTGTATTATATGCTTTCACTCCATGGTAACCAAAAACATGTAAGGTTGCTCATTTGTAGCAAAACTATATTAAACATTCAGTAACATTTATATATGTTCATTGACATACTATATATGTTCATTGACATACTATATATGTTCAGTGACATGCCATATATGTTCAGTGACATGCCATATATGTTTAGTGACATACCATATATGATCAGTGACATACTGTATATATTCCGTAAAGAATCGTTAGTGGAATCGTTATAGAAGAACTTAACAGAATACAAGTTCACTTATCAACAGAAACGCCGTTCGGTTCGCCCAGAGAATAGTGCTAAACGTCGCCTCTTCTGTAACAGTTTGATAAACCAAAATTTACTTGATAATTCCTCCTCCTTTAGCCACAGAGTTGTTAGTAATTCTTAACTTTTACACCGCCAAGGCAGCCTTTACAAACTATGTTTAATAATAATAACCGGTCAACTGGGAAACAAAATCTACACCAAGCCAGTCATATTGTCTTAATACACTGAAAACTTTTAAACCAGGAGAAAGGGTGAGAACAGTGGAGGTTGTGCTATTGGACGAGCACAAAGACAAGACCGTTGAGAGATACAGACTTGAGGATCAGCATGCTTCGTTGATATTTTACCAGGAACTGTAAGTGCTTTACGACTTTGCATCAAAGTTGATATACGTCTTTGAATAAAATCTTCCATTAATAAAGAAAAATAATTTTGATTTTGTGCAGTGTTCAAGAAGAAGTATTAGTATTCCATAAATACGCTATTACAATGAAGAAGAAATCTAAAGTTTACGATTTTATTCTTTGTACAGAGGCAATACATTAGAGGTGTAAGTCGTAAAATTTCGACTGCACAAACAAAAAACACACTGCTAAAAGACGTTCTCTTCGTGGTAGAGTAAAAATAGTGGTTTCATATTAAAAGTACGTTATTATGATGTCAAACTAAGTAAAAAATCAATATTCATCCGTTTGTGTCAGTTTATATCTTTGCGTCAGTTAAAGATAAAGTTGACAAAGTTTGCAAATGATTTGTCGTGTTTCTCCAAGTTTGTTTATCTACATTTTTATTTTCGTCTACTTTGCTCGCATGCAATTTGTAAATTATTAAAAATTTCGTTGTGAATATACCAAAGAGGACGACCGTAGCACATAAGATACTGACAAACGAGATGGCAATTATTTTGCTTTGCGGGTTAATTAAAATAAAGTAACTAACCAATCCTGTTTCAAAGATAAAACACGTGATATACATTGTAACTCCAATGTCTTTCGATTCGTTGTAATTTTTCGGAAAAGCTCTTGTTTTGAACGCATAAAATGTTGTAGCAGCCATTATGATTAGAATATACGCAAAGTTGATAAAGAAAATCCATGTGTCGCCCTTGCAATATATTTCAACATGGTGTCTATGTGAAGGGTATTGCTTTTTGCGTATATAAATTGTTCTTGATACTTGATGATAAAAGGATAATCTGAACTAAACATAGCGATGACGCAAAAATTACTTGCGAACTCGGACTGACAACTTTTGGCGATTTTGTACTTGAACTTGCGGCAGTAAATATCCGGTATATCCTATTCGTTTTTAGCAATAATGGACCATACATTAAGCCGATGAAAAATAAACACTTTTGAGAAATGCAACTTACTTTAGAGGCGGTTGAAACTGCAATTACTGGGAACAAGAAAAGTAAAGTTATTCCGATAAATATAAACATGCACAACTCTCGAGATGATGCACGAATAATCAGCTTGTCTCTATATATGGATGAAGAGGACTGTCGTTAGAACTGAAAGTAATACTCCTATACTGCTAATGCTGTAAAAGCTATACACCAGTACAACATTTGTAGTTACCAACTTTATGGTAAGACTTGACAAATGGAAAAATTATTCGTTACCTTGTAATCTCTACCACAAGATACGCAGGTATAATTTACAACAATATCATTATCCTCACAATTTTTGCATACCAACAACAGCTAGAATATCTTTTAGATATCACTTTAATTTGATGAAGCATGTAGGCTCTGCTACAAATTGATTCTGGTATCTTGTCTCTCCATTGAATGGCACTGCGATTAACTGTCAATCGGCTGTAGTTTGTGATTAATTCGCTATTGTTTCTGACGACATAGCTACCATACCCTAATTTATTTGGGCGTATTAATTCCCAGCGCCCGATTAGCTTATAAGCAAAGCTGTTGTTGTTTATCTTCTGATAATTAAAAATGTCAAAGTTTGAGTTAATTCTGCGATCTTGTGTAAAATTATAAATACTTCAATTAAACGGGTAAACATTCTCTGCGCTGTACAATTTTTGCATGATTGAAATTATTTAGTACGATCTTTTCACTGCGCTCGTTAATTTTTTTTGGAAAACAACCAATATCTGTCCAAAGCATAAACGTATGCATTAACAGAATTGATTATGGTGCCTGCGGAGGAGTGTTCCAGGTCTCCGAATTTGGCGTAGAATTGCTCGTTTGTCAAATCTTGCGTTATGTTTACCATTTCGCCTCGAAGTTCATTTTTGAAGTCGGAAAGCAACTTGTACTTTTTTAAGTCCAAAGGTTGTAGAAATATGTTTCAAAATTCAAATTCAAAAACGTCCTCGATTCCTGTTCTGTTTTGTTCCCCATATTGAACCGGATATGAATGATACATGTGACCATAATTCTCTTGGGATTAAACTTACTCCATGCATAAACTTTAATAATGTTTCTTCCTCCAGAAATAATACAATGACCTCGATTTTTTTATTGTTCAATAAATAGTTGTTTAGTAGCATTCTGCGGTACGATTTGACATCGGTTGATTCGATACGAATGATGTCGCTCAAACAGATGTTTCGTTTCCTAACAATTATTTTTGCATCGGTAATCGCTACGATGCCATACTTGCTGTTTTGGTAAAACGCTCCAATATAATTCCATTTCATTTAAAATATAAAATCCACCATTGCATGTGTCATCTGATTCAAATGTGGCGTTGCTAGAATAAGGTACTGAAGTTTTGGTTTTGCTCAAAATTGAGAGGAGCCATGCTGAATGCAATAACAAAACGACTCCACAAGCTCATGAGTACTGCTGCCATATCAACGTCACTATTACGACTGGGTTCAATAATCCTGACAGTATTTCGTCGGGATTATTGTATTTATATTATATCATATAATATTATATTGTATTGATTATTTGTATTCCACTGCTATTACAAGTATCATAACTTTTGGAGCCTAGTTTTACCCCTGCCAAGACTTTACTGTCGTTATTGACTCGTTCAATGGCATGCTTCAAAGCAAATGCTAGAATAATTCCGTCGAATAGGCGAGTAACTGTGCATTTACTTTTGTTAGGCATGCTACCTTTTGTGTCAATTAAGCTGATCACATTGACATCACCGCATTGCTCAAGGACTGGCCTGGCGCTATGCGAGACTATAATATCAGAATTGTGTATCAGAGTGAAGTATTAGCCAAATATTCTTTCAGTTTTTTTAGTACAACAGAAATTTAGTTTTTGAGTCGTAGTCCCCTTTTATGAAGTAATTTCAGAAGTTTTTTTAACTTTTCATGCAATTTCAGTTGTCTTTATAAGCAAAAGTAGTTTTTTTTATAAATCACTCGCCAACTTTATTCGTACACCCCTTATGCTTCACACAAGCTCCCCTCTTTAGTTTGAAAAGCATTTTTAATACGTGTGCTATAATTGCCCAAATCGGGAAAAAAACGTCGGTTGGTTAAAAAAATCGATGTAGCTAGAATATTGAGATCCTTCCAATCCTTTTCTTTAAAGTTTCAATTAGATCATCATGTGGATGTTGAAAGAAATTAAAAGCTGTTTCCATTATTTATTTTTAACTTTTTTGTCTATTTGATTACTTCTTGCGTTAATAGCTTCCGTCCTGTATCCTACAGTGTCAGTAACAATTTACTTTTTATCAGCCCTGATAAACATTTATTACACGTATTAAGAGTTTCTCATATAAAATAGGTTGGCTTTATGCTAGCTTAGCATGCATTGCCTAATAGAAAGAAGTATTGGATTAGACGATATATAATGTATTCGATATAGTCAATTGGCTCAGACAGTATAGTATATTGGCTCAGACAAGAATTTTTTTTTATAATTTAAGGTTTATACTTATTAGTACACTGCTTTTATAGTTTTATATGAACAGTGATACACAACCTTAAAGAGAAACAGCAATCCTGCTCCTTACGTTACCTGTCCCTCACAACAAATTGAAAATAGCGCCGCTACCTTGAGAATTAGTAAGTATACCTATCTTATCCGCTTTTCCGACATACAGGTGTGCGAATTTAACAGCGGGCCAACATGTCTGTTAATCTTATACTTATCTAGCAAAACGAAACAGCAAAACATCAAAAGTGATTTTACACCTGCAACAAAACTCATACTGGTAATTAGTGTTTCTCATTTGAGTGAATTTAAGAGATAAAAAAAGACGTTCTAATTGTTTATTATTGGTTTGTTTATTTTCCTTTCCTTTTTTAATTTCACCTGCCTCGATATTTGTAAACACCTTCAAGCTGAGTAAATAAATAAAAGAATGAAAATGAAATCGTATAAACAGTTTAATTTGCATGAGCATTTTTGTTGACTTTTTTTGTAGGAGAAAGACAATTTTATTTCTTGTTTCTTACCTGAACGAGTTTTAGCCTTCCACGACAACATATTTATACAAAATATTCTCTCCAGGATTTTGCACATTAATTTTCCCGAATAAGTGCTACGTGTTTTTTCGCGAAGAATAATTTCCACGATTTATAATAAGGCAATTAAAACAACATCTGTTCATTGGCATTGCATAGGGAAACTAATTTACGAGAAAAATTATTTTTGCAAATAGCGTCAATTGTTATTTTTCGTGAACTTTTAATTTCGCGAAATTGTGAAAAAATTGTGAAATTCGCAAAAATTACTCTCGGGAATAATTAAGAAAGTTATATTTACTTTGTTTTAAGAGGCTTTTAGTTTACTTCTATTGCAGCTTTCATATTTAAAATCTTGTTTAAAAAAACCACCTGGAGGAACTCAACTGAAAAAATACCACTCAATATTCTTTGTGATAATTTGTGAAGCATTATCTTGCATTATCTTGTGTAGGAAATTCTAACTTTTTCTACTACTCCTAACTAATTCAACGAGGGGAAAATGTTTTGGAAAAGGAAAGATCATGTAAAACAATGCAGTTTGTTTATTATTTCATCGTTGTTGCGGTAATTGGAGAAAAAAGAAGACTCCACTACCCCTCGGTTGCTTCATGCCGGTAACCTTGTCAGGAACTAATTAACGGATTTCTCGATAACGTGAACATATACGGAGCGGAACAAAAAAGGATTTATCAAAATCTAAATGAAAGAGTATGAAAAACCAGATTTCATATTGTTTTTTGGTTTTATGTATTCGATGGTAACTTAAATTTTAGATCTAAGTATTCAATCATTTCAACAATATTGTCTGACATGTCAGATACTTGTGTTTGAAGTCCTTCTAATTCAAGTTTATCAGATCGTAACTTTTTCTTTCTATACAACTTCCATTTTTTATTCAGTTCACCATCAATTATTTTCAATTCACCTTCAATGATGAAGAATAGTTGGAGCAACTTCGCATTAACGTCACAGAAGGACTCGATGATTGATAACTAAAGAAAGAACGCAAGTCCATCAAAAAAACAGATTTACTTTTTGAGCCAAGAAAGGCTCATTTACGACCCCATAGCATGGAAACCTTCTCCTTTTATGCTTGAAGCATAGCGAGAAGAAGGCTTCCTCGCCACATAATATCAAGCATTGATATTTAAGTGCAGCCGCACATTTACACATATATCATGCAAAAAGAAATAACTTACTTTGTATTCATCCAATTTTTCATTCTGATTAGTTTCTTCTGTATGATTCACAATAAAATCGAACAGAGTACGTTTCACTTCTACTTTACGTTTGTTAACCATTTCCTCGTCGGCATTTAATCCTTCAGAAATAAAGCTGACATTCTTTCGTAACTTTAATCCATCTTGTGTTCGTTTCGATTGTACGCGGGCGCGACGAAACAAACGAGAAAGTACGTTCTGCATCATATTCTGCATGAAATTTATTCGTAGCAACAATTGCAAGTAACAACAACAACGTTTCGAATGGAAAACTTCTCCACATCAAAACACGTCTGCTTACTTGAGCTGTGTTTTAACAACAAGTAATTTTGTCACCCACATTGTCCTTTACGTTTGTCAATTTGACGTCATATACCTTTCTCAGGACAGCCAATAGGCTTTCGCGGTCTTGTCTTTAATTTGACGCCATATGTTTCCCAGACAACCAACTTTTACGGTAAATATAATTTCCTTATGATATTCGATCCAATCTTTGCTTGGCCTTGGCCTATTTTTCAAATCGCTTTTTTCCAGGCGTACTATTCACTATCCACCGACTGATAAAAAGCTCCTCCAAAACCTCTGTAGGTGGTGTAGTGTGTCCAAGTAGTAGTAAAAAACACATTTTTGATAACTTGGAGATAAACCCACGATATGTGTTGCAATCTTTTTGTGAAACTTCAAAACTTCAGATTTTAAACTTAATAGAGAACTTTCTCGTAGAAGCCATTTTCCACAATGTTGCTTTTCGAATGCAGCCGAATCCAAATCGAATATCGTGCGATGCAATGACTTCTCGGCTTATCTTTCTAGGTCGGCTTTGTGCACTGTGGAACCATTCTCGACCCCAGAACTCTTGGTGAATGTCTGGTTCTAAACATCGTCCCAGGCTTTCTTGTACATTGCTGATAGAATGGAGAATTTTGGGATATCGGTTCATTCTTCTCCAAAGCATTGATGAGCTTACGAACAGCCTGTGAACGATACTTTGCTTTCAAGGCTCGAATGATACCTTGATCCATTGGTTGTGTGTGTGATGTTGTGTTTGGAGGTAGGAATATCAATTCTATCCATTTCAGATTTTCAACATGCGGATGGGCTGTGCAATTATCGATAATCAAGGCAATCTTACGTTTAGAATCGTGTTTACGTTTTGTTCGAATGACATTCGAATCATTTTTAAGAGCCCCTCACACATGTAGATATGAAACATTCGAATCAGTTAAGACTCTATTTACGTTTACAGAGCCAAAACAATGCAAAAAACTGCTTGTGTCAAATAAAGTTCTAGATACATGTTGCAACGTTGGAGTTATAGAGAGGAAATACCCGAAGAGACCAAAAAAGACGTTCGAGTTAAGGAGAGATTCGAGTTATAGGGGTTCGAGTAATAGAGTTTTTTAGGAAATTCCCACCGTGCCAGCGAAATCGTTCGAGTTAAGGAGAGATTCGAGTTATAGGGGTTCGAGTTGAGTTTGCTAAATGACGTGCCATACGTGCCAACAAATATTGACGTGCCAACGTGCCATACGTGCCAAAAAAGTTGACGTGCCAACGTACCACGATTTTTCGACGTGCCATGATATCTTGAAGTGCCATAATTTTTCGACGTGCCATCATTATTTTCTTTCATGAAAAATCCTTTATCAAAATTTCTGTAAACAAGAGTTTGTTATCTTGGGAAATGTTAGTATGAGAGAATTGCCATGTTAATTTCTAATTCGCTTTGCTTAAACGAAATTAACCTTTTTTATTTTCCCGTAGCCAGACTTGACAGAATAAAAACAAGTTGTTTGAGAAGAAGAGTCGTCTTGAGAAGAGGAGTCGTCTTAGCTTGGAGTCGTCTTAGCTTTAAGCTTAAAAGGTCGTTACATAACTTACCCTACAAAACTTTACAATACTCTGCAAAACCACAATATCATTATTTCTCTCACAAAACTGTTAAAGCACACTAAAAAATTATAACATATTCGTAAAAGTACCCTTAACATAATTTTTGCCTGCACAGTGGCATAATAAACTTTCTCCTTAACTTTAGGGTGGGTGGGGGGGGGGGGTGCTTGAATACTTGAAAGCTAATCGACGTGTGATTGAATTTTCTGAAAATCCGCCCTTTTGCTTAAAATCACGTGACAACGTGATACCGAGGTTATTACTGTAAGGCCTGTTCTACACCGAAAATAAATTCTATTAATTTCTAATTCGCTTTGCTTAAACGAAATTAACCTTATTTATTTTCCCGTAGCCAGACTTGACAGAATAAAAACAAGTTGTTTGAGAAGAGGAGTCGTCTTAGCTTGTACCTAAAAGTAGGGGTTATTGGTCGTATTACTTATCGTATTAAAACCTTCTAACTTAGAAACTAAGAATTTCATATCATATTAAAAACCTAATGCTTTTGAGACTGAAAGTAACGAGTTAAGATCATCTTGCACGTATCCATCTTTGGCTGATTCCGATTTCCAACGCCCATGTCGTTTGAATAGCCTGTCTGCGACTCCGCCATTTGCAGCCGCTGTTGCACCACCGGATCTAAGGCTATGTAGGCCAAACGTTGATTTTTCTAAACCGATACTGTCGAGCTCTTCTAGGAGTATTTCCCTCATTCTTGTGTATGATAAGCTCTTTCCTTTTCTCAGAGTTCCAATCGGATTAGATTTTGTCACAGTAACTGCTCTAAAAATAAATTCCTCTGAACTCTCGTCCGTTAACTTTGTAAGTTCTAAGTACACTTTTAGATTTTTGACTGGACATAATTCGTTTCCTTACTAATAAAAATCCAATTTCCTTCTCTGTAAACGTCAGTTTTGCATTTTTCTATGAACAGTTTCATGTAAGATTCACAAATTGATATATCACAACGTCTAAGACCGACTATCTCGGAAAATCTCATAAACCCTGCATAGCCAATTAAGCATATTGCTTTTTTTTCTCTGCGAAAGTTTTGTGTGCAATAACTTTAAATGTTCAATTGTAATAGGTTGTTTTCTATTTTTCTTGGTCGAAAGAATTCGTTTAGAAGCCTCAAGCATTTCAGTAACAATAGGATTTTCACATGGGTTTTCGTACCCTCCGAGAAGATGAAAAAACTTTATAGCATAATAAGCACCTTCGATTTTTGACAAAGACCAATCGGACTGAACTCCGCTTAATATAAACAACGCAATAGTGGTTGGTTTGGCTGGCGTAATTGACACTTTAAAAGACTTACACCAGCGTTCCCAAAGGTTGAACGACGATTGATATTTTCTCAGGGTATTCTCCTCTCTACAAAATGACATATATGTTGGCAGCTCAGTAGCCAAATGTTTTAAAGATTCATTCTCAATTTCAATTTTCAAGTGTTTTGTGATAAAGTCTAAAAGGGAGAAAGTTATGACAATTTGATTCTACTTGAACTTTCAGAGTATAGTATTGTGCTCTTAATCAAAGTCCCAGTGGACCAGTACTCATACCCTGTGGTCCCAGCGGACGCATTTTGCCCTGTGGCATTTTTATCTGAAATCCAAATTGACAGCTAGTATTGGCGAAACGAATTTCTCGCTGCCAATGAAACACTTCTTATTTTTTCCCTGTGTTACACATACTTTTGGGTCACCAAAAACCTTTCCGTCTGTGATTGCGGTTTTGTTTTCTGAAAACAGGAGTGGCCAGAAATAAGCAGAAGGCCAATAAGGTAACACAATTACACCTTTACATTTCGAAGTTTTTATGTGTTTTAACACTTTTCCTACAAGACTTGTTGGAGGTACTATGTAGTTGTTTTCGCCTTTCCAATCGTAATTTAGCGCATTTATCTGTATTGGGACAATAAAATTTTGAATAAAACCGACATATCTTTTTGTTGTCGTTGTCAGCAAATCTGTCAACAGTAAAAGGGCTCCACAGTTGGTTCAAATTATTATAAAGCTCTTCTTTTACTTGCCAGTCATCGTGATCTATCATACGACTAAGAGTGTCAGCAAATCTTAAATGTTTCCTTGGAACCCAGTTTACCGTTAGGTCAATTCTATTTTTCCTACATATATAAAATATATTTTCAGCAATAATTTGAGGATCATTTTTTCGGCTTCCCGCGTTTACAATTTTTGACACTGCAAAATTATCCGTTTTCCATAGGATTTTCTGTTTTATCAAAATGCTTTTTAAAGACTCCAGTGAGTATTCTATAGTTTTTAATTCCCTCCAAGCGGAGCTTTTTTCTTGTTCTTCTTGCAGAAACTGTCTAAATGCAATTCTCTGTTGATTTTCATGCATCGCATGCGCTGCCATCCCAGTGGAGCTAGCATCGAAATTTACAACAATCGTTTTTGTAGAATTATCGTACAGTTTGCTTATGTTATATTTTGACAGATTATTTTTCCAAAAGAATAGTTCTTTAATCGCATGGGGGTACTTAGCTATATTTAGCGTAGCATCCCAGGAGAATGCCTGCTCAATGACAGAATATAATCTTCTTGTTTTTAGTTGTGTAATTGCCCCCATTACAATTTTCATAGATATAATTTTACCACACAGCTGTGAAAGTTTTCTCGCGCTTGTGTAAGGTAGGCGTATAATAATATCGTTTATTAAGTTTTTCGCTGAAACAATTCTTTTTTCTGGTATGTACCACTCCATTTTTTCCAAATCTACCGAGACACCTAACCATTTTAACTGCTGTTTAGGATCCCACACTGATTTTTCTGCATTTTCTACAAAACCTGACAGTTGTAAAGATTTTTGAACAAATAGGGCATCTTGTTTTGCTTTTTTATAATTCTTATCAGTGCCAAAACCATCGTCAATAAATATCGCAATTTTGATCATATTTTCTCTCCAATATTTTATAAGAACTCTCATTGTTTTTGTAAAAATAAACGGGGCTGGAGAAAGCCCAAACGGTAATACTGTAAAAACGAAGTATCTTTCCTTTCCTCCTATGACCCATGAAAACCCCAAGAATTTCTGATGTTCTTCTGAAATATCAATGTGATGGTAGCCCTGCTTTATATCGAACTTAAACATGTAGCCTTGTGCAGTTAGAAATTCCCTTACCACCTTCCAATCCTCAAACTTAACTTTTTCTTTGTAAATGTGCTGGTTTACATACCTTAAATCGAGAATTAGTCTACTTTTTCCTCCTTTGGTACTGACTGAAAGGGGATTTACAACATGTGGTGCAGAAGACACTACCTTAATTCGACCTGTATCAAGAAGCTCTTGTACCGCTTCATTGACGAATTCCGAATTTTTTATAGCGGATTGATTATTAGAAAAAGTTTGTTTTTGTGGTGTCGTGAAAAAGGGAATAGTATAGCCTTCCTTGATAATTTTGAGAATAGTCGTATTACAGCCGATGGTTTGCCAATATTTTAAGTTTTCCTTGAGCCTACCCTTAACTCTAGTTCCAGCCGTATTTTTACTTAGACAAAATTCGTACGTTTCCTCATCTCTTACATTGTTATCAAAATTTAAACACTTATCTATTGTCTTTTCTTTAGACTTGCTTATGGCCGATAACGTTTGGGCAGTCTTTCCTCCAGTGTCCAGTCTTGCCACAACCGAAGCACATTGATCTTGCACTTTGGAATCTGTACGCTGATTGGGAAGAATATGATGTGTTATGGTTGCCGATACTCCCAGACGGTTGAGATGGTTCTCTTGGAAATGCGAATCTTTGTGATTGGAAATGGTTTGGCATAGGTGGCGACGAGGACATTAGTTTGGTTGGCATAGGGCTGAAACGTGGAGGGTAGAAGGACTTTGGCTTTACCTTTGCTTTCTTTTTTGCCAGTGCTTTTGACTCAGCCGATTTTATCCGTTTTTCGTCATCTGAATCGCTTGCTAATTCATCGGATAAGTACTCTTCTACAGTGGCCCATCCTGCTGGTGATCTATCCGCCATTTTTATTAGCTTGTTTCGCTTCGTGATTTCGAGTTTTATTCCTGCTAAACGTTTTGTTGATCTTGATACAGAACCTTCTTTGATAAGGTCGATAACATCTTCCAAATCTTCCACTAATTTTTGGTTAAATTCGAATTGGATTTGATTACCTTTAAACTTAAATTGTCTCGACGATTCTGGTTTAGCTGAAACCTTCATGTTTTTCGGTGTACTCTGTTGTTGCAGTTTTGTTTCGAATTCTTGTTTCTGTTCGATAAACTTTTTGTCCAGGTAGCTTCTGATTAGGTCAAATTGTTCCATTCCGTTTAGCGTTTGTGGGGCAGATTGGCTGTTGATAACAGGTTCTTCCATGTTATTATTAGAAGTTTCGTCCATTTTTAATGCAATTGCGTGACCTTGAATACTTGAAAGCTAATCGACGTGTGATTGAATTTTCTGAAAATCCGCCCTTTTGCTTAAAATCACGTGACAACGTGATACCGAGGTTATTACTGTAAGGCCTGTTCTACACCGAAAATAAATTCTATTATTAGAATTGTTCTATTTTCTAATAAATTTAACAAAACCGAACCTAAAGATCGAGTGAAACTCGAAACAAACGTGACAATAACACACGAATTGAGTACTCTAGAAATAGAAATCATCTCCATTTTGGTCGAAAATATTATGATATTTATTATGTATTTTGTAAATTCTTCAACGGCAAAAAAATAAAATAAAAATAAATAAATAAAAAATAAATAAAAAATAAAATTATATAGAATTATGGAAAAAAGATAGTAAATTGTGAAAAAATGAAAACTGTCAAAAACTTCATCCAAGTCTTATTTCGCCCTTCAATATTCCTTTATTATCTTTATTCAGGAATCTTGAAGGGCGAAATAAGACTTGGTTCAGAATGATTATAAAATTTCGAGTGAAAAACACAGAACACGAAGAACAGAGTAATTGTATTAAGCAACTTGCTTAATTAATAAAATATAATATATAAAATGTATTTTGTCTTGAGTGAATATGAATCGTCTTACATGCTACTAACAACAATACTAGTATTTTGGGTGAATTCATCGACATCTACTTTCGTTACATCATTCATGTGCAAAATTTCCAATGTTGTTCGTACCTTGAACCAAGGAGGTGGTGATCGCAAGCAACTGTCAGCGGCGCAAAAGTAAAACTTTTGCTCAACTGAGCGATCGCTGTTGTAAGGAATTGTTAATGCACCTTCCACCACCAGACACAACTGATTGCGTGCAATCTTTCTTTTACATTTCGTTGAGCTACATGTAGCACTCCTCGCTGTTTTATAACGAAGAGTGCACACTTATTGTTGATTAAAGTTCTGGTGTTCTTGCAATATATCTCTGAATAATCGCTTTGTTTTTTTCTGCGTTTAAATTTATCTGCAACGACTTTCCCATTTAAAACTTGCTCTACGTTCTCAATACATCTATTCGTGATGGATTCAACACAGTCGAACTCCAGAATTACATAAAACGTTACTACTATTCACAACTATGAAGCGATGTTTTTTTTATGACATTTTTTGATGCGAACGTATCTTCATGATTGTGGCATTTTTCATCGCATTTTCGTAACGGGTTTTGAACATCTTACCGTTATCTCGGGATACTATTTGAAATTTTGAATGAGAGCTTTTACCGATGCATTCTGCAACAAACTCAAACCCTTCTGCTTCGCCATAGCTAGATTCCGGTCTTCATGCCAGCTATAGATGGTCCGGATCCTAAGCTGGTGCCAGAGTCTTTGTACTGTGCTATCTGACTCTCCAATATCAAAGAGTCTCTCGAATCAAACCAAGCCAACGTCACCTTTGTTCACCCATCCTGTATGGACTACTTCAGCTAAGTTAGATCTTGGAGCATTAATACTGGTGAATGCGCGAAATATGTACTGACGACGTTGGTGCCACCATTGCAGCCACGGTTGAAAATCCAATTGGTCACTGTATCCGATAATGATACTGTTGATACTGTCATATGCGGAGTTGTATGATTCCGGTGTCGCTGCGTAAAGTAACTGTTTCGCATGCATTTCGAAATCATCCCCCCATGCTCCTAATTTCCTTGATTGTTCATCTACTGATCTCAAAAAATGAAATTCACAACCTTTAATTTTTTCTAAAACATCTTCGCCATATATTCTCTCCAGACCCGTAAAATTTGCTGTAGCCATGTCTACCACCCAGCCAGTTGGATTGAATTTCGCTTCGCAATTGTTAGCTTCCTTAAAAGCACAATTGAAATATTTCCAAAAGCATGGATGTTCTTAGTATCTTCACTAACACACTCCATTATTGCGATTGGCACCTGCTTTTGTAATAATGGATTATACAAGCTCGCAGTCAGTGTAGTGTAGTAAAGTTTCTCGTACGCTTGATCTTTCCATTAAAACAACAAAATTCAGTAGAAAGAAAATCGCCAGCATCTTCATTTTTAGCCATCTGCAGCTCTTGCAATGAAGACTTGAATACACGCTGATTATTTTCACCAACTAAGTAGATATGGCACGTCAAAATATCATGGCACGTCGAAAGATCATGGCACGTTGGCACGTCAACTTTTTTGGCACGTATGGCACGTTGGCACGTCAAATATATTTGGCACGTATGGCATGTCGCCCTTTTTGACACGTTGGCACGTCAATATATGTTGGCACGTACGCCACGTTGGCACGTAAGACACGTAGGGCACGTATGGCACTCAGGCACGTCATTTAGCAAACTCATTCGAGTTATAGAGTCCACTGTATTACAAAAAATACACGCGTCGACGAGTTGCTTTCAATTTAAAAACTCAGAACCTTTAAGGTTTCCTTCTCCCCAAGCCATAAATGGTCAGAAAATTAAATTCTCCAAATAGTGAACGCCTCTAATTATCGGAAAAACATATTTATCGATGATGTCCGCTAATTAGCAAGTATTGCATACCTTAATATCATGTCTGTTGTTGCTTCACGAGAGCTCCCTACCGCAAAAATAAGTGCCACATTTTGCATAAAAAAAAACTTTAATCGCAAAAATATATTTCCAAAAAAAATTTTATTCTCAATAAGGTGTCGCACGAATAAGTAGCACAAAACTTTTTTTGTCAAAGGTTCTTCTCTCGAGGTAATAAAATATCTTTGCCTACCTTAAGGTGGTAGTAAACACTTCTTGGCGTATATTTTAGGGAAAAATTTTATTGACTTGTTTTATTCAAAATTTATCGTAGATTTCAAAAATATATACCTTACTTGTATTAATATTAGCGCTGTATTAGAATTCGCGCAGACCTTGGGTGCGCGAAATTAAGATTGAGCGAAAAATAATACGCGCGAATAGCTTTCGGGTTGGAAATTCTTAATAGTTAACTTTTGTCCGTATTTTGGGGACCAAATTTTTCTATACTCGTGAAATCCCCTGGATGCACAATCAATTGATAGTGTATGTTCATCGGAAGTCCCCATAACTTGTTCCTGCTGTTCCTTGTCTGTAGTTTCGTCTTGCTTGTGTACTCCCTCATCGGTCGAGTTTTGAAATTCGAAGTCAACAGTGTAGTTGCAGGCAAATACACCACATTTTAAGCAAAGATATTTGGTAATACCATCACAACCGACGCAATTTCCTTCAGCCATTTCAACTACACTAAAGAAACGCTGTACATAGCATGCAAACATTTATCAACTGTTTTTAATTATTATTTTAAAAATTATTATTTTAATTATGTTTAATTTCTCTTCTCACCTGCATCAGATAACGTGAATAATTATTTTTGCAACAATACGTCTTGTTTTTTTTCTTTCAAAGCGACACGTGCTGTCTCATAGGATCTTTTGACATAATAAATAGAACCAGGTGTGATAACATTGCAATGTAGTAAATTGAACACTCCACCGTCGTTAAAATTTGTTTTATTATTGATTGAGTTTTTATTTACAATTCTTTTATTTTTTTTCAAGGTGTTCCTACGTTTGTGTCAAGTTTGGTGGTGGGGAGTTCTTTTGTATCATGTCACTTTTTAAGTATTTTAGAGGACTGAAGATGTTTTCTCGGAAAGTGCGCAAGCCAGTGGACTAAAAGAAGCTGAGGAAAAAGAAGTTCATAAGCAGTTGAACCACAGCCAAGAAACGACGACAGCAGTATGGGAATTATGACAAGCTTCAACGTGCCAGAGATTGCTAAATGGGGCATTGGGGCAAGACCTGCAGCAAGAAAATTTGGGGTCCCCGAATCTACAGTACGTGGAATCATTAAAAACTACAAAGAAGCTAAGAAAAATCAAGAGGAAGTTGGAGAACTACCAAGAAAACACCGTGGCGCTAAACCCTTCTTCCTTCAGAATTAGAAGACAAAGTTCTTGAGATGATTAAAAATATGAGGAAAGCCGGATGTGCAGTGAATTACAACATCGCTATTGCTATTGGTAAAGGGATTGTTATGGCGAATGACCGTTATCTATTGAAAAAAAAGGCGGTACCCTAACATTAGATTTTTCGTGGTGTCAGTCAATTTTTCGAAGGATAGGATTCACAAAACGACGTGCAACAACAGCTAAACAGCCAGTATCTCCCGGTTTTTTGAAAGAAATGGGATTTTCCTTTCATCGAGCTATTAAAGAATTTGTTGATGCACACGATATACCTGATGAACTTGTGTTAAACATAGATCAAACACCCCTGCCATTTATTTTACTGAGCAAGTTTACAATGGATAAAAAGAACGAAAAACTAGTGCCAATAGCTAACTCCGCTGATTACCGCCAAGGTACAGGAACTTTCTCAATCACTCTTTCTGGTGATTTTCTGCCATTGCAAATCATCTATCAGGGCAAAACTGCTCGTTGCCATCCCAAGTTCAAATTTCCAGTAGAGTTCAATATTACTCACAGCGACAATCATTGGTCCAATGAAGAAAAATCAATTGAACTGATGATGAAAGTTTTTGTTCCGTATGTCAGAAGCAAGAAGGAGGAACTGGGTCTTCGTTCAACAAAGAAATGGTTTTTGATTGCTGACGTCTTTAAAGCACAGTGGACAGAGAAAGTGAAGAGTTTGGTTGAAAAACATCATGGAAAAATGGTAGCGGTTCCCCATAATATGACAAACTACTTTCAACCGCTTGATTTGACTGTAAACCGATCATGCAAACATTTTTACGGGATAAAGCTGAAGCATGGTACGCAGAACAAGTACAAGCCCAGATTTATAAAGGAGTTTTGGCAGAAAATGTTACCCTTGACTTGAAAATCAGCATTCTCATGCCTCTACATGCTTGATGGGTGACCGAGTACTACGACCACATTCGCACAAACAAAGATGTTGTGAAAAACGGGTGGAAAAGATCGGGAATTACCGATGCTCTTACAATAAAAAGTCCTAGAGAGGATCCATTTGAAAACTGAGATACGATTTCATCAATGATTTATTTTATCCCTTTGTAAGACAAAAAAGCCCGAATAAGAAAAACGAGTCATTTCATGTACCTTAACCCTATGTCGGTTTTTTTTTAATAACTCTTTAATGCTATGTTGCATGGCTACAATACTTACTGAGTTTCAATATTTATCAATTAGACACCTGCATGCAAATTTTTTAGGTCCCATACCTTTCAGAGGCTTTGATATTCGCTATTACTCGAAACTACCCCTAAAAATCTCTGAAACCCTTATAATAGGGAAAATATAATAACTCTTGTTAGGATCATGTATGGAACTTGAAACTTACAACACAACTTTGTTTCGTCAAGAAGAATATTTTTGCATGTTTTGGTCATGTGATTAATCAGATTTCCCGATTTTTTCGGATTAAACCCGAAAATCGGAAAAAGGCGGATTTTCGGGCAATATTTGGCAATTTTTCATACGATTTATGTAAAAACCGGAAAATATGTTAAATAACTTTTATTTAGCTTTCAGAAACTTCAAACAGAATGTAAAAATTCGCTCTAGAACTAAAGTAATTGAATTTTAAGCAGATAGTGGCATTTTGAACAATTTTCAAGCTTTTGATGACGTCACAGAAAATGTGCTGACGCAAGCAAAAATTTATTGCTACCATTTTGTTCCTTTTGTGACGTACTATAAGTGTGCCAAGTTTGATTCAATTTGGACAAGCCTATCAAAAGTTATTGAGGGGGGGGGGGGGGGGGGGGGCGGATTCGCCCCCCCTCCCGGTCATAATATGTTTGAAAAACCCCGGACCGATTAGGGTTAAGAGAATGAATTATTACGGAATTTTTTCGAATATTTCGCGGGGAAAAAAGGGATTTATTTTCGCGGATTTTGAAAGAGGTTTACTGTCCTACTGTCTCTCTGTTTGTTTGTTCAATTTTTGTGCCAATTATCTCCTTGGAGGAAAGGAAGAATTGTGTTCTTTTATATGAGCATATTCTTTAGAGGAGCAAACCTCTAGACTTTAAATTTTAAGACTTAACTGGTCGAGTGCGTGCACTTTGTAACTTTCATTCTTCTTAGTTATTGACTGCGTAAAACCAATAAAAACGATCGTTAAACTGTAAGATAACAAATGTTATCTAAAAAGTGACGAATTTGTTTTAATTCCAACGTTTATTTAATTTCGAACCTTTAATAAGATTTTTGAGAATTTGGGATAATTCCCGGGAACAAATTTTATTTTCGCGGATCAAGGGCTTTTTGATTTTTCGAGAAAATAGGGATAATAATTTCGCCCTCTCAATTTCGTATCGCTTTTAATGGAATTATTGAATAATATTGTTCTACGAAGATAAATGAATTTACATCAAAGGTTTCTAACAACGTTAAAGGAGAAAATTGTTGAGTAACTGAGTAAATGCGTAATTTTCGGGCGCGCGAATTTAAAACTGAGCGAATATCTCCACTTTGGGGTGCGCGAATTAAAATCGCGCGAATTTAAAACTGAGCGAAAAATAGTACGACTCCAATTCAAATACAAGTAAGGTAGCTTTAATACCATAAATATTGTAAAAGTATCAATAAATAGGATTTTACAGGTCATGGTATTAGGATTGAAAAAAAACTCCTTAAAAAAAGTATTTTATACCCTCTCTTCTTTGCGTCATTTGGGGGTTTAAACAAGTAAACAAGTGTGTATAGGCCTAATAGAAAGACATAGTGTAGACTGGCCTTTATGCAAACGGCAATCTGGAAGTCACAGCTTAAAACACTAGGATTTTCGTTTTTTCAACCGAAAGATGTGTGTTGTGAGGGACTAAATGGCACCCACAGATCCTAAAGAAAGTTGAATTACTGCAGCAGAAACGTTTAGTTAACAAGTAAAAAGTTTCTTATTGGAGTATAACATTATCATCTGCTTTTTTGCTGGATAAAACTAATATAAGATGCCTAGAGACAGAGCAAGAAAAAGAAAACGAAAGTTCCAAGGCAACAAAATTATATCTTCTTAGGCATTCGCCAAAATCACACGATTCTATACGTATTTTGATCAACGTTCCAACCTCTACTTATTACAGGCAACAAATAAACTATTTTGTTCCAATTTATTTTTGTATCTGTACTGCTGACATCAACAAAAATTCTAAAACAACTTATTTTTTTCATTATTCTTCTGCCTAAGTGGATTTTTCCACGGGTCTTATCAAAATTTTCGCATCGAATCGAAGATTTCAGAATTATTCGCGAGGATTTAATTATGTTTTAGCGTCAATGCAACAAAATTGCATGAAATTATTAAAATCGGAATATCGGTGTATATTGTTTGAGATCAATGTTCGCCGAAATTCTAGAAAAAAAAATCCCCAAAACTAAAATAATTAACAAGGAAGGGGGCGTTATTCAACCTTTTTCTGAAAAAAAATATTTACATCAAGAATCCGTAACACTATTAAATGGATCAAATTCTAGCGCATGAGTCAGATCAAATTCTGGCTTATGCCGCAACAATTAATGTTTCATAGATTCATTACTTTCTTGTTTGCTTTCCTTTTCTGCTCTCCATAACTAGCAACTGGAGAAGGCTAGATAGTTAAATATTCAGCAGGAGATGTTCTTGATGAACATAATTTAAAAACATTGAAGAGACCAACAATTTATCACTCTACCAGGCATAACTGTTTTGTGTGTTGATAAACGAGATTCTAGTATTGGATTATTGATCAATAAGAGTTCCTCTAGGTTTCTTTGATTTGCTGGCTTCCTAAGAAAAGAATTTAAAGTAAAAAGCTACTGTTTTTCGATATCTTTAATAAATCACTTCACTTCTAATGACTAAGACCATTTTTCTGGTTAGTGTATGCCGGGTACTTCTATTCAGATTCTAACGCATCTTTTTCTTTCCTCGTGGTGTACCCCATTTGAGTGCCACCAAGTATTCTCCGACACTCAAAATAAAAACAAATGGGGGAGGGGTCCAAAAGTGTAAAAACGATGACTCACGCAGGGTGTGTACAATTTTTTTTACACTTTTAAGTTTTTCAATGCTATAAGTTTTGCCATTTTCAAGGTTAAGCACAATAGGAAAAAGAAGAATTAAAAGAAATTGAACAACTACAAACATGAGTTACTACGAAACTATTGTATCATAACTAGAAAGAAATGAATATTAAGGTTTTCAGGGTCACTTAGTCTGATTTCGAAGTTCTCAACACCGGGTAGACACCCTACTACGATAACAAAAAACCTTGATCAGCTAAGAGCACATTTTTCATGCGTCCAAAATATTTCCGTCTACTTTTGGGCGTGACATGCCAACCAGAAGATCAACGTACCTTAATTTAGCCTACATTCACTTATAAAAGTACTAGTAACTTACATCGTCAGTAGCCTTTTGTTGTGCAGTCTTCCGCTTGTTAAGCTGAGCAGATATAATACGAGCATTTTGTGCGTATGAAGAAGCAATTTCAGCCTAAAACATAAAAGATTATTTGTGCGTATGAAGAAGCAATTTCAGCCTAAAACATAAAAGATTATTTGTGCGTACGAAGAAGCAATTTCAGCCTAAAACATAAAAGATTATTTGTGCGTACGAAGAAGCAATTTCAGCCTAAAACATAAAAGATTATTTGTGCGTACGAAGAAGCAATTTCAGCCTAAAACATAAAAGATTATTTGTGCGTACGAAGAAGCAATTTCAGCCTAAAACATAAAAGATTATTTGTGCGTATGAAGAAGCAATTTCAGCCTAAAACATAAAAGATTATTTGTGCGTATGAAGAAGCAATTTCAGCCTAAAACATAAAAGATTATTTGTGCGTACGAAGAAGCAATTTCAGCCTAAAAGATTATTTGTGCGTATGAAGAAGCAATTTCAGCCTAAAACATAAAAGATTATTTGTGCGTATGAAGAAGCAATTTCAGCCTAAAAGATTATTTGTGCGTATGAAGAAGCAATTTCAGCCTAAAACATAAAAGATTATTTGTGCGTATGAAGAAGCAATTTCAGCCTAAAACATAAAAGATTATTTGTGCGTATGAAGAAGCAATTTCAGCCTAAAAGATTATTTGTGCGTACGAAGGAGCAATTTCAGCCTAAAACATAAAAGATTATTTGTGCGTATGAAGAAGCAATTTCAGCCTAAAACATAAAAGATTATTTGGGAACCACTTAACTTGATGTCTGCTTTAAATATGAATTTTACAGAATCACGGAGGACAGGATATACTTGATTCTGGGGTATTTTTGAAGACAGCAAATGAAACGGAACATCCAACTAAGTGTTACTAATACGGAAAATGGAATCAGGTGTATTGCCGAAACAGTGTTGAGTTCATTTCAATGAAAGAAAATTATTCGTCCCTGA
The DNA here is from genome assembly GCA_030067915.1 of Hydractinia echinata. Taxonomy (NCBI): domain Eukaryota; kingdom Metazoa; phylum Cnidaria; class Hydrozoa; order Anthoathecata; family Hydractiniidae; genus Hydractinia; species Hydractinia echinata. The sequence continues at coordinate 1,823,133 of JASGCC010000047.1, read as the reverse complement.
TATATCAGATACATTCTAACACGTGCTTACCGCTTCTAATTCCTCTTCTTCCTCATCGACAGTAGACACTGTAACTGATCCAAATTTTCCCATTTCTTTGGTATGTTTTTTCACCATAATCTATACAGAAGGAGACATAACTACAGTTAACTCTGTGCAATCCTTAGTAATTTTTTATACTACTATAGGACCACCATTTGGTTCAAAATAACAAGTCGATTCTCAACAACAACAGGATAATTGTAACAGAAAACCCCCTTTTCAACTGTGTAAGAATTTACAAAACTGAGTCTTCGACCACGCAATTTATTGCAAATCTTTCATATTGGATCCACACATTTTTGCTGTTCCTTTTAGACGTGTAACTCTCCTCTTTCTACAAAGACGCTGTTCTAAATACGTACTTATTGTTGTTTGAGTAGGGGATTGAACCTACCTTTTTCTTAGGAACAGGTTTTGCCAAGGGAGAAGGTTCAATCTGACCAGCATTGCCTTTCACCACAGCACCTTGTAAGAGAAAAATAATAAATTTAAAAATTGTCTGATTTGTACTTTCATTTACAGAACCTTCGAAATAATCACCACAATCTACTAAAACTAGCGGTCAGCCAGTGGGAAAATCTACATACCATCAACAATAAAAGTGACTTTGGTTTTCTTCTCGTGACGGTAAAACAGAAGAAGACCACATCTGGTAAAAAAAAAATATCTTGTCCAAATTTCATGCGCACATTAAGCTACAAGAACACAAAATTATTGACTTTTTACGATCGTCAATACAAAAAAGCAATTTTAAACGTCCGAATGTCCTAAAAAATTAACCAAATATAAACATTTCCCTTTTTCTAAATCATCCCTTGAATAAAAACCATTTCTAAATAAAAAAACAAATTCTTACTTCTTGCATTTATAGCGGAATTGCCGTTCAAGTCCTTTTTTCCTAAAATATTTAAGAAATAAAACGAATCGTTAGAAATTGGAATCAACCAAATAATTTAGGATTAGGCTATTAAGAAGAAACGTTTGTTCCTTTAGTAGATTTCATCAAATAATTAGCACAGCAAGGGTTTCTGCATAAAGGTATTCCAAAGTATATACAGGAGCTATTACATGACAATTTCTAGGCAAAACAATTTACTTATAAAAAAACACTGAAAAACCTTTAAATCAAAATTTGATCATGCATTTGATAACCAACAGGAATGCATTAAGAGACTAGAGATAACATAAAAAACAACACAAAATTGTATGCCTCTTTAAATAAACAGTTTCACTTTCTTCACATCGCAATTTATGGGCATGGAATTTAGCATCCACAACTCGAGCACCATCCAATGATCTTAAAGGCAGCCTTTTTAAGTCGCAATCTAAGACAAAAAATAAACACATTCGGATAGCATGAGTAACGGCACCTAAAATCGTGTTAGTGTTAGCTAGAAATTCTCATTTGGGAATTTCCATAAGAGTCTCCCAGAGGACAGCTATGGTTGACGTCTATGGTCGCAGATGCCCGGAAACGACTCTCTCAATGTTGATTCTTTGTAACAGTGATCAAAGATTCCAAGGCATTGCCATTTTCTAACTCCCTACTACCATTTTTAGTTTTTTAAATCATCTGCTACAATCTTTAAGTGCTTACATGCAAACATTACCCGATTTGACTGATAGCAAATACAAGCAAAATCAAAATGATCACACACATCAATTTAAGACCATATAAAGAATAAAAAAGAACATAGTGGAGCCATGCAACAAATCTCCTTCATGGCTAGTACTAAGTACGCTTCATTGTTGCATGCCTCAATGAATAAAAAATATGTGCAATGAATGAATTTTCAGGTAAGTAAAAAATTCCTGATTGGGAAAAGTCAACTAGTGTCCATCTAGCAGACAAAATAAAGGCTAGCTAACACCTGAAAATGTGTGTATTTCAAGCATGGTTAAAATATGCAATTGAATAATATACATCAGAGTTTGAAATTCTTTAAAAAAACGAGAATTAACGAGTATGTCTTTTATTTTTAGATTAAAACTTGTGAAACTTTCTGAGAAAAATAAACTTTAATAATGTTTATAGCTATTTCGGTTCTTCAATGTAAAAAATATTGTGGAGTATATATATATACAAATGGATGGAATATTATTTTGTCAGAACCTTATTTATAATGCTGTTAATTTTGGGGGAAATGTTTTTATTTATATATATAACAAATTACTGAATTAAAATTAATTAGATTTTGGAGTTTAACTCACCTAGAATTAATGCCACTTGTCCACAGATACAAAAGTATGGCACTAAAGACTGGTTCCCTTCATTATATTCTTCTTTATCTTGTGAATCAGAACAAACAATTGTCCTAGATATGACTTTTGGCATCTTAAATATGTAACTTCAACACACTAAAATACTAAAAATAAGAAACTATTTTGTACAAGTACATAGAGAGATTTATTTGACAAACATGTCCGTTATATATATTGACATTTTAATTTTCTAATGCTGATTTCACATTCCCCTAACTATAAAATTTTGAGAGACAAGATGATGTCAATGAAAAAAACAGTTTATTTTTTTCAGAATGCATTACAAATTCACAAATTTCAGATTTTCCACAAACAGCAAATGATTGTTAATGAATTTCACTCCCACCCCCAATGATCATAACCCCATTCATTCTGCTTTTCTGCCACTGTTGACAACACACATCTTAGGTAATTGCTCAATGCAACAGGACTTAAAATTCTTCCTGACAGACTTACCTGTGTTCTTTCTTATAAGGAAGACACGGGGACTACCGTCCACTATTTTTACATTCAGGTCACTTGCAGGTTTTTTTGCACATGTGCAAGCATTTCTTTAGGTAAAAAATATAAACAACAGCATACAAAAAAGAAATATTCGCTTAAAATTAGTGATATGTTTACGAAGAATTAGAAGAATATAGTTAAAATTTAATCCCAGTTCCTCTTGGACCTTTATGGGTGCTGCTAAGCCGCAAAAACCAGCATATATAAGGGCAAGTTCTGGCAACTTTTCTAATTAAATTGGCGGTTGTCCTCTGAAACCGTCCACACTATCCTGAACTCGCCCAAAGCATTCCTGAAATGCAATTTCTTGTACCATGCCATGTGGACAGTTGGAAGAAGGCATGAGAAAGGAGTTAAAAAAAGTTTATATATAAGTTATTTATCAAGTACATCGTATCAAAAACATCAAAAACAGTTCTTTGAGCTACCACATTAGTAGGTTTATTTTAATTTTTATTAGTTTTTTGAATCACCTGTGGTGAATCTTTGAGTGTTTTTTTGTGGTGAATCTTTTAGTGTTTTTTTGTACGATGGCTCCTATGGCTCACTTCTCTTCTTAATAAAAACACTTCTCTTCTTTCCTCCGAAATCTTCTCTTCCGTTCGAAACACTTCTCTTCCAAAGTGTGAAACACTTCTCTTCCATGAACTCAAAAAATTCCCAGACCAAATTCTGGTCCGGAATATTGATTGAGATGGATTTTCATAACTCAAGTTTTTGAATAAATGACAACTCTCGTCCCCAGGCATTTTTGCCTTTTCGAAATATAATGGATCGTGTTGCTTCGGGAACCTGCTACAATAAGCTGTTCGTAAATTGAGCATGTGTTAGCCAAGTTGCGAAAAGTGAAAAAAATATACAGACCATGGGTGTAAAATTGCGGACCAGATTTTTAAATTTAGTTTTGAAGAGAAAGTTTGGGGCCACCTGCAGAGAAGTGTTAAGTGCAGAAGATAAGTGTCAAAATACAGAAGAGAAGTGTGAGAATTCAGAAGAGAACTGTTTGGATCATAGAAGAGAAGTGTTTTTAAATTGGAAGAGAAGTGAGCCATAGGGGCCATCGTATTTTTGGGCTGTTTGTATTTTTTGTTCCTTGTAATAACTATCAACTAAAGCTAGCAAACTATCAAGTTAAACATAACCTTTTTCAGGCATTGATAAGGGTCTTATGTGGGTTTTTCGGGCAAATACTTGATTTTTTTTTAAACACTGAACTAGCCCGAACACAGTCACCTCTTTATAAATAGGGGCTGAATTTTTCGTAGAATCTTTGTTACAGGTTTATGTGGGTTTTTTCAGGCAAATACTTGATTTTTTTTTAAACGCTGAACTAGCCCAAACGTAGTCACCTCTATAAATAGGCGCTGAATTTTTCGTAGAATCTTTGTTTTCTAATTCCAAATCTGTCATCTGTAATAGGAGAGTTTTTGTTATTTTAGCTTTAGTTTAATTTAGATACTTGCAGTTCTTGTTTAATCAAAGTCTCTTCTGTGAGCGTTTGACAGTGAAACGTGCGTGTTTTCCCTCAAACAAAAGTTGTACCACGTGACATTCCAACCAGGAGAATGCTAGCATATACCTTTCTTGGTAACTTTCTCTTTTCACTGACAACAATGGCTGGCTATGACAAGATATCCTGAGTCTTACATCCATGATGTACTATATTACCATTTTCACTGGCACCGAGAACAGACAGCCTAAACATCAGTGGGGTAGATCACACATGAGAAAATTTTGGTGCGGTGGGGGTATGACATTTTAATCTATTGTTATCTTTGTAATCATTCATTAAATACCAAACAAACCTATATTATTATGAAACTAGTAGACAGGCTGGAGAATATTTTTTTTTTTTAATTTATTATTACGTGTGCTCTCCTCCACAGATCCCCTTAGTAATTCGCGTCAGCAAGTTTTCCTAATGTCACGTCTGTTTTTTGAGTATCAGAAAAAAAAGGTACATGCCGATGTTTCAAGCAGCTACTATAGCTCCATCTGAGACAAGTCGCCAAGTATTGCAACCATTTTAATCATAGAATAGACTTTAGAAATAAATCCAGTGGATTTCACATTGGAAAAAACACATCACGGAATACAAGGGTGCCGATAAGTCGCATACGCCGTAAAAATTGCTGGCGTTTTCGGGTGAGTTCGGCATTTTGAAAAGAACTCAGGTATATATATATTTGCCCAAAAAAACCCCGCATAGACCGGAACAATGCCCGAAAAAATAAAGATTCACCACAAAAACACTCAAAGATTCACCACAAAAACACTCAAAGATTCACCACAAAAACACTCAAAGATTCACCACAAATAATTCAAAAAACTACTTTAATGGGAGAAATTTTCGCGAGACAAATTTTCGCGTGGTCAAAAACTCGCGAAATTTTTTGGTTTTATTTTTGCGAATGCAGCATTTCGTAAAATTTTACGGGCTTAATTTTCGCGAATTAGAAATTTCGGTATTTTTTGTGGGATAAATTTTCGCGAACGTGAGATTTTTCGTAAATATTAAGTCTTTTTTGAAGAAATGATTTTCTTTGAAAATAAAAATCTAAAATATTATACAAGAGTATACAAGATTAACTAGTTTTACTCGTCATCAACAAAGTTTTGAAAAACATCAAATGCTCCTCTTTCATCGCCATCTCTTTGCCAGATTTCTTCTTCATCGTGTTCCTCATCGTCCAAGTTGTGAGTTAAATTGGGTAGCTACTCAGACAAGACCAGACATATTGTTTGATTGTTGTCAGCTGATGGGAATTGTAAGCAAAGCTACTGTTGGTGACCTGACATATTTAAACAAAGTTGTATGTAAGGTGAAGAAAAATGATGTTGCACTCTACTTTCCAAGCGTAGGCAATATTGAAGAAGCCAAACTTATTTGTTATAGTGATGCTTCGTATGGGAATTTGAGTGATGGAGGTTCACAAGGAGGTTATGTTATCTTCCTAAGTAACAAAGATAAGTCAATTACCATCCCCTTAGCTTGGCAGTCAAAAAGAGTTAGACGAGTTGTCAAAAGTACATTATCAGCAGAAACGTTAGCTCTCATAGAAGCTGCAGAATCATCATACTGGTTATCAAGTATTATTCGAGATGTTGTCTTTGATGGAAAAGGACTCCAGATTGCGATGGAATGTTATACGGATTGCAAGTCTTTGGTAGATGCTGCACATTCCAGTAAAGGTATTTTGGACAGAAGATTAAGAGTCGATATTGCCATCTTGAAAGAAATGATAGAAAAGAAAGAAATTTCATTTCTTTCAATTGTTTATAGTCTTAAACTCAGGGACCTAGAAATAGTGAGAGTTTTTTTATCTGTCTTTTTTAAATAAGCTGTCAAGAGTTTCTATTACTTTATCAACACCATTATCTGCATTAAGAGTCTCAATGTTCATTTCAAGAACTGCATCTCTAGCTTTACCTTCAAGTGTAAGAAAAATAGCAGCAGCCTGTTTCTTTTTATCAACATTTGTAAAGATTTGCCAAATTTTTATCTCCTTTTTCCAGTTTTCATATGAAATGTCCTCACTTAACGTTGGCGGGGCCTTGTAATCTTTTCTTGAAGCCATTATCCCTCTGCTACCATTTGTTAAGTAACAATAATGATTTACTTTGATTGTTTCACTTGATTACTCTGCGGTATCACAAACACAACCAGCAGGAACACAACAACACAACTTGATCCGTAACACAACAACACAACTGGATATCAACACAACTGCACAACCACTTGAGGCCCCACCAAGGACATCCACTATTGTTTATAGTCTATATTATGGAGACAACATATTAATATCAACAACCAATACATGCGTTCTCTTGATCCATGTGACAAAGAGCAGAAAGATTTAGTGATACTTCCGCATTACCTTTAACCATTGGATCTATATCCTGAAAGGGATCTAATGATGGGAGCTTAGACAAACCCATTTTGATCGTGTCTGTGATTCCAGAAACCCTCCATCCACTAAAAATTATTTTTCTACTCTCTAGCGAGGTCAATTCATTATACAGGTTTACCAACCACTCAGCAAGTAAAGGTTTCAGGACTGACAGGCGAAGTTTTACATCTATTTCTTCTATAGCCTTACATTCTTCGAGTTGCTTGGAAATTTGAACAGTATACCATTCATTGAAATGCTTCGCTAAGAACTTTTTCGCATACCCGTTTACAGTTAAATCTAAAGGCTGGTAATACTTCGTCATGTTAGCTGGTACGGTAGTGACGAGGATATGATTTTCTGCTAGAATTTTCAGCACTTCATCGGTCATCTGGCCTTTAAAAACGTCGAAAATGACAAGGGCTTTTTGATCACTGCTTAATGACTTTGATTCTCTTTCTTTTTTAACGTAAGGTACAATTATTTCATTAAGAAATTTAGCAGCTTCCACCCTGTTTGAAAAATGTTTTTCGTTGACACTGTATCTAGTATTGTATCTAGGAAGACTTTGTGTCTTTTTCCCCCCATAAATGATCTGCATCGGGAGAAATTCGCCACTCAAAGTGATGGAAAAGGTACCTGTTATTGACCTTTCGTCAGCAGCGCCAGCGATAGTAACGGTAGAGCTATTCTTTTTGGCGAGGGTGCTCTTTCCGCACGGAACCATCTTGAGTGGTGTCTGGTCGAAGTTGATTACCATCGAGTGTGGTATTGAGTACTTTTCAATTTTGGAAACTATTTCTTACAAAAATACGTACTCGATTTCTTTTCTTGCTCCATCTGGAATATCTACTTTTGTTGCAGTGTGTCTTCGACGGACAAACCCCATTCGTCGGAATAGGCTTTGAGCCCAGTAAGAGGGTTCAAGGTCAAGGTCTGCTATTTCACCCGGATGCTGTTTTATTAATGCTTTTGCTTCGGACGTTGCAACTGATCGACTAATGACTGAACCACGATTGGCAAGGGCCGTTATATAACTTTGTATTTGCGCATCAAATTCTCCTAGGAGTAAAGGTCTACCAACTTTGTTTCCAGATTGGTATTTCGGCAAGGATTTCGTCAGTTCTCGATTTTCCTGTTTGGCTTCTTTGAGTTCGTTCTCATATCTCTTTTTGAATTCTCGAACAGAGCTCTCTTTGATTGTTGGAAACTGTTTGTGAAATTTTCTCACAGCAGCTGCGGTACCGTTTTCAGACGAATATTTTCCGATTGAATATCGATCTTTGTCTGTCCATCTTAAATATGTTCTCGGTTTAGTTTCCTTTTCTACTTGCGATTTTACAGCAGTAAAATGAACAGCACCAAGAACAGTATCTGAGTGTTTTGCTTCACAACTACCTAAAAAGAATAAATTATTTTCTTAGAAAAAGAATAAATTTGTTTTTGTTTGTGGTATATATTATTTCATTTTATCTGAAAAGCATTTATAAAAACATATGCTATCTAGACTACAAAGTAGACACAAAAATATCTTCAATAGCACATGTCAACCTCGTTCCCAGCGCTAAAAAAAACCCGTTATCGTGCTAGCCTGGGTGTCTGTACTCGATGGGTTTCCTGTCTACTATCGTGCTCAGACCTACCACAAGGAATTTCTCTACACAATGAGAAGCTGTAGTTTATAGCATCATAAAAAGGACAGTGATTTTACCTGAAATATTTTCAGTTTTGTTTTCCTGAGAGGACGGCGACGACGACGTTGATGATAGACTTTTTTCTTGTTCTTTTATACTTTTTCGTAAGAAAGACATTTTGACTCCTTGCTACAGTGGAGTTTTTATCTTTTTTTGAACGCTGTTCATAATGTAATTATGTTTTCGAACACTGTTCGAAATCGAATTCTGCTTTCGAACGTTGTTCGTGATCAAATTCTGTTTTCGAACGCTGTTGGTACGTAATTGAATTCTGTAAGTTGTGTAATCGGGAGAAATCACAATAGTGTTTTGAAACTTGTGTAAGTTATCAAATTTCTTTCTGTGTTTTCCTAGTCAATATGTCAACTGCTAAGAAAGAATTTAATGCAGCTATTCGAGGTTACCATTATTACAGGAAATATTGGAATCCAAAACCAGGAGAAATATTATTTGTATCCATAAGATGGACAATCCTTTTGACGCATTTGCAATCAGAACATGCAACAGAGAAGGTAACACAGTCGGTCATCTACCGCGAGAGCTCTCTAGGGTGACAAAGTTTTTAATGGAAAGAGGTGCCGCTATTACTGCTATTCTTCTTGAAACGCATTACAGAAGATCTCCACTCGTGCAAGGAGGGCTTGAGATTCCTTGCTTGGTAAAAGTGGAAATGCGTCCTATGGTAGAAAACATTCAGCTGTTAGATCGATATGAAGAACTTGTGAAAACCATCTACTACCTGGAAACCCGCAAATCCTTGGTTCGATTCTTGGCGATGAAATGACTCTTCTTTCACAGCCCGCAGAAAGAAGTGCTACTAAGACGCAAGCGCAGAAACCAAAGTTGAAAGTCGTGAAAAGAAAAGAAAAAACGTTGGACATTCGAAATATGTTTCGACAAGCAGCAAGCAACCAACAAAGCAGTTCTTCTTCGAAGGAGAAAATCATTGTTATTGATTTAGTTGATCCAAAAATACATACATGTATACAATAATTATTCCAAATATTTTGAATTTTTATTCCGCTTGACACGTCCCTTTAAACTTATAAGACTTAATCCATTCGATATCTTTTAGAGCATATATCCCCGTAAGCCTAAGCTATATGAAACGTGAATTTTTCTGAAAAATTTTGAATTATTTTTCATTTTTCAACATTTTATTGAAAAAAAATTTACGAGATTTATTTTCGCGAATGACCAAAATGATAAAGATTTACGGGATTTATTTTCACGAATGCCAAAAATTGGTCGTTTTTTGGGATTTATTTTCGCGAATTTGGGGCAAATTCGCGAAATTCGCAAAAATTTGTCTCATGAAAATTTCTCTAAAGTATATATAAAAATTAAAATAAACTTACTATGTGGTAGCGAAGTTCTTAAAAGAACTGTTTTGATGGTTTTTGATAAGATTTACTTGATAAATAACTTATATATAAACTTTATTAACTCCTTTTTCTCCCGCGCCTTCTTCCAACTGTTGTCCGGAGTTGCATTTCGGGAATGCTCCGGGCGAGTTCGGGAAAGTGCGGGTGGTTTCGGAAGACAACTGCCAATTTAATTTGAAAAGTCGCCCGCACTCGCCCTTATATATGCGGGTGTTTGCGGCTTATCGGCACCCTTTTCACGGAATTAAGACACAAATCACAGAAATAGGACGTTTTTGACGGTTTCTTTTTCGCTCAACCCTGCTCAAACGCCCACCTTTTCACCGGCATTTTTGCAAAGATGTGTTTAGGGATGGCCTATAGGCAAAACCATAAAGTTATGCCCATTGTTCTTAAAATGAAATCAAAACAACTACGTCACACGGAAAGTGGTCCATATATCGGAATAGACAAGAGGCCAGAGAGGCAGAGAGGGGCATTAAGCGTGTGAGAGGAAGAAGCAGGTCAAAGTTAACATACTCGTACTTCCTATTTATTTCCAAGAACCTTTTGGGAAAGGACGGGTAGGCGGAATAGAGGAGAAATTAGTACGCACAGCATCAGTGGCCTCGCGCTCCGCAGCATTTCCAGTTTGAACTTTGTTGCCATTATGATTTGATTGTTGTTCTAGCGAACCGACCGCCGAGACGCAAGAGGGAAATGGCGGCTGGAGTGGTGTGTTCTTGTGGCGGAAATTATTGGATCTGGGTTAACATGCTTTACATTTTTATTTTAGGGATACTAGGGATGGTTAGGATACTAGAAGTGCTATGCTATAGTACTACAGCTCTAAAATTTTAGTATATATGTTTACCTAGGTCTTTTTTTATTTTAACAAAATTTCGAATTAAAAAGACTCGCCCCCCCCCCGGGACATTAATTTTTGTCCCACCATGGTTTTTCTGTTCTGCCCGGATTATGAACGCTGCCCGGATTATGTATGGCAGCTTGCCCCGTTTATAAACAGGGCAAAAAATACATAATCAGGGCAGCATAATCAGGACAGGCTGGCGCTTATGTATGTACATGACACTTTTTATTATTTGTCACTTATGTACGACAGTTAAAAATATTATTTGGCACTTATAGAACGAACATAATCAGGGCAGGCCGGTTTATGTACGACAGTCTAATATCATTTGTTACTTAAAAAAAAGAACATAATCGGGGCAGGCTGGCTTACAGTACAGTCTGAATGTAATCAACCGCGTACACGCTAATATCACACCTTTGCGTGGAGGACGGCAGTCGTTTGTCTTTTGTTATAATTAAATCCCTTAAGGGTTTTGCGAGTTTATATTTGCGTGTTAAAAAACAATGCGCTCGCGAAGAAATATCAGAGCAATTATATTTCTTGTAATAGCGAGATGCTTTGTGAAAATGTATTGAAAGCTATTCCCTTAAGTATTAGCGTGAAGTAATTAAATAATAAAAATCTTTCGCGAAGTTTTATAATACATTGCGCGAGAATGTATTGTTGATTTAATTACTTAAAAAGATTCCAGCGCGTTTAATTTAAGAAACATACGAGAAGAATTGTTCACAACTATTAAATGCCGCTTTTCGTTGATAAACTTTTAAAATGCGATCTAAAAAAACATTTCTATCGCCGCTATTCGTTTTTAAACTTTTAAAATGCGATCTAAAAAAACATTTCTATCGCCGCTTTTCGTTGATAAACTTTTAAAATGCGATCTTAAAAAACATTTCTATCGCCGCTATTCGTTTTTAAACTTTTAAAATGCGATTTAAAAAAACATTTCTATCGCCGCTTTTCGATTTTAAACTTTTGAAATGCGATCTAAAAAAACATTTCTATCGCCGCTTTTCGTTTTTAAACTTTTAAAATGTGATCTTAAAAAACATTTCTATCGACGTTTTTCGTTCTTAAACTTTTAAAATGTGATCTTAAAAAACATTTCTTTCGCCGCTTTTCGTTTTTAAACTTTTAAAATGCGATCTAAAAAAACATTTCTATCGCCGCTTTTCGTTGATAAACTTTTAAAATGCGATCTAAAAAAACATTTCTATCGCCGCTATTCAGTTTTTAAACTTTTAAAATGCGATTTAAAAAAACATTTCTATCGCCGCTTTTCGATTTTAAACTTTTGAAATGCGATCTAAAAAAACATTTCTATCGCCGCTTTACGTTTATAAACTTTTAAAATGCGATCTAAAAAAAAATTTCTATCGCCGCTTTTCGTTTTTAAACTTTTAAAATGCAATCTAAAAAAACATTTCTATCGCCGCTTTTCGTTTATAAACTTTTAAAATGCGATCTAAAAAAACATTTCTATCGCCGCTTTTCGTTTATAAACTTTTAAAATGCGATCTAAAAAAACGCTTAATTACTGCAATTAAAAATTTCAAAAGAGTTCGCGCAAAATAGATTGCTAAAATTGATCTTGCAACCTATTGTGATTAAACAATCGATCGCGTGGGGTCATTGTTTATCAGCGAGGCAATTATTTTCTTAAAAAAACAAAAGCTATCGCAATGTTATTGTTCTGTGTAACTATTCATGCAAGTTTCGTGTCCGCGGTAGATTACATTCAGACTGTACTGTATGTGTGACGCTTTTACGTTATTATTCCTCACTTTAGAACAAACATAGCTAATGGGGCCGACCGGCTTTTATATCATTCGTGACAAGCAAATAGCCCTGGGTGGCAAAGTTGTTGTTGTTCCCAAATGAAACGAAATTTAGTGGAAACTAAATTTTGGGATTGGGAATTTACGTTGGGACTTTTTTTCGCCATGGCTAGTTTTCAATGGTGTTCTATCATCATCATCATGCATGGGTTGGACGGGGGATATTAATGACCCTCTTCCAATCTGATCTAGACTGTGTTAGATCTAAACTCAACTTCCTCTGTATCAAGTCTGTCCTTATAACCTCCTGCCAAGTCTTTCTCGGTCTGGCTCTATCTTGTAGAGAAAGAAACAGAAAAATCTCAGCCTGCCTAACATTATATCAGCGTTCATAATCCGGTTACCACAACATAATCAGGGCAAAAGAACATAATCCGGCCATGCGTACATAATCCGGCCGTCCTGTTTATAAACAGGCTGTTTTCGCAATCTGGGCAGAACAATTCCTGGGGTACTTAGGGATCGTCTCAAAATGTTCGTATGTTTTTTTCGTATAATTATACGAACGCTACGAAGTACTTCGTTTCGTGAAACGAATGTCATACGAAGTGCTTCGTTTAAAATAAAAAATGTAAACGAAGTTTATACGAACTTTTTTAATATATGATACGAACTTAAACGAAGTTTTTTTATCATACAAAATGAAATTATACGAACTTTGAACGAAGTAAATTGCTATACGATCTTGAAACGAACTTCAAAAGTACCGGCGTAATTGCGCATAATTATTTCAATACGAAACCAGAAACAAAGGAAATAAACGAATTTTTTTAAAATACGAAAAGAAATGATACGAACTTTAAACGAAACCAGAAATAAAAGAAGTAAAATATACGATTTTGACTTCTTTGAAAAGACTAGCAAAATTGCATATTCATAGGTTCAATCTACACAATCTACGGCGATGTTTTCGCTTTCTACGATCTCGTTTTCATGATTTTTAAACGATCTACGGCGATCTTTTGGTTTTATACGATCCCGTTTTCATGAATTTTAAACGATCTACAGCGATCTTTTCGCTTTCTACGATCCCGTTTTCATGACTTTTAAACGATCTACGGTGATCTTTTCGTTTTCCACGATCCCGTTTTCATGATTTTTAAACGATCTACGGCGATCTTTTCGCTTTATACGATCCCGTTTTCATGATTTTTAAACGATCTACGGCGATCTTTTCGCTTTCTACGATCTCGTTTTCATGATTTTTAAACGATCTACGGCGATCTTTTGGTTTTATACGATCCCGTTTTCATGAATTTTAAACGATCTACGGCGATCCTTTCGCTTTCTACGATCCCGTTTTCATGACTTTTAAACGATCTACAGCGATCTTTTCGCTTTCTACGATCCCGTTTTCATGACTTTTAAACGATCTACGGTGATCTTTTCGTTTTCCACGATCCCGTTTTCATGATTTTTAAACGATCTACGGCGATCTTTTCGCTTTATACGATCCCGTTTTCATGATTTTTAAACGATCTACGGCGATCTTTTCACTTTATACGATCTCGTTTTCATGATTTTTAAACGATCTACGGCGATCTTTTGGTTTTATACGATCCCGTTTTCATGAATTTTAAACGATCTACGGCGATCCTTTCGCTTTCTACGATCCCGTTTTCATGACTTTTAAACGATCTACGGCGATCTTTTCGCTTTTTACGATCCTGTTTTCATGATTTTTAAACGATCTACGCGATATTTTCGCTTTCTTCGATGCCGTGGAAGACCTTAGATAATAAATCCAATTAAAATAAACGAAGTTCGTATAACGAAACGAACTTTATAATTGTTGAAAAAATTTCAATATAAAGACTATAGATAATAGTCCAATTATAATAAACGAACTTCTTATAAGCAAATTTTTATACAAACTTCTTTAAAAATGATACGAACTACATACGAACTTTATTTTAAATGATACGAACTTTATTTTAAATGATACGAACTTTATACGAACTTGTAATTTTGATGATACGAAAAAGTTCGTATTAAAAATAAAATGATACGAAAGATTTAATAAATCGATACGAAGTTTTTGATACGAATTATACGAACTACGTACGAACATTTTGAGACAGTCCCTTATTATAAAATGGAAATGGAATAGACTTTAGCCAATAATAATGTTTCTACACAGGTTTAGGAATGCTTAACCAACCCTATCAAAAAGAAAATAACACCCGAGCCCAAGGTTACAATAATTTAGAGTAATTTATAAATAGAATAAGTTATAAACACATATTTTATTACAAAATCTTTTTTATCTATTTTATTTTATATATATATATATATATCTTTTTTTTATATATTTTGGTTATTTTTCACTGAAAATAATAAGAAAGATATATAACATTGATTTCCATGTAAGATGAATTTATATTGCTCAGGCAGACAAACTGTTTGTGGAATTGGGGGATCAATTAATGGCTCAGCTAGTTTCTCATTTCTCAGAATTAGGCAAGTCTTTGTGTGAGCAAGAGTGATTGCTCTCCCCTTATTGATAGGCCTACTTAACTATAGTTTAACATTTGAATTATGTTTTTTTTGACCCTGGAACGATCTGCTAAGGTAAAATCGGAATTAAAATGAAATCCTCGAAAAAACACTAGAATGCCATGAAAAACACTGGACTCTGGGTTATTGTCTGGGGGTCTGTCCACCCTCTTTATCAGGGTTCGAATGGCGAATCATTCTACAAAGAAAATGTTAAAATTGTGAATCCTATTTTTCATAAATCATTTGTGTCACTTATAAATTTCTATAATAATTGTTGCAGATAGATAGATAGATAGATAGATAAATATAATAATTGGTCAGGGTAACAAAATTAAAATATATAATGCTATTGAAGGGAGACCATACCTAATAGCATGAAGCTAAGGCAAAGGGCATGGCCACCCTTGGACAATTACAGTAAACGATATGAGACGCACAAAACAACACACACATAATAGTAGGTCAAATGATAAACAACCATGGGAGAAACAAATGGTCAAGTCTGACAATTCAGGAAGGATTAGTAAGAGGAAACAAAGTACAGTACAGTCTGAATGTAATCTACCGCGTACGCGAAACTCGCATGAGTAGTTACACAGAACAATAACATTGCGATAGCTTTTGTTTTTTTAAGAAAATAATTGCCTCGCTGATAAACAATGACCCCACGCGATCGATTGTTTAAATCACAATAGGTTGCAAGATCAATTTTAGCAATCTATTTTGCGCGAACTCTTTTGAAATTTTTAATTGCAGTAATTAAATATAAAAGTTATCTCCACAAAGGATGTTTTTTTAGATCGCATTTTAAAAGTTTATAAACGAAAAGCGGCGATAGAAATGTTTTTTAAGATCACATTTTAAAAGTTTATAAACGAAAAGCGGCAATAGAAATGTTTTTTTAGATTGCATTTTAAAAGTTTATAAACGAAAAGCGGCGATAGAAATGTTTTTTTAGATCGCATTTTAAAAGTTTATAAACGAAAAGCGGCGATAGAAATGTTTTTTAAGATCGCATTTTAAAAGTTTATAAACGTAATGCGGCGATAGAAATGTTTTTTAAGATCCCATTTTAAAAGTTTAAAAACGAAAAGCGGCGATAGAAATGTTTTTTTAGATCGCATTTTAAAAGTTTATAAACGAAAAGCGGCGATAGAAATGTTTTTTTAGATCGCATTTTAAAAGTTTAAAAACGAAAAGCGGCGATAGAAATGTTTTTTTAGATTGCATTTTAAAAGTTTATAAACGAAAAGCGGCGATAGAAATGTTTTTTTAGATCGCATTTTAAAAGTTTATAAACGAAAAGCGGCGATAGAAATGTTTTTTTAGATCGCATTTTAAAAGTTTAAAAACGAAAAGCGGCGATATAAATGCTCTTTTAGATCGCATTTTAAATGTTTATAAACGAAAAGCGGCGATAGAAATGTTTTTTTAGATTGCTTTTAAAAGTTTAAAAACGAAAAGCGGCGATAGAAATGTTTTTTTAGATTGCATTTTAAAAGTTTATAAACGAAAAGCGGCGATAGATATGTTTTTTTAAATCGCATTTTAAAAGTTTAAAAACGAAAAGCGGCGATAGAAATGTTTTTTAAGATCACATTTTAAAAGTTTATAAACGAAAAGCGGCATTTAATAGTTGTGAACAATGCTTCTCGTATGTTTCTTAAATTAAACGCGCTGGAATCTTTTTAAGTAATTAAATCAACAATACATTCTCGCGCAATGTATTATAAAACTTCGCGAAAGATTTTTATTATTTAATTACTTCACGCTAATACTTAAGGGAATAGCTTATCAATACATTTACACAATGCATCTCGCTATTACAAGAAATATAATTGCTCCGATATTTCTTCGCGAGCGCATTGTTTTTTAACACGCAAATATAAACTCGCAAGACCCTTAGGGGATTTAATTATAACAAAAGACAAACGACTGCCGTCCTCCACGCAAAGGTGTGATATTAGCGTGTACGCGGTAGATTACATTCAGACTGTACTGTACTTTTTCAGATCACTTCTAAGATTAAAATAATCAAGGGAAACAAATTTTCTAGTCATTAAAGACTGCAACTTATTCCAGGAATTAATGGCATTAAAAATCTAATTGAGTTTTTACCAAAAGAACGGTATTACTAAACTATGGAACTACCCAGAATCAGCCAGAACCACCCAAAATCAACCAGAACCACCCAGAATCAGCCAGAACCACCCAAAATCAACCAGAACCACCCAGCCAATTTTAAATAACATGCGCAACCACGCAGCTGGACTCGCTTTTTCGAAAAGTGAGAATGACGTACATCCCCAGAAGAAAATTTCGAGTTAAGTATATATATGTGGCGGGAAAATTTGACCTTTTTTAAAAATTTTTGTCAACCACGTATGTTGCGCTGGACATTGTGATTTCGATATTCATTATTTTCTTGGAAGAAAATAACACTTTTAAATTTTGTCCTTGCGAAAATTAATCCAGGCAAAGCAAATAAATCTTCCAAAGTAAGTTTTTTCGCCAACATTAATTTACCCATGCGAAAACTAATCCATTCATTTACTACAGAGAAATATATTTGATAGTAAAGCACTTTCTTTAGTCAAAAACATCAAATGTAAGGAATCACATCATGCTCCTTTCTATAGTACTTTTTCAGACCTGTACATAGTCAGTATAAAAATTGAGCGTAAGCGTTGTTCCACCTCTCTAGTAAATAAAGTAAATAAACAGTCTTACCCCTAAATCCTTGGGCAAATAACAATGTTGGACTTTTAACGGTTTTTGTAACATACGATAAAACGTAGCGACAATCGTGTAGAGTTATGAAAGAAGTATGATTTTTATTTAGATGTTTTTAGTCACATGTAAAACAATATAAACAGTGTTAAAAAGCGATTGTTCACAACCACAAGATTGGTAAAACACATGCACAAAAAACTTCATGCACTGGAGTGACCTTAATCGTAATAGTAACATCAATAGTACTTAGTTACTGTAATTTAATGAAAAACATATTTACAATTAATGGGTATTCCTAACGAAAGTAAAAAGTTACTTTGTGCAGTAGTGAGGTTGTTTTTCGTATCATCGGATACGGTCACGTTTTCATACATAAAAAATTCGCAACAACAAGGACACCGAGTGTCTGGGTTTTTTTGAGCATGAAGATGTTTTTAATAAACAAAACAAGAATGAATAAAATGTTTATAAATGTTTAACTATAAAAGATTTTATCTAAAAGTGTATCAAACCATAGAAGGATGCTCCTTTTTTCAGACATTTTATAGTTATGGCCTTATTAATAGTGTTTTTTGTGTTAGGTCCTTAAAGAATAGCGTTCAAAATTGTAGGTACCCGCACTTTTTCTTCAAAAAAGAAATCGGCATTTCAGAAAAATTTGGATGGGGGGATGTTCTCGTCGCATGAAAGTTTTATTAAAAAATTGCGCGCAGAGCACCATATTTAATTGTATAAAAATATTTACATGGTAATTTAATATGTCATTAAAAGTTGACCAAAATAATAAAGTCAAAATAGTTTTTTTTTTAAGAAGTTTCAAACACTTTTTTTTAAATGAAAACAAATAACATCCGAAGCTATCAAAGATTCCTGTGCAAAGCCTTATCGTAGTACATGCCTCAAGGCATGAAGCATGCGTTTCTTTGGTTACCAATTATAGCTAGCTGTCTCTGTCTGAGTCTGAGTGGTCCTGTCTGAGTCTGGGTGATTCTGACTGATTCTGGGTGATTCTGACTGATTCTGGGTGGTTCTGGCTGATTCTAGGTGGTTCTGGCTGATTCTGGGTGGTTCTGGGTAGTTCCATAGTTTAGTAATACCGCCAAAAGAAACAGTATTAAAGGTAGGGAGATTGAGCAAACCAATCTTCTCTGCCCGAGTGCCTTGAGCATGGGTGAAGTCAACCGCAAATGTATTAAAGATACAAGCAGGCAATTTTTCATGAAATAGTTTATGTAAAAATAGAATATTGTGACATTGGACAATATCAGAGAATTTGAGGAGCTCAAGATTACCATGCAGGTGACTGGATGATGCTCTTCAAGATTCAAAAGACATGAGTCGAATAGCAAAATTTTGCAAAACAGTAATACGATTAACATCAAGACTGTTTGGCTGACCCCAAATTTGATTACAATATTGCAAGTGTGAATGAAAAATGGCATAGTAAACTAGAATAAGAACATTTATAGGCACAAAGTGACAAAGTTTAGCTAAAGCTTCATTAGCCCTCTTGAGCTTGGCAACAGTATCATTGATCTGAGACTTTCAGCTTAAATCGGAATCTAATAGAACACCAAGATATTTAATACAATAACTAGGTATAAGCCTTTTACCATTGATAAAAAGCCTAAAATCGTAATTAAGAGGTTTCCGTGCATGTTTAAAAACAATGTACCCAGTCTTACTAGCATTAAGAGAAATTTTATTGGCATTGAGCCAATGGCAAAGAAGCTTGAGGTCTAAATTCATTTGTTTGGCCAGTTGTTTCAAAGATTTATTGAAGTTTAAGAGATTGGTGTCATCAGCAAAGTGATGCACCAAAGAAAAATTAATTGAACAATGCAGGTCGTTAATATAAATTAAAAATATAAGAGGTCCTAAAACAGAGCCCTGAGGGACACCATGCCTGATAAGATTACTAGTTGACATATGGCAACGGACATGGTGGTTTGCAACACATCATTCAGTAAGAGACCGAGTAGGCTGATAACATATGAGTCAGGTGGTTGTAAGACACAGATAGATTACTTCCTGGTTAGAAAGTCAGACAAGAAAGTGGTGAAGGACGTGAAAGTTATATCGGGGGAAGAGTGTGTTTCCCAGCATAGGTTGCTGGTTTGTGATATTATCTTGAAGAGTGTTAAAGAAGCCAAGGGAAAGTACAGGCCCCGTCGAAAAGTCTGGAAGCTGAAGGAAGAGATTGTAGCAAGACAATTTAGTGCAAAAGTTCAGCAGTTAGCCCACAATGGTCAATGTGATAGTGACAATGTTGAAAGTACTTGGACTACTTTGAAGAATTGTCTTCTTGAAGCTTCTGATGATACCTGTGGGTGGACGAAAGGACCAGCTAGACATAGACAGACCTGGTGGTGGAATAATGAGGTTGACCAGTGTATAAAGGAAAAGAGGAAACTTTGGAAAGAGTGGAAGTCAGGTGGTAGTAAAAATATTTACTTAGAAGCTAAGCGTCGTGCTCGTACAGCAGTGTATAAGGCAAAATCAGAAGCAGAGAGAAACAGATTTGCAGATGTGTTAAGAAGGGAAGACCAGCGCAATGAGGTATTCAAGATAGCAAAGCAAATGAAGAAGACTAATCAAGATGTTGTAGGTGAGAAGTGTATACGTAATGACGAAGGTGTTTTGGCTAGCACAGAGGAGGAGAAAAGGGTAGCTTGGAAGAATTATTATCAGCGGTTGCTTAACACTGAGTTTGATTGGGATGAGGATAATTTGTCTGATGATGATGTTGTAGAAGGGCCAGCTATGCAGATCAAGACAGAATGGGTAGTGGAGGCTATTAGGAAATTGAAGATTGGCAAGGCTGCAGGAGTATCAGGTATTGTTGCAGAGATGGTAAAAGCATCTGGATATATTGGAGTTGAGCTTATTACAAGTCTTGCTAACCAGATTATAAAGGATGGTGCTATTCCGAGTGAGTGGCAGTCGAGTGTAATAGTGAATTGTTTCAAGGGCAAGGGTGATGCATTAGAAAGGGGTAACTATAGAGGTTTGAAGTTGGTTGATCAAGTAATGAAAGTTATTGAAAGAGTGATTGATAAGTTACTTAGAGAAAGGATTGATATAGATAAGATGCAATTTGGTTTTGTTCCAGGGCGTGGCACTACAGATGCAATATTTTTACTCAGACAGCTTCAGGAAAAGTATTTAGGAAAGAGAAAGAATCTCTATTTTGCCTTTGTAGATTTAGAGAAAGCTTTTGATAGAGTGCCACGTAAAGTTATTTGGTGGGCTATGAGAAAATTAGGTGTGGATGAGTGGCTAGTTACGATGGTACAGTCTATGTACAGCAATGCTAGAAGTCGTGTCAGGATTAACGATTCACTTAGTGATGAATTTAGTGTAAATGTTGGTGTACATCAGGGTTCTGTACTTAGTCCTTTGTTGTTTGTTCTAGTCTTAGAAGCGCTGTCGATGGAGTTCAGAACAGGTTGTCCATGGGAGTTATTGTATGCAGATGATTTGGTTCTCATAGCAGAGTCGATGGAAGAATTAGTTGAAAAGTTTGAGAAGTGGAAGAAAGGACTAGAAGAGAAAGGGCTAAAGGTAAACACAGCAAAGTCTAAAGTCATGATTAGTAGCATTGCAGCCAAGTGTGACCTTGTAGTTGGAAAGTGGCCGTGTGGAGTTTGCAGGAAAGGGGTTGGTAGTAACTCAATTTTTTGTCAGACTTGCAAGCATTGGGTACATAAGAAGTGCAGTAGTATTAGTGGAAGGTTAAGAGCTGACATTCAGTTTGTATGCAAGCGTTGCAAAGGTGAGATTATAGAGAATGAAGTATTTCCAGCTTTAATGATGTACAACAGTGGCTCGTTAGAGATAGTTGAGAACTTCTGTTACTTAGGTGATATGTTGGGCAGTGAAGGGGGTGTTGGAAGAAGTGTTACTTGCAGGATGGGTTCTGCTTGGAAAAAGTTCAGAGAGTTACTTCCTTTGTTGACTAGCAGAGTCCTGTCAATTGAGGTAAAAGGTAGGTTGTATGAGGCCTGTGTAAGAAGTGTGATGTTGTACGGTAGTGAGACATGGGCAGTGAAGCAGGAAGATCTTGACCGTTTAGAAAGGAATGATATGAGAATGGTTAGGTGGATGTGTAACGCCAGTCTGAGAGACAGAAAGAGTTCAGATGAGCTAAGAAGCAGGCTAAGTCTCCGTAGAATTAAAGATGTTATCCAGATAAGAAGATTGAATTGGCTGGGGCACTTGGAAAGAATGGAGGAGGATAATTGGGTAAGAAAGTGTAGAGACTTGATAGTTCCTGGGGCAAAGCCCAGAGGCAGACCGAGAAAGACTTGGCAGGAGGTTATAAGGACAGACTTGATACAGAGAAAGTTGAGTTTAGATCTAACACAGTCTAGATCAGATTGGAAGAGGGTCATTAATATACCCCGTCCAACCCATGCTAGCATGGAAAACGGACGTTAAGCCGAGAATGATGATGATGATGATGATGATATCTCCATTGATGAATACAAACTGTTGACGTTGTGGGGTACCACGAATTCCATAGTGAAAAAGCTTTTTAAGCAAAATTTCATGATCAACCGTATCAAAAGCCTTTTGAAGATCAATGAACACTCCACATGCATAATTTCCTTTATCAGGAGCATCCATAATTTTTTGAGAGATGTTCAGAAGAGTTTGAGAAGTCCAGTAATTTTTCCTAAAGCCAAATTGTTGCTTTTACAGGACCTTGTTTGCTTTGAGAGAACCATACACTCGTTTGTATATGATTTTTTCATATATTTTATCAATATTTGAGAGTAAAGATTTAGGTCGATAATTTGTTAATTCCAATTTGGATCCTTTTTTATGAATAGGGATGGCGTTGGCAGTTTTTAGGTTTGTAGGAAAAATACCAGTTGTGAAAGACAAATTAATAAGTTTTGAAAGTTGTATAGATAATTCAGATTTAACAAGAGTTAAAATATGGGCAGGAATACTGAATGGCCCAGAAGATTTACCAGGGTCAAGGGAAGAAATGCAATGCAGAACTTCTAAATCATCAGTTGGTGAAAGAAACATCGAATTAGGAGTAGAATTTTTTAGAAAAGAGGAGAAATGTTTTCGAGTGAGCAGGATATTCATTCTGATGTTATCAGCAATTGAAGCAAAGTAATCATTAAAAATTAGCAATTGTCACTGGATCAGTTACAACAGAGTTATTAATGTTCATACAGGTGGGAGAAGCAGAAACAGAAGAACGAACAGAAATAATATTTTTAACCCCTTTCCAAATATTGCCAATATTTTTTTGGTTATTGCTAAAATATTTATTGAAGAAATTACTCTTACTCATTCTACATAGAGATACAATTTTGTTGCGGTACTTTTTAAAACTCTCTAGCAAGACGGACTTTAAAAGTGGATCTTTCTCTCTTAAAAAGCATTTATGCAGATGGTCTCTTTTGATTATTGAGGTAAGGATACCATTAGTAATCCAAGGATTGGATTTTGTTCTTCTTTTTTTGTTGCATGTTTTTTTTAGAGGAGCATGATTGACCAATAGACTGTTGATACAATTGTAAAAGTTGTCAAACGATAAGTTGGGATCATCTACATTCAATTGCAGGATATCATCCCAATTTTTATTGTGGAGTTTGGTGAGAAAGTCATTGTGATGAAATTTCTTCCAATCATGAACAAATATATCATCAGAGGTGTGCGAAGGATTGATGGCAGACAAGTTTTTTAAAACTAAGAACTGAGGGAAATGGTCAGATATTGAACTTATAATTACCAGACACAGTGTCCCACTTGGCTGAACTAAAATAAATATTATCAATAATCGTGCTTGAAACTTCAGTAACTCTTGTGGGCAGAATTATATGCGGGAGTAAGTTAAATTGCGAAGTAACATTGATGTAATCA
Organism: Hydractinia echinata; assembly: GCA_030067915.1. NCBI lineage: Eukaryota > Metazoa > Cnidaria > Hydrozoa > Anthoathecata > Hydractiniidae > Hydractinia > Hydractinia echinata. The sequence goes on along the minus strand of JASGCC010000047.1, from coordinate 1,799,547 downwards.
AACACTTCTTTGACTGTTTCAGACTTTAGAAGGTCAATATTAAAGTCTCCAAGGAGGAAGATAGACTTATCTGAACACGCTTTCTCAAGAAGAGGCAATAAAAAATGATTGTTGAACTCATCAACAGACATCGAGGGATGTCTGTAGATGCATCCAACAATCATGTTTTTATCTTTGGCCCGTATAATTTCAATGAATTTAGATTCAAGCTCCTTGCTTTTATATGCAAGAGTATCCAGGTCGGGACGTTCAATAAATTGCAAGTGATTAGGGATGTACAAAAGAGCACCACCCTTTTCACCTTGCAATAAAATAATAATTAACCTCTTCTAGGCCACCATCGAAAATATGTTGGTGTTCGCGTCCTCAAACAGACCTGGGTCAGTCAGTTAGTAAGTTGGAAGAAAATGATTAAAGTAGTGATAAATTTTTTATATATAGTTCTGGAAAAGAATCTACTTTTGGAGATTGGAAATCCAGCAGACTAATCCACGTATTTTGCGGATTTCAGGATGCGAACATGACATATTTTCCATGGTGGTTCTACAGGCACCAGAGCTACTTTCGTTTTCTTATATTTCTTATTCAAACCCTGAATATATATAGCTAGCTAAAAAAATTATTTCCAGTGCATTTTCTTTCAGATGTTATGTTTCTGAATATGAGTCACCAGAGGGCAAGAAAAATTTGTTAGTATCAATCTAATTTAAAATGGTGTTTAGTTGATTGAACTAGAAATATAAAGCATGTACCAATCCATAATAGTATCACCAAGATGTTACTTTCGTGTTTTTATAGATCGTCCTTAAGTAAAATATTTATTTTGGCCATTGTAAATATCCAAATTTATGTAATATTTCAAGAATCATGGAAGATGATCCTGAACATCGGGAAAATAGTTTTCATGGGCATCCTAAGTTGAGAGAAATGTATGACATGGGCATAAAGTCAAGTAAAATTCTGCAAAACTCACTTCTGGTGTATTTACAATTAATAGAAAGTATGTAAGGTAAACTTGTATTTTTGTTCTAACTTGCTTGTGTGAAATGACTGGTCGCTCATTGTTTAATGATCTATATTTTATTTTGCTTTTCTCTTGTGTGTGTATATATATGTCTTTTCGAACCATCTTAAATCCTAAACACTTTTTTAGTTCAAAATTGGTTTGATGTGGAGTTGGTACCTGCTATTGAAAATCAAGTTGTGTTTATAAAAGGAAGAAGAACTTCTAAGGTTTTGACTACTTACTTATCGAGGGTTGTCTCTAGAATGCTGATGACGAGTTAACTCGTCATCACGGTTTGTCGCAACAATGCAGATGACCTATCGTCCTAGAAATGCTAGAGAAGACTTAAGTCGTCATTTACTTATCTCTAGTTTTTATTGTGTTAAACCTTTTTAGCCGTTTTTAGCCACTATTTAATTTAAATAATCTATAGAAAAAATATATATATATTATTTTATCATTTTAAAACTGTTTTGGTTGTAATTGCTGTAACGAACATTATTAACTTTGTATCCGTATTAGCAGCGAAGGGTTGGGTTGTGATTTTTGGGGAATGGATTGTTCCATTAACGTTTATCCTTTAACCATGACAGTGTGCCGCGAGATTTCAATCCTAGTTGGTCGATCATATTTTTCTATGTTTCAGTATAAAAGACAACTGCGAATTATGTTTTTTCATTGTTGTCTATAGAACTACAGGCAAAAAAAAGCCGTGACGACTTAACTCGTCACAGGCAGTCAACGTGTTAACGGGATGAAGTTCTGCTACTATTAAGATTTGTGGGGTGAATTTTAGCCAAATTCGCAAAATTTCCATTCATGCAAAAATACTACTATACTATATATAACATAGATGGAAAATGGTTGAATCGTGTGAGGTCTTTTCGTTTTTCTTATTAAGTGACACAAAAAAATAAAGTTCATGCAATGTTATTTTTTTTTTCTGTATAATTTTTTGTCTTTCTTTGTATGTTGCCATGTATAAATTGTAATAAAATTAATCTTTTAGGTGGATAAAATGGAATATGTGTTGCCCATAGGCTCCAATGAAACGTTCACCACAGAACAGTAAGTCTATTCCAGGATGTTATTTTTTACAATTTGTTGTTGTTAAATCACACATACGGAGTAGTGTGATATGTTGGTTTACCCTTTCGTCACGGCGGCGGCGGCGGCGGTCTTCAGGAAAGTTTCATCACACTGGATTTGAGTTGTTTTATTTTGTGTATGCCACTGTATCCGAAATAGTGCTTTATTATTAAACAGGGTAACAAGTAACAAGTGTTATGTTGTACGGTAGTGAGACATGGGCAGTGAAGCAGGAAGATCTTGACCGTTTAGAAAGGAATGATATGAGAATGGTTAGGTGGATGTGTAACGCCAGTCTGAGAGACAGAAAGAGTTCAGATGAGCTAAGAAGCAGGCTAAGTCTCCGTAGAATTAAAGATGTTATCCAGATAAGAAGATTGAATTGGCTGGGGCACTTGGAAAGAATGGAGGAGGATAATTGGGTAAGAAAGTGTAGAGACTTGATAGTTCCTGGGGCAAAGCCCAGAGGCAGACCGAGAAAGACTTGGCAGGAGGTTATAAGGACAGACTTGATACAGAGGAAGTTGAGTTTAGATCTAACACAGTCTAGATCAGATTGGAAGAGGGTCATTAATATACCCCGTCCAACCCATGCTAGCATGGAAAACGGACGTTAAGCCGAGAAAAAGAAAAAGGGTTAAAATAGACATTTATTTCATAAATAGTTTCTTATTTACAATATTTAAAATCGTCAAATTGTCGACTTTTGGTAATGAATATAAAAACAATAACTATTACATTTCTAAAAGGTGCAAATTAAATTTGCGAAGTTTACTTTTCGTTCAAAATTTTTATCACCCCCGGTTTGTTTTGGTAACAGCCGTCGTTTAGATTTCCCTCGCCAGTTTACAGAAAGGTTGAAGTTGGCGTGTTTGTTTTGTGTTCTCTTTCTGTAAAAACTATAGCTAGCTATAATTATAACTATAGCTAGCTATATCTTGATATAGCAGCTCCATATTCATTTTATTTTTTTTATTTTCTGCAGTGTTAAGTCATAAAATTGTCCCTCTCTCTCTATTCTGTGTTAGAACTGAAACTAACACTGAACCAAACTGTGAAAATTGGTTTAAAGTTGGTAAACTATTGGTTAAAACTTGGTAAACTATTGGTTAAAACTATTGGTACAACACTGTTAAAATATTGTAAACTATTGGTTAAAACTATTGGTAAAATATTGTGTAATAATCTTCTAGTTTAGCAAGTTGGTAAACTAAGCTAGCTAGCTAGCTAGCTAGACACTGTTGGCAACAACATTTTTTAATATTTTTAAGATCCCTGGTTAGCCATAGCTCTATGTTATGTGTATAATGCTGTATTACTTTATATCCAAGATAATTAATCTAACAGTTATTGCTGTGTTTCTGTCACTTTTGCTAATTTTGGCTGGCGATGTTGAAATAAATCCTGGACCAGGCCCGCAATTTCATCAAAAAGTTGTTCTAGGCTCTTTTCACCAAGGTGATCCTAGATTTGGTGAAAGTAGTGGTATACAATGTGCCTGAAATGCACTCTATTCAATATGTTTTTCTTCAATTAAAAAGGTTGCAGTTTGGAAATCGTTTGATTTAGATGATGTAGAAAAAGGAGATGAATTGTTTATAAGATTAGGTAAATTCCATCCATTATTTATGGATGAAATGCCTTCTAGTGTGCTAATTGAAAGAAGTAATATAGAGATTCAAAAGTTATCTCGTCTTTACGGATTAATGGGACAAACAGATATTTTTGTTAATCACGACACAATCACTGATATCGGAAATGGTCTAATATTTATGGCAAATGAAATTAGCTTCTCATTGATTTGGGCAAAAAAATCAATTTTTTTTGTTTGATTCTTACAGTCGGGATAAAGATGGCTCATTAGTTGCAGATGGAAGTTCAATTCTTTTATCTTTTAAGTCGCTTATTGATGTGCAGAGGCACATTAAGTATCAATATTCTAAACATTTTGCTGCTAATTGTGCGAATATGCAGTTTGAGATATACAGTATATCAAAATTATAGAATCCAGAAATTGTTCTGAAATTTTATCTTCTCTTATGAAAAACCGAAAAAGGATTCAGAACAAAATTTCATTTGATAAACATTACAGCACCCATTACAGTAGCAAAAAGTGTGAAATGCGTTTAAAATATGCAGAAATTTTTGGAACACCTGAACATGAGCAAATGAAGAAAGCAAAATGTGAAAAACGTGCAGAAATTTTTGGAACACCTGAGCATGAGCGAATGAAAAAAGCGAAATGTGAAAAACGTGCAGAAATTTCTGGAACACCTGAGCATGAGCAAATGAAAAAAGCGAAATGTGAAAAACGTGCAGAAATTTTTGGAACACCTGAGCATGAGCAAATGAAAAAAGCGAAATGTGAAAAACGTGCTGAAATTTTTGAAACACCTGAGCATGAGCGAATAAAAAAATTAAAATGTGAAAAACGTGCAGAAATTTTTGGAACACTTGAGCATGAGCGAATCAAAAAATCAAAATGCGAAAAACATGCAGAAATTTTTGGAACACCTGAGCATGAGCGTATCAACAAATCGCATTGTGAAAAACGTGCAAAGATTTTTGGAACACATGAGCATGAGCGAATTAAAAAAGCAAAATGTGAAAAGCGTGCAAGCATTGCAGGAACATCTCAGCATGTAGATATAAAAATGAAAAAGCGATTAAGTTACGCCAGTATTGTCAGGACTGAAATGCATGAAACTATACTGAGGAGGAAGCAGGAAAGTTATGTTAATAAATCTAATCAAACTTCAAAAGAAAGGATAAAAAAAATCACTAAAATGATAAAAGAAGGGCCATTCTATATTTGTGTGGTCTGCAATCGTTGTCTTTACTTTAGATCAGTAATACTTTTCGATGTTGGCAAATATAATATTCACATATTTGACTTTTATAAAAAAATTGAAAGTCCTGATGGAAAGTTTTACATTTGTCGCACTTGTCATAATAAGTTAAAAAAGTCAGAAATTTCTGCACAAGCTGTTTGGAATAAACTTGATATATTCAATTTCCCTAATGATTTAGCAAATTTGAACAGACTTGAAAAAGTTTTAATATCCAGAAGAATTCTATTTAAAAAGATCACAATAATGCCTAAAGGCCAAATGCCAAAACTCAAAGGCAGTATTTGCAATGTTCCAATAGACACGGCAGATTTGGCAAGGACGCTACCTCAAGGAGCTGATAGTAATGGTATTGTAATGCTAAAATTAAAGCGCAAGTTAACTTACAGAGGTCATGTTTACTTTGAAGCTGTTTCACCAGAAAAAGTTCAGGCAGTACTACAATACTTGAAAATGAATAACCCTTTGTACCAAGATGTAACAATTGATATAGGTCAGATACCGGCTGATATGTTATCTCTAGCTGAACCTATTGAAATACCAATTGAAACACAGTCAGAAAATCATGTTCCTGAAATTGTTAGAAATGTTATCGAAGACTCTAATAATCCACTGGATCAGTTTAGAGTAGGGACGTCGGAAACTGTGCTTCTATCTAATATTCCTCAACATTGCACCAGGGGAAACTATGACACCTCTATCAGTTTTAATGGATGAAAAATGTGAGGAATTGGCTCAACCTTTTCTTTTCCCTACTGGAAAATTTGGTTACAAGGCTGACCGCAGTATTAAGTTAAGTCCAGTAAAGTATTTTAATCAACGCTTGTTAAACTATATACAAAAATTTGCTTCAGACTCTGATTACATTTTTTATGCACTTTCAGTCATGTTACACTTGAATTTAAACAGCCAAATAAATATAGCAATGAAAAAGGTCACTTCCAATTGTTTAACAGCTGGTATGCTGTCCAATAACTTTTCCGATACAGTAAAATCATTTATTGCAAAGGATGAAGGTTTCAATTTTATGAATACAGTTAAAGGGACTCCAGCTTACTGGAAAAAGTTTCTCTCTAAAGTTTTGGCTATGGTTAAGCAGCTTGGTTTGCCGACTTTCTTTATGACCTTAAGTTGTGCAGATTTAAGGTGGAATGAACTTATTTTAATAATTTCTAAACTTAAAGGCGAAAATCTTTCAGAGGAATATATCGACAAAATGACCTATTTTGAACGATGCAATTATTTAGATTTTAATCCAGTGTTGCTTGCTAGACATTTTCAATACAGAGTTGAAACATTCTTTAAAAGGTATTATTACTTGCTCCAACAGGTGTAGCTGCTGTTAATATTAATGGAACTGCTATTCATTCTGCTCTTGGAATTCCAGTTGGTAGATTTGGAAAGAATTTACCTAGACTTAATGATAAAAAGAGGTCTGCATTGAGAAATAATCTGTGTGAATTGCGAGCCATTATCATTGACGAAATATCAATGGTCTCAAATTTACTACTTTTGTATATTCACTTACGGTTAAATGAAATATTTGGGTGTTCTGATGATCCATTTGCTGGTATAACTGTTATAACAGTAGGTGACTTCTATCAACTGCCTCCAGTACAACAACGAACAATATATTCTGAGTATAATGATTTGTGGCAAAATTTAGCACATTTGTGGAATCTTTTTAAGATGGTTGAACTAGATAAAGTTATGCGCCAAAGGGGTGATTTCAAACTAATTGATCTCTGGAACAAAGTTCGAACTGCCTCAATTGAAGAAGAAGATGAGAAACTACTAAAATCTCGTTTTTGTTACACAAAGCAATATAACTTATCCTAGTCACGCTCTTCATATCTTTGCAGAGAATAAACCATGTGAAGAACATAATTGTCAAATGTTGAGATTAAATGAAAACCGTTTGTATTCAATACTAGCAATTGATGATTTGCCTAAAAATGTTGCTAGAAATGTTATTGACAAAGCACTTAGTCGCAATCAAAGTCAAACAGGTGGTTTGGCAGGCAAACTAGAAGTCAAGGTTAATGCAAGAGTAATGTTAACCGTTAATATTGACATTGCAGATCGTTTAATTAACGGACAACTTGGGACAATTAAACATATATCATTTAATGCTAATGGTTGTGTTAACAATATTTGTATAAAATTTGATGATGTTCAAGCTGGTCTAAAGAAGATGCAAAACAATTCTTTAGCAAGGCAACACAGATGGGTACCTATTGAAAAAGCAGAGGCGAATATTATAATAAGGGCTAATAAAGATAGTTCTCCAATTATAAAGCGAACACAATTCCCCTTGATGTTAGCTTGGCATGTACCGTTCATAAAGTGCAAGGTTTAAGTCTTCATCAGGCAGTTATTAGTTTTTCGTTGTTAAAACAAAAAAATTTCAACAATGGTCAAATGTATGTAGCTTTAAGTAGAGTTACTTCCTTGAATGGACTATTTTTAACAGGTGAATACAAACCATCTGCTATTAAAGCTGATGCCAAAGCAACATGTGAATATGACCGCATGAGAAGAGAAGCAACACTCCGACCATTACATCAAGATTATAATGTAGAAACTTCATTGACAATTACATTATTAAATACAAGGTCCCTAAACAGACATGCTGTAGATATTTTTCATGATCAATTTTTGGTAAGCTCTGATATATTGTGTCTCACTGAAACTCAGATGATATTTCTGATATTTTAGGTAATTTTCGTATGTTACACAACAAGTCCAATGATAAGTTTCAAAGTATTTCATTTTGCCATGATCTTAATGTTGAAATAGTTAATATTTACCAAAGCACTGGTATTTCTATTATAGAATTTAAAAAACCTTCTTTCTCACTTAATCTGTTCAAGTTAGTGTTATTATACAGAAAAAATACATCTTGCTTGTCTGAATTCTATGAAACGTTATCTGATATTGTTCAGTTATCATCAATTCAAATTATTATGGGTGACTTTAATATCAATGCCCAAGATTACACACGTTCAAATGTGTTGTCACAGATATTGCAGAATTTTCACCAGATAGGACAAGAACCAACTCATCTTCGTGGAGCAACACTTGACCATATATATGTCAAGAAAGAATTGTTCAATGATTTTGAACTTCGTCATTTTGTAAAATGTGTATACTTTTCTGACCACGATGCCATCAAATTTCAATTAAAAAAGCTTTGAAACATTATGAAACAGAATAGTTATTTGATTTAATTTGTTTAGGTATACGGCTTAAATAATTCAATTTTGTTTTTTGATATATGGTTCTCACAAGTGCAATGCAGGTAATGAAATAAATTAGAGGGGGAGGGGGCGGGGAGGAGCTTGGTTTTAGCTACTGTATGTACATAGATTCTAATTTTGTTACATTGTGTTTTATTTTGATTATGCTATTTTTAAAAGGTGCTGTGACACAGTGTGGGAGGACGGGGGTTGGGGAGTGATAAGCTTTCCAATATCTTTTGAATTGTGGTTGTTTTAACACCTAATATGGCAAAGGCCTTGATGTGTATCAAGTGCAACCAGACAAAAAACTGTGTCGCAGCACTTGTGTATTTGTTAGTTTGCCTGCACAAGTAGGCTTTTGTTATATTTTAAGATTTTTGTTTAAAAAGAAGCAGAAACAGAGGCTATATATAGAACAAATGTTATAATTAAGCTTGTCTCTGCGTACCTTTGCTTCTGCTCCAATGTAGTACATTTAGTATTTTGTTTTACATTTTGTTTTATTATATTTGTATATATTTTAGTTTTAACTTTAAGTTAGAGACACTTATAAAATACATGACGTTTAAAGGGATTTACGAAATAAAACAGAGTTATGAACTGAAGTAAGTTGAAAGACATTTTACGAATTAACAAGTGGACTACGAAATAAAACATGTGCATGGTCAATTTTGTGGTGATGATGATTCTTGGTGAAATTTAAAAGGTAAATGAAAAATATTTGATTTATAGAGATTAAATTCTTTGAATTCATTTTAGGGGAATTTAATAACTTGTATCGAACTGTTGCCATGATAAACTTTGACATATATATGCTGTAGAATAGGGAAATAAGAGGACAATTCAGGTTTGGGTAAAAATTATATGATAGTATTTTTAGTATTCATTTTTTCTTTAGTTTTCATCGTTGAAAAGCACAGATGAATCGATATATGTATTAACAATATACTATTATCACCCATAATAAATTGCAATCTGAAGACTGAAGACGTACCAATTTATTTTCTCCATCGATATCCATACTATATCGATACATTTTTACTCATTGACGAATTCAACCGCTAAAACATTTTTAAACTACCTGTTATAATAGTTTAAAACACGTATTGAAGGCATATGAAGTCGCAAGAGTCATTTCCAATATTAAACTTATTAACACGCAACTAGTGGACGCAGAATTGCAGCGAGTCATAAACTGATATAACAAGAATGTACGAGCCATGCCATGCCATTACTTACCTTCTTTCGATACACCACTCCAAACGTTTACGTCGGCTACAGTAGCAGAATGATACTAAATCCTGGACAAATACATCGAACTTAATTAAAATAGCGTGCAGTGCTCAAGCCAAGAGAAAGCAACTGTAAATCTCATTATTTAAAAGAACTATGGATTTTGGGCAAATTACATTGTAAACTGTTATAAGTATTGTCACGTCAACTTTTCTATGTAATGTTATCTTTCCAAGTTTAATGTCTCCAGTTCTAGTTTGTGTTATTTTTGTAATTTGGCATTTATATAGTTTTATTCTATTGTATTGTTTTTTCTTTGTTTAGTAGTATTAAAATATTAAAATATCTCCTTACTGTACCCTTTTCGTTGTTGTTGTTTGTTAAAAATTGAATTATGTATCAACAATATTTTTGCGCAACCAATTGTTTGTGCAGCCGCTTTGCGCAAACAATTCGATGTGTGCGAAGATTTAATGAATGTTACGGGAAGAATTTGTTTGCGAATGATCTAAGATCTCAGGTATTTGTCCGCCGACTATCGCTCGATATTTGTTAAACATATCTTTTCCCGCCGTATGAGCGCAACATGGCGTATAAAGCCTTATTGAAGGGTTAGGGTTAAGCGAGCCAATATGAAACAAATTAAGTATAATTTCGATCTATACCAACACAAAATTATCATTTCTTTGGTGCCATATTGGCTGCTACGTGAGCTTTAGTGTTCTGTGTGATTTTAAACCGACCGCGGTTTCTTGTTTTTTTTGACAAATTACATTTCGCGAATCACGAATTCTTTCAAAAAACGCAGAAAGGAACTTTGGAAAAAAAATTTATTCGTGTGGAATAGTTTTTTATCTGAAAACCCATGAAATTTAATCCCTGTAAAAACTTGGCTGAAATAGCTATAATTATTTTTAAATTCTATTTTTAGTCTTAATTCCTTAATTGATGCTGCATGTCAACTCGGCTGTTCCGATAAAAGGTAAACTTTAGAGTCATGTCTTCTTTATACATACATGTAAATTTGACCTTTCCTAAACTATAGCATTTTTCATATAAAATATTATCTGTTCAGTCATTGTCATTAAATAATATATGTCATAAACAATTGAGTCTATTCTAGGCTAATAAGCTTGTTCATGACATGATAATATCATATTATTCAACTGCATTGCTTTTTTAGTTTGTTGTTAGCATTTGTTGATAGCGGTTCGACAGTGGTTTTTTACCAAATCAACAAAGGTTTAATACCTCCTGCAAAACCGTCTCAAAAAGAACTTTTAAAAATGAGCAAGTTGCCAGAATGGAATGAAAGAAAAGGAAAGTGGAAATAATATTGACCTTATTTATTTTCGTGTTCATTTTCGGAATATATGTTGATTCGTTTCAAGGAAATAGTATATCCGTCAATCACAATTTTTTGATGTCAAGATGTACAATCGAAAAGTTAGAAACACTTTTGGTATGGATAAGAAAGTCACTCGATTTGGTTATTCAGAAGAAGTATTATGCATTATTACGAACGAGAATGTTTTTGTTATGTTTTGAAGGATAGATTTTGTGTAGCGAAAAACTTTGAAGTGTCCTTACATTTCTGAACAAACAGTCGGTCTGAAGAATCTTGATCGTTAAGAGAACCTATTTAGTGCTATTTTTGCGCCATTGACCTTAAATGTAATTTTGTTCATATTCATTTTCGCGGAGCAAGAGTTGAGTGTAATTTTTGGTCATGGCGAACAGAGTGCGTGTGCTCCACAATTTTCACGAGTATAGATGACTTGCCAATACAAAAGTTTACGGCTTTTTTCACATGCGCACACAGGTAAAAAAGCAGGACTATATGGGGTAGAATAGATATTATTGAATTTACAGATTTTTTGGAAGTGCAAAATTCAAAAGTGCGACAGGTCTAGGGATCACAAAGTGAAAGGATTACAACTTGCGATAGATTTGGGATTACAAAGTGTAACAAAATTGGATTACAAAGTGCGGTAGGATTACAAAAGTCGCAAATTTAGGAGCAGAGGGAGACTTCGTAAACATTTGTATTGCAACATTCAAAGCTTACAATGTCGCACTTTCATATCTCCTCGTTAAATTATATCCTTGAAAAACAACCGAATTTATAGCGCCATCTGTATCTCTTCCTCTGTGCGTTTTTTTAAAACTTTGTTTTCTTTGTTTGATATTTGCCAAAAAGTTGTCGTAGGTAATTACATGCATGACTGGGTTTTAACGAGGCTTGACCAGAATAGACACGTTCCACTTCAAGCTGATAGGCATTTTTTTGTTAGTAATTTAGAAGAAATTCAACGTGCTAAGAATGGGTGGTTTGTGAAAGTTTTGTCGGAAATATAATAAGTAAGTTTCTTTGTAATCTAAATGAAAAGTAGTTTGTTATTCCATTTAATGACAAGAATTAATATTTAAGTAGTCCTTTGAAATTAACATCTGCGACGAAGATTGCATTGTTTTTAAATTTTATAGTTTAATTCCAGTCTTGTTATAAATAGTTCAGAACGTTTATTTACAGCCATAAGAAAAAGGTTTGCTGCACGTGAAAGTTGTAAAAAATGGCTTCTGTCGAGTACAAAAAATTATCGCCAAAGGAAACAGTCGGAGGAACCAATGACGAATATGACGACGATTATATGTTCATTCAGTCGCAACATCTTATTGCTGATGACGATAAACTTTACGTCGCTATGATGTTAAACCGAAACTTTCGAGTTGTGAATGTATCTGATCAAAAATCTGTCGTCGATGCCCCGATAACAGAGCAGGTGAAACTGGCAGCAGGAATGTGTTTCCATGGCGATGACGAAATTTTAGTTGCTGATTTAAATGGCGATAAAGTCGTGACGTGCAAAAAAGCAGATTACACATTCGTGAAAGAAGCGGGTGTAAAATTCGATAAACCAAATTCTTTGACGGTTGATCATGATGGAAACGTCATTGTCGGTGAAGTCGGCGACAGCGGCAAGCAGGTCAGATGTTTCGACGATAAGTGGGCAGAAAAATACGCAATAAAAAAAGTTTGCAATGATGATTTATCTGGCGTAAATTATGTGTCGTACGATATGGCAAATCAACGCGTCATAATTACCGACACGGATAAGAATGCCGTTCACGTTTTCTCGTCAGAAGGTTCTCATGTATTCAGTATTAATAAAAATGGGGAAGATGATGGCCAGTTAAGTAATCCTGGTGGAACCACAGTTGACCAATGTGGCAACATTCTGGTGTGTGATACTGGAAATAATCGTGTGCAGGTATTTGACAAAGACGGCAAGTTCGTTTCTCGTTTTGGAGAAGAAGATCTCTTTATGACGCCTCTTGATATTTACATGAAACCTAACAAGGAAATAGCTGTTTTGGATGGCAGTGTTATGTCTGGTTGGAGTCGTGTACAAGTGTTTGCTTACTAAACTCATCCATATCCACTATTTAACTTACTGTAGAGAGAAATTTATTAGAATTTATCATATCATCCATGTTTTTTTTTCTTTTTCAGGAAATAGCACGTAACACCCTGAAATTGCTGTAAAAAAATTGTGAACTGTCGTTAAGCAAAAATTATTTTGCTGTTAGGACTTTAACATAACTTACTACGAATGGTTAAAAATAAATAAATTACATTTTGACACTTATTTAAAAATGATAATCATAAGGCTGAATTCAATATACCTGACGATCATGAATATGATTGCAGGATTTGGACATTAAAAATCATCCAATACAGCGAAATTACATTCTGCGAATGTCAATTTTTAAAATGATGTTTTTGTCTTTTTATGACGCTAAAAGATTTCGCAGTTGTCACTTTGGTCACTTTGTATTGCCAACTTCGAAAACCTATTCCACGGAATGATACATTTCGCAGCTGTTTTTGGACCTTAGGATTTTCTTTCCGTAAATGTTTTGACAAATTCAATCGGTTTTCATTTGCGTAAAGTATTGAACAACTATAACCTCGATCCCAGGACCTGTAGCGCTTTTTGTTATGAGGATGGCCCTGGGATCGAGGTTGGAACAACTAATGTAAAACAGTTGAACAACAGTCAATGTTACGACTTCATTGAGAAGACATACACAACAAAGCGACACAAAAGATGTAAAACAAACTGTTCTCTACAACTGTTGCATAACAATTGCGGCTCTTATGGAAAAAAAACAAGCTCAAAGGTAAGAAATTGTTGCGGATGAGTGCTCCAAAATACTTTATTTTTCCACAACATCAATTTGCGGATGACTATATTTTCCCAAAGTTTTTGCATTCATAGGATCCTTACAAATGTTCCGACTAGTTGTTATCAATTTCAACGATTTTTGTCATGCAGCAAAATTCTCGGAGACTATTTGTAATAATGGAACATTTTGCGGGAATAAATTTTTGCGGTTCGAAGAAACTATAATGTTGAAAATTGCAGTACTGTGTCAGTAAAAAAATAGCGCAAAAGCAACCAAGCAATTTGAGTTTATTGTTCCACATGTTTTCATGTTCGTAAATTTTTGTTATATAGAAATACATATGAATGATTTTTGGGGGCGGGAAGGGCTGTGGGGAGGGGAACCAGCAGTAGGATTAACATGGCATTATTTAGAATTTCGGGTTGATTGCAGTTGTTTCTTTTCAAATTTATAATCCTTGAACGCCCCTCAAATAGTTGATCAAATATATTATCACCCATTCTCATCCGCAGAGCTTTTTGAGTTAAACAGGTTTATCTCAAAAAGAGCTTCTTTAGGGACTGTTGCACTTGGTAATGGTATTTTTTTAGGGAAGAGAGATAGAGATTAGAACATGTTCGTTTTCAGTTTACAACTCCCTTTCAACATAAAATCAGTTTGTTTTTATAGGCACTCTGTCGTTGGAGTATTCTCCATCGTAGGTGTATTCTCCATCGTAGGTGTATTCTCCATCGTAGGTGTATTTTCCATCGTATGTGTACTTAACTTCATAACAGGGACAAGGATGACCTCAATAAAATATGTGTAAAAAAAAGGGTGAATTATCCTCGCTCCACGTGTTAGTTAGCTGTTTGACGTTGCACTAGCAAAGTTTGAAAGAAAAAGTACTTACGCAACGATTGCGTGCTGTAAAGCTTGGTAGTCACGTGGCGTCTAGAGTTGCGTCTAAAACCGGTTTTCCACCAGGAGGATTATTCCGTGCGGAGCGTTTAGCGCAGCGGACTCTTTCCGTTACGCCGAACGCATTTTATTTTTCCACTTTTGGCACCATTACGTAACTAGACGCGATTAGATGCCCAGTGAGAGTACAGGTGAAAGAAAGTTATCGATAAGACAAATTTTATAAAAATTATTTGTGATAAGTTAGACGATGGAGAAAATGTATTTTCCCTACTTTTTAAAAAGAAACTGTGAAGAGAACAAGGCTACAAAAAAATATTTAGTCGAAAATTAATTTATTCCACACTTTGCGATCAAATGTTTTCTACCTTCCGGAAAAACACATATCACATCATAGGGTGTCGTAAATACACCCTGCCTGGAGGGCGAGGTTGTCCTTACACCCCACGGGTCCGCCCGTGAAGCGTGGAATGTCTGATTCGTGAGAACTGTACATGACACCAATACAAACTCGAGCACAAAGATGGCAGTAAATATTGCTAGTAGTTGTAATGCTCCATCTACAGATGTTTTGTTAGGGAACCGCTTGATTAATAAATCTCTGACCGGTAACGAAAGAAGGAAACATAGATACACCTTATTTATTGGATATGGAGAAGAATCTGGGTCATTGCTTAAACGTTGTGAGCAGTTAAAGTGTAAATTAGGTATCAGTACGAATATTGAATTTTTAAAATATTTAGTGGATTATTTTGAAGAAAGAAACCCCGATTTCAAGCCTATTGATCAAATTGGATTCGCAAACATTAGTCAACCAGTTCAAAACACAGTAGAAGGTGAGAAAGAACACTTATCTGAAACAAATAATGTTTCCATACAACAACAAGAACTACGTGAGGAAGAAATTGGTGAATCAACAAAAGGTATTCAAGGTGATGTATGTCAAAGAAATGATAATCTAAAAAGGTCTCTCCCATTTCAAATAACAGAGGAAGAAAATGTCAAAGTTAAAAAGATAACAGATGTTAAATGTTCAGTGGAACATCGTGAATTTGCCAATGAACAGCTCCTTGTGTAAGACACTTTATTTTACAGCATAATATTACTTGTTGTAAGAAAATTAAGGTTTAAACCACAAACAATAATTACAATGACCAGTTAACTAAAACAAGAACATCTTTAAATAGCTATCAGCCATTTTTTCCCAGTCGGCAAATGTCATGTGATAGTTTTAACCAATTACAGGTCCATATTTTTCATAGTAGCCATTATGATTTGAGAAAAAAACGCTATTCACCTGGTCACCTCTTCATAAATAGGAGCTGATTTTTTTGTACAATCTTTGTTTTCTGACTTCAAACCTTCAATATTGTGTAGTTTTAGGAGAGTTTTCGCTAGTTTAGCTTTAGTTTAATTTAGATACTTGTAGTTCTTGTTTAATCGAAGCTTCTTTTGTGAGAGCTTGACTGTGAAACGTCCATGTTCTTCCTCAACCAAAAGTTGTACCCCATGACATTCCGACCAGGAGAATGGAATTCTAAAAGTTTTGGTGACAGCAATTTTGTCAAATTTTTGCTGCTGTTGTGATTTTTATACAAAGGCAATACAATGGCAACAACTTATTGTCACTGAAATTGCAATAACATCGAAGAACATTGAAGTATTTATGGTGTTTTTCTTTTTCGGAATATAGGTATGCAACTTTCTGCTTTATATTATTTAATTTGTCAAAAACTGTTGATCAGTTGATCGAAAGAGAGGTCTAAAAACTCCCATTTCATGTAGCAAGAACACATATTAAAACAATATTTTATCTAATGTAAACAAACAAAAAACAGACTTAGCAACTGGCTATGATAATGCCTATGGCAAGAAGAGATAATAATTTGGTCACAATGTATGGAACTCATTACAATGCTGTTATCAATTTTCATGGTTGTATAATACATTCCACAGTGCCAGTCGCAGAATGTATATATTGCAAGCATAAATTGCCCCCAGAGAAGCTCAATGTTTCCACATGCTTTATAGGAAGCTTTTTTTATGGAAAATTTCTCAGCATGGTGCCAAGTGCACTATGGCATATATATTTTTTGAATTCTTTAACTTTTGCAGAAAATATGAGCCTTCAGTTCCTGGAGTTGTTCTTAAATAACTATTGGAAGCTATAGTATTTGACAGAAACAAAATGGCTAACCTTAATTAGTCCACAGGCTTTTTCATAGAACCTATTGTCCATGTGCTGGGGGATTTAACATACACAATTGAGTCATCCTTTAAATGGTTGCACTTAAAGTGATTGGGGTGTGGTAATGGGACAGAGTCTATTTGTCATATGGCTAATTTTGTAAAAATTATAATGCAAATATGAAATGTGTAATGAATGCTTAAAGGTTATAATTCCATTACACAGTTAAAATGCGATATATTCCCAGGTGGGATAGGTGGGTTAAAAATATAAATGTTCATTGAGTGTTTTCTGTCTGCAGCTATAGTTGACAGTAGCTATGTACGTTGAAAGATCACTTTTTTCTTGTCTTTATGATACCTAATGTTTACTAATTTTACCAACTAGCTAATTAACTAAGGGCAAGTTCACAAGCTAGGCATTGCGCAAACAAAGTGCATATAAACAGAATTGCCTGTATATAGTTCCTTTGATATTAGTTTTATGGAAAACTTAAGGAATTAATTTGAATGAAATATTTGCTTCTTGAACAACCTAACATTTTTCAGTCGATTTTTTAAGACCCAGTGGGCCATTAGATGCCTTGAAAATGCTCTTTGCAGAAGAAAACATGCAACATTGAAGGAAAACCAAAATTGTTTACAAAACATTCACAACTTTGAGATTTGTTGAATGAGTTGCAAAATGAGTCTTACATTTTAAAGAAAATGACTGTGACAATCTCATCCAAATGCATCAGCATCAAAAGGGTGAGAGTCCGGAAATGTGAGGAATTATGGGCTGAAATTTGTTCAGATGATTGTACTATAAAATCCAGGTTCTGTGCCAATTCTTAATGAGATCTCATATGCCACAGTGATTTTATTGTAACATAATTTAGCATTCTGTTACATTTTCGTTTGGTATATACCATTAATTTTTTTATTCTTTCTCGCCTTTTTTTAAAGAGTTAATAACTTAATACATAGACATATGTATGTTTTTCTAATTTCACTTTTTTGGCATTTTTTAGGGATAATTCAACTCCTTTTTCTTCACCCATGTCTTTCAAAGCTGTAAAGATAATATTCAAATATATGGAAAATGTAAAAAGAGACATAAATTACTACCACGGATTTATTTCGTCCACTGAAAAACTACGAAAGTTTTTAGACGAATATCGCCAAGCGACAAACACATCGTTTACTGTGAGAAGCTCAAGATCTTATATCAAAAAGAGAGCACTGAATGCAGTCAAATCTCTTAAAAGCAATACGCCAGAACAACATGACTTAACAATAGGTGCTACGCAAATTTTAGAATGTAATGTAAAAGAAGACGAAAAAGTGTTACAACACACACTTAGTAATGAGATTCTCATAGATACTGAAAATGAAACTTCAGTGTCTACTTTTGAAATTGCCAGTAAGGATATAAGAGAGAGGACAACTGATACTCCTGAAGAAATATTTGAAAATAAGAACGATAAACAAACAGCGCAAGAAGATATGTTTGATGTGGATCAAACTGGCAAGGAAAACTCTTTTGAAGAAACTCAGTCGTTAGATGATAGCGTTGTAACAGGTATAGTGTACCACTTCTCTTTATGAAACATATCATTAAACATTTTGTTGAATAGAACATCTCTTCCTCCTATATGTCTTTAACCAACTGTGGTCTCCTCGATTTCTTACTTTTGTTTGAATCTTTGTACTAACGGTTTCTGAACAATCAAAAAAACAAGACGTATGATATACGTAAACAATCTCGCGAATAGAGTTTACAAAAAGCTGTTTATCAGATTGTGATTTCTGTTACGAAGTTAGACACGACATATTTTGCTATTCACATAGGCAATAATATTTGTTAACTATGCAGTTATTTTTGAGATCTTCTTGAACAGAAAATTCCTCGAAAGTGAAGCCCAGAAGAGGAACGCACAAAGTTGATGGTCGATAAAAGTCTTCGTTTCTTCTCTCTTACGTAATGTTACGGAAATTTTATTTTTCGCAGACTACTTTCCAGGCATTTGGGGAGACCTTAATTCTGCCTACATTCACTTTTGTAAACTTTGGTGGGAACACCTTTACTTTACCACTTAGTTAAATAATGCTTTTGAACACTTATCCTATCTTTTTAAAAAAAATAAAATTTATAACAGCAAATAAAAAAAAGTAAAAATAGTTACCAAGATGAGATTCGAACACACGACTACTCCCGTTTCTGTGCTCAGAGAGGAAAAAATTTCCATTCTTGTGGGACACATTTGCGTTTTAATACAAGCTCACGAGCTTGTAATAATGCTAATGTATTTTTAAACATTTGAACTTTTAAGATATCTTTTGTTTTTAGCGTTTCAGTATTATTAATGGTTGGGAATACACTAGGAAATTGAATAACATAAATAACTTTCATTTTGGGTAAGGAAAGGACAAAAAATTATATGTCAGTTAAAAAAAATAAACAATGCACAATGCGGTATACTACTCTAAGCGCAGAAACTTTCCAAGAACACTGACTTGCGAAGGTTTTTAACCGCGAAAAAAATATCCTTCAATTTGCAAAAGTTAATATTCGTGAAAAAAAAACCAGCCAAAAATGGGCTATTTCAGTTTTTTAGCTTAAATTTTAGTGGGTCACGAAAGTTAATACTTCCAAATTTTTCAAGACCATCGATTCGCGAAAGTTTATATTCGCGAAGTGGAAAAATTTTGCGAATTTTCTCATTTGCGAAAGTGTCTGTCCGCGAAGGTTTCTGCATTTAATATATAGCACGCAAATCGTGAAGCCATGATCAGGCTAAATATCCTCCCGTACCTACAAAAAGTGCAATTCTTTTTTAGGTCCACTACGTTGGGAATATATACTTGGTAAGCCACCTATTCCGTTTACAGGAGTACCTTTCTTTATTATTGGCAACACACAATATCAATGTTTTTTTGCTACTGCTGATGCGAGAACACAGAAGAGGAGAAGCGAAGTGGAGAAAACTGTGAAGGTGTGTATGGTACTTGTGCACTGCTTTATTGATCAAGTAGAAAAAGATGGCGGCCTAGAACCTCCAAGGATTGCCCTACTTTAACATTTTTTGCACACAGCTACTTTTGCAGTAGAGAATATTTTATTGTGGTTTTAAAATTGAAATGAACAGAAGTAAAACAGTTTGTAAAAAGCCGCAGAACTTGCGATTGCTAACACTTGTTTTTAAGAGTTGTAAACTGTTTCTACTCCAGGACGATATGCGAAATTAAAAAAGAAGCATTTTACTTTTCAGTATCTGCTTAGCCTACATGTTTTGTTGCGAGATGATAGCTATTAAACTTGTAGGTTTAGCTATCTGACAATTCTATAGAATAGAAATGACTTCTTTAATGTCAGCAGCAGCAACAACGACAACAACAACAAAACGACAACATCAACAACAAGAGAGGAGAAGAATGCATTATCTAATGCTTTTATTTTCTATTTTTAGGAGAATCCCGCGATAAAACAAAGAACGCGTCGTTCGTTAAAGCGAGATTGTAAGGCTGTAATGTGTATAAAAAGTATTGTGTCTTTTCCTGAATTCACCGTGCAAGAGACGATCAGTGAAGTGAAAAGTAAAAAGGGTTGTCGTAAACTAAAAGCAAAAACACTCGATAAAATACGAAACGCGGTGGAGAAAGGAGAAAGCATTGGACACCCCGCGTTTTGGGTGTATATACCACTACCAGAAGCGCATTCAACACACGATTTAGAATCAGAAGCAGATAAGGCTGTAAACCTAGAAAACGTGGACGAAATAGCTCAAATTTTAAACGCAGCTGCTCAGTACGGCGGACCAGTTCAAGTCGTGCAAAAAAGTGGTGACATTGTGGAGTTTCAAATTACCGAAATGTCTGATGGGATAGATGATGCAACACAACAAATTGCTAGCCAGTTTTTATGTTTTAGTGAACAGCAAGAAGCGCAAGAAACGTGATATTTGGTTTTACCGTCTTTTGTTCTCTTGAATTATTTCTGTATTTCTTCCAAATCTTTTAACAAACTAGTTTGTGAAATGAATGACACAAGTAATGAGTTAAAATATTATTTACTTTCTGTTATAACTGCGTATAAAGGAATACCCTAACAGTAGAAATTTTGACATTTTGACCTTTGTCAAAATACGCCAGAAACACGATATATATTGCGTTTTGCATCTTTTATCTATACTAAATTTGACTCAATTTTCAAGAAAACCATTTCACCCACCAAAATAAATCCATCCCAAATTTTCGATTTGTCAAAATTACGCCAATTTTCCACAAAAGAATTTTCTGAAACACTATAGTGCTTATAGCAGTGGAACTTAAAAACCGCTGTTGTGGGTTTTTTACTGACTTATATTCCCAACTTAAGGACAAACCAAAGATGCTAAAACAAATAAAACAGAAACTATAAACTAAATATGAAAAGAAAAAAGAAAAACAGAGTGAAAAAGAAAATGCCATGATAAAGTATAAGATATAAAGAATAAACAAACAAACAAACAAACAAACAAACAAATAAACAAACAAACAAACAAACAAACAAACAAAATCTTAATTAAACACGATCCACAAACAGTGCTGTTTGACCACTTTTATGTGTTGCTTCCAACAAGACTTTTATCATAGTCCAACTGTGAAGGTTGATATGATCAAATGACCGAGTCTTGGTATTTTGCTTTAAATTTCATGGTACTTATAAAATGAATTCTATAAAGTGTTCTCTTTAAAAATCATCAAGGTTACTTTCATATGTCAGTTGCGTCTGTCGCCCGATATTGCTGCTGTCCCAGAAATTCACCTTTACGTTGAATGTCTTCGTCTTGTGTAAATTTCATTGTGTAAATTTTGGATTATGGTGTATTTCAAGGCTTCAGTATAATTTTCAGCTGCTTCTTCTATAAAGAATTATATATGTGTATATCAACAGCTCACGTCCTTTAGAAATTTTGCGACACAAAGTGACTAAATTGAGGATGCTTTTGAATAAATTTTATCTTCAGCTCAGGTATATGTTGCACGTTAATAAATTTTGTCTGATATTTTGGGAGAGCAAAACAAACACATATGGCATTTCTTTTTCGTAACAGGATTTAAATTTGCTACATCGTCCACATACGTCATACTTTGTTTCTTTTTATGAAGTTGAATCATGGCTTTATTTAGTGGCGCGTGTCTAAATATTAAGTAAGTATGAAATATATCATGTTTCATTATTACCACACATTAAGAAATAGTCTCTCTAAATAATATGTCGAAAGTATTAGGGGATGTCTACCAACCTGAAGTATTACCCAAGAACAAACAAAAATTTGGACCGGCTTTTTAACAAGGGCTTCAAAGGCTTCCTGTTCCAGGATTGTTAGTAGTCGAGGCAACGTTGTATCAATTTTCTGTTCAATACAGGACGACATTGATTAAAACTACCAGGGTTGAAAACTTGCGTTTAACAGCATCTTTTCGACTAAACAGGAGGTGTGTGTGTGTATTATTAATTTTTATAGCGACCAGGTGACGATAACATAATCTTGTCAATTATTAAAACGAATTTTACGCATTTTCGCTCATCAAATACAACTTCGTCCGAGGGCTTATATTTTACATTTTTCGACATCGCCGACATTTCGGGGAGATAAAAAGATGCAAAAAGAACCCCCCTAAAATAGTTACGCAAGGCACTCTTTTTTTCCCCTCTGTCGATCCACAATTTTTGTGTTTAGTTTAATAGTTTAGTGATATCGAGAAGATAAGTGTCACGGCTGCTAAATGGAGATGGTGTTGCATCTAATAAAGTGAAGTAAATAAAATAAAATAAAACCTATTTCGACCCAAAAATACATCCAGGACCAATAAAAGTTGATAAAATCGAACGTTGTAAAGCTTCTGAAAAAAATCAGAAAAACCATGGTCATGGGACCATTTGCAAACAGGTTTTTACTTACAAATATCTACGTTTAGTATGTGTGACCATATATCACTTAATGTTGTCGGAAGCTCGTAATAAAAACAAGCTTGCGGGTCGGTGAGTTTGTCATTATGAGTTCGATCAGAAAGCTAGCTAATGTGTTTTTTTATTCTGTTGTTATACTTAAAGAAAATACGAAAGCAGCGAAGACTGTTTTGATGGTGTAATAGTTGATTAATAATATTCCTTGTTTAGTTTTTTAGCATTATAACTTTAATAGAGTATATATAGCTAGCTAGCTAGCTACATTTTGTAATAAAAGTTCAATGCTTGATTTTATAACTTTTTTAGATGATTGCATATATGTAGCTAAGCTAGCTATAGCTATATCATTTGTATCTAATTCAATAGCTCGGACTGACTAACACAAATGAGGAAGAAAAAGTTCAAGTTCGATGTAAAATTATGCATTCAAGAATTAAATAGTATACCTTTATTGAATGGTGTTCTTTTTTGTAAAGCAAGACTGCTTGGTGGTGGAGATTTTTCTGGCTTAACACCAAGGTATGCATGTTTAGAAAAGGGTATTTATCTTGTAATGTCCTACTCATAAAGTGAAAAGCTTATGTTTTGAGATTTATTTATGTTTTGAGATAAAATAAAATAACAAGTTTCCCTCCGACTTCTAAGCATTTTAACCTGTCACCAACGCAATTAATTCATGCTCATTCAAGTCCACATTTGGATCTTGTTTAACTACTAAAAACCAAGTATAGCTATATAGCCAACCAAACCCCAATAATCTCAAGGCAGTATATATAAAAATTTGATTACAGAAAATTAAACGAACCTCAAAACGTTATTAGAATTAGGCATTAATATTCACTTTTTTATGTTTATACGAATATTGTGAGTCAAGTTCAGGATGTATATATATATGTATATATGCAAAATATATTATTGATGCCAAGCTAGAATTTTCGAAAACTCACTGTAAACTTTGAGTATATGTACTGCTTTTTATTCTGCTTTTATTTTGACTATTTGCAATTTTAATGGTGGTAATAACTGTTTTCTCTGATTTTTTTGCGAAGAGAAATCATTTTTAAGAGTTAATTTTGCAAATTGTTGTGGTTTTAATTTTTCTACATAAAAAAATATATATAAGTTTACAAAAGGGTATTCGGAGAATACAAAAAACAAAAGAGCAAAACAACATCCATGAAATCTTTAGTTGTATAAACATATGTAAAAGGGAATAGTGTTGAATAAAAATTAGGTAAAACTCATTATTTATTTATAAATAATTCTGTATCATATTTGTACCAACAAATTAATTTTGTGTTGAATTTCTTTTTTGTTGTTGTTAAATGCAATGATTTTACAAGCCTATGAATCAATTTCAAATAAATATATATGCGTTCTAACAATATGTCCTTTTTTTCTTAACTTAACAAAGCAGATGAAATCAGTGTTTCACTTTAGCTTTTCCTTCAACAGAATTGCAGAAAAGTTTGCAATTTATTAGCATTTATGTCTTTCCTGGTGGTCAATTTCATAATGAGTCTTCACTTTACAAAGTACACTGATCAAATGTTTCTCATTTAGAGGCAATGTTGTGTCACATTGTGTGAAATGGCCAACGCATTTTGGTTTTTCATCCAAGCTATCTGCGTCACCTTCAACTGGAATACTGGAGACATGTTTATGTCGAATATCAGTAAGAAAGGTAAAAATATATATATGCTCTAATGTTTTTCAAATCATCACTGTTGTGTGGCCTCAATTATCATGTGAATAAGAAATTGTTGTAAAGAAATAATAAAAGTTTGTTTTCAGGAACATTTTTTCGTAAACATATTGTAAATTTTAAACCATAGTCACATGATTCTGTAAATGAGTCCTGTTTATAAAATAAAAAATATCAGGATATTTTTTTTGTTTTTGGTTGCCATGACAAGGTAATTTTGTTGTTTCAATGTTAATGGTTGTGTAGCGACAAGTTGTTTTTTTAATTCTGTTTGTACGTGTTGTTAGTGGGAGGAGAAAAGGTTTATTTCATGTTGCCTTAGCCTAGCTGTATGTTATTAACTGTGTGTACTTATCTTTTTTTTATAATGTTTTAAAAGTCTTGATACTGTATTTGTTCATCTTCTAGTTGACATCCTTCTTATTACATAATTTTTAAAACTGTCCGTTTAGCCTTGAATAGGCAACTATACATAATATGCTAGACATTCCATTCTCAATTTGCCTCTCAAAAACACATTCTTCACAATTCAGAGCTTCCCTTTCAGCTGAATCGCTCTCAAATGATTGCTCCAACAGGCTTTTTCAGTTTTAAATTCTGGCACACATGCAGCAAGGCACACACTTCAAGTATTTTTACGTGTGTGCTACATTGGTCAACTTCTTATTAAAACTGGCACTTCGGTGTCAATAGCACTCCTTAATCAATTTGCATATAATCTGTTATAATTTGTTATAATCTCACTGTTTACTTAAATATGTGCTTTTTTAAATTATGCTCCATCAAAGACTTGTTTTGATATGCATCATGTTGTTTTACAGTACATTTGTTTATATTAGCTCTTCTTTGTTTTATTTTTTTGTCTTATTAGTATTACTTTTGCTACTGTACATATATATTATTAGTATTACTGTACATAGCCTGGAAAAGTGTGGCATATAAAATTGAAGATAAAATTATGAATTCTTTTAGGAAGTAAAGGGTGGAAAATCTCACGAGAAGGTAAAATGTTGGTTTAGTTATTTTAGTTATGTGTTATGAATCATATTTTTGAAAAGTAAAGTAAATGAATCTCTACCAATTCATTAAAAATTAATGTTGAATTTCGTTGAATTTTATCCTATTTAAAAAATCTTTATTTGTATCCAATGTATATGATTGTCAATGTGATTTTTGTACCATTTGTTAATATTTAATTAATTATTGTTCTAACACAAAAATAGTATTTTCCTGTTATTTTTAGTTCTTGTCATTTATATTTAACAATAAAAGAATGTGTCCTGCATAAAGAGAGAATGAATAGTTCTAAACATAAATTACTCATTTGTGCTCAATGTCAAAATTTAACATGTTTAAATTATTGATAGACCGATCAATAATAACAAACGCTTCACTCTATTGTTCTTGAATAGAACTGATCCAATAATGATTTCTGTGTTTTGGGCCAGTCTGTGTGTATTGATTGTTACATAGAACTGTATGTGAAGGATTTTTTTCTCTTTTAGCTTGGTTATGTTGATATAAATTTAGCTGAGTATGCTGGCTCTGGCTCAGTGACAAGGCGTTATATCTTGGAAGGATATGGCGATACATTGAGACAGAGACAGGATAATTCCATTCTAAAGGTAAACTTTACGAAATAGTAGTTGTTTTCTTCTAGAAAAAGAGGTGACTGTATTGATGATGTGTTACCTTGTACATGTGTTTGTTGTCATGTCAATTTCAGCTTTGTTAATCCTGCTTTTATGTTGATAGATTACAGCATCAATGACGTTAACATCTGGAGATCCCTTGTTCAAACCGTGAGTGTTTTAAAAATAAAATCTATAAACCACCTTAGGTCTTTTTTAAGTTTTAGGGGGAATTTAAGAATGTCCCTTTTTCCAACACGGCGAATTGTGTAACATTCTGTAACATAGTATTAAGTATTGTTTTTTTTCTGAAATTTGCTAGCCACAATTCACTTGTTAAATATATTGGCAAATGTAAAAAACATCAGTTTCTTTCCTAACTCTTGGTTCTAAGTAAACTTAAGTCTGACTTTCATTACATTTTTGTATTAGACAAGTATCTTCGCATGATCAGCTACTAGCAGGAAGTGTGGAGTCATCACAGATACCAACTGATTCACAGGGAAGTGCTGGCACTTATCCCACTGCTCGAAGCAGTATAATAATCGAATCAGAGGAGTTGAAGAGAAGTCAGAGTGATTGCATCACTAAACCTGGCTCAAGTAGCCCAAGTTTCCAACACAGTCGGAGCTCTAGTAGTGGAAGCACAAAGTTACATGCAACTCATTCAAGGAATTCCAGCGTGGACAAAAGGTATGGTTAACAAACTTAATGAGCTATTTGTGGTTTGACAAGAATGTGAATCATTTTAATAATAACTTATTAATTTTATATAAATTAAGTTAATTACTGTAATTGTCATTATTATATTTTTATGAGTGAGATCATCCTATATATATTTAAGGCATTTAAACTGCTCAAGTTGGCAGGCACAATTTCAATCAATTAGCCTAACTATTCTTGGGGCAAGAGTCCCTTTTCACAATACTGGGAACGATTTAACAAGTTTCAGGTGTATGGTGTGTGTGCAGGTGTTGGTGGTAGCTGATGTTAACAAAAATGATTTCTCTTTACAGGTTTTCTGGATTGCAAACCCATTCTCGACAATCTTCTAATATCTGTATCCTTTTCATAAAATTGTGAAACAACATATATAACACAAGTTTTTTTATAGAATGAAAGAAGTCCAGTAATGTTTATTTTTATCCTTAATTTTTCTGATTAGCAACTGGTGATTCAGGTTGTGCTGATCTAGATACATTCCATCTTCATAGTCCTGTGCTAAAAAAGTCTTTAATGGTAAGGTAATATTTTTAAAAGAATCAAACAGAATTAGGAAATACCAGGATATTGAGATCATTACCATACTAGTGGGGCCTAAAAAGACCTAAGAAATACACCCCACTTATCAAATCTCTTGTTAAATAAGACAACGAATTGGTGAGAGAAAGGAAAGAGACATTTTGTGTAAATCAACAACCAATATTTTTGCTGGTTGGAAAATTATTTTTATAGCATAAAGTAATCCAAATTTTGCAAAATAATGTATACAAAACCACTAGAAAACATTATGTATGAAAACTTCCCTAAAGAAGAAAGTGCGATTATCTCTTTTGACACATTGTATTTGCAGTTCGATTTTCAAAAGGTCTACTTAAACGCAGTTGTTCCTAGTCTGGCTAAGCTGTGAGTCTCACTTGTGCGAACTATGAAATTGGATCAGAAAGTTTAAGTGACCGTTAAAATAGTTCGATTCATCGAGAGTCTAAGGCGCGATGAACTCCATAACTTATCTACTAGTGTATTACATATCTTGAATCATTTGTATAAAATGATTGTGTTTTGAGTGTGACTAGTAAGACGGTGGTTAAAATCACAGAGATGGAATGCTTAATAAAATCAGATAATGTATCGTTAATTCAAAAAAAAAAATTTCGAATCAGCAGCTCTGTATTGAACTGTTGTGGTTTTTGTTAAACAAATTCATATCGTTTGTAATTGATTTCTTTTATATTTGTCTTTTCTTGTGTAGCGTTCTGGCGAGGTTCATAAAAGAATAGATGAGACGAGAGTTGATGCGGACGATATTATAGACCAATTAATTAATGGGTATGAAATTTTTGTCGCGCGTTTGCTCTGCTTGTTGAGCACCTACAAGGTTTTTACCATTACATGTTTATACAAAAAATGTATGGTCTCTTTATCACACACTGTTATTCAGAAAGTATAAGGATGGAGAGCAACATCGATGATGTAGATTTTATTTCAACCGTTTCGTAGCCTCTTCATTAAATGGAGCTGTTAGAATTTTGAAAAAAGGAAATGGTTTACCGAAGGTTGTTTTTCTTTTAGAACTGATCTAACGTATGATACAAGTAAAACAGGTTAGAATTGTGTTTCATGGATAACGAGTTAATATAGTATGTTTGCTGAGGAATTTGTTAGTCAGTTTATTTAAGTCTGGATGATGTTCTCATCTTTTTGTTGTTGTTTAGACGAAGGTATCGAGTTATCACTTTTTCTTGAAAATGATGGTGTATCCACGATGAGCAAGATTGAAACCAGACGGTAAGCTCACTATGATTTTTAACCGACCAACAATGTGACTTCGGAGGGCTATGTTCCTCTGCAGACAAATTCGTGTTTTCATTTCAATACACATGTTCGCGTTATGAAGTTACCCCGTATGACCATCATTACTGTGTGGTTTGAATGTTTTTTAAAAAAAGACAAAATTCTAAAAGCAAATTTGTGAATTCGTTGCTGTCGTAAAAATTTAAATCAAACCCTAAAAGGTTCTTTAAAATACATTATTCAGTTTTTCCTCAATACATAAAACACCTATAATTTATAACCGATGGGGCAAAGTAACGGGTATATATTGTTAAGTATCAATTTGTCGGGATCATCTTCGAATACTTACATTCTTCTCGATTTTTATTTTTTTTAGACGGCGGGAACTGAAACCTATTCCTATTGAAGACAGATTCAAGACTCTGTAAAAAAATCCGAAATTATTTGCATACTTAATTATATTGTTTGTAAAGTCTGACCATTTATTTTGTATAGTTTTTTCTACATACTTTCTGTTAAGTATATAACGTTTAATATATATATATTATAAAATGTAAATATCGCTAAATTAATAGTTAGCTCTCAACCAGTTTTTTTACAATGATCAACAAAATGTGTGTGGACTTTTTACCCCCCTTCCTAACTTCGAGGTTGGATTTTAAAGGGCAACCACGGTTTTGGCTAACACGGTTTTGGCTAACACTTGTTGCGGAGTAAGGAATAATATAGCACTTGTTAACTTGGTTCTGCCCAAGAATTTGGATATTCATTTTTTTTATTTGAAATTTAAATTTGACTACAATATTTGTGAAAATGAGATTGCGTTAAATCTTCGCCAGAAAAGTATTAAATGTGATCATAAATGCTGTAATTTGATTGGTTATCATCGTAAAATGCTCTGATTAGTTATGGTAAAATACTCTAATTTGATTGGTTATCATGATAGTCTATTGTCGTGCTAAAATAGAAAGTGAAATGTAATTTACTTTTTGTTTAGCCATTGTAACGAAATTTACTTGAGTTTTGTTTCAATGAAGCCACCACAATTTTGTTTTTTGTCTTATGGTAAAAATTCAATTCATATATAACGTATCGATAAGTTCAGGATTCTTTTTGACGAGTATATTTTTATAAGCTTTGAAGAATTTACCACCTTTTCGGCGAGAATAGCGCTCGATGCATTGATTTACTAGCTTATACGTTCGAATAACATTTTGTACTCAAATAAAAGAGTGTCTTCTAACATCTCAATAGTTAATTAATTTCAATGCAATTTATTTTGAATTATGTTCAGTGCTTGGCTTGCCTATTTCTTTTTTGATTTTTACGGCTATATTATTTTTATCATTATGGGCACGAAAAATTATATTACATTAAATTACACCACCTTGAAAAACCACTCTGCAATTTTGTTCGGTAAATTTCTATATATATATATAATTTTTCGTTTAGTGTGGTTTATGTGTTTACTCTAGACGTGCTTTGACCATTCACAATTTAAAAATTAAAAATCAAGTCGAGGCTGGCCTCGAATACATGCTGTGCATGAAAGCTAAAATTTTAAACACCACATGTTTCAACCGTAATCGGAGTACACACAAATTCAGGACAGGTCCTGGTTTTTACTTCAAGTATAAATCCGCTGAACAAAACCATACATTTAAACTTACTCGTTTTTTTATTATTATTTTGTTTGAAGTAGCTGATTCAAGATTGTGTTTTTGAAAGCAAACTCTATTCTAGTACTGTAGTCTTAATATCATGCAAGGAAGGCCCGAAATTTCGGTTCCATTTGTTGTTTATTATTGTTGTTTGGTTATGGTTGATATAGCTACTGTAAACATTACGATTATTTAGTTCCTCTATAAATTTTTAAAATATTTTGTTTGTGTGTTACATTTGCTTAGTATTCTTTTGTTGTCTTTCCTCTCATCGCGTCACCGGGTCCTTCGCTTGAAGCCGGCTAATATTCTGTTCTGCAAAATACTACTGAGCTAAGCGGAAGTCAACGTCATTTTAATGTATTTTGGTAAACACTGAACAACATCCTGCTTAAAGATAACACGTGTAACAGTTATAAACTGTTGCCTGGGTAACAAAAAGCGATACTTCAGTAATGTTGTTTCAGATTGATCGAGACAGAACAGATCACGTGATATATGCTAACAATGAGTCGTTGAAAAATCTTTGTTTTCTGTGCGCAGGTGGTCTGCTCTTATGCTGCGCATTTCAAATTATTTTTAAAAAAATTAACCAAGCGACGTGGAACAGTATTATATAATTTATTTGCATATATAATCTTCATTTCCTCTGGAGGCTAATAAAGTCACCATAACAATCATTAAGCCGACACGTTAACAAAGAGTCCAAAACAAGATTTTAGTTTTATAGATTTCTTTCTGACTGATATATATTGTTTGAGATATGAAAAAAGATAGCAATGGAGGACAGCCATAACGTGAGTATTATCATTTATTTTACATCCAAGTTTTTAGTATTCGCATAGTACACGTTTTTCTAAGAAGGAGGAAACCGAAATTTTCAAGCAGCCTTGCATTTACTTAAAAAATAACCAAATGTTGAAGAATATGAAAAGTTTTAATAACCTTATAGATTACTTATAAAAAATGTGTATCTATATATTACTTCAACAATATAAAAAAATGACAAGCAAGTAGAAGACGGAAAATGAAGCTAAAATTTTGGCGTTATAAAACAAAACGTGTATCTTTTTCACCTTCTCGTCACCACAGACTTTATCCCGGACGGCGAGAAAGGACCTGAGGACGAGGTTGCTACGAGTCCACGATATTTCTATTTCAGCTTGGTTTTTATTGCGGAGAGTTTTTCGTCTTCACACAACTATTTAGTGTAACTTGAAAGTACACGTTTTTTAATAATAACGCCAAACATTTTAGCCTTGTGATTCTGCTTTTTGACATGTAATGGGAACGAACTTGCTTTTTCAGAATGCTCGATAATTCTCTTCCACAACGATCCAAAAGCGCAGACGTCGATAAGCAAATAGTCCGGGGACGAGGTTGAGAACGATCGAATTGAAGACAGATTATATTATTGACTTGTTTCTCCTACTTTTCTACTATTCACTACTAGTGGGTATATATTTAAAATCTGAGCCAACATGCTTTATAAACTGAAGTTGTCTTATCTCGTGAACCAATTAAAAAACATTCTTCTCAGTCAAACCTAGATCACAATTCATCGGAATAAAAACCATTGTTAACTTGTTTTTATATGTGATAATAGTCAATTTCACGCAACTATTTTTAAAAAAATTCGCAATACCCCGGATTTTACACTCTACTTTTAGCGAATGCAACTTCCCCAGACTAAATACCCATAGGAATTCCTCAACTTGAGAAATTTTTGTACCCAAAGGTTACAAAATTTGCCTGTACTAAATGCATCCGCTACGCAACCCAGCTCCTGTTTCTCTTTTTCTTTATCTCGCTGTTCCGGTATAAAAGAAATTACAGGCCCTGGGAACGAGGTTGTGCGCTACGAACAACATTGAGGGCCAGTACAAATATGAGATAAGGAAAAGCTTGAATTCCGAAAACTATTTCTTTCTTGAGTTAAAAAGGCTATAAAGCAAACTGCAAAATAACAATTTTCTTTGAAAAATTTAATTATATTTTTATTAATGTCAGCTATTATGCATTTTAGCAACATTCAATTTCATCGGACAGCATATCATACGACTCGATATCTTCCGAATCTTTTCAAGAGCAGCCGGTACAGGGAAACATAGTCACTAGAGTGGCAGGTGGCGCATATAACGCCACAACAACTCTCATCGGTGGAGCCAAGAATGTAGCCGTGCCTGTTCTTGGCAATGCTGCTTGGTTCACTGGCGCGGCGTTGACAACTTCTTTTGGAGTGGTGAAAAGTGTAGGCTCGTACGTTGTACCTGCCAGATTTAAACCGGCTGGATCCAAAGACAAATCCGATTAAATCGGATTAAATATTGAGTTTGGCAACTGCAGAAGAAAACGAGGTTATGACATCCGTGGTTACAACTGCATTAAACAATGTAATTTTTTATATGATATGACTGACTTCTTTACTCGAACCTAGTCCTTGTCACGGGAAAGCGCTGGCGCTGTTTCTCGTTGCTTACGTTACGAAAATAAATAAGGGTAAAGAAGCTTTTTAGGCTTATCTGAAAAATGTGTGTATTTATTAGTCTTTTATCTACACAATCTAGCTCCTAGAAGACCTAGGAATGAAGTTGTAATCTACACAGGCTCATTCCAAAAATCAATAACAGGGAAACATTCATGCATTGTCTGCAATAAAAGCATATAAATGAATATATTTATTTTTGTTCCATTTTAACGTGTTGTTACGACGAAAAAGATACATGCATTAAAATATGTTATTGTTTTGTCTTGTCCACTTGTATGCGATACGATGAGTCTGTAAGTGGAAGTCATGTCGAAACGTCCTGAAGAGAGACAAATGCGCTGGAAACCAGGCTGCCCTCCCCAAAACCCCAATATTGCAGATTGATCATGATTGGCTAATACTGACGGTGGATCTTAGACGTACCATAGTTCGTATAAAAAAACTTTTTTATATGGATTATACACAACGTTGAGATTAGAAGACAGAGGATTTTTTTCTAAAACTTTTTTAAATTAGTCGCTTAAATGCATATAAATTTACCCTTAAAAATGTAAAGTAACTCGTACGTTACTCGTAATGCGGTCCACCATTTTTTTTCTTTTATTAGAATTTTTAATTCTGAGGGATGAGGTTGGTGTAATTCGACAAGTCACGCTGGGTGTGAAAATGTCAGTCTTTGTGTCATCATGATGCTTCGCAACGAATGACACACTCATAAATAACGCCCGAAGTTGTATACCGTGTTCGAAATTGCTAATTTCGCGATTTAACAATTTTAGCTGGTTAGCATTATTTACCACAATCTGAGGACGATGTAGCTGAATTCTAGTAAAAAACCTGGACAAAATCGTGCCATGCAACAGCTTCATGCTTTTTTCCGCTAAAGTTTTCATGCTACGCATTTTTATGAGCAGAAATTTTGCTGCCACACCATGCGAGTAATATAGCATGGTGACCAAAGAAAATCGCAATTCCAAGACATTAAGATTTCCGCACAAAACGGCTAATCACGCCAAATTTTCAAAAATGACAAGGCTTGTAAAAAAATTATTATTTGAATTTAGAAAACAAAATACGATTTCTAGGACATTTTCAATTAGTTGTCGAAATTCCAAAAATTTCCAGGACGAACTTTTTTCTGGGGGACCGTGCTCGCCATGTATAACAATCATTGTATCATCACAATCTTGCTAATCGAGATAAAAGGAAGGATAAACCACCCATGTTTAAAAGGCAAAATATAAAGTCGTGTTTGTCGTGACTGACTACCACGACCATTCATTTCCATTCATTTTCAGAAAGAAAAAAATAAACAGTTTCCATAACATCATGTACACGAAACACGATGCATCATGTGTTTGCATCAATTATTGAAAAAAAAAAAAAATCGAGACAACGACAACGACAACAATCGAGTAAGTGATTGTACAATATTGAACCATAAAAACACGATATAAAAAAGCAACGAGCATTATTTGAATAAAAAATCAGAATATTGCAACCCCGTTGCTGAAATACAATCGCCCAACCCAACAGTTCTTTTCGGATGTTTACAGACAAGTACAACACTAAAATGAAATTCCGCACCATTGTGTTCCCAAGAAATCACTGGATTTGCTTTATCTCGTTTCACAAGATTTCTTCTCAATTCCCAAAATTTCACGGATCTAGCAAATACCTTGGGGGTTCTTAATTCTACATCAATGCTCTCTAAATGTTCTTTGTTGCACGCTTGGCGTGACGCCGCCCTCGAACCAGCAGCCGTGGCGGCTAAACTATTGCTCCACGATTCAGGGAATGCAGCTATTATATGATATGTTAAACAATGAAAATGAATCCGAGTAAGTCTGGAACTAACAGAGCCGTAACGTTCGTTTTTTCCAAATACTTGGAGCAACCAGTCTAGTAAATCAGCCATCAGTCCTAAACGTACGTAATAAGTTCATGATACAGCAAGTGTTCCGAGGTAGAAGGAAAATGACATTTCTAGGTCAAATAATCTATTCTATAAAAGCAGATTGACATATATAAAAACCATGAGTGAGCCATTACAAAATTAAATAGATAAATAAAAAAGAAAGAGAACCTATTTCTGGTGGCCACTGCGCCAATTCATCACTGCCCCCAGGACCATCAAGTGAGGTCGATAAAAATGCTAACTCCTGTTCATTCAAACCGATCGAATCTACAACTGGAAATATAGTTTGCGCCACATCTTTCATAAACGTTGCTGACGTCATGCTAGCTAGTTCTAAATGTATGGGCGTATCTTCCGAGATAGCTTCTAGACGATGTCGCAACTCACTCAACTTTTCTTGTCGAATCTTGTCAGATTGACCTTCTAGTAAGTGGAGACCAGATATGACTATTAGTTCCGGTTGAAAGTCAATTAACGAATCTAAATATAAAGACAACGAATGTCACATTGTCACATTGGAATGTGAACAAGGAATTTTTGATCGATAAAATGGAAGGTATTGCAGCAGAAAGAAACTTTGAAATTTTGAAGATTAACTGGATACTAACGAAAGTGTTTACCAATTGAATTCACCGTATACATTTGACAAAGATAAGAAAAAATCAAACAATAGACTGTGAAGTCCAACGAAAATCTGTTGCTACTTTCTCGAAGATAAATAAATAAATAAATAAATAAATAAATAAATAAATAAATAAATAAATAAATAAATAAATAAATAAATAAATAAATAAATAAATAAATAAATAAATAAATAAATAAATAAATAAATAAATAAATAAATAAATAAATAAATAAAAATAAATAAAAATAAATAAAAATAAATAAAAATAAATAAAAATAAATAAAAATAAATATAAATAAATAAATAAATAAATAAATAAATAAATAAATAAATAAATAAATAAATAAATAAATAAATAAATAAATAAATAAATAAATAAATAAATAAATAAATAAATAAATAAATAAATAAATAAATAAATAAATAAATAAATAAATAAATAAATAAATAAATAAATAAATAAATAAATAAATAAATAAATAAATAAATAAATAAATAAATAAATAAATAAATAAATAAATAAATAAATAAATAAATAAATAAATAAATAAATAAATAAATAAATAAATAAATAAATAAATAAATAAATAAATAAATAAATAAATAAATAAATAAATAAATAAATAAATAAATAAATAAATAAATAAATAAATAAATAAATAAATAAATAAATAAATAAATAAATAAATAAATAAATAAATAAATAAATAAATAAATAAATAAATAAATAAATAAATAAATAAATAAATAAATAAATAAATAAATAAATAAATAAATAAATAAATAATAAATAATAAAGGAGCTGACCAAATAATAAGACAATTTTATTAAAATATAATAGACGTTTCCTCCTAAAAATCAGGAAATAAAATGTCTAGATAGTTAACAAAACACTCTATCAATCGCTTACCAAAAAATTTTTCCATTGCTGTCATCTGACCATTAGCAGAATCATGTGTAATAATAAACCTGTTCGCACACGATGCTGTTTGCTCTCCCCATTTCTCTTCTTTACTATATTCTAAAATCAAATGATATTCATCACTGGCTTGTCGTAACGCTTTGGGTATGACTATCCTTTTGTCAAGCATTGCTTCTAATTTTGGTCCAATTGGTCCACCAAGGAGAATCTGATGTGAGAAAAAAAAACTCTATTTAAGAAAAAGTTATAATTACAATGTTTTTCTAAAACATGTTTTTTTATAAGAACGTCTAAATTTTCAGCTGAGGTTAGATCTGCTTATTTTTTTTTACACTTTTCAGCCTGTCTTTCTAAAAGGACAAAAAACGGTTAGGAAATAGTTGTTTCTTAGTAGCTCTAGACATTATTTTGTAACGTATAAACCTATGAAGGAGTTCTGGCCAAATATGTTATTAAAAATGTAATAATTTATGGCAAAATCTGAGCCTATTAAACTACTGTCAGTGCGCCTGGTTGTCAATTATTGAAAATCTGGTTGAATTTTATATATATAAAAAAGGCCATTAAACACGTATACACTTTAACAAATATAATGTAGACATGTATGCAATAGTGTACTGTTAGGAGCAGGAATAATAATAACCAAGCACCATCAATACTGACATACAAAAATTAGAAATATATATATAGTGAAACTTACAGAACTATTCGAGTTTGAGTATATCATCTTCAACCCCATTAAAGCTGCATTGCCACCCACGTCATACTAAAGAAAAGAAAAGAATATTTTAACATCTGCAAGGTGCAAAACTTGTGACCTTCTTGTTTACCTAAATTTTTCTGACCAACACCAGATGGAAGTAGGTAAAATTCCACACATGTAAAAATGGATGATTGAAATACATGAAAATATTAGATATTGCTAGTATTCAAATGTACTGAATGAGTTACAATAGCACACTAAAGGCAGAAATCAAAAGCATAAAAAAACCTTAAAAGACCCGTGAAACTCCTTAGAAGATTCTGACTTTTTTTTAAACAAGGTCAAATTTTTATTTCTTTCCTAGACTTATAAACAATTTTGCCAATTTCCTGACCCCTTCATAACTGAATTTTTCAAATTTTTGTCAATTTTCCAAAAATTAGTTCACACAAAAAATTATTGGAAAACTCGTTTCGCAAAATTCGCAAAAATAAATTCCTGTCAAATTTTGATTTTTTTTCCTTTTTGAAAAACATTTTACACTAATGTCTTTCTTCTGAATAATTTAACGTGAATTTCAACTTTAGCAGTCTTGTCTCATCATAATTTCCAAAGAGTGTAGAAATTGAGATGTTTTTAAAAGCATTCTATTTACCTGAAAAGTCACAGAAAGGAAGAATTTTTTCATTGAGAAATTAACGAAAAAACAAAATAATGTAAAGTAAAGAGATCAACCATCAGATTATGATGAGTATATACACAAACGATAACACACATAACTCCGAAGAAATACACCAAATCATGCTCTTAAATATATTGCTATATAATAAAGTCGAAGCTTACTTGTGCATTTGAAATTTTTTTGGCAGCTGCCACGATGTTGTCAAAAACTTCTTTTGACGAAACAAATCTTTCAGCAGCGGCACATCTTTTAAAGTAAAACTGAAAGCACTCCTCCAGATCTTGCAGAGAAGAGATTGTATCATGGTTTTGAGGTCCAGAACTTGGCTTTATATTTAGTTCGTTGAACAATTTCAGTGCAGATACAATTAAGTCCACATTTGCATTCACCCTAAAAATAATTTAAACAAAGGTCACTAAATTAGGTTCCTCATAAAAAAGTATGCATTATTTGAGAATTACAAACAACTCTAAGGTGATGCTTTTAGATATATTTCTGCAATATCATCACAGTAGTATTAACAGTACCTTAGATAACAGAATTGAAGATTTCCTATGTCTAATTGCAAAAACTTCAACTAGTCACTCTATTCAGTAACTCAGCATTCTCATAGCCTCTTATTTCATTTTTATATAATAAGCTCAAGATCAAGATCTTGAGCTTATTAAAAGACCTTACTGTGAGTTGGTGACAAGCATTCGCAAAGAATTGCACTCATTCATTTTATGCATGGTTGATGGAATTCAACCTATTATGGTCAAAAATGCATTATATACCATGTTAGAATATGAGCATTTGGTAATTTTTTCCTTAACAGGCAACAACGTTCCATCTTGTCAAAGAACAGCCCTCTCAAATCATCTTTTAGAGTGTGACCATTAATACTAAACTATTATAAATCCAGGTGATTATACTTTCCTAAGAAACGTAATGCGTGATGCACTTCAGGCCTTAGCAAAAATAATAATTTTTGTCCTATTGTGATGAGATTAACCAAGAAAGGTCAAAGTCAACCTGTAAATCCTAATTAATCCATAGAATCCTGACCAAGAGAAAAAACTATGTAGACTAACATGTCATCAAAACTGCCCCTTCATGGTTGTTAACCGCTGATTATAGCTGATATATACCTATTCTCGGATCCAGGTTACATTATCAAATGTTGAAAAAGAAAACAAGGAACTTTTGAGAAAAATGAGTGGCATATTTGGATTTATCAGCAAAAATTATATAACATAGGAAATTTAGAATACCAAAAGATTATTAGAACAGGATTTATTGTAATTTAAAGTTTTTAAATTTTATAAGAGTTTGACCATAATATCTAACTGCAGTGAAAAATTTTCACTGCAGTTAATTTGTGTGGTCATTTCTTCATACAACATCAAAGGTTTGGCTACTAATAGAGGCAGTTGTACTTAGTGTATAAACTTGAAAATTTGCATGTCTCCATAAATTTTGGTGCTGAATTTAAATATGTTGGTCATTCTTGTTGAAAATGATCAGAAAATTTCAAGCATGTTAACCCGGATCCGAGAATAGTCATGCCATCTTTCACTGGGTGGAGGGGTGAATGCCGATGATACACAGAAGAAACCAGTCTACATAATTGTACTTACAAGCAGATCAGGCAATATTATATATATATCGTTGGCATTATTCCAATAAAAACTTTTTCTTGATTTTGAAACTAAAATATGTTCCATGCTAGCTATAGCTATATAATTGGAAATCAAGATAAGATCGCTCAGCTAGCCAAATTTTTTGTGGAATTGGGGAGCAGTTAATGTACAGCTATCATACCATTTATCCGAATTTAAATCGTCCTTTTGTGCTAACGCTCTCCCCTTATTCATAGGCCTGGTTGTCCCTGATGCGTGACTGACGATGAAATCAACTTGTTCCTCCCATGATGCAAGGTAGCTAGCTAGAGCGTAAATGACAGGTTTTTTATATTGTAAATTGAGGTGCATGCATTTTTCACAGTTTTCCCGTAAAGAGAGAGGAATAGCAAGCAAACACGTAACTTAGACCACAGACCAGACGTTGAAAATATTCTTCAACGTTAGAATTTAAATAATAAAAGGTGTTTTGTTTGACTTTTTATATATATAGGCCTGGTTGTCCCTGATGCGTGACTGATGATGAAATCAACTTGTTCCTCCCATGATGCAAGGTAGCTAGCTAGAGCGTTAATGACAGGTTTTTTATATTGTAAATTGAGGTGCATGCATTTTTCACAGTTTTCCCGTGAAGAGAGAGGAATAGCAAGCAAACACGTAACTTAGACCACAGACCTTTATACGTGATACTGTCTGGTAGACGGTTACTTTCTCCTGCGATAAATTTCTTACCCCACGGCAACCTTTTTGTACTTAGAAGTGGAGTTACTGATAGCATCTTCTAGCCCAATCATGGCATTGTCTTCTCTTGTAAAAAATACATTTCTGATGTAAGATTTGTTGGAGTATATTAACAATGCAATCAAAGATGTGATCACGAAATGTTCCACGAAGGAAGCCATCTTACTTTTGAAACATTGCCTTCGCTGTTCAAAAAAATTAGGAGTTTTGGTCAAACGAGTGCAACACGCCGTCCACGGATATAAAAAAAAAAGTGAAAAGTCCCTTTGTTTTTTTGGCGTAAAATGTTTTACTCGTGGTTTGACATGCAGGTTGCATGGCGATGTTACAACATTGATCCAACAAAACAAACATGTTGGAAGTTGCAACAAGAACCATTTAATTTTTAAATTATTTGCGTTCGTTTACCATACTTGTACAGCATTGTGCAACCACCAATGCCAAATCCGACTATATATCGATAATAGTAATAAAGTTTTTTTGATTGTTAAAATAAAACACGACGAGGAGACATCGACACCTTATGCAAAGAACACATACGAGTTGTAAACAAGAATCAAATGACTAGTAGAAACTACAGTCAAAATGATTGTCCCTTCGCGCGCACAATTTGGCAGCACGTTTCATCTTGATGTTTATGTTTGAAAAAGATTTTTTGGTTCGCGCAACAAATGTCATTCTTAAAGTTGCGTAAAAGTTGCAATTGTTTGATAAACACTATACTTTTTTGGAGCAGTGCAATCGCGTCCTGGGTTCTCGGACGACGAAAAAGTAAGTAGCTAGGTCCTACAAAAGTTTGCCTACAAAATTTTATTACAAGTCAAATTCACGTCTAAAATTATAGGGTAGCATATTTTAGCAATGCTCATGCTAGAGAAATATTATGTAACCACTGCTTTCAAAGAGAGTTATTTTGAAGGGAATAAATTTAAGAAAACTCATTTCTTTGTTAACTGTTGTTGCGTATTTATTGTTGCTCGTTCCAGTTTACTCGAAAAATCCAGCGTTTAATAAATGAAAAATCGCTTTTTTACTACAGTTATCCTTCAAATGTGGTATTATAATTTATATAGCATAATTAATCTAAAAATTTGAATGCAAACTTGAGAATGAAAAGGGTTTTTTTTAAAAAAAAAACCCGAAGGACTCGTAAACGAACGCTCCCACAATATAAGTTGAGAAAATTTTTCACTTTTGGATCCCTTTAAGCTACTTCCAAACATCTGGCCAGTCTAAAAAATTTAAAAAGTTGAACAATCGTACCTTCCTAATAACCAGAAGTTTCTTTTTTTTCTGAAAAGTTATGAAGTCAGAACCCTGTTTTATACCCTTAAAAATCTTTTTAGCAAGACCCTGTTAATTTATCAATATTTTCTCTTCCAATTTTCTTAATATTGTGCGAACTAGCAGTTAAAAAACATTGTGTTTGCTATAAAAAAATTAAACGAAGTGTTAGCTGAAATGCGTAGCAGCATCCATTACGCCGAATTAAAAAATTTGCCCTTTTTACAAAGTTCACCTTCAAATTCAGAAGTTAGTACAAAAGCAGAAAGTCAAATTATAAAATCGTCAAAGCTGTTTTTTGCGAAATTTTTTGTACTATTCCTTTTT
Source organism: Hydractinia echinata (assembly GCA_030067915.1). Classification (NCBI taxonomy): domain Eukaryota; kingdom Metazoa; phylum Cnidaria; class Hydrozoa; order Anthoathecata; family Hydractiniidae; genus Hydractinia; species Hydractinia echinata. Next base: position 1,758,089 of record JASGCC010000047.1, on the reverse strand, counting down.
TATTTTTGTTCCTGTCCAATAAGCACAATCCTTTCTCTCCCGCACTCTCGAACATTTTAAATTTGTAGCGAAATTTGCCATAAATTTCGCGCTTTTTTTCCTCGCGAAACTTTCCGTCCCTAAAGTACTAATAAATTATTTATGAGTACACGTAATAAATAATAAACACTGCTAATAACCATAAATTGTCTCTATATCAGAGAAGTAAATTCAAGTTTACTAGGAAAGTTCTTAGGCTAAACCATATTCAATCATAAATGGGCGATGGATGATATCGCGCGAAAACTGAAGAATGCACGTTCGGTAATATGTCACAAGAATTCTGTTATGTAACTTTTGGTAGCTTATACATTCCTCCAACGTAAAGCAGTTCGCCATCTGAGACTTTACTTTGTAAAAATGTTTTAACTTCTTCGACAGAGCACTGTGATGAAGCGTCCCCGTGCACAGCGAACATCTTCAACATGGAGTGGATTCTTTCAAGTGGCAAGCTCCCGATGTTTGTTAACATCCCAACCACGTAAGACCAGTACACCTAGAACAGACAGCAGTGCAAGGTATTAAAGTCATAAGAGTATAGGAAAAAGAGTATAGGAAAATGCATACCAAAATGCATCGAATAATCATATTCTATTAGACGACCCCTCGATAATTCACCCCTCCTTTAAATAATTTGTTTACATAAATGCCTCTCTAATTAATGCCTCATTCAGTGGGGCGTTTATTATGGGGAATTTCACCAATAAGGATCTTTATAAAAACTCATTCTGAATATTGGAAGAAGATATGGTCGATGCTGCACTTTCAATAATTGACGATAACAGTTTTGGTGATGTGGATATTATGTAAAAACAGTATGTTTTCCATTGACAAAAGAAAAGGAAAAGTTAAAAAAAGGTTTAGTAAACGCCCCCTTCTTTTAAACCCCCGCCCCCTGAAATAAACGCCCGAGCGTACCTGTAGTTCTTCATCTTTTTGATTTTGCGAGGATGTAGTAACTGTTTCGTCATCAGATTCATACATTGACGATTCTAAGAAAATGAAAAGAATAAAACTGAAGAAAAGCTTTGATAATCTTTACTGAAGCCATTTCAATATCTTGTGAAAAAGACTGGATAGATGGATGCTTGGAAAAAAAATCATGAGTTTTCCATGTTTTTTTAAAAAACTTCCATGACCACTGAAGCACGATTCGCACTAGGCGCTAATTAGCGCTAACTAACTGATCAATTTTACCACCAATTAGCGCTAACTAACTGAACATATCAATTTTGCCACTAATTAGCGCTAACTAACTGAACATATCAATTTTGCCACTAATTAGCGCTAACTAACTGAACATATCAATTTTACCACCAATTAGCGCTAACTAACTGAATATATCAATTTTACCACCAATTAGCGCTAACTAACTGAACATATCAATTTTACCACCAATTAGCGCTAACTAACTGAACATATCAATTTTACCACCAATTAGCGCTAACTAACTGAACATATCAATTTTACCACCAATTAGCGCTAACTAACTGAACATATCAATTTTACCACCAATTAGCGCTAACTAACTGAATATATCAATTTTACCACCAATTAGCGCTAACTAACTGAACATATCAATTTTACCACCAATTAGCGCTAACTAACTGAACATATCAATTTTACCACCAATTAGCGCTAACTAACTGAATATATCAATTTTACCACCGATTAGCGCTAACTAACTGAATATATCAATTTTACCACCAATTAGCGCTAACTAACTGAACATATCAATTTTACCACCAATTAGCGCTAACTAACTGAATATATCAATTTTACCACCAATTAGCGCTAACTAACTGAATATATCAATTTTACCACCAATTAGAGCTAACTAACTGAATATATCAATTTTACCACCAATTAGCGCTAACTAACTGAATATATCAATTTTACCACCAATTAGCGCTAACTAACTGAACATATCAATTTTACCACCAATTAGCGCTAACTAACTGAATATATCAATTTTACCACCAATTAGAGCTAACTAACTGAACATATAAATTTTACCACCAATTAGCGCTAACTAACTGAACATATCAATTTTACCACCAATTAGCGCTAACTAACTGAATATATCAATTTTACCACCAATTTTTGTGATCTTCTTCTTTTGAGTCAATTTTGCAAATGAGCAATTAACAGCGCAAGTAGTAAGATATGTAGTGTGAATGCTCAGCGCTAGTTAGCACTATTTTTTTGCAGTTAGTTAGCGTTAATTAGTGTCTAGGGGGGAGCGTGTTTAAAGCGATAAAAATATTCTTTAACGTTAGAATTTAAATAATAAAAGGTGTTTTGCTTGACTTTTTCCGGACGAAACCAAATTTCACAACTTCTTACATTTCCATGACTTGTTGTCACCCTGGAAATGGGACCAAGTGTACTGTCTTATTTTTAACAGGTACCTATTAGATGAAAAAAACAATCAAAAAGGATGTACCGCACCTGGAAAATGCAGTTGCTGGATTCTCAAGTAGTTTTTTAGATCGAATAACAAGCTTTGCAAAACATTTCTGCAAATTTTAGGTGAAATCGTGATTATTTCTTTTTTTAGTTCACAAATTAATGAGCGAAATATTCGTTACTTTTTATAAATGATCTACACGGAGTGGAATGACAATAAAATGAATTGATGTATAATATAATGAGCTCTTTGTTGTTCTCATGAACCATATTTAAACATTTTTCTTCATTTTACATTGTGAAAATTATCGCGTAAAAGAATACTTACCATGCATGTGTGATTGGAAGGATTGAGCAGCTGCGTAAACATCATTTTGTTTCTCAATAATCACACCTTGACCAACCCAAAATGCAATGCGGCTTCGTAGAGATGTTTTGGTTATATTCATTTCTTTAGAAAAATCTGTTAGATTCCATTCCTCTGAAGAAAAATTTGCAATACAAATGCAACACTTATATTCACTCTCTTCAACCCGAACAATTTCTGTTTCGAACAAATAATTTTGTCCATTGCCGCTTTTTCTTTCTCCCTACCCCCTTAATCTACCTGGAACAAATTTTCTGGTCCTTTGCTATTTCGAAATAAAGAGTCCACTTAGTCCAATTACACATTTTTTATGTAAGAAACACATTTATTAGAAACATGAGGCTGGGATTATATGTACTTTCAACTGCTAACTTGACAGGGATTTTACCGAAAACCATTTGAAGGGTATAAAATAGTGGTTAGTCTTTATGCATTTTCAAAAAATCCAAAAAAAAATTCAAAAAAAATTAAGTAACATTTAGGCAAATTATGTTTTTTATATACAAAAAAAAAGTTTATAAAACTTAAGATGTCGGACAGCCAATTCCAACATTTGCATGAAAAACAAGAGTTTTATAAGGCAAAATATAGCTACTTATAAATTTGTTCGAAAGAAAAATGTTTGAATTAATAATCGTGCTAATAGTACTCAACAGTGGCGAAAACTCACACAAAAATTTAAGTTACTGATTTAAATCAAATATACCTTTCTCCTGGAATTTTAATATTAATGTCGCTTGTGCAGGGGTGGCATTGAAGCTCTTTACACCGTCATCGAGTTCGACCTCTAACTCCACGCTTCCCAAGTTGTTATACCACTCTAATGTGCGCATACCTTTCGACTGTTTAAAAATTTCTGTATATGTATCCATTAAACTGAAAGGGAAGAACATACATAAACTCATTGATGTCAGCGCACAGCTGAATGAATGTGTAGCTATGGTAACTACGGTGTAAATTGCCGAATCAAATCAGTACAAAAAGAAATTACGAAGTGATTCTGTTTAATAGTTCTGGGTAGAGCAAAAATTAATCTCCAAATCAGTTTCCATTATACCTTGCCAGTATAAATAATTTGTGAAAACTTTTTATGAAAATTTGCCCAATGAAGATTTTTCACCTATGAATTCACTTTTTTAACTGAAATATATAAGCCAATCGCATTTACCTTTTTACTTCTGGTGGAGACTCGACGGTGTCTTCTGACAAAGTTGGCCAGAATGCACTTGATAAGATAAATGAATTAAATTCAATGGATTCCTAAAAGCGGACAAAATCAAATCAAATAATAAAAGTAATAAAAACTGTTTGGAAATTAATCGTTTGACTTAGTTAAATTAATTTTTATTGAAAAGAAATACCTCATTTTCTTTGTCATCCTCCTTTTTGTCATCACCACATCCCTTAATTTTGTCCCTGTCACTTTCCATCTTCTTGTCTTTTCTATCCTTTGACTTATCCATTTCATCTTTTATAAGGCGATTGATTCGATGAGAGTCTTGAATATCTTTCAACATGATATCACAAAAGTGGAGATGGTTTTCACCGAATCTTCTTTTCAACAACTCCAAGTAACGTCGCTAAATGTTGGAAATTGTAACTTTTTGAAGCTGTCATAGAGTGGCTAACAGCCAATGTATTAGAGGATAAAGTACAGTTTTTTTTAAAAAAAAAGCCCTAAACAGGGTGGCCACAGATTAAAACTTCATAATTTTAGGAGATTTTAGACTTCGGGGCTAAATTTCAGGAAAAAACACTAAAAACGTATAAATTAACCATTCCATATTTAGGATATTTTTTCAAAATTTTAGGAGGAAATAAAGACTTTCCTTTTTTAAATATCAGAGGCTGTTCATTTTCGAATTGCGGTATTGCGGAACATATACTTAATTTTTGTCACATTATCGTAACGACAAGAACGCCACCATAAACAATTTTAGGAAATTTTAAAAGGAATCAATATTTTGGGTCCAAATTTTATTTAGGTAGGAGGGATTTCATTTTTTTGGGTTGTCCAAAAGGTTTTAGGAGATGTGGCCACCCTGTACAATACCCATTTTTTAACCGATAAATACTACAATTCAGAGCCACGTTTGGGGGAAAAATGTTACCTCGTTAGTTACATCATAAGAAAAGTTCGTCAAAATTCTATCAGCCAATAATATTCGATACTGCGAAACAAACATATCTTGACTACCATATATGTTGACTAAAATATTGATGATGTCAGCAGTTCTTTGACTTTTTGAAGATAAATCTGTATGTTAGAAAAAGGAAATACGAAATTTAATTAATGAGGAGGTAGGTATTACAAAGAAATGATGCATAATAATGGTAAACATTTATGACTTTCTCATAAACTAACAAACCTGTTTTAGCATCGATAGGATCCGGCATCCAGTCTTCACCATCTGATTCCGAATCGGATCCGTTGGTACTCTTAACTTCGATATCTGTTCCAAACAATTCCTAAAAATAAAATTTCAGATAAGGATATGCAAAAAAAATCTATGTATTGTTATTTCTGTGCACCAGAAATCCTAATATGGTAGATGAAATTCCAAATACGTAAAAGATGCAAAAAAGTATCAAGGTACCAAAAAACTGTGGAGCAAAAAAATTGGTAGTACATGGGATGGTACATTGGTACCATCCCATGTACTACTTTGATCATTGTTTTAAGCTTAATCCAATAGAAGGAAAAAATATTTTGTCTAAAATTCTTTAATGTCATACCTCTGCTAAATCGGGTCCAGTTTCTTGATCAGTCAGACACGTGATTATACACTTGATAGTATCCTCTCTGCTCCTGCAAATTTGAAAAGAAACGTAAAGTGTCTCTTAGTGCAATTTTAGTAGTGAAACACTGAACTTAAACGTAGCTCTTTCAACATTATTAACAGTCAGGGTTCCCACCCTTTTTATAGAGTCGAATTTAAAATGATTGGAGGACTTTTGATAGGAATTCTTAGCCTTTTTCAAAATGACAGGATTTTCAGAAAAATAATTGAGGAGATATGAGGGAGATTTTCACAAAAATAATTGAGGAGATATGAGGGAGATTTTCACAAAAATAATTGAGGAGATATGAGGGAGATTTTCACTTTTCCCAAAGAAATTAAGGATATTTGAGGTTTTAAAGGTAATGCCATGAGTGAAGAACAAATTTTTGGTTGTATAGTACAAATGTAGCATTTTCATGCATTTTGAAACTTAAAAAATGTGACAGGTTGCAAAATGAGAATTAAAAATCCATTTTTAGAGGTGATTTGAGGAGTTTAGAGACGACTTTTTATAACTGAGGAGTTTTGAGGTGTGGCAACCCTGGCAGCCAAAGGTACACCTTTTTATGGTAAACGCCAGCAAGCTTTAGAATCCTGAATCTTCAAATGTTGTTCCAATATTAAAATTTTGTGTTAGCTACTACATGGAAAATTGTTCGTCAATTAAACTATAGCACTAACCGCAAATATTCTCTAAGTGGGGCACACACATTTTCCAGTATAACACCAACTGGATCGAGCTCTCTTAACGTTCGAATTGCTGACACATATTGAGTAAGAATATCATCAGTGTTGACAGCTGGATGAAGTAAACGATTTTCAAATCTAGAAAGAACAACATGCGCGTTATTGCGGCTCTTGTGAATAAACAAACTGATAAAAAATTGTTACATTAGATCATGTCTTTCAAAAACTTCAGCATCAAAATCTCAAGTATTTCAGGGTGGCCATTCATGTTAAAAAAAGTAAATTCTAGAACTTTTCCAGGAGTTTTCCAGAAATAATTTCGCTCGAAAAAAATTATAAATTTCATTGAGGAAAGAAACTAAACAAAACAGTTTCCCAGATTTTTCTGTTTTCGCAAATTTCAGGAGTTTTTTCCAGGAGTATAATTCATTTCCATGAGTGTTTAAGTAGTAGTGGTGTACATATCGTTTATTAGTTTGTAAGACACCGATAGCTTAAGAAACTAAGCAGCCTATTTTCTCAAAAGAAAATTTTGGGGAGCTTAAGGTTATACACTGCCTTATCGCAATCGTACTGTGAATAAAGAGTAAGCATGGATTAGCAATAAATCTGTAATCTAAATAAGGGGTTGCATACCTGCGTTTTTATTATAAGAAACCTAACCAACAACCTGAGTCTATGGAATTTCAGTTTAAATTATAAGAATTTAAAATTAACAATTCAAACTTAACAACTAAATCACACACATGTAGTACTATATTCCTTTTACTTTATATAATTGTGGTGGATAGCCATGCTTGCTTAAGGATACAAATCGTTATTTTTGTCAATTTTTTTATTTTCATATCATTGAAAAGCTTATAATTCATAGAAAATTTATTCTAAATATGGAAAAAATTAAAAAAAAAAGAAAATATAAAACAACAAACATTTTTTTCTAAGTTCTTTTCAATAAAACTTAATTTGCTGACAAAGTTTAAATCTCAATATCTCGAAATCAATTTTTACTTGATACACCTCTGCGTTTTAGACTAAAAGGTACAAGACTAAAATATCAATGTTCTGGTCATGCTTGAGCTTTTTTCTTAAAAATGAATTATTAAGACATCATCACAGTATAAAGATAGAGAAGTACAACGGAGAAACACGAAAAGCAAATTTCTGATATAAATTCTGAGACACGTTTGAGTATTCAAGTGTAGTAGGTTTGAATAGTGTAATACCCGTATTCTTGGAGAGTTGACAACTCTAAAAAGGTGTTTGATAATTTTTTCCGTCTCCCCCTTTTTGGACTAGCACTATTCAATAGAAATTTTATCTGGCTTTCAGAAAATATATACTTTTATATAATTTTATTTTACAGTTTAGAAATTATAGCCAGTACTCTTAACATGGGTAATAGGTGTTTCATGCATCTTTAAGTTTCTTAATATTTCCCAACTTTCAAAGTAGGTTTCTGTAGACTGGTTTAACATAGAAAACAATAGTATTTGCACTTACGATTGCCGCAAAGAGTCAGTAAGAGCTTGTCTTGTTTCTGTTTTTGCCATACAATCCTAACAGTAAAAAAATAAAAAAATAAAAAAATAAAAATAGGCAAGTCTCAAAAAAGTTATTTGTGATTCAAGCTCAAGAAATATTAACTTCAGAAGATATGACGCGATACAAATCACATGAAGCAACCCTGATGTGTGTGTGCGTGTGTGAAGTAACTTGATGTATTGACAGATTTTAACCTGGTCTACATTTTAAAAAGAGTTTGTTTTTCCTGACTATTACACATGTTAGGTTGTTTACCTTCTTTATCCAACTCATTCTTTATTTTAATGTATTTTTTTAATTATAGTTCTATTACTTATTTTATTTTGTTTAGATAAAATTATTAAAGGATAGTTTTGTTACAAGCGAAAGCGTCAAAATTCCGAGACTGATAAAATTAAAGAAAATGTTTCAAATTTTCTTGACACAATTATTTCCAGGTTATTCATGTAGGTTTAATTATTACGAGTCAATAGAGCAGTACTATTTTTGTGATCTGTAGTCTAGAACATGCCTGATAAGTAAATAATCTCCTAATCTAACAAATAAACCTGAAGACAAACCTTAAGATCATTTATAGCTGGTAATGATTCCGGATATTCGACAATTATTTCAAATAATTCGGATATTCTAAAATAAAATAATTTTAACAGTAGAAACATTTCTAACAAATACAAAATATACGTTAGGCCTGAAAGGCAGTCGAATATATACCACTGCTCATATAGCATTTACAAGATAAGGCACAAGGAAGGATTTCTAAGCCAATCCCACACTGATTTCAAAAAAGTAAGTAATACCGTAATTCAGCAAATGCTTTGTACGTAAAATACTGAAGTCTTGGTTGCCACTGATCTACTGTTAAATAATCCTCTTTATTAGAGACTGTGTTGCACCCTTAAAAAGAATTAACTTAAAGTAAAAATATGATCTGAAAAATGTACTGTACTACATGATACTTACTGGTTGTATCTTGCCCCCATTTGACAAACTATGAAGGGTCTAATAACCTCTACTAATATTACGTTATTAACAGTTCACAGACAAAACATTATTTAATTTAATTTTCAAAAAAAAAAAGAATTGCGTAGTAGTGATCAGCAGTAACAGCAAAAGCAACAACAGTTGTAAGATAATACAAAGTGCGACAAGTCAGTTAACGAATTCATCTTACCATAACTGTCTATGGCAAACTTCAACCAAGCAATCAGTCCTTTGTTCATCCAAGCAAACACTTTATCCAACCATGGCTCCAAAAATTCCCCTTTACAATTCGTTTCAATAAATTGTGTCAGCTAAGTTGAAAAAATGAAGAAAAAAAAATTGACAAGTTCTGGATTTCTTATTGCAACTTGAAAATAGTTTTCGGAATTTCTTTTGAAGTAAAAAAAAAACAAGTTGGGCTAAGTTGTGAAGGGAAAAGAAATGTATGCTAAGAATACTATATAAAAAGCAACAAATAAATAATTTGTTCAGGGTGTTCACTATAATAACATCAGAAAATAATTTTTTTTTAAATTTTTCAGAGAAAAATCAGACACACTAAAAATACTGTCTAAACCAAACAAAAAAATACACTGACAAAATGCCGATACAGGCAGGGGGATGTCATATTTTCATAGACAAGGCAGCCATCTGAATTTGAAAGAATTTGGGTTTTTTCCACAGATCTCTATGCAATGGTTTCGAGGAGTTGCTACGGAAAATTAAGGACTCAGAAATTTTAACACTTTTCGAGGAGAATTAGACATTTCAACCAAACTTTGAGATTTTTTATACAAATATATTAATCTAACCTGAAGATAAACAACACTAGCTATTGCGGGACTGGATAGGTGTTCAATTAAATCTAATTCTGCGATAATACGGTTCAGCTCAATAAAATGATTCAATATAACCTCACAACAACAATTCTCTTTTTCGTTATTGCAGGAGAGACAATCTACATCTTCATCTTCATACAACTCATTATCTTGCTCGATTTCTAAAGCAAACAATACAAAATTAAATAAAATTGCAGTGGAACAAATTTGGGCTACTATTTCAAACGTATTTGCAAGAGAAAACAACCAATTCAGGACCAAAATATGTTGAGCAAGTATTAGAAAAGTATATTACTTCAAGCATTGGAAAAGTAAAATATTTCAAGTATTAGAAAAGTAAAATATTTCAAGCGTTAGAAAAGTAAAATATTTTAAGTATTAGAAAAGTAAAACACTTCAAGCGTTAGAAAAGTAAAATACTTCAAGTATTAGAAAAGTAAAATATTTCAAGCATTAGAAAAGTAAAATATTTCAAGCGTTAGAAAAGTAAAATATTTCAAGCGTTAGAAAAGTAAAATATTTCAAGTGTTGGAAAAGTAAAATATTTCAAGTATTAGAAAAGTAAAATATTTCAAGCGTTAGAAAAGTAAAATATTTCAAGCGTTGAAAAGTAAAATATTTCAAGCATTGGAAAAGTAAAATACTTCAAGCGCTCGATAAGGAAAATATTTCAAGCGTTGAAAAAGTAAAATACTTCAAGTATTAGAAAAGTAAAATATTTCAAGCGTTAGAAAAGTAAAATATTTCAAGTATTAGAAAAGTAAAATATTTCAAGCGTTAGAAAAATAAAATATTTCAAGCGTTAGAAAAATAAAATATTTCAAGCGTTAGAAAAATAAAATATTTCAAGCGTTAAGAAAGTAAAATACTTCAAGCGTTAGAAAAGTAAAATACTTCAAGCGTTAGAAAAGTAAAATGTCTCAAGCTTTAGAAAATTAAAATACTTCTCAAGTATTAAAACAACTCGAAACATTAGAAAAATAAAATTAATATTATTATTATTACTAGTCGATAAGGCCCGTGGAAAATTCCACTGAGGCAGGATAAAAATTTTGATTACGTCAGCAACCCATCCACTAAAAAAAAAATTTAGAATTTTGTTTTCACGTTGCGTCTATTGTGGAGAGCTTAAAGCGCTGATCAAGAAAATGTATATGATCGTGTGCTTTTGATGAGCGGTTAATGAGATATAAGGGTTTAAAATTTTTGCTGACGTCAGCAATGGCCCTGTCAAAACCAAAATTTTTTTTTTAGAAATTTGTATACCTGTTTCCTTCATCGTATAGATCTTGAAGCGCTGGTCAAGAAAATGTATAGGATTATGTACTTTTGACAAACGGTTGCAGAGATATTAAGGTTTGAAGGTTTTTTGATGACGTCATCAACCCATCCATTCCGAAACGGATTTGGGGACCCAGGTTTGGGAAACTTACCCAAATTGGTCCTAGATGGTCCCTAGTTACCCACGCGGTGAAAAATCATTGACGTCACCACCTTGTTTCCAAGTTATTTGGCCTCAAAGTTTTAGGTGCACTCTTATGGATTCATTAATTTAAATTAAGATATTGACGTTAAAATAGTAATATTGACGTCATTTGAGACATAACTTTTTCGGCTACATCAAAGGAAAATACAGACATCCACTTTGCCTGTTACAGACACACAAACACACAGACACACTCTCCGCATTATTATAGAGATTGTTATTATTTACCCAAGATAGCCTCTGCCGTTCCTATTCGTACTGCTATCAATGAGCGTCCTGCAAAGGGGTTCTAGTGCATTTAAAGCTCCCATTTGAGTTAAGAAAGTCATGCAAGCACAACAATCGCTCAACTAGACAACAAGATATCAGTACTTAGCTATATTCATGAAAATTAGCAGGAATATAGTATAGCAAAAAGAAAATTGATTGGTGGGGTTAAAAATTTGCATAAGTCAACAATTTTGCTACAACTATTGTTATTGTTTGTGAATTTGTGTGTGCTAAGTGCAATGCTTTTACCCTTATATTTTTTTTCTGAGACTACGTAAGGCAACTTTGAAAATGAGATTTCTAAACCCTTTTTAGAAAAATTTGCTAAATTAAAAATGTTAAAAGTCAAATTTTAAGTTAAATTGAGTTAGCAATAGAATCCACCCCAAAAGGATTTAATAGAGTTAAGAAATGCTATTTTAATAATTCAATCCAAAAGAAAATTAGGAAATATTCTTCACTGAATAAATAGTTGTTTTGTTTTATTTATAACAAAAATTATAAATAGGAATATTTTACCATTTACCTTTAAAAACTTGACAATGTTGATATTTATACGCTTCAAAGGATTTCTTGTACAAATTTGTTACAGTATCATGCAGTGTGTGTGGCTTGTTCAGCAACAATCCTGCTTTTATAAGTAATAAATTCCTAGAAAAGTCAACAAGAAAGATTTTGAATATCATTGAAGATCAAAAAATCTTAAAAAAATTATGTATTACATATCTTTTCTCCTACTTTTTCCGTTCAACTTCATTTTTCACACCTAGCCATGGCTTTAACGAATCCTGTAGCTTTTTAAATAATTCCAAGTAGTCATATATTTCTTGAAGTGCATCTTCACTGTCTTGAAACTTCGGAACAAAAAAAGAATTTGAAATATACATTTTATCGTCAGGACACGCAATAATAGCAGTAATTTATTACTGAAGTGTACATCCTGTGTAAATATTCATAATAAATAAATAAATAAATATAGAAGACTATACATCACCAAGTTGTTAATCACAAAATGATTCATAGTTAAATATTTTTAGAAATGCTTCCACAACTTATATTATTTGTCAAACAACAAGTTTTAATTGAATCATGAGCAAGCAGCATTCAAAATGTTTTTGAAATGCTGTCTCATTGATACTCAAGAACAAAACAATTGCTTTAAGATTTCTGATTTGGAAATAAATTGTCATTATTAGGAAAGTGAATTTTGTTTTATATTATTATGCTGACATGTTACTAATTTAACATCAAAACAATGGATTGGTGTCAATAGCATTTTAAAATTAGTGAAACCATTGCATTGCATATATAATACAGACGTAAATAACTTGTCATCAAAATATATCTCCGAACTAGTTATTATCGCTTCTTTGCCCACATTCCATAAGATGTGCTTCTCACATCATAGAACTTTAAGATAGATGCATTAGCTTTTATTTACTTTCAGCTGAATAAATAAATTCCTCACATCTCTATTATTCAAATTTTATTAACCTGATGAGATAAATGTTTTCATAACTAAGGTAGTTAAAAGCAAAACAGAAGGAGAAACAATAAAAACAAAATGTATCTCAAAAAATTCTTTGTTAAGAATATTTTACAACACAACAAAATGTCCTAAGAACATTATCACACCAGGTACTACAGAAATATAACTATTAACTTGTTTAAAATTGAAAAAAATGAGTATGAACAACACACCAAGGCACACAGACTCGCAGCATATTTTCATACAGTAAATAACAGAGCATATGAACCTCATGAAACGAAAAAATGATGATCTTGTTGATGGTTTTAATTTTAATTAAAATATTACTTCAAAAAAGCTTTTTTAGAGAAAATAATTAAATAAGCAACCATTCAGTCAATTTACAATATCCCAACCATGTATTAATTCTACACTTTAGAAAATGCATCAGATTCTATATCAAGCTACCATAATAAACAATGTTAATAATAACACAGAATAAGAATATTAAATAACACATACAAACCCTAAAAACAAGGGTAAACTTATATAGCAAAAATCATTAAATATGATTAAAAACATTCAATAGCTGTCCTCTCTTTTTAAGTTCTGATCAAGTGGTTTCATTCATCACTAAAATCATCAAACAAATTCTTGGGAACCTTAGGAAACTCACACACATCCTCTTCGTCATCACTACTAATGCACGTAAACAGTCTAGATCTAACCAATCTGTCAGACATTGGTGATGTGGAAGGCGAACAATCTGACAGACGTGGACTGCTACAAAAGTTTAGATCTGTTGGTGAGTAATTCCACAGGTTTGTTTCCCTTTTGTTTGATACTGGCTGAAAGAACGGACTGGGCTGAGGAAATGGACTGCTATTGTCCCTTTGATAGGCATTTATATCTTCTGGTGTTGCATTCTGTACTAATGATTCATGTCCACGAAATGCATTACCAACAGGTCCCGCTAATAACGACTCTGGAAAGGGTGGAGGTGTTATTGACTGAGGTCGGAACTTCTTCTTTTCTTGACGATTAAAAATATTAAGAACATAGCTAAGCATTAAACTAATTAATGTGATCAAATATAAAATTGGCCTGAAAATACTACTCATGTAACCAATGTTGTGACGCATTTTTTGTGCACGAACCACACTGCACATTTTTACAATTTCGTTGATGGATGGTCTAGTCAAATAATTAGGGTCCATTGCTCTTGTGATGAAAACAATCAAATCATCTGACAAACCTTCTGTAAATTCAATGGGAAGTTTCCCTTCTCGAAGTGTATGCCATAAAACGCCTCCTTTGGGAAGTTCCAAGCTACAGGCCAATTCCAATATTGTGATGCCAAGACTAAAAATATCAGCAGCTTTTGAAAAATGACCTTCCATTATTTCTGGTGCTAAGTACTTTGCATCACCATCCATTACATTGCTAAGGTCTCTTGTCAACTCAACAACGAGACCAAAGTCTCCAATTTTGTAAAATCCATCTCGACCTAAAAACATATTGGCTGATTTCAAATCCATGTGTACAAAATCTGCATCATGAAGATTTTTTAAGCCATTACACAAATCAACAATCATGTTCCAAATTTCCTTCTCTTCAATAAATTGAACACTTTCAGCATAGTCTTTCAAGCTCATTTCACATAATTCAGTTTGAATGTACAAATGATCAAGTTCTTCCCAAGCTTTGAAAAAATGCACACAATTCTTATGCCGCGGAATAAACTCATTTTTATTCACTTCTTCCAATCTCTGTTTGCGATCAAAATCACCACGAAATCTTTCACGTGATTTCTTAACTGCGTAAAGTTTGCCATCTTCTTTGCTTTGAACTTTCCACACTTCCCCAAACGAACCAGTACCCAAACGTGTTAATTTTGTGAAGCATTGATCAAAAAACAACTGATCAAAGGTCTTATACAATGGGCTTTGTATATTTACATCACCTTTGATTTGTGACTGACGGAAACTCACAGCATGGGCTCCAGGCGTCGAAGGTTTCCTATTTCGAAATATTCTACTAATAGGCGGTGCAGATTTTATTGGCGATCTTGGAGTAAAACTATTCTCATGAAAACGATTTGACTTCTTTTTCCGACTGAAAGTTAGTTCATCTTTGATCATTGGTACAGGCCTTGGTGGAGAATTCATAATTCTGGACAGACTAAATCAAAGAAGTGAAGGAGAAATACTTAGGTAATAATAACAGGTTGTGTTCTAGGAGGTTTATAAAATTAATAGGCTATACATTTGAATGTTAAATAACAAAGGAGCTAAGGTATCTCACCTGGAAAAAATCTTTAAAAATGCAGTCCTTGTGAAAACCTACGTCTTATTATAAACCTCGTAGATACACAATTTGTACAACAGCAAGTGAAATCTAATTATGCTCCACATGTATGAAAGTGTGATTACGCACTATTCATGGCTAAGTCTGAAGCACCCTTTTTAGTTGCTCTTTGCCAGGATATTTTTATATTTCAATTCCTTTTTTTAACATTACTTCCCAAAAGCAAATACAGTAGCGCCTTCACGTGGTTAGCCTTGCTAATTTTGAGGGATATACTCTGTGAATTATTTCCAGGAGGGACCACAAAGGTGATTCTAGAACGTTTAAAGCTTCCATTTGAGCTAGCAAATGAGTTTGAGGTAAGTTATGATCTGTAAATTGTACTGTAAACTGTATGAAAAATTGAACTTTAGAATGAGTAACATCAAACAAATAAAGATTAATTATTTTTTATTTTCAAGTGAAACCTTGTGAAATTTTAAACACATCAATTAATCATATATGGGTTAAAGTACTGTATAAACAAACTACAGCGAGCATACCTTCTCTGCAATTTTTTGAAATTCTAGCCAAAAGAAATCCTCTTCAAGTAATAGCGACTTCAACTTTTTGTTAACTAAACAGAAAATAAATATAGATGTATATATTTTCTTTTTTAAGGCCCACCTTGATGTTCATATGGGGAAAAAATGTCTTCCCATGCCAATAGGCACTGATAGTCTGCTGTGATACTAATAAAGTTCCTGATAACTCATGTTGAAAAAAATAGAAAACACATTTTTGTTTAAAATAGAAAATACAATCGTTGTCATAGAGGTTAAAAAAAAAAAAAATAATAATAATAATAATAAAAAAAATTTACAAACATGTGTTTTGGGTATATTTAATGAAACAAGAACTGCAAATAAATGGGTAACATCAAAAAAGCAAATAAAAAAATCAGAGAAAAATTAATTCACACATACACAAAATATAAACTGACATGAGAACCAAATGTTCAATAAAATTTTTTTAAGAATGAAAATAATATAAAATTAAATGAGTAAGTAAGTAAGTAACGGAAAGTTTTAACGTCCCTTGGACTTGTTGTAACTTGTTGTGATTGATTGGAGCAAATAAAAAGACTATTGTACTTGGGAAATTCTTATTATTGCCAAATATTGTGAAGCCACTGCATGCAAAGAGTTGGGTATTTCCTTATTGGACCTGTTTTAGCAACCATAAAGCAACAACTATATCTAAGTTATTTAGAAGAAATGAGCAACAAGAAAGTTATATTTTAAGATGAAAAATCTTGTTGACATGAACACTTTAAGCACTATGGTTAAGTGCAATAAGAAATGTTTTGCCTTACTAGGGATGTAATACTTTATTCAGTTCCAGTTTTTCATTTTTAAAGGGCTCGGAATACCGACTGAAATAAACAATACTTTATGGCTGTGACCTGTGACTTAGGGTTCATCCACAGATTTCTTCAAAATCGTCTCATTACAAACCAACTCATGAATTTGTTGCAATTGTCTGAACACTTTCTTACCAGACAAGTTTTTGTATTGATATATTTTTTTTAATTTGTCTAAAATCTCTTTGTAGTCGCAATTCATCTTAAGATACCATGTTTTAGAAATAAATTTGTCTCCAAGTCGTCTCTGCTATTAATAGGCTTCAAAAATATTTTTCAATACTCTCAGTACTCTTTGAATGAAACTTTACATGTACCATAACAATAAGTTTTATAAAGCATTTTATTCTCACAAGTAACATGCAAGCAATTGTTTAAAAGCGCTAACAATCACGAAAGTTACAGTACAGTCAGGCCTTGCCATGAGTTTTAGTTGCGAGTGTGACAAATCGCACGCGCAAAAGACCCTAGGCGTGCGATGGTTTTTTTTAAATTGTTTTAAAGCCTCTGAACTTAATGTTTTTCTTCCACCAGGCTTTCTCTGGTTCTTTTAAATAATGTTACTTATTATTAAAATCCACATTAACTTTATATCAGATGCTGAAAGAAAGTCACTAGCTAACAAAACAAGAATAATATTAGAGCACATCGTCACCCTGGCATCGGCACCCTGCCGCCATCTTTAAATTAAACTTTGGGAATTCGGTTCTGTATAATTCATTAATCTACAGCGATCTTTTCGCTTTCTACAATTCCGTTTTCATGATTTTGAAACGATCTACGGCAATGTTTTTGCTTTCTACAATCCCATTTTCATGATTTTTAAACAATCTACGCCAATGTTTTTGCTTTCTACAATCCCATTTTCATGATATTTAAACAATCTACGGTGATCTTTTCGCTTTCTGCGATCCCATTTTCATGATTTTTAAACGATCTACGGCGATCTTTTTGCTTTCTACGATGCTGTTTTCATAATTTTTAAACGATCTACGGCGATGCAACAAAACGCAACGCAACAAAAATTAATAAAACTTGGGATTCACGAAAATGGCAAATTACTTTATTTATTTTAATCTTTGTCAAGTAAGTTTAATTTGATCGACCGAAACTAGTATTCGAAACTACTATTTTTAGCAGCATGCACAAAAATCAAGACGCGTGTGTCTCCTCGCCTCTCATGGCAAGGCCTGTACAGTCCGAACGTAAGCTTCTGCGTACGTGCTATACAACATCTTTTCCTGCAAGCCGAAAGCCTTTTTATCTTTTGTTTATTGTAATTACTTTAACGATAGTGAAAACGTTGATAGTGAAAACGTTGCTGTGAGCAATAAGTTTAATCATAACAATGAATACAATAAATTGTGCACAAAACTATTGTTATAAAAAAAGGCCTTTAAATTCTATACTTTTTTTTCACCAAAACACTTCAGAAAATATAAAAAAATAAAAAAAATGTGCACAAAACTATTGTTATTAAAAAAGTTTTACGTCAATGTTTTTTATTTCAAAGACAAATATTATCCTTGTGAACATTTATTTGTATATTTTTTTAGCAAAACTCGAAAATAACTTTTGCAGCACTTTTATAACAGGTCTTTGTGGATGAAAGTATTTTTAGATGGAAAAATCCCCTATTTACTTTAACAGCTGGTTATTATAAGGGCTTTCCCTGTGCAGAAGCTGATCAGCCTTTCACCTGTCTTGATAATTTTTAAACAAATTACGGCACCATATTCACCTTCTATGACACTATTTTGATAATTTTTAAGAGAACTATGGCACAGTATTAACCTTCTACGGTACTGTTTGGATAACTTTCAAACAACCTAACCTTCTACGGTACTGTTTTTTGGCAGTTTGCAAGTGAAGAAGGATGGCGTATTAGCTTTTCACGACCCCTTTTGACAGTTTTTAAGCAAACTACGGTGGTGTATTAACCTGCTATGGTATACTGTAGCAGGTTATAGCTAAAGTATTCTCAACATTGTCACACATAGGTTATTGTTATTTAAACAATAAGTTTTCCTGATCTTTTCATTTTCTTGTCATGCAATTATTTTCATAAAAAACAATTGTCTATCATGAAAGTAATTATTTATGCGAGTTGCTCGTTTGCGGAAGCTTACATTCAGACTGTACATTAAAATTTATAATGCATACACTTTCTAAAACGAATAGACATTCATTTTTAAGCTCTGAGAGAAAGTTTTCTTGTTATTATAGAATTAAATATGGCGTTTAATACAAAATAGGACGGTTTTTAAGCTTTGTATGGTCGTTTGTTGTTATTTTAGCATTTTTTTTTGTTGCTAAATATTTTAGACATGAAAATAAGTTAATCGCACATGCAAATCTTTGTTTTCTGATGTCTGCGATAGCTTTCCCAAATTATTGAAATTATAAAAAAAGCAGAATGTAAAGTCATACTTATATATATATACAGTCAGAACGATTTATGAAGGCTTTGCCACCCTTATCGTTGACTTCAATCTTTAAAAGCCTATTTAATACTATTTGATATTATTGTCAAAATATTATACGTCATATAATGTGTAATAGAGACAGAAGCTAATTGCTGACTGCTGCTAAGATGTTACTTCATATTCTCCTTGTCACAATGCCACGTGTTAGCTAACTTTTGGTTGAGGGAAAGCAGAGATGTTTTACAGTCACGCTCATGGAATAAGTTTTGATTAAGAAAGAAAAAGTATTTGAATACACCTTTACGATAATTCAATTGTACATGCATTCCTACGGCTCTCCATCGTTTTACAATATCGGAAGAAAGGAGGTAAAAAACATATTTTTATAAGAGTTTGTTAGAGACGAAAGTGTGTTTTCTCCAGTTTTTTAACTTCCTTCGTATCAATTTCTTTCGAATTTTCAGGAAACGTTAATAATAATAAGATACAACTTATGTGTACTTTTCATTAAAAACAAAACGCGACAAGAAAAGTTATCATGAAAGAACGTGTTTTCTCATTAATAAACTCTTATAAGTGTGATGTTTACCTCCTCCGATTGCAAAATGAGCTGCGATGGAGTGTTAGTTTTCCCGAATCGTAAAGGTGTATTAAAGTAAATCTAACATAATAGCAAAAAGTCAAACCTAAAACTACAAATGTCAGGTTAGAAGTTAGAAAACAAAGATTTAATGAGTAATTTAGCCCTTATTTATAAAGATCTGTGAATGGCCTGTTTTTCCTCAAATATTGGCTACCCTAAAAAATACAGACCTGTTATTACTTTGAAAGTGTCATGTGACATTTGCTGACCAAGAGACCAAGAGATAATATGTTATAATGTGTAGATAAATGAAGGGGTGTCTGCCTGCTCCCACCGCTAATCTGCGTTAAATATATATATAGCTCTGCCTAACCAGATTAAGTTGCCAATAACGTAATAAAGTAAGATAGATGGTAGCTAGCTATAATTTCACCACTAAAAAATATAAAAAAATAACTCACTATACCTTCTTGATCCTTGATATCTTGCAACAAGACCTCCAAAAACTGTATTTGCTCTATCATATCAATTATCGCAGACTTTAGGGTAAGAAATAAACCAGTCAGTTAAATCAAAACAAACAGCCAAATTAAACACCGATCGCACTGATATTAATTCCCGCGAAATCTTCCGGAAATTACGGACCGCTGACAATCCATCTACTCCCCTGGGGACTTGAAATGGATAGTGTTTGTATAAAAACGGTTTTCCACAACCTCGTCCCCAGGGCATCTTATATCTTTTCTGACCCCGGGACGGCGATACGAACATGGCCCTGGAGGAGGCTGGTTCGATATGAAACCTGATTGGCGCGGATATGTCACATAATTATTGCGTCATACAAAACATTTTGGCGAGGCGGCGAGTCTGTGACGAACACGAGGAAACAGTATTAAAATGGCGGAGGAGCTGTATCAGTATCATGTTGTTTTCAAAGTGAAAATTTAATAAAAAGCATTACTAAGCAATGAGAGTATAAAATAAGACATCATAAAGTAATACTGCTTACATGGAAATATTTCAATAGCTGGGAAAGTTTAATAAAACTAGAAAAGTAGCTAGCTAGCACACTATACCTAGCAAACTATCAAGATAAGAACAAAAGAAAGAAACTCAACCTGTTTCCAAGTGGACAGGTTTAATTTGCAGCTTTATGCAAAGAATAACGTTACATAAAATTACTAGCTGAGAGACCTAGTGCTGCCCATGTCCTTTATAGACAAAATAATTTTGCACAAAATGTTGAAAATGTTTTTTTTATAAAATATATGTATCATTACGTTTTAAATTATATCAGGTTGTTATTAGTGGGCATGTTTTATTACTTTATATGCTTTGGTTACCATAAAAAATATAAAAAGCCAGTAGGTTAACCGTCGGAGCCATTTTATCATTGACTGCACATTTACCCGGCCTAATTCAAGAAAATTTAAAGTGCAATAACTTCGGTAAAAAAATAAAGTTATTGACTTGAAACTTGTTATGGAGTACTTTTAGACCAATCCGATAAAAGATAATTTTACACAAGGCATAAAAAAATTACACAGCCATTTTGAGGAAGAGAAAAGGTAGGAAGATTTTCTTAAACTGATTCTTGCTAGGCCTTTTTTATCACACTATGAAGAAATTTTAGAAAATCAAACTCAATCAAATTTCAAGTCACACTTTGATTGAGCACTCAATCTGGCATATGGTTAAATCCAGGATGTGCTGAAGATAGTGGTAGATATTGAACAGCTCACCACTGTGATATATTATCTGAAGAGTTTTAATACTAATTATAAAGCAGTGAACATAAAAAAATAACAAAAAAAATCTAAACCGAGTATATAGTATATATATATATAGCGTCCCATAACTTCAGTAAAAATTAAAATATTTACTTGAGATTTGGTATGATATGGTTTTAGATTGGTTTGATGAAATTGAGTTAAAAAATAGTTCTATTATCATCATACTTTCCGAGTTTCAGAATTTAGCTGTTTTTGACAGCATATCAATTTTGACTAAGATACAGGTTCAGAAAATTTTAAAAGCTATTCTAACCTCAGAAATAGGTCAGATAAGATTCAACCTAAAATTATGCCAGTAAACGAAAAATTTAGTTGCAAAGAATATCTTTTTGCTGATATCTTTTTGTGATTGGATGCTCTTATGAGAATATATACTGAATTAATCTTCACGGTTAGCTAGTTTGGCATTTTAAATATTTTCCAAGCAGAATAATAACAATAAATAGATGTATATATCAATTAAAAATCGTTTTTTGAACAGCAGCAGAATTTTGATGAGATCTAAAACTTCATGGGACTAATTTTGGTCCAAAATACCCAAAAATTTTATTCTTTTAAGGTAGCAATACTTTGCTGTTGGTAAAGTCGTGTACCAATTCTTTCTAAACTATTAAGGCAGTGATACATTGAATCGACAAAACAGATCACATGTGGACTTGTCGATTTGAATTTTCAACCAGCATAATGCTTTTGATAAAATTTTTGGATTATTTCTGTGTGTGCAATAAAATGTGAGCGTGATGAGTAAAAAATAAAAAGGCTGTAGGGCGTTTTAAAAACATATCATTAGGAAAAGAAAAAGCAGAATTTATCAAAGGCCACAAAATGTAAAAGCAAAAAAGACTTCTAAAGTAAATGCTTTTTTGAAGCCTTTTTCACCCAATATAACTGCAAGCAGTGAGTCCACCATATACGAATTCAGTTTCAGTTAACTATTGTTTAAATAAATTTTGGGCAAAAAAATAATAAAAAAGCAACTTTGGGACTCGTACAGCAAAATCTTGGTCATCATATAAAAGCAGTTAATGCAGACACAGAATGAACTTACAGTAAATGCGAATTCTAAAGTTCAGCCAAAATGAATAAAAAAAAAATGTAAATGTTAATATGAAGTTAAATTTCTGCCTAGCTACTTGCAGTCAGGCACCTAGAATGACACGATCATTTGCAAATTATGTAGCCATATTTGCACCAACGAAGTGCTATGGTCAGGTGGGCAAATCATTTACCAATTTCCAAGTTTCCCCTAGCTATAAGTTTTGCAACCCAGTGCTTGCTAGCCAACCAATTCAGTAAAATACACATAACTAAATTGCTTGAATTTCTTCAAGTAAACAGCAGCCTAAATAACATGATTGTATATTTATACATTTAGAAAACAATCAAGGGCAATATGCGAGCAGTTTGTGTGTTGCGTATGAGAGGAATCAAAACAAACTCGCCGCACGTATCTGTGACGTAAAACGCCGAGCTCGCTTAGCTCTGCAAGGTTATATATAAAACTTTGGTTAATTGAGACAAATCTCATTAAATATTACACACAGAAAAACTGTGTATTGGAGGGTCACGTGACGAGGCCTCCTCCAGGGCCATGTTCGTATCGCCGTCCCGGGGTCAGAAAAGATACAAGATGCCCTGGGGACGAGGTTGGGTTTTCCACTAGGCGGATTATTTCGTGCGAAGCGGAGCGGGCATTGTACTTTCTATTATAATTCACCAATAACGGGTCTGTGTAAAGGCGGTGCCCATGCGGTGTAAATACGAAGCTCAAAAAGTAATGTTTTAGCATTTCTCAATATTTAAGATGGCTAGCGAGGAGAGGAAACACATAAACTTTTTTGCGCCGGCAAGTTATACCTACCTTTTCTGCGACAAATTTTTATCTTTCTGTTCTCCATTAAAATAAAATATTTTTGTTTTCATTCTAATTTGGCGTTTTTTTACATGTTGAAATTAAAATTCGACAGGCGGAGCGAAAACGTGGCGGACATTCTTAAAAAAACAATAGCCGCTCCGAGCGTTTTTAATCCGCCTAGTGGAAAACCAGCAGCAGTGGTGGTCGTAAAATTTTTAACCTATCGCAAACAATTTATTTTGAGAATTAACTCCAAGTGGGTACGATTTTGAATAAATATTTTTTTGTTTAATTAATCGATTTACTGCCAGCACGCAAGGAAGCTGAGAAGGTTGATTGTAAACATCAGTGATTTCGTTCTAGTTGGTTTCAAGTTTTTGGTGAAATATTGCGTTGCTAAAAAGTAGAAAATGTTTAACTTTTCTGCGAATTCGCCTTCGCCTTAAAGAAAAGATCGCCAGAAAGAGCAAAAAAGCTTTAGGGGAACGTCCATATAATTTAAATCGATTTTTTGGAATGACACAACCTCCACGAGGAAAACAACACGCTACTCTACAGACACCCCTCAACCCTCTTTCCAAGCACCCGTCGTCTTTTTTATATCGCGACGTTTTGTAAACTTTTGTAAAAAATATTGGCAAGTCATCAATTCCTTGGGACCTCACTCAGCATGTCAACTCTCCATCACGAAAAGGATTATCCCTAATCGATCACATCTCGACCAACTCCTCCTGCAAAGTGAAATTCTGTGAAGTTCTTCCAACACCAGAAATCAGCGACCACGATGCTGTATTCGCTTGCATCAATACTCGTGTAGCCAGATTTGAACCACGGTACAAGATCATTCGTGACATGAGAAATTTTGACCTGTCGGCGTATGTTGCTGACACCGCAACCATCCCTTTCAATGTCGTTTATGCAACTGATTGTACAGCCTAAGCACACTCAACCATCTGCTCTTTGAGTGCATCGAACGTCACGCACCGTTGAAGAGAATCAAGGTCACCCGTCCTCCGGCACCCTGGATGAAAGACTTAAAAATCACCAACCTGCAACAAACTTGTCACGAAAAGCGTACTTTAGCCCACCAGACTCAGTTGAATGCGGACTGGAATGAATTTCGAAATGCTCGAAACGCTCTAAAAAGACAGATAAAATACACCAAAAAGAGTTTCTACCGCAGACTTCTTTCATCGAAAAAGCCTAAAGAGGTTTGGAAACTAATCCACCGATTTATCCATCCAAATAAAAACGTTATAAACATCCAACCCTCCGAACTAAATGCACACTACATATCTACGGCACCCAGGATCCTTGGATCACAACCGATATCTAAAGAAGAAATTCAACTACTTCTTCAAGACCTCGTTACTGAAGCTGACCAAGAATTCCAATTTCGTCCTGTCACATACGATCAAGTGCTCAGAGAAATTAAAAATCTTCGAAGCGACTGTTCCGCTGGCTACGACAACCTCCCTGTAGCACTCATCAAACCCATCGCTGACCACATCGCATCCCCACTTACTCACATCATCAACACAGGGATAGCTGAAAACACCTTTCATCAGCTGTGGAAAATCGGCAAAGTA
This sequence comes from Hydractinia echinata, assembly GCA_030067915.1. Lineage (NCBI taxonomy): Eukaryota > Metazoa > Cnidaria > Hydrozoa > Anthoathecata > Hydractiniidae > Hydractinia > Hydractinia echinata. The sequence continues at coordinate 1,733,263 of JASGCC010000047.1, read as the reverse complement.
ACACCAATTCCAAAAACAGAACAGTCCATTACTCCAGACCAATTCAGACCTGTCACTGTTTTACCGATCTTATCAAAGCTTTTCGAACGTTTAATGGCAAGACAGATCGTTGATTATATCGAACAGAACCATATATACCACCAAACGAGGTCCGGTTTCCGCAAGCGTCACTCGTCCGAAACACTCTTAATGAAGATTCGAGACGACATCGTTGGCGCGATGAACAAAGGCAAGGTCACGCTAGCAGCATTTCTGGACTATTCAAAAGCCTTTGACACTGTCGATGACAAATCCCTGTTGATTAAATTACGAAGGATAGGCTTTTCCAACAATGCTGCTATGCTGATGTTATCGTACCTCAGTGACCGTCGCCAATTCGTTCAGATAGACGACAAACAATCTGACTACGGAACAATGTTATTTGGGGTACCTCGAGGTTCAATTCTTGGTCCTGTACTATTTAACCTTTATACGGTCGACCTACAAGACAACTTCGAGGGTGGGACCACAAAACAATATGCAGACGATACAAGTATCTATGAACATTGTAAGACTATAAACATACAACCTACAATCAACAACTTGACTCATCGATTAGACCAGCTGAAGCAATGGTCGACCACAAATAATCTTGCGTTAAATAACAGAAAACGAAAATCATGCTTTTGTCAACCCCGAGAATGGCAAAACTTCACGACCTCATGAACCCCAACCATTCAACATACCATATCCACCACTCGGACCAACTGATCGAACGCGTTACCGTTTACAGACTTCTTGGCATCCAGTTCGATCAAAATCTAACCTGGGAAACTCATATCAATAAACTCTCTCAATCAGTTTATGCGAAACTATACGTTCTTCGCTACCTTCGTCGCACAGCAACATTTCGTTTGCGGAAGCAACTGGCAGAAGCCCTTCTAATTTCGAAAATTCACTATTGCTGTTCATTGTTTTGGAACCTGCCACTATTCCAGCTGAAAAAACTTGATAAAGTATTATGCAGAATTGCGTCTTTTGTAACGCTGAGATATTCCACGCTCGAGGATGTAATACAACTTGGTTGGCTACCGATCCAGCAACAAATACACTTTGAAATTTTAAAACTTGCCCACAAATCGATTCACCAGGATGAGTTTCCATCGTATTTGAAAGGTTTCAAGTTGAGAATTGCTGGACGTGGAACTCGTAATTTTGACGAAGTTATTTCTAAGTATGAAATCAATGTGTCAGAGAAATTGTTTCTTGGCAAGGCAAGTCGCCTTCTAAATGATCTTCCCAAAGCTATCAGGGAAAAACCTGATCACAAAAAATTTTGTACTTTTTAGAAAAAATATTTATTAGACCATAGTCTTGCGATTTTTATTATGCAACATATCTATTTTTTTTTTTTTTTTTTTTTTTTTAAATCGACAATTTTTCAATATCCTAACTAACATCTACTGACCGATTGAGACCAATCCATGAGCAATACTTTATGCTTTGATTGATTCCTTCTGCTCTACTTAGTCTCAATTTTTTTCATTTGCTTGATTGGTTTTATTTCTTAAGCCCGTCGATTAATAAATATATTTAATATATATGTATATTTTTATATTATATATTTTGGTGTATAATTTTCATTTTCATATGTTCTGGTCTTAATTCTCCGTCAGAATTATATCGATGTCTTTCAATCCTTCTTCGCCACTTTGAACTCTGCTAATCTTGTCTACAGTTTACAGTGTCTTTTTTATAGAATAACTTATTTCTTTATTTAAATATTATTATTATTTTAATAGGACGAATAGCCATTGTAAAATATGGAAGTGCCTGAAAGACAGTTAATAAATAAATAAAAATAACATTAGCTAGTTGCAACAAAAATAAATACAGACGAACATGTTTCTCTAGCCGTCAGAAACTAAAAAGAAACAACGGGGTGCTGGGAACGAGTTTGAAACCACCCCTAGTAATTTTTTTGTTACGCTTGAAGGCCAATGTTCTTCGAGAGGGGTGCCGTTTTTCAGAAGCTGGACTTTATTTCGAGGAAAAACAAAATCTGCTTTGGGTTAAAAAATCATGTGAGTGAGTAGCTATGTTCACACATACCAAAAGATGTCGAAAATAGGTAAGTCGTCCACGTATTACTTCCTGAATATAAAGGAGATAACGTATTCAACATGCGTTAGACCTATGTACGTTCCCAACCCTTGTGGAGATAATGATTTCCTATACTCCATGTAGCACACTGTAGTGAGGCTCATCAATGTCTGTTGTCGAGTGTAGCAAGCCCTTTCTTGTAGTACAATGTAGTAAAGCGTAATTATTCGTAGCCATGTGTAGCAGTACGTTATTTCCTGTAGCAGGCCGTAGTAGAGCGTATTTCTTTGTAGTAGAGTGTAGTAGCCTGTAGTAGAGTCTAGTAGCCTGTAGTAGAGCGCAGTAGAGCGTATTTCTCTGTAGTAGAGTGTAGTAGCCTGTAGTAGAGTGTAGTAGCTTGTAGTAGAGTGTAGTAGCCTGTAGTAGAACGTAGTAGAGCGTATTTCTCTGTAGTAGAGCGTATTTCTCTGTAGTAGAGTGTAGTAGCCTGTAGTAGAGTGTAGTAGCTTGTAGTAGAGTGTAGTAGCCTGTAGTAGAACGTAGTAGAGCGTATTTCTCTGTAGTAGAGCGTATTTCTCTGTAGTAGAGCGTAGTAGCCTGTAGTAGAATGTAGTAGCTTGTAGTAGAGTGTAGTAGAACGTAGTAGAGCGTATTTCTCTGTAGTAGAGCGTATTTCTCTGTAGTAGAGTGTAGTAGCCTGTAGTAGAGTGTAGTAGCTTGTAGTAGAGTGTAGTAGCCTGTAGTAGAGTGTAGTAGCTTGTAGTAGAGTGTAGTAGCCTGTAGTAGAGCGTAGTGGAGCGTAGTAGAAAGTATTTCTCTGTAGTAGAGCGTATTTCTCTGTAGTAGAGTGTAGTAGCCTGTAGTAGAGCGTATTTCTCTGTAGTAGAGCGTATTTCTCTGTAGTAGAGCGTAGTAGCCTGTAGTAGAGTGTAGTAGCTTGTAGTAGAGTGTAGTAGCCTGTAGTAGAGCGTAGTAGAGCGTAGTAGAAAGTATTTCTCTGTAGTAGAGCGTATTTCTCTGTAGTAGAGCGTAGTAGCCTGTAGTAGAGTGTAGTAGCTTGTAGTAGAGTGTAGTAACCTGTAGTAGAGCGTAGTAGAGCGTATTTTTCTGTAGTAAAGCGTATTTCTCTGTAGTAGAGCGTATTTCTCTGTAGTAGAGTGTAGTAGCCTGTAGTAGAGTGTAGTAGCCTGTAGTAGAGCGTAGTAGAGCGTATTTCTCTGTAGTAGAGCGTATTTCTCTGTAGTAGAGCGTAGTAGCTTGTAGTAGAGTGTAGTAGCCTGTAGTAGAGTGTATTTCTCTGTAGTAAAACGTATTTCTCTGTAGTAGAGTGTAGTAGCCTGTAGTAGAGTGTAGTAGCTTGTAGTAGAGTGTAGTAGCCTGTAGTAGAGCGTAGTAGAAAGTATTTCTCTGTAGTAGAGCGTATTTCTCTGTAGTAGAGTGTAGTAGCCTGTAGTAGAGTGTAGTAGCTTGTAGTAGAGTGTAGTAGCCTGTAGTAGAGCGTAGTAGAGCGTATTTCTCTGTAGTAGAGCGTATTCTCTGTAGTGGAGTGTAGTAGGTTGTAGTAGAGTGTAGTAGCCTGTAGTAGAGCGTAGTAGAGCGTATTTTTCTGTAGTAAAGCGTATTTCTCTGTAGTAGAGTGTAGTAGCCTGTAGTAGAGTGTAGTAGCTTGTAGTAGAGTGTAGTAGCCTGTAGTAGAGCGTATTTCTCTGTAGTAAAACGCATTTCTCTGTAGTAGAGTGTAGTAGCCTGTAGTAGAGTGTAGTAGCTTGTAGTAGAGTGTAGTAGCCTGTAGTAGAGCGTAGTAGAGCGTATTTCTCTGTAGTAGAGCGTATTTCTCTGTAGTAGAGCGTAGTAGCCTGTAGTAGAGTGTAGTAGCTTGTAGTAGAGTGTAGTAGCCTGTAGTAGAGCGTAGTAGAGCGTATTTCCCTGTAGTAGAGCGTATTTCTCTGTAGTAGAGTGTAGTAGCTTGTAGTAGAGTGTAGTAGCCTGTAGTAGAGCGTAGTAGAGCGTATTTTTCTGTAGTAAAGCGTATTTCTCTGTAGTAGAGTGTAGTAGCCTGTAGTAGAGTGTAGTAGCTTGTAGTAGAGTGTAGTAGCCTGTAGTAGAGCGTATTTCTCTGTAGTAAAACGTATTTCTCTGTAGTAAAGTGTAGTAGCCTGTAGTAGAGTGTAGTAGCTTGTAGTAGAGTGTAGTAGCCTGTAGTAGAGCGTAGTAGAGCGTAGTAGAAAGTATTTCTCTGTAGTAGAGCGTATTTCTCTGTAGTAGAGTGTAGTAGCCTGTAGTAGAGTGTAGTAGAGTGTAGTAGAGCGTATTTCTCTGTAGTAAAGCGTATTTCTCTCTAGTAGAGTGTAGTAGCCTGTAGTAGGGTGTGGTACGGCGTCTTTTTCTAGTGCTACGCAACATAGGCATCCACATTTAGAATGTGACTAAAAAGCCAATTACAATTCATCACTATACAAACTCTATTTACAAGAAAAATAATTATTCACAGAGCCAAAACTATGGTTAAAAAAAGCAGGGGCTTACAGCAGTTAAGTTTAATACAAATAGTTTCAAAAAATATTCTAACTTTTCAGTCAAAGTGAACTGGCGAAAACGGCGTTCAAATGTCTACCATCGCCATAATGGTCTCGCACTATATACAAACGAAAAAATATCTGGACATCTTCCCACAAAGAGATTCTTATCACTACATCAATTGTAGTTGGTAGATAAACAAGGCATGAAGGCCTATTCGCCGGTGTTCATCATAATATCAGAAACAAAGAAACAAATTTAGCAGACACGCCTAAATATTCCTTTTCAATTTCACATCTTGTGTTTTACTGCGCTCACCCAACGAGACATGATCCGTTTATTTGAGCCTTACAGAATACATTACAAGCAATGTATGTCCTAAATACCATGAGTGAATCCGAGTGGTCACTATTACGCTAGTATATATACATCAATCGTCAATTCCTCACAAGTTACTTTGGGCATATTAATTTTGCTCTTGATTGTTGAATGTCTGGTTGTGGTTTTACGGAAGAACAGTTGAAATTTCAGTTCTTTTAAGCTGGAACTTGAACAATCGGTCTGTAATGTCATCCATACTTCATAATTTGCAAGTGCAGAAATTGTGACTCTAAAAATTGCTCTACCGTGTTTGGCATTTGCGAAAACACTACAACAGACTTCATAGAAAAATTAAATGAAGCCTTTTCAATGTGGTTTAAATGTCCAAACGCAATGCTTGGTAGTCTTACACTGTGTGAAACGAAATTAAATCTGGAATGTTTACATCCTACAAAGAGCTTTTTATCAGTAAATCAAGTGTAGTTGGTAGATAAACAAGGCATAAAGGGCGATTCGCCAGTGTTCATCATAATATCACATACAAAGAAGCAAATTTAGCAGACCCGCCTAAATATTCCTTTTCAATTTCACATGTTGTGTTCTTCTGCGCTCACCCAACGAGTTCGAAATACCCTGTCAGGCTGGTCTTGCAATGCTCAATGAACAAATACAACTGGTAAACGAGACGGAAGACAACCCATTTATCCCAGATGCCGAGGAAATGATTGATGCGGCTCCCTTAGAGACGATCGTAGACGAGGACGAAGAAGGCAATAGTGATATTTTTGAGATCGATTAGTGTTCGTTTTTATTATACTGTTAGAAAGATATGTTGTGTTTATTGAAATCGTTGTTTTTATTTTTTAGCACACTAGATTTTTGCATAATTTTATAAGCCCCCCTCCCATTTAACCCCCCCCCCCCCCTCCCGAATAAGCCCCCTCCCCTAAAACCCATTTTGACAAATAAGCCCCCGGGGGCTTAATCGATCATTTACGGTAGACTAATAGATCTTTCACGGTTGCGCAAAGCATTCTGGGTAATCACTATGACAAAATACAACAGCGCAGCTAGCAGTGATGTGAAGTTTATGTGGTGGTGTGGTTTTCCTGTTTATACAAGTTAAATTTTAATCAATTCTTATATATTTTACACAAAAAACGATAATTAAAAAGGTAAAAAGTTAAATCAAGCGAGGGTGATGGCTTCGGCTGAAGATATTGAATGTTTGCAGAATTTTTTAGAACTTTCTAAAGCTGAACTTCAATTTTTCCTTTCCCAGCGTGGGCTTCCAACATCTGGATCACATGGAACGTTGGCTGCAAGAGCTCTGATTGCTCATGAGCAAAAAGTAGAAGTAAAAGCCACTGCTGAATATACAATTTGCTTCTGCGTAACATGCGAAACGACATTTGATTCAGACGAAGAGCTGACTTGGAATGTTTGGAAGGGTAAGTCGGTTTAAAATAACTGAAACAAATACCCTTTTTGGTTGGTTCGTTTTTAACGTAATTTCGAACGTTTTCTTCTCCCTTCGAAATTTGAACTGTATATATATACATTCTAATTTAAGTAGTTGTGGAGGAAAATTTGCCATTGGTATTCCATCTAATCATGTGCAAAATTTGATTGTTGTTTCAAAGATGAGAATAGATTTTGGCTATAAAATGGCTACTGACCGGTTTGATCCTGTCCTGTAAAATACAAAGCCATTTGTCAGGGCACAGACCTCACAAGCTTGGTCTGTACTTTTGAGCTCGGGCTTTGTAATTTCACACTACGTTATCAAAACCGGTCAGTATTTGTTTATTAATGATTATGTAATTAAGATGCCAGCTATCGTTCAAAGTGTTTCCCCTCTTTGAAGGCTTGAAATGCATAAAAAACTGTCAATTTTGAATTCCAGCTTGTATTGATGCTTTCGGTGGTAAAGTAGCTGTATATTTATTTTTACTATAAAGCCAATGTTTAGCTAGCTACTAATAAAAAGCCTGTAATTAGTAAGTTAAAAAGAACACCCACTGTGCAGAATGATAAAAGATAAATGGGCTGTGGTATTTCTTTTGAATAAACTTCATTGTATTTTTTAATAAACTTCATTCAAGATAAAACTATCATGACTTCTTTTATTCTGAACTTCTGGTAACCAATTAAGTAAAACAAGAAGCTAAGTAGATAGATAGATAGATGTGCATATTTTACATGGCTAGCCTCACAAATATCGAGGGATATACCCTGTCTATTATTTCCAGGAGGGGCCATGGCTTAGATGGAGAGTCCTAGAGTATTTAATGCTCATTTTGAGCTACGCAGACCCAATTAGGGCCCGCGCTATACTAGACAACTCATCTCCCCAATTTCCCTTACATGGCTTGGGTTAACCCGGGGCTATGGTAACATTCACTCGCCCATGTTGAATCGCGGTCAAGAGGAATCGAACCCCGGTCTCCCGCACAGAGTACGAGAGCTATAACCACTAATCTACGGCGCCACAAGTAACCTCAAGATTTCCTCCTTTACACAAACCAGGGTTTCAAATAACCTGGAAAATCCTTAAACTTGAAGTATAGACCTATATTCTGAAATTTTAAAAGTAAATCTCAATTATTACGATACACACAACATTTTGAATTACTACATACTAGTTGATAAGGCCCTTGGAAGAATCCACTCAGACATTAGGTTGTTTTGCAGATTTTGCTTAGAGAGACACGGAACTGATGTTATTGTAGACAATGATGGTTTCCCAGTTGTTGGTTGCATGTCTTTCTTTTGAGTGGTGATTTATATGTTATTATTCTTCGTAATGGCATATCCAACACCCTCTTAGACGGTGGAGAAGACTAATAACCCATCATCAAAGTGGGATGCGGATTATTGAGTGCTGGCTTCCTGTCAATAAAATGATCAGAACACACACACACTTCTCAAATTTGACTGTGAATAGATGGTTATAGTTACTTATACTGGTATGATTTATCTTTTTTTTCAATATAGCATTGGCTATCGGTTGTCTTTTCAGAAATGGAAAAGGATGCAGCCTGAAAGGAAAGCTGAAATATTGAGGTATCGGAAAATATCTATAAAAATAATTGGATGGCTCAAAAGGTTTGACTCATTGATGGTATGACAATACTTTGCTGATAATAGTAGTTATCAAGATAGGATGGGTAATCACTCATAAGGTTTTTCAAACGTACAAGAACTCCTCACAACTTTGTGGATTTTACCAGCTGTATTTACTATGACTGCAGCTAATAACAGCACAGGTTCTGCCACACTTTTGTTTCCACAAGATGGGACCAAAACAAACACAGTGCAACAGTGGCTAAAGCTTGGGAAGAAAAAAACTCATCCTTGCAGCTAATTCCTTCAAAATTGCTGTTAAGGGTAGATCAACAAATTATATTGCTAAAGCTTCAGCTTCAGCCACACATTAAGGAAATGGCATTGCTAATAAGCCTGATTTTGCTGTTCAACAGCCTTTTTCTGCAGCCGCCCAACATCATCTAGGAATGGAAAACTTGAATAACTCAGTGGACAACCTGGTTTTGGATTTGGAGCATGTGCAATAACGTTGACCTCCAGGAGGAGAAAAATCCCTCGACACCTACAACAAATAAGTTTAAAAAACGTTTGTTTAAAACTAAACTTTGGCTACGAGAAAGGGTAAAGCTAAGTCTGTAACCTTAAATTTTGATGCAGTTGGATTTAAAAGCAATCCAGTGCAATTCCTTAGAGACAAAATTAGGGCTCAATTAGGAAACTCTGGTTGTATTTTGGCCACAAGAACACAAATAGAGTGGTTTAAAAGTGTTAAATATATTAACGAAACACATTGCTTTGTCGGTAGAAGTAACCTATAGCAAATATGTACTGCAGGAATACATGACAAAGAGAGGGCTATGTCGTGCCATGTTGTATTCACTGCAATCATCTACTATTTTGTTTGCCGTGTCAATCCGCCCCTCAACATGGCCGCAGACTATCTTTTCACGGCAGGTTATATTTTCTCGTAACGATTGTGTTTCTTACTAAAAGACATTCTTTTTTAAACTCCAGTTCCATTTCAATCTTTTGCTCCATACAATTATTTTTTTCGTGGGCAAGATGTATGTGCATTGATGTTTTAAAACAGATGATCATTCCAATTTATTTTAAAAAAATTTATAATTTGTTAGGATTTATGCATATAATGTTTACAAAATCAAGATTTTTAATTTTAAAAATGTTACCACAAGATTTTTAGTTCTGTAAATTCTCAGTGATTACTGTTATAAGACCAAAAAATAACTTTTTGAGGAAAATGATGATAATAGGTATAATTTACATATAAAAATTGATTCTTTCCAGGATACAATTTCTGGCAACAATAACTTACACTGTTGAACGTCATAATACTTAATACAGCCATTCATTGGAAAGCCATGCTATTAATAGTATACATTAACTGTGGAAATTTGCTATTAAAAAGTTTAAATTGATATTTTTTTCAGTTATCTGCTGAATAATAATTTTATAAAAAAATTAAAAAATAATTTTTTGAGGAAAACGTTAGTTTTTAAAATCTGATGTGGTGGAAAAGGAGGCCAGGGTTGATTTTTTATATAAAGAGAATATTTTTTTTAAATATAATTTCCACCAACATGAAATGTAGCTAATTCCATACTGAATACATGTTCTGAAAGAGCTGGCACATTTGTATTTATTTTTGAAAAAAAGAGACAGTGTACGTCATCTTTTCAAAGATATCTGAGTTAAGCATATAATTAACTTTCTGTAGCCTGAGCTAGATTGAATTTTGTTAACTAATTATTTTAAGTAAGCTTATTTTTTAAAGCAAGACGAATAGTGCTGTGTGCTCACTTTAGTAGTAAGAATACTTTGTCTTAAAAAGTTATTTTTTGCGGAGAGTAGCGGAGCCCATTTCCTCATTAAATAAGCCAAATATAAAAGAAAAAGGAAGTATGATGGAGAGTATATAGGATTTCTATACGATTTCCGCGCCTAGTCCCCCTATACATCAAAAATTCGGCCGTTTTTGAGTCAGTTTCCCAGCGATTTAATATGGTCATTCTTTAGTACATTTTTTAGTGAGCGAGACAACATGTTTCAGCACGGCGATGGAGTTTTTGTTGTTTTTTAAATATGGTACCAAGCGTAAATGGTGCCGTTTCCAGTTTAGGTTAAATCTGCCTACACTTTTTGGCCACGTGATACATAAATCACTTTTACTAACATCACATGACCTTTTCTCGGACACATAGCGCCTCAAACTAAAACTTTCGTTAATCTAAGCCATATCGGACGGAAGGGCTTGTTATGTTCAAGAAAACGAAGAAAAGGTATGTTTAGCTAGCTAGTATATCACTCTTTTTTACATGTAATAAACCCTTTCTTATTCTCTGTCACACGTAAGGCTAGTTAGCAAAAAACTACCGACTTAGCTGGAATGATAACAGAACTTAGATAGCATATAGCTAGCTAGCTTTTTAAGACTTGTAGCTGGTTATAGAATGGAGCAAACATAGCTAGCTGTTATAAAGCTACTAAAAAAACTAGCTACAAAGCTAGCATAAAATTAACTACTTAGCTGGGATAAAACTACCAATATTGCTAGCATGAAATTAGCTATTTTTGCTGGCATAAAATCAGCAAAATAGCTAGCTAGCTAGCATAGAAAAATTCTTTCAGACAGATTTTCTAGCTATAGCTAGCTAGCTTTACATATACTACACAGTGTGTGAGATAATTCTACTCTCTGGGAAATGTCCCGTCACATAGCTTGTTCTAGCTACAATTGTGCACAAAATTTGTTGTCTCTGGCAATTTTAAACCAAAAACCAAGAACCAAAAAGTTTAGCAAAGTCAGCAAAAGAACATAGCCAGCTAGATATTTTGCAGATAGTACAATCTGTTCTCACTCGTGATCAATGTTTATATACAGGTATGTCACATGTAATTGTTTGCGTTGCATAGCCACACAAAAGGGCAGTTCTTAACATTAAGGGGGAATAGAGAGCCATATTTTCGTGGACGATTGTAGCTAGATGTTGTACACACCTCAGGAAATAAACTTTTTTAACCCTGCCGCTGAGCATACATCAGTGCGGCTCAAGTTACAGAAGCAAAAATTATTTCAATTTTTTACAACATCGACATTTGTTATTGCTGAGGCTTTTTAAATTCTGAATAGTGGTCCTCGTTCAATCGTCAACATGTATTGAAAATCTCCAAATGTATTCATTATTTCTTACTTAATTTCACGATATGTATACAAATAATGTCCCAATAATTTCTGTTTCTGTAACTTGACCTGATCTTTACACCAATGCGGCTCTAACAACGTTTTTGTTCAGTTTTGAATAAGAGCTTTTTATCCTACTGTCATGAAAACTTGTTTGCAAAATAAACATATACTGCTGTTTGATTTTTAGCTGGACAGGGTAACAACGGGCTGTTTCCGCTGTGTTTTTTTAAACCGAAGTTGCAATAAAGGTTTTTTGGAAAATGTGTTATGCCTATCAGATGTCACTATTAATTTTTGATCTTTCACAGAAACTTTTGCCATAAAATATTGCAGTTTTTTTGCTTTGAGAGGGTAAAAACAGGTTATAAACTGTATTTTTAAATGTTACAAAATTTTCCACAAAGTAAAATTGTTTTAGGTGCGTAGGATAACAACAGGTTGTTAACTGTCTGTTTGTTTGAACCGAAGTTAGGATAGTTTTTTGGAAATGGGTATTGTGCCGAAACGTATGTGCGAAACAGTATACCTGTACAAATCACTCAGCCCAGTGTTAACAACAAGCTGTTACCAACCTGTGTTTCTATTTAACAGAAGTTGCGCTAATTTTTTGTTTGAAATGGTATTAAACCTATATGGATGTGCAACATTGTTTACCTACTAAGCGCTCACCCTGGATTGAAATTCACTTTTTAAGTTTTGCGAGAAACATTTTGAGAAATTCGCTAAGATGGGCACAACATATAAACTGTATTTTTGAAGAAAAGTTATTATTTGAAAAATATATTACACCTGAACCATCTTACTGTTGTGTGTGCTTCACATAATTTATGATATACTGCATACTTGTACTAAAGCGCCCCACATGAATGTGTGGCATAGTTTACAAAACTTATAAATCGCTCTACACCAGACTTTTAACGCCGGGTGTTACAGTTCAACGCCAGGTCCCCCTGTATAGTTAGTAAAAAGGCTATGTGAGCATATAAAAGATGCACATGTAAAGTTTTTCATATATATATATTCATGCCCTGTTGGTCTAATGGCTATGACACTCATGCAAATGAGAGATCCAGGTTCAAATCCTGGACAGGGCTAGGGTTATAATTATCTTGCATCTACAACAAGCAGGTATTCATAAGTATATGATATTAGCTATATTGAGTATAATAGGTAATCTTTGAGTCGTAGAGTGGGGAATTGCGTACATTCATCAGTTTCATTTATAGAGCCCAAAAATGCTTTGTTTTTTTTAATAGATCTATCACTTTATGGTAAAAAGTTTTGTATTGATAAGCCTGCTAGGCACAAGAAACCAAAAAAGGCGTTTCTCGTGGACTTCTCTGATTATTTCTAATTCTTAAATTTTTAATGTTGTTGTCATTGGAACCAAGTTAATTTTTAATCTCAGATTTATCAAAAAATGATAGTTTTTTCGGCGTTATGACTGATTGTTTAAATACTTGTATTGGCACATAATTCTGCTAACACGATTCACTGTATATTGACCTGATATAAATTTGAGACCTTTTTTATGAGCTATTGAATTTGAAATATTTGCACCTCAATATGTTCTATACTCCTGGCCTAATATGATACATATCTTAGACATATTGAGTATACATAATCTTTGAGTTGTAGGGGGGAGATTTTCTATTAAGGTGCCTGCCCCTGCTTTGCCGTTCCCTGGCCTTGCCAGCGCTGACCGTTCCTTTGCCTACTCTTCCTATGCCTTTTCTAGTGCCTGCCTACTATGCCCTTGCCTGTGCCTCCCATGCCTTGCCTACCCGTGCCTTGCCTACCCCTGCCTTTCTGATTCCTCTTCCTGTTTCCTTGCCTGCCTTTGCCGTGCCCTTTCCTTGCCGTGCTTAATGCCTTTGCCTTGGCAACCTCTCCGCAACACTTTCTATACTGGTTACTTTTATGATACATTTATCTTTGACATCTATGTTAACATGCTTTATTAAATAAAATACCAGTTTTGCCACTTGAAATACAATTGCTCAGAAGATATTTTTTGTCTTGTATGAAAGAAATTTGTGAATACTTTAAGGCAAGAAATTCTATTGTTCTTTGCTCACGTGATCCTTATTGGGAAATCTTTTCTTCTTTAATGTTAGATGTGGCCATGCTGGCTTTATGCTTATTGGTTGATTTTAATTCGGGTTTGCACTGAAAAATTATTATATATAAAAAACTCAATTTTAATATCTCAAAGAAAACTTAGTTAACTAGGCTAGACATGTCTGATATCTGGACAATCCTTGTTAAATTGAGACAGTGTAGAGACACTGCTAACTTGATACCATAATTATTCAAATAAGTAGTCAAATTTTTATTCAGTATATTGACTTTCAGGACGGACATACTATATGTACAGGTAATATTGCCAGTTGGAATACCCCTAAGTTGAAGTATATCCCTCTCTTCAGTCAGCTAATTTCCTACCTCAAGGCTTTATTGCGACTTATGCTGAAAAATTGAACAAGCAACACCCAATTTCTGAAAATTTTACGCCCTGTTTCAATTTATTACCACCTTTTATATTAAAACAAAATCGTGGAGTGGTGGAATTAGTTTTACAGTGTAATGATTTTAAAAACTAGGTAAATTTCTGTTGTTTTAATTTAATGATGATGCACAATGTTTTTTTGTTCATAACTCTTCTTGGGATTTTTCTGTTCTAATTTATACTTTGCTTTTTATGTTAATCAATTTTTGTGGTAATGGCAGTGTGGTTTGATTTTTGCTTCTTTACCGTTTTTTTGTATTTCTAATGCAGGTAAAACCCAAAATAACTTTGGTGATAAAGATTCTTGGAAGAGTGGGATAAGGAAGTTTTCTGGTAACAAAATTAGGTTTGTGTAAATGCTGATACTATGTGTGACCTTTTGTATTTCTATGTTATGTTATTTAAAAAATATTTCCATTGTTGTAAAACCATGAAAGTTATTGGTTCGAATCCAATCCATCTTTAAAAGGTGGTAGTTCAAATGGAAGAACAACATGGTGTGCAGTAATTAGTCTCATACTGCAACAAACAATAATGCAAATGAATTCAAAAATTTTTACAAACAAAAGTTTCAAGAAAAGAGGTAACTACAAGAAAAGAAAAGAAAGTAGGAAATTTTTTAATTTACTCGGGATATACGTTCAGTTATTCAGGTTTTGCTGAGCTATAACTAGTTGCCATGTGAAAATCAAATCCAATAAGTAAAATTTATTTAAAAAATAATTTTTTGGGGAAACTAATTTATCACACCGCAGTTTGTAACATGTAATTGGTAATAATGTAATAATGTAATTGGTTCTAGAAGCTTCAAAGGTGGATATGTTTTGGATAAGGTAGAAGATTGGATTAATGAATTAAAGATGCTGAGTAAAATTGCTAAAACAGAGTCGCAAGGGGCATAAAGTTGTTTTATCAGTGGCTGGCTACAAGCATAAATTAACGTACTGTATGCGAACATACCACACATATATAATTATTGGAAGAAGTACTCGTAGTTATTGAATTCGAATTAATACCAGCACTGACGGGAGGTATTAAAGTAAACAAAAACGAGAGACAACTGCTGTCACTCCGGATTAAACTTGGTGGTCTTGAGATACCAATATTCTAAAACTTATCACAAATAACTGAATATCTTGGTAAACAAATAAAACAACAGACTCGACAATATGAAGAAGATCCAGAATTGAAACAAAAGAAAAACCAATCAAACAAAATAAATTGCTAAGATTAGTGTCATTCTCGATCATGTCAGAAATGAAATGAGTAAGCAGGAAATCAGACTGAACGATATCAACCAGGAAGCAGTGTATCTAGTTGACTGACTACCTTCAAGGAACGAGGGATACACAATTAACAAGCTATGCTTCTGGGCTCTGATTCGAATTTCAAGTTCACAATTGATCATGCTTTGTCATGCAAAAAATGTGGCTTCGTTTCGCTTAGACAATGAAATCCGTAATGTCACGGGGTTGTAACTAAAAGAGGTTTGTCATGATGTACGTATTGAACCGTGTTTACAACAGTTACCTGGTGAGCCATTCAACGAGTGGACAGCGAATGTTTCTCAGGAATCGAGAGTTACGTATGCACAAGAGGTTTTTGGAACACTGGTCAAAAAGCATATGATGTAAATAAAAAGGAAAAAAAAGAAAAATTACAATAAACTTATTTTGCAAGTAGAGCATGAAACTTTAACGCCACTAGCGATATCCGTGTGTGGCGGAATGGGTCGCGTGTGTCGAAAGTTCTATACTCGGCTTTCCGAAATGATTTCTGAAAAGCGTAAACATCATTTTTCAAAAATTTCAGCATGGATAAGACGTAACATTTGTTTTGCGCTTATCAAGTCTATATGCATATGTGTTCGAGGAAGTCGTTCAGTCTTTTCATCTAACCTCTGTCAGTGGATCCTAAAGTAGTTCTGCTACCTTTATATATCATACTTATGTCGACATCACCAGAATAGCATTTTTCTTTTAATAAAGCGGCGATATTTCGGTATAGAAACAGACCAACAAATTATTTTATTGCAATGCATGTACAGTTGACTCTCTCTAATCCGAATCTCAAGGGGGATAATTTTTTTTCGGATTAAAGAGATTCGGATAGTAGAAAGTAACTTATGAGAGTTTCTTAAGGAAAATTGACGGTGACTTTTAATTTGTTCGGATTATAGAAAGTTTCGGATAATAGAGATTCGGATAAGAGAGAGTCAACTGTATATACGTTTTAATTAAATATAATGTTCAAAAAAGGAAATGACAGTATGTTTTTGTAACATACTGTGTGCTTCTATGCTACCTTCGTGTAGTATGGATGGAGCATGATGACGGGTCTATTCAGAGCAATACGCTAACTATCTTGTGAACTGCCTTAGTCTATTAGAATTACTAAAACCTTTTAGAAATAACTCAACAAATTTTACTGTTTTGCAAAAAAATGCTAGAGTACTATTTCTTTTTAGGAGTCGAAATACACCCAATATTAGCTAAATCAAATTCTATTCATACTATTATTAACTAATAGCTATTTTCAACCGGTTATTATGAGAAAGTCGTAGCGTTCAATGGCTAGAGAGCCTTAAGAACGGGCCTTGTACAGCACAATATAACTTAACTTCGTAGCAACCATATCGTCGCTATAAATGTAGACAAGTAACATTGCCGGTAAAACGTGAAAGATGCAGTCATAACTCAATTTTATTTAGCTAGTTACACTATATTAATAACTATATTCCTCCGAATAGTTTTTCTAACAGCTGCGAACAAAAAAAGTCCATATACATTTTTATCATTTTTGTCATAAGGTTTTAGTTTTAAAAATATTGTAAGTTCAAAATCACATTACACTGCTTCCTATAAACAGCAAAAAAAACATATGACACACATAAGTATTTTTCTAAAATATCGTTTTTATTTGTGTATGGATAGTTATTCAAATCTACTGCTTGTTTCAATATCTCTCTTTTGATAGATGTATGGATAGGTGTCCCACATTCCTCCATTCTTACTGCGTTGAATAAAGTATTCCGTGAATTGAGCTGTTAGAACATCTAAGGTTGGCGTGCTAAATATTTTAATTCGCGCGAAGGGTAAGTTCAAAAAATGCGTTTTTCAAATGATGCATGTATATATTGATAAAATCTCTATTTTTATAAGGCATGGATGGATCTCTCATTTGCTTGGTTGTTTACTGAGTAGAACTAATTTTGTATACACAGGTCTGCTAGGACATGCTGTATGTTTTTCCGCCTGAAGGTATTTTGCAAAATATCCTTTTAATATTGTATGGTGGTTTGGATCGGTCTCCCTTGTTCCTGCTTCTTACTGAGTGGAATAAAGTCTTCCCGTGAATTCACATGCTAGGACATCTGATATTATCGCGCGTGCTTGTTATCTGAGTGGAATGAAGTGTTTTTAGACATATCTGGTAGGGTCTTCTTCTTGATTGCTTCTTTGTGGTGTAGAATAAAGTTTCGCTTTTGATTCGCTTACTAGCTAAATCTCCTTTTTAGTAGTGTATGGATGGATATCTAACATTTTATTCAGCGTGAAAGGCAACTTCCAAAATTCTCATTTCAAATGATGTATGGATGGGTCTCACACTCTCGTTTTCTGAGTGGAATAAAGTCTTTTCTCGAATTGGCCGACCAAGAGATTTAATACTTCACCTTTCGCGATAGCGTTTTTATCAGATATCTTTTAGGTTGTATGTCAGGATCTTTTGCTCCCTTGCCTGTTTACAAAGTAGAAGAAAGGGTTTTTTATTCGCTTGCTAGAACATTGAACATTTCATTTGGTGCGAGCTTCTTCCTACAAGGTGCGAGAGAGCTTTAACAAAATCTTTGATGTATGCACATGCAATGATATACGCACGCGTGTGCTACTCGCCCTTTCGATTTTTGAGTAGAAAAAAGTGATCGTTGGACCGTTTTTTTATTCTGTTCTTTTTTTTTATATTGCGTAAGGTTATTCCCCAAAATACTTTTTTTAATGATGAATTGATAGGTTTCGCTACTTGTCTAATTGTTTTTTAATCAGAATAAGCTTTGCCTTGTTACAAGCTCGTGAGCTTGTATTAAAACGCAAATGTGTCCTACAAGAATGGAAATTTTTGCCTCTCTGAGCACCGACACGGAAAGTAGTCGTGTGTTCGAATCTCATCTTGGTAACTATTTTTTCTTTTTTTTTTCTTTTAACTATCTCGCCTGCGAGGATAGGTTTCCAACTCGTAACTAACTAAATGTCCCAAATGGTCAATTGAACGTCAGAGATTTAAACTTCGTACCTAAACTCTCTAAGTACTTGGAAGTCATCTAAATGACGTTTCAGGCCAAAATTGGTATTTTTTTTCGACAAAATTTGGCACAGTTAACAAAAAAAGTATGCTGAACATAATAGTGACATCATAATTTTGATTTTTGTCACCTAAATGTCATTTTAGGCCAAAATTGGTCCAAAAATTAAAACTACTTTATTTTAGACAAAATTTGGCAAAGTTAACAAAAAAAGTATGCCGAACATGATGGTGACATTAAAATTTTGATTTTTTGTCACCTAAATGCCGTTTAAGACCATAAACGTTTCAATCGCGCGACTTTTAACCATGAATGATAGGCTGTATTTTTGTTAGCAGAAATTGTAGAATTGGGTCGCATTGTGGATGTTTCATAGTTGTGCATTTTTAATAGCGAGATAGTTTATGCAGCGCCTGCATCTTGTTAATTTTTTAAAAAGATAAGATAAGTGTTCAAAAGCTTTATTTGACTAACTGGTAGAGTAAAGGTGTTTCCACCAAAGTTTTCAAAAGTGAATATAGGCAGAATTAAGGTCTCCCCAAATGCCTGGAAAGTAGTCTGCGAAAAATAAAATTTCCACAACAAACAATACGTAAGAGAAAAACGAAGACGCTCCACCATATATAAATAATGACGAGAACGAAATTCTTTTCGCTACGCTAATGACACGCCAACGTAGAGAAATATGATTTCGGAAACACTCCAAAAAAACGTAAATTCTCCGATTCCCTGCTTGTTATTTTTCTCCGCGCCATAAGTGCACAGGATTCTTTTTATCGAAGTTTGCTGTTTGTGACAGTTCTGGTAATATATTTTTTTAACTGCAGCTATTTCTTTTTTCGAACAATTAAGATCGTATATATTTTTTTTTAATTTGCTCTTTCTCACTGAGTGACTTTCTTATACCCCGTTTTTTTTTTTTTTTTTTTTTTTTTGGGGGGGGGGGTTCGCAAATTTTAGGTGGGGCTTGTGGTCTTTCTTCTTCCTGCCAGTCAGTTTACCCCAGACTGACCCAACGAAAATTCAAATTTCGAGGAATTTTCCGTTCAAGAAGATCTCACAAATCAATTTTGAAAAATAACTGCGTAGTGCGTAACAAATATTATTGCCTATCTGAATAGCAAAATATGTCGTGTCTAACTTCGTAACAGAAATCACAATTTGATAGACAGCTTTTTGTAAACTTTATTCGCGAGGTTGTTTGCGTATATTATACGTGTTGTTTAGCTTCACAAGACAATCAATATAGGCTGTTCAGGCTATTTTTAACAACGTCGTTGTTTGCTTAGCTTATATGGTAACGTAAAAGAGCTATTATTGTGCTTTCCAACGAGGGGTCACTCACCCTTCTAACATTTTTCGTTCCAAAGTTATGAAGATTTGAAGATACCTAATTGGAGTAAAAAATTAGACAATTTCCTGCGCATTCCTCCATAATAAACACTGGCAATATTTTCGGCCCCAATAGGCGTTTTTTGGTGCTCTGAAAAAGGCAAAAATGATGGAATGATGCAGATCAGCATAGTTCGCTAAAAAATTATCAATTTGGGCTAAAATTTGGTAGAAATACAGAGAAAGATAAGTACTATATGATTACTTCGTATATTTTACCAAATGCTATTGCGCATGCGCAAAATTACATTACCAAATATGGTCATAAATTTTAGGAATATAACAGGAAATCGTCAATAAAACACACGCTAATGCATAACTAGGCTACTTAAAATACCACTTAGTTTAAAAATAAATTATGAGGTATCACGTGATCCTTCAAGAAGTACATTTTACGGACCAGATTCTTTGTAATTTCCAGACCAGGCACAAAATATGTCCAAAATAGCAAAAACGATCATATAAAAAATGCGAATATTATTAAAGAGACATAATAGTATGATCACTACTTGTATAAATGTATATTTTACAGACCAGATTTAGTGTAATTTACAGACTTGACAAAAAAAGTCCAAAATCGTGAAAATCATTGACTACGTGTGTAAATATGAATAATTAGGATGGTTTAGGTCTCTCAGTTAAGGAAAATACAATTATGAGGTATCACGTGATCCTTCAAGAAGTACATTTTACAGATTTTATAGATTGTAGGTAGGTATGGATGGGCCTGGCTACTTGCCTAAATATTTACCCTAATAGGACATCTTTCCCAATTACTTAATTCCATTCGCTTGCTTGTGTACTGACTAGAATAAAGTTTCCCCTTGCTTTTTTGTACAGCATGCGTTTCCGAACAAACTCGTTAAAATTTAGAACAGTTGTACACGTTTCATATGATCAAAAAAAGACCTTAAATGTTAATCGAGATATTTAGTAGGCCTTTGCGTTTTAATTCTCAGTATTTAACCAGAATTTTAAAATTTTGTTTAAGGATGAATTTCACGTTGCAAAAAATTAAATGCGTACGGTATGGATGGATGCGTTGTTTTATGAATGACAAGCATATGCCATAACCCATTGGGTAATTCATTACTCTGCAAGTAATAAAAGAGACACAGTTACATTAATACATGCAGTCATGCTGCCGAGCATGGTGATACATACTAACTTTTGTTAGCCCTTCCCTGGCCTCTTCCCAGGTTAACTTGTGTTATGTTATATAAGTACAACGTCGTCCGTAGCGAGGTTATAATAATACAACCTCGTCCCTGGCTATAATCGCTGTTGCGATGTCAGAAAAATACAACTAGTAACTTTTTAAACGTCCTGGATATTTACGTTACACTTTAATAAGGGACATTAAATTAACGTGAATTTTTTAAAAAATCTGGCTAAAAAGCGAAAATAGCCGTATACCAGTTGGCTGCAACAAAGTTTTCAAATAGGTGGCTACACCCTTTACTTTAATAAAAACTTTGGTGAAAGTCTAAAGCTTGTTAATTCAAGGAGACAACAGTTTCAATGAACATGTAATACTTAGCTAGGGTTTTTAACTCACAATTAATTTTGTAACAACAAGCTTTATGATGTGTTTTTATTTGAAGTGACATTGAATTTTGTGAATTCCACGTAAATTATGTCTATTGTTGTAAGACTATGAAAGTTATTGGTTCGAATCCAATCCATCTTTAAAAGGTGGTAGTTCAAATTGAAGAACAACATGGTGTGCAGTAATTAGTTTCATACTGCAACAAACAATAATCCAAATCAATTCAAAATTTATAATTCATACAGTAATACCCTTATTCTGTCTTTTTGTGTGCAAAATTGCGGTGTAATAGAATAAGCTCCATTAATCTCGCCCAAAATCTACAAAAAAACCGAAGGTTCAATTCGATATCCGCGGTATTTTAATTATTTTTAATTGCCATTGATAATAAGAACCGCCGTACGCTTTGTTACCCAGTCTTTTGTAACCACATCATCAAGTTCTATCCATGCCAGTACCGATAAGTAACGATATGGAGGAGATTCTTATTTATCTTTTGCTGCTTTTTTAAAATGGAAACAAATCAGAAATTTAAGCTCTTTCGAATTTTTCTACCGTGATTAATCAAAAGTTAAGGCTCTTTACATTGCTGTTTAATGGTTCGACAACGAAGATTTGAACAGTCAGATTTGAATAGTAAAGTTGTTGGGTTTTGACAAGGTTTAAAATGTTCTCCTTATGACTTTTTTGACTTCTAAGGGCTTTGTTTTTACAACACAAACCTGAGAAGCCGCCACTTACACTAGGCTGAGGCTGTAGCCAGGATACCCAGCTCAACCTTCCATAACATTTCATATCATACTTTATGGCTAGCCTAGTTATTTAAGCTTTCTTTGATAGAGAAAGAAAAAATTGATCATAAAGGCGGTATGAAGGGACAACGCTGGGTCTCCTGGCTAAATTTATGGCTAGACAGACTCGTTTTTCACAGAACTGTGCGTTTATCTGCACGATAGTTGTTTAGGGAAAGTAGCTAATGTTTATTTACAGGTAATCAAGATTCTAATATGAAAGTGGAAAATAATAAACTGCCGTCATTAGCTAGGAGGGAGAGGGGTGGGGGTGGGTTTTGGAGATGGCCAGCCAGTTAGGCGCGTACAAGAGTTATCTTACCTTCTTTCTTGCCTCCAGCGGTGAGTTAGGGGGGCCACCAATCCATACTGTGTATTTTACCGTGGTCACTCACAAACAGAGTTGTTTGCCATGGTATAGACAACCGCAAAAAACTAAATTGCTTAAAAAGGATAACTACCATAACACAGGAACTCACAGTATAGTACTAAACTTGCACAAAGTAAAAGGCTAAGAGTATAAAATATCAATTGTTTAATAACAGTCTATGAAGTGTTCTATAATGGAAGATCATTTGAGACTTAAGTAATCAGAATCAGATTGTTGGGAAAGGTTGCTGAATATTGTTCCATTATTTAAAAAAATGAACGCTGAGCGAATGTAGAGTGAAGGTGGTTGTATATCTACACTAGGTACATTAGGTAACTTGTGAGTGAAGTGCAGAACAAGTATATTTCGAGCTAAAAGTGGTTCCTTCCTGATCAATATAGTAAATTTCAAAAGGAATAATTGAAACAAGAACGTGTTGAAATTTCAATAAACACATTGAAAATGTGTATGTACTTTTCATGAAACAATCACACAATGGTGCCATGGCGAAAATTTATTTCATGAAATTTAATTTCACTTTTCGAAAGTTTTCTTCAATTCAATTCAATCTTGCAAAGTTTCTATGATTAAAGTAGGTAAGATATATTCTATCATCTGAATATATCTTCTTGTTTCATGAAAAGATCTAGAGTGGATCTCACAAAGAATTATCCCTGCTAGCAAAATGGAAAAGTTGCTCCGTGAAAAACTTAAAATAACAACAGCAAGCGAAAAGGACAACGACACCTTATTTCATGGGCAGAAGCAATGCATATAAGGACAAACAAGAAACAAAGAAGGCAGATAATAAAAGGAGAATTGAATTACATAGTATGTAAATCTGTGGAGACGTTGATAAAAATTATAAATGTTGAAAATTATATTGTATGGTATAGTAAACTTGCGAGCCAATACTGTTTATGTATAAAATAGAAGTAGAGGGTTTAAATTTACAATTTTTAAAGTTTTTAAACTTTACAACGAAGGCTTGATGCTGAAATATTTTGCTCAATGTGTTTTTATTTCTAAATATATACAGTATTATGATATGGTTATTAGAATTAGGTAACACACTATATTTTTATCTCAAAATATAAGTCAATTTATTTGCAGATTTTTTTGGCTTGATATTCAAGAAAAATTTGTTTGTTATTCTGAATTTTGGATAGTGAAACATCCTCAATACGTTTTTGTTGATACATGTTGTGTCATCATACTTTATTTTCTACTTTTTCAGATTTGAAGGAACACATTCAATTAGCATTGGATTTTTTTGGGTAAAATGCCGCCATCACAAAACAGTTCTCAACTATCATGGGTAGACTTCATGAAATGTTATAACACCATTGCGGGGACATTGGTGTACCTCGTGTTGAGGAGAAGTCTGGCGAAGACAGTGACTTCGATTTCCCATGGATGGAAAATACAGGAATTGATGGTAAGTAGAATTGTTGTTACATTTCTTGACACTTCATATATCATGGTTTTACACTCATTGTGAAAACATTCGGATTGAGGTACTGTAGGGTTTAAAAAAATAGTGGCAACAACGAAAATGAGCTGTTGAAAAGATGTGAAGAAGTCGGCATACTCAAAAAAGAAATGTCTAGCTACTGGCTTTTTTACAAAGATATTATGGAATAATTGGAAAATGAGATAGATGTCAATAGCTCCAACTTTTATGCGAATGAGGTATGGTGAATGCTTCTTTTGCCTAATTGTGCTAAGTTATATTTATTTTTTGGTTTTGTCAAATGTACAGGATTCTTCTTTATTGTGTGCTTCTGATTGGGATATCTTGACAACAGCTGTTGCAGTTTTAAAAACTTAGGATTAGATATGGTTTCTCAAATGCTTCGCTATGACATTTTTTTATATTTCAGTGCTTACCAATGGCGAAAAGGTTAATCCTGAAGAGAGGCATGGACTTCGCGGAAAGGCAACTGTTGGAAGGGTGTCAGGAATTTGCGGGTGTTATTGCCATTAATCAAAACATATCTGCTATAGACAATGAAGATGATTTGATCGACAAAACAGTGACAGTGAAAGCGATTTTTCCCTGTCCGGCTCAGACAGTTGACCCGGAATAATGTAGCTTTTATCGTCTGTATTTATTATTTGAACCACCATAGCTCTTTTCCGGGATTACATATTTTTTTTAAGATTTCGTATCGTATCCGAAATCTTGTTTAAAACGGGCTTTTTCCTCCTTCGGTTTCTCCTTCTCCTTCTCACTCATTCCACACAGTATGTTCTATTGTTTGTAATCAATTTATATTATCAACTTGTGTCAAGTCATTAAAGTATGTTTCTGAACTATAAAGGGAATAAAATAAATTGAATTTTGTTTCCGAAATCTTTTAGCCTGCAAGGACTTTTCATTCTACTTCAATCAAGAAGAGAAAAACTATTAGCTCTATACTATATTTCAACTATTTGTAGAATATATATTTTTCCCTTTTTAACAAGTAGTTAATTGCTTCTTAGAATAATACAAGACGTATAGTATACGTAAAACTAGCACACCTCATACGTGACACTGTATTATATATATTCATTTGTGGAAATAAATTGAAATCAATCACAATGGGCTATCAAACGGAAAGTGAATGTTTCAAATATCATTCCCGGCATGCTATGTAAATATTAAAAAGGATGGCCACAAGCTTGATCATATTTGTTTTGAAGTAATCATATAAAAAACTTCCTATATTAACAAAAAGCAATATATAAAGAAGTAGCAATCTTCTTGTGAAACATTCTGTGATGCCACGGATGCTAATGGTTTTGACTTTCGTAGCGCATGAGCATATTTTTAGAAAAAAATAATTATTTGAGGAAACTACAAAGAAATTTTGAGTTACTGTCGGTACATTCATAACATTATGAGAACCATCATAAACCATTCATAAACCTGAAAGTATAACTCATTCATCAAGAAACTACAACTACAAACTACAATCGTTCAATATATATTAACAATTGTTTCACAAAAAACGGATTCTTCTATATTCGAAAGCATAACAGATTAATCCTTAACGAAGACGGCGTGATACATATTTGCCTAAAAGTCGTTCCGGTATATGTTAACAAGTTTTAATGTTGTGAAACAAAAAAAGGTTTCGTTCAACCAAGAGATAATCGGTATATAAAAAAGTATTCAGGTCTTAATTCATCGAAACAATACAAGTAGAGTTCGTATATGTGACAATACCTTAGACACATTTCATTTTCCGGCCAAAATTAAGCGAAACGAGAGAAACATGGAGCGCTTAACTGATAATGCCATAGACAAGTGCCGACTTCGGTGATTTTTGTTCTGAAATTTCATTTTATTGTCAAAATTGAACGAAACAAGAGAAAAATGGAGCGTTTAACTGATACTATCATAGACAAGCGCCAAATTCGGTAACTTTTGTTCTGAAATTTTATTTTCCGGCCAAAATTGAATGCTACAAAAGCATTATCTAAATGGTTATGAAAGGCCCAATTCACCAAAACAACTGAACCTGTTATGTATAGATTGCTTCTAGAAACATGACCATTTCCTGAATTTTTATCAATGGCCTAGCTCACCGAAACAACCAAATCTATTATGTACGGATTGCTTCTAGAAACAGGATCTTTCTCCTGAATGTTTATCAATGGCTCAATTTACCGAAGTAACCGAATCTGTGATGTATCGATTGCTTCTAGAAACAGGAGATTTTCCTGATTGTTTATCAATGGCTCAATTTACCGAAATAACCGAATCTGTGATGTATGGATTGCTTCTAGAAACAGGAACTTTTTTCCTGAATGCTTAACAATGGCCCAATCCACCGAAACAACTGAATCTGGGATGTATGGATTGCTTCTAGAAACAGGAGCTCTTTCCTGAATGTTTATCAAAGGTCTAATTTACTGAAACAACCGAATCTTGTGATGTATGGATTGCTTCTAAAACAGGAGCTTTTTTCTAAATTTTTATCAAAAGTCTAATTTACGGAAACAACCGTATCTCTTACGTAATACTGATCACTCGCCTTCACTAATGGTAATTTGGAACATACATTGCTTGTGATGTATTCTGTAAGGCTCAAACAAACTGATCATGTATGGATAAACACTTTTCGCTGCATTGGAGAGCCATGGTGTGCATTCTAGGTATTTCAAACTCGTTGGGTGAGCACAGTAGAACACAAAGATGTGAAATTGAAAAGGAATATTTAAGCGGGTCTGCTAAGTTTGCTTCTTTGTATGTGATATTATGATCAAAACTAGCGAATCGCCCATTATGCCTTGTTTGCCTACTACTTACACTTGATTTACTGATGAAAAAGCTCTTTGTAGGATGTAAACATATCCAGATTTAGTTTCGTTTCACACAGTGTACGGATATCATGAATTGCGTTTGAACATTTAAACCACATTGGAAAGGCTTCATTTCCTATTTCCATGAAGTCTGTTGTAGTGTTTTTGCAAATGCCAAAAACTGTAGAGAAATTTTTAACAGTAACAATTTCTTCACCTGAAAAGTGTGAAGTATGGATGACATTGCAGACCGATTGTTCAAGTTCCAGCTTAAATGTACTGAAATTTCGACTGTTCTTTCGTAAAACAGAAACTAGACATTTAACAATCAAGATAAAACTTAATTTGCGCAGAGTAACTTGTGAGGAATTGACGAATGATGTATAAATACTAGCGTAATAGTGACCACTCGTATTCACTCATGGTATTTAGGACATACATTGCTTGTAATGTATTCTGTAAGGCTCAAACAAACTGATCATGTATGGATAAACACTTTTTTCTGTATTGGGGGGCCATGGTGTGCATTCTAGGTATTTCAAACTCGTTGGGTGAGCACAGTAGAACACAAGATGTGAAACTGAAAAGGAATATTTAAGCGGGTCTGCTAAATTGCTTCTTTGTATGTGATATTCTGATGAACACTGGCGAATCGCCCTATATGCCTTGTTTATCTACCAACTACACTTTATTTGCTGATAAAAGGCTCTTTGTGGGAACATGTCCAGATTTTGTTTCGTTTTTATATAGTGCGATACCATTATGGCGATGGTAGTCTTTTGAACGCCGTTTTCGCCAGTTCACTTTGACTGAATAGTTAGAATATTTTTTGAAACTATTTGTATGAAGCTTTACTGCTGTAAGCCCCTGCGTTTTTTAACCATAGTCTTGGCTCTGTGAATAATTATTTTTTTTGTAAATAGAGTTTGTACAGTGATGAATTGTAATTGGCTTTTTAGTCACATTCTAAAAGTGGATGACTATGTTGCACAACACTAGAAAAAGACGCCGTACCACACTCTACTACAAAGAAATGCATCCGTACTTTGGTTTTATGCAAAGAAATACGCTTTACTACAGACAGGTACGCTTTACTATGCTTTACTACAGGCTACTACGCTCTACTACAGCCTACTACACTCTATTACAGAGTAATACGCTCTACTACTACGCGCTACTACAGGCTACTACACTCTACTACAGGCTACTACCCTCTACTACAAGCTACTACACTCTACTACACTCTACTACAGGCTACTACACTCTACTACAGAGAAATACGCTCTACTACAGAGAAATACGCTCTACTACAGAGAAATGCGCTCTACTACGCTCTACTACAGGCTACTACACTCTACTACAGGCTACTACACTCTACTACAGAGAAATACGCTCTACTACAAGCTACTACACTCTACTACGGAGAAATACGCTCTACTACAGAGAAATTCGCTCTACTACGCTCTACTACAGGCTACTACACTCTACTACAAGCTACTACACTCCACTACAGGCTACTACACTCTACTACAAAGAAATACGCTCTACTACAGAGAAATTCGCTCTACTACGCTCTACTACAGGCTACTACACTCTACTACAAGCTACTACACTCTACTACAGGCTACTACGCTCTACTACAGAGAAATACGCTCTACTACAGAGAAATACGTTCTACTACAGGCTACTACACTCTACTACAAGCTACTACACTCCACTACAGGCTACTACTACAGAGAAATACTTTCTACTACGCTCTACTACACTCTACTACAGGCTACTACACTCTACTACACTCTACTACAGAGAAATACGCTCTACTACAGAGAAATACTTTCTACTACAAGCTACTACACTCTACTACAGGCTACTACACTCTACTACAGAGAAATACGCTTTACTACAGAAAAATACGCTCTACTACGCTCTACTACAGGTTACTACACTCTACTACAAGCTACTACACTCTACTACAGGCTACTACGCTCTACTACAGAGAAATACGCTCTACTACAGAGAAATACTTTCTACTACGCTCTACTACACTCTACTACAAGCTACTACAATCTACTACAGGCTACTACGCTCTACTACAGAGAAATACGCTCTACTGCAGAGAAATACGCTCTACTACGCTCTACTACAGGCTACTACACTCTACTACAGAGAAATACGCTCTACTACAGAGAAATACTTTCTACTACGCTCTACTACGCTCTACTACAGGCTACTACACTCTACTACAAGCTGCTACACTCTACTACAGGCTACTACACTCTACTACAAGCTACTACACTCTACTACAGGCTACTACACTCTACTACAGAGAAACACGCTCTACTACAGAGAAATACGCTCTACTACGTTCTACTACACTCTACTACAAGTTACTACATTCTACTACAGGCTACTACGCTCGACTACAGAGAAATACGCTCTACTACAGAGAAATACGCTCTACTACGTTCTACTACAGGCTACTACACTCTACTACAAGCTACTACACTCTACTACAGGCTACTACACTCTACTACAGAGAAATACGCTCTACTACGCTCTACTACAGGCTACTACACTCTACTACAAGCTACTACACTCTACTACAGGCTACTACACTCTACTACAGAGAAATACGCTTTACTACAGAAAAATACGCTCTACTACGCTCTACTACAGGTTACTACACTCTACTACAAGCTACTACACTCTACTACAGGCTACTACGCTCTACTACAGAGAAATACGCTCTACTACAGAGAAATTCGCTCTACTACGCTCTACTACAGGCTACTACACTCTACTACAAGCTACTACACTCCACTACAGGCTACTACACTCTACTACAAAGAAATACGCTCTACTACAGAGAAATTCGCTCTACTACGCTCTACTACAGGCTACTACACTCTACTACAAGCTACTACACTCTACTACAGGCTACTACGCTCTACTACAGAGAAATACGCTCTACTACAGAGAAATACGTTCTACTACAGGCTACTACACTCTACTACAAGCTACTACACTCCACTACAGGCTACTACTACAGAGAAATACTTTCTACTACGCTCTACTACACTCTACTACAGGCTACTACACTCTACTACAAGCTACTACAGGGAAATACGCTCTACTACAGAAAAATACGTTCTACTACAAGCTACTACACTCTACTACAGGCTACTACACTCTACTACAGAGAAATACGCTCTACTACAGAGAAATACGCTCTACTACGCTCTACTACAGGCTACTACACTCTACTACAAGCTACTACACTCTAATACAGGCTACTAACGCTCTACTACAGAGAAATACGCATCTACTACAGAGAAATAAGTTCCACTACAAGCTACTACACTCTACTACAGGCTACTACACTCTACTACAGAGAAATACGCTTTACTACAGAGGAAATACGCTCTACTAAAAGCTACTACACTCTACTACAGGCTACTACACTATACTACAGAGAAATACGCTCTACTACCAGAGAAATACGCTCTACTACGCTCTACTACAGGCTACTACACTCTACTGCAAGCTACTACACTCTACTACAGGCTACTACGCTCTACTACAGAGAAATACGCCTCTACTACAGAGAAATACGCTCTACTACAGGCTACTACAAGCTACTACCACTCTACTACAGGCTACTACGCGTCTACTACAGAGAAATTACGCTCTACTACGGAGAAATACGCTCTACTACGCTTCTACTACAGGCTACTACACTCTACTACAAGCTACTACACTCTACTACAGGCTACTACGCTCAGCTACAGAGAAATACGCTCCACTACAGAGAAATACGCTCTACTACGCTCTACTACAGGCTACTACACTCTACTACAAGCTACTACACTCTACTACAGGATACTACACTCTACTACAGAGAAATACGCTCTACTACAGAGAAATACGCTCTACTACGCTCTACTACGCTCTACTACAGGCTACTACACTCTACTACAAGCTACTACACTCTACTACAGGCTACTACGCTCTACTACAGAGAAATACGCTCTACTACAGAGAAATACGTTCTACTACAAGCTACTACACTCTACTACAGGCTACTACACTCTACTACAGAGAAATACGTTTTACTACAGAGAAATACGCTCTACTACAGGCTACTACACTCTACTACAAGCTACTACGCTCTACTACAGAGAAATACGCTCTACTACAGAGAAATACTTTCTACTACGCTCTACTACGCTCTACTACAGGCTACTACACTCTACTACAAGCTACTACACTCTACTACAGGCTACTACGCTCTACTACAGAGAAATACGCTCTACTACAGAGAAATACGCTCTACTACGCTCTACTACAGGCTACTACACTCTACTACAGGCTACTACACTCTACTACAGAGAAATACGCTCTACTACAGAGAAATACTTTCTACTACGCTCTGCTACAGGAAACTACACTCTACTACAAGCTACTACACTCTACTACAGGCTACTACACTCTACTACAGAGAAATACGCTTTACTACAGAAAAATACGCTCTACTACGCTCTACTACAGGTTACTACACTCTACTACAAGCTACTACACTCTACTACAGGCTACTACGCTCTACTACAGAGAAATACGCTCTACTACAGAGAAATACTTTCTACTACGCTCTACTACACTCTACTACAAGCTACTACACTCTACTACAGGCTACTACGCTCTACTACAGAGAAATACGCTCTACTGCAGAGAAATACGCTCTACTACGCTCTACTACAGGCTACTACACTCTACTACAGAGAAATACGCTCTACTACAGAGAAATACTTTCTACTACGCTCTACTACGCTCTACTACAGGCTACTACACTCTACTACAAGCTACTACACTCTACTACAGGCTACTACACTCTACTACAAGCTACTACACTCTACTACAGGCTACTACACTCTACTACAGAGAAATACGCTCTACTACAGAGAAATACGCTCTACTACGTTCTACTACACTCTACTACAAGTTACTACATTCTACTACAGGCTACTACGCTCGACTACAGAGAAATACGCTCTACTACAGAGAAATACGCTCTACTACGTTCTACTACAGGCTACTACACTCTACTACAAGCTACTACACTCTACTACAGGCTACTACACTCTACTACAGAGAAATACGCTCTACTACGCTCTACTACAGGCTACTACACTCTACTACAAGCTACTACACTCTACTACAGGCTACTACACTCTACTACAGAGAAATACGCTCTACTACAGAGAAATACGCTCTACTACGTTCTACTACACTCTACTACAAGTTACTACATTCTACTACAGGCTACTACGCTCTACTACAGAGAAATACGCTCTACTACAGAGAAATACGCTCTACTACGTTCTACTACAGGCTACTACACTCTACTACAAGCTACTACACTCTACTACAGGCTACTACACTCTACTACAGAGAAATACGCTCTACTACGCTCTACTACAGGCTACTAGACTCTACTACAGGCTACTACACTCTACTACAAAGAAATACGCTCTACTACGGCCTGCTACAGGAAATAACGTACTGCTACACATGGCTACGAATAATTACGCTTTACTACATTGTACTACAAGAAAGGGCTTGCTACACTCGACAACAGACATTGATGAGCCTCACTACAGTGTGCTACATGGAGTATAGGAAATCATTATCTCCACAAGGGTTGGGAACGTACATAGGTCTAACGCATGTTGAATACGTTATCTCCTTTATATTCAGGAAGTAATACGTGGACGACTTACCCGAAAATCAGACAAAACGAAAGGACGTAAATAAGAGGCGTAATTTCAAGAAAATATAAACGTCCTGTAGTGAAAGTCGGTGTTAAAGGTAAAAGAGGTGTAAATAAACAACTTGTTGTATGTATAATATACAAACCAAGAATTATAAAACATTCTGATCAAAAGTGCAAGTTATAGACAGGAAACAAGGAAAATATGACTAA
Organism: Hydractinia echinata; assembly: GCA_030067915.1. NCBI lineage: Eukaryota > Metazoa > Cnidaria > Hydrozoa > Anthoathecata > Hydractiniidae > Hydractinia > Hydractinia echinata. The sequence continues at coordinate 1,700,909 of JASGCC010000047.1, read as the reverse complement.
GAACAAATGTTGATAAAAAAGTACTTTAGTTAGCAAAATTTCTGGAATATATACAAAGTTTTTAACCTCCGAAATACAGTAGGTAGCCTATTAAATTTTAAACCCCCAATTTAATATTTTTAGGATTATCGAGTTCTTATTGTTTTGTTTTTACAATTTTTTATTTGTCACCCAGACCAATCCACCTTTAACCTTAAGAGTTAAAGCTAAGTCACAAAAATCGCCTGTCTGTGCCTTTCCATAGCAAAGGCTTTAAAACATCAAATTTAAGACTGTTCTTTTATTTACAAAACAAAAATTTGAGGTCAAAGGGAAGTTTATTGATACTAGTGAAGCTATTACAGCGAACTTTAAAAGTGTGAAGCCAAGTAGCTCGAAAGGGGTAGCTTCAAACGACTTGGGACCAAAACTAATTTCCTATAGCTTGTTCAATCCAATCCGTTTCGGAACAGACAGCATATCTTCGACCCTTTATCAAAAGCACATGATAATATACATTTTTTTGACGAGCATTTGAAGCATTACACAATAGGCAACGGGTAAATAAACTTTCTGCTAGAAAAAATATGTGTATCCACGAGTCATTGGTGGCGACATCAAAATTTAAATCATGAATCTTTTGCTTTGTTCTGCTGCCAAGTGTAAATTCCCACGGGCATTTACAAGTATTAGTAATTCTTTTCCTTAAAGAGTTCCCAGTTCTAACTATTCTTGTATGCTGTTTGCATGGATTATATTATATTATTATTATATTATATTATATTAAAACAAATACAAATACATCAAATAAAACATACATCAAATAAATTTGCTTCTTCCAAATACACTTTCAAGTCAGCACAATTAAATATAACAGGTCATAAACAAAAGACACAAAAGTAAACAAATACCTTTTACGTTATCTTTCAAATATTCAATATCTGTTTCAATCTGTGTTATGCTCATGTGGTTATGCATAATCTCTTCCTGAAGACTTTCGCTTTCTGTGGATCTGGACTGCAACTTACAACGAATATGATCTAACTCTTCTTCCAAATTAGTGATACTAATATTCGTCTTGTTCCCAAAACATATATTTTCATTCCTCAGTTTATGTATTTCAGTGTCATGATGATTCAACGTTGTCTGCTGACACAAAATGAGTGCTCGCAACAATAAGTTTTTGTTAAGATCTAAACTCACTGTTTTTAAATCACTTATGTTAAACTGACAGTTGTATTGCAACCCGTTTATTATCACGAAAAGCTCATCCCATTTTACAGAAAATTCAGGTTCCTTTAGGGCTGCTATATGAGGAAAATGGTTTAAGTAATTGCGCATGTTTTTTGCCCTAATGCAAAATGCTCCTACAGATATGTCCATAACTGAAGGAGCAGTGTTTCGCCAGTTTCCATCAATTGGTGCAATAGGTGTCAATTCTGAAATCAACAAAACAATTAGTGTAATGTCGAAAAGGTTACAGTTTGTTTCATTCTTACCGGGTGGGAATAAAATATTCCATTGAGGTTGTGTAATCACCCTTCTTCCTTTTAACTCCGCTAATAAAGTCTTTTTGGACTGCAAATAATTGTATAAATGTTTCGGTTGATTCGGCACTCCGTTTCTGTGAAGCACACATAAAAGTGCATCTCGAACTGGTCCCAAAATAAACATAGCTAATCTGAACCATGGCTCGCATAAAGTTACAAAGCTTTCCAAAGTCATATCTATGGAAAACAGAATATGTGAGTAAATGAAGTGATACACGGTCTCAATAGGCAATAACAAAATTCTGACTTAAAACTTCCTCTATAAACGCATAAAATCGATCTCCAACATTTTAAGTAAATATGTGTTACATTTTAATCTTTTTTCTTTGTATATAAGTTCTAAATTGGTTGTTACATGTTTATTTGTAGAAAAAAATCAAAGTTTTATAACATAATTACTGTTGATAGCGATTTTTAAGATTAAATAAGTCAGAAAGTTAAGAACTACCTCAAAATATTTGTTAACTCATGATTATATAACGTGATACAACATAAACCGTAACCCCATTAATCCTAGCCGGATGGGGTGAGGGAATTGTTAAGTTTTTAGCAATAAATTCTTATTAAGTTATTAGAAGAACACAACAATTAATTTGGAATAAAATTTTGGTCCTGGAACTAAATACTGTTGGATTGCGTATCACTTATAGATTGCATATTTAGTATATATCATACTGTTTCAATGGCATAAGCCTATAGGATGAATAGTTAAAGGAGGAACACACAGCTGTTGAGCAATTGCTGAAAAAATGTTCATGATGCTTTGGGATGTCTTAAAAAAAAATCGCTACAGCTAAGGCAGTAAAAATAATTTTAAAAAGAAATGAATCAATACATTCATTAACATTCCAAATAAACTCTCTTTTCTTAATAACCTTATACCTTTATTAACAAAAAGGAAAGTCAAATTAACTGCAGTGCCGTAACCACAATTTTAATATTGGGGGGGGGGGGGGGGGGGGGGGCGAGAAAAATTACATATATGAATTTCGCTTCATATAGTGACTACCCGAGGCGCCCCTGGAGGACGCCGAGTGAGAAATTTTTTAAAATTTACATTTCTAGATTGGCGGAAAATGCCCTTCCAGACGTCAACGATATCATGGTTCAATGTTAAAAAACACAATGAATGTTTCGATATTTTTGTAATTTAGAAAAGCTGCATTGTTTAATTGGCATCATAATCTAGATAAAAATTTTCATCCAGAAACCAAAAGATAGAAAGAGATACATGTTTACATTACACGACTACAATAATATAAAAAATGATAAGAAATTTCAGGGGTGCTGGCACTTTTTAGAAAATTTACATCGCATTGGGACTTTTAAATGTGCTACCACCCCCCTTAAAACATTCATTCAGTGATTTTGACCATGAGTAGAACATCTGTTTTATGTTTTTAATTTCTCTCTGTGTCTCTGTCTTTCTCTGTATCTCTTTCTCTCTTCCTTTCTTTCTTTTATTTCTTTCTCTCTTTCTTTGTGGCGCCGTAGATTAGTGGTTATAGCTTTCGTACTCTGTGCGGGAGACCGGGGTTCGATTCCTCTTGACGGCGATTCAACATGGGCGAGTGAATGTTACCATAGCCTAATTGGGTCTGCGTTGCTCAAAATGAGCATTAAATACTCTAGGACTCTCCATCTAAGCCATGGCCCCTCCTGGAAATAATAGACAGGGTATATCCCTCGATATTTGTGAGGCTAGCCATGTAAAATATGCACATCTATCTATCTATCTTCTTTCTTTCTTTTTTTTAGTAGGATAATTATTGGGGGGGGACTGTGCCCCCCTGGCCCCCCGGCGGTTACGGCACTGTAACTGCAATAGACCTATTTCCATATCCATTTGGTTCCGCGAAATATACATACTCAAAATGCAGAATAACATGAAAACGAGATTAGTTATGAGCAAATTTTGAGATGCTGGTTGTTTACATGCAAGTTTGAAGAATGTATCAACAAAATGTTGACTTTTACAGCTTTTAACTGGCAGTTTCACATAATCGTAGTTAACACAGTTATAAAGAGGGTTTTGGTAGTGGTAGTGTGACAAAAAAAATTTAAATATTGCAGATTTTAAGGGCGTATCTTTTGGTATATGTTAGCTAGCTAGCTAGCTAACCCTCTAAAACCTCCTAGCCACGTTAAACCTAGCCCCGTTTTTAGAATGATGTGAATACATTTTTATTTACTGTTTCCAAGTAAATTTAGAACTAAAACTCAATATACAGTTTACTAACGCTCAGTGGCACATATTACTTCTGATCAGTTCAAAAAATTAAAATTAGCTTGCTAGTAGCTAAGCCAAAAGTAGCCAGCGGCTAAGCTAAACCCCTGGAAAAACATATTGTAAATATCATTTTGAGCTCTCCATTCCCCCAAAATCAATATTGAATATGCTTGACTGATGCTAACAGAAGTATTCCAGAAACCTAAAGAAAAATAACATTGACTTCGGGGGAAAGGGGATGGCACAGTAAAGAGATTTCAATGGCTGGATTTTCTTGTAGCATTTTCACAAGTATTTTTTCCAGGGTTGTAGCTATAGCTTAGCTGCATGAGTTACCAACAAATCATTTTTCAACATTTGTTGCGTAAACTGATAATTAAAATTAATATTTTCGGTATTGGCTGTTGTGATTATGTGACTGTCACACTTCCTCTGTCACTACTCCCTCTCTTACTGACTGTCAATAATCGTACATTTGTATCAAGCATTATGATGGTTAACTAATATGAATTGATAGAGCATAGAGCTTATCATAAATCCCCATATGTAGAAAAAGTAAAGTCTTTTTTTAAAATGGCACCTAATTTTTTTAGATTTTTATGAAAAAAAAATGAAAATAAAATAATATACTTTTTCTTATAAGAATTTCTGGGTTTCAGCTGTAAACGTGCTTAATATTTATCAAAATCTCAGTCTCAATGTTCTTAAAAACCAGGTCCTTATGTATTTTGTTTTCTTGCTTTTTTTGAAATCTTGAAAATTAATCTTGCAGAATTATTCCAATTGTTTATTTACAGAAAATAATCTCAATGAAATATTTCCAAAGTGTCGATTTGTGAAAATACAAAACCAAAAATTTTTGACATCACAAAAAAATTTCACATTGTTTCCACTTATTAAAGTTAATTGTTTTCAACTTATTAAAGTTCGATATGACAAGGATTTTGTGGACAAAATTTTAAAGAAATTTCTTTAATTCTAGACAATATGTCAGTAAATGTTTTGTGTTTTTTTAAGCAACAATTTTTTAATTATTTTGTGAAGTGATCCTCTCAAGGAAAAATTTGTTTCTGACCGATCACTGGACAATTTCATTTGCCTGAAAAAATACCAAGATGGTAACTCTCTGAATACGAAATTTAAGAATTAGGATATCATCCTTTTAGTCAACCTTATATTTTGAAATTTTTGATAATTTTTTTAACCAAATTCAATCTATGGTAGAGGCTTAAAATTTAACACAAATAAGCAAGAACATTCCAAGAAAGGTTTAGAGTCCAACTTTTCCACCAACTCAAATTAGTATCCTAATTCTGAAATCACAAATGTGTAAAATGTGAGTTATAAATACTTCCTAAGCTACCCTCACATGAAAAAAAAATTAACAACTTAAGGCAAGGTCAACTCAACTACTATTTTAAAACCACAGTCAGTAAGCCTGGCTAATGTTATTTTCACAGATGTTGTTTAAAAAACAAGGTACACTCAATAAGTGGAGACACAGGATATATACCAGCAACATCCCCAATTTTGGTAAACAGCTTGAAATTTCACGGTTGTTTGGAACAAGTCAGTCAGTCAAATAGTTAGCTACTCATATCATATTCAAAGCTAGCTAATACCTAGCTCATTTACCACCAAGAAATAATAAACAAAAGCATTAGAACGACCCAATGATACATGCTATTATCCCATATTATCACCAAATGTTAATAACAATCTGTATGACAAATTAATTTTGCAAATATTGCAAGTAAACAAACGATATCTGCACTACTTCGCTGCAAACTAAAATTTTGCTCATAACTAATCTCGTTTTCATGTTATTCTGCATTTTGAGTATGCATATTTCGCGGAACCAAATGGATATGGAAATAGGTCTATTGAATTACAGAAGCTAAATAGATGTCTAGAAGTATGTTACATTTTTCATTTTTAGTGAGAGTAGTGTCTGTATGACTTGTAGAAGAATTTCGCGCCAAAAACGGTAAACTTTGTTCCCAAGGGCTGTTTCTTCGCTATTTGACAGTAAGACATGTTTAAAGATGTATTTTAATTGGATACAAGTGTTAAAGTCGCAAAAAATTTCTTGTCGGCTTTCAAGATTCTATTTTTTGTGTTCTCTCGCTTAACATTTATTTTATGAAAGCCACAAAATAATTTTACATATCATCCGTCGATAGAAAATATAGAAGAAATATTTACTGCACCTTGAAAACTTTTCTTTCAGTTCTGTATTTACAACACACTGCTACAAAACTTGATCGTCAGAGTCGTTCAAAAAAAACATTTTAAATGTTTTATAAACACAATATTTGGAATGTAAGGAATGTATATTTCTCTATCAAAGGTTCTCCTTCGCGAGTCTTGAATGTTTTAATGTCACCAATCCCCCAAAAGTTGCAAGTGGTATCAAATAAACTTTATATCAAAACTTTAGGCAAAAGCTACTTAAGATGAGGTGTTGTTTTGTGTTGTTTTATGGTTTCCTATTGTCTTGCGACAATTTCAAAGATAAAAAAACACCCACGGTGAAGACAAACGAAACCTTAAAATTAATCTAAATGTGGTTGTGTTATATGAGCATCATTAACATCTTTGACGTCAACGGAAACACGCTGTGTTGCAGTATGACCAGACATGCTAGGTAATGTCTGAAACACGTAACCTAATACCCAGTAACCCTGATGTTGATAACTTGATAACAGGCCTCTATAGCCGTAATAACATTCATTTCACGTATTAATTCTAGCGCAGGGGGAGGGGGTAAAAAAAGGGGGGGGGGCTAAAAAACTCCCTCCTCCAAAAACGATGAAGGAAACATGGTATTGTATTGAAACTTAGTACACATGTTGACTAAGTCATTGGAACATCATTGGGATAAAAAAAATGAATGACGTCATTCCGTCAGCGATGACGTCATCACACAAAAATAGAAAGATTGAATATATGACAAATTTGAAAAGCTAATTCAAGACATATAGTAAAAGAAAAAAACCCATAAACAAATAAATATGTTTAAAAAATCTATAAGTAATGCATAAAATGAATGTAAAACAATTTCTACAAAAAATTAAGTTTTTTTTTGATACCACCTGTTGACGGATGTCTCACCATGACAACAGGTGTGACGTCATATCAAAAAAATTTATACATTCATGGAGCTTATTAAATTGAGAGGGCGGGGCTTTTTTAGCCCCCATCGCCCGGCCCGAATAGGGTTAAACAAAGTTAACTGTTTTTGGCGCGAAATTTTTCTACTAAAATTTGTAACTAACAATCTTTACACTTCATACTAGCAAACATTGGTACGCTCAAATGTTAGTACAAACATGACACCCTAAAACCTGCGACAAAATAGAGTTCTTTATTACCACGCTTTTAATGCTGACATGCTGTGGTCGTTGTGCTTTGCTCAAATGTTAGTACAAACATGACACCCTAAAACCTGCGACAAAATAGAGTTCTTTATTACCACGCTTTTAATGCTGACATGCTGTGGTCGTTGTGCTTTGCTCTTTCTATTTTATGTCTTCACGTAACATGATCAAATAAGATATAAACAATGGTAGCCTGCAAGAATTAAACTAACGTTAACCTGCGTTAACCCACGTTAACCCATAATGGAAGTCAAGCTTCAGATAGACGGAAAATTTTCAATGTTTAAATAGAGTCAAGATTAAAGATAACTTAACTGCTACAGTGGGTAGCAATTAACACAAGCGGTCCCAAAATCGAACTTGACACGTATCGTTTCATGTTCAAAAGTAATTTACTAATAATATAACTTATCTAGTCGTAAATACATTAAGAAAGAAATAATAAAATAAAAGCTATATTTTTACAATCTACAATTGTTTACCCTAACGAAATTTTAATGTTGTCGACAAAAGAGAGAAAATCTGTAGCCATATTAAATTTTTGACTCATTAGATTTTATTGATACCACAGATGTTAACCTATTTTACCTGGGCTTGGGTGGAGGAAGGGGACAGTTTTGCTAGAGACTATAAAGTGTGAATCTATCCTTTCCGATCAACGTTCAGCATGAGCATAGGATTGATGTTATAGGGGGTTATCTAGTTGAGCGGGTGTTGTCTTACGTAGCTCAAATGGAAGCTTTAAATGCCATAGGCACCCCCTTCACAGGATCTTCATTGATAAAAGTATCACTCGGAATTAAGGGGCTATCCTGGAATAATAATATTAAAAAACAAAGTTTTAATTTCGTAGCTCCAGTTAAGACACGTTATTAAATGCACTCCAATCATTGCAAAAGTAAAATGTCTTGATTGTTGATCATGTCAGATAATGAAAGCATCTTCTTGGAAGTGTGAAGGCATTTTCCGCAAAAATACTGAATAAATAGAAGTTAACCTTGGATGTATCAAAAGTGCCAACAACGGAAGTCAAAATAATCCTGAACGACAGACTTGTGATGTATGTCAGTAGAGATTTATCAGTGCAACTGCTAACTTCAACCCATATTCTGTGTGCTGACACGCGGGAAAACTAAGGTAATATATCAGAGGTAAAAATTGCCAGTTTCTTTTTTCAATTTTAGACGAGATGTTGGAGATAATACCTCTGGCAGAATTTCGTGGTAACCAGAGACGTGTCGTAGTGAAAAGCTGTAAGTTAAAAAAAGATATATGCCATCGCCAGTTGCGGGTAGCTTTGCAAATATTGAGACTAGATTGGATTTGTTTCGATTAGTTTTGTAATTGTGGCTGGTTTTGGGTCATTCAATGTTTTTCATTGTAGCTAGTTTTCGATAATCATTTAAGAAGATATCCGTTTTCTTTTTTCTTCTTCTTTTCTATTGTTTTTCTAGTTTTAAATAAGGGCCGCGCTGCTTAGTCAAGCATTTACAGTAAATCTAACCAGTCTAATCTCGAAGTTGTTGCCTGCGTTAGAAATCTTTTCTATATACAGTGGTTGTGTTTTTAAATGCCCAAAGAAAACTAATCTAATTATCGATTGATCACTTTATGTGTCTATGGAGAGTACTTTTATACTTTTTATACTATACCTTTATAATCGCATTTTTCACATTTCCCATCGTTTTTTAATCAATTCGATTATCAGCCTTTTTTTGTGAACCGACGTTGTACAAATTATGTTCTGTCGTTTTAATTTATTTGTTTATACGATTATTACGTTGCTTTATTTACTTCGACACAATGGAATTCACTAACCAACTTGATAGAATTTTAAGCCATTTTTTAAAGACATAACCAAGTGAAATTAAAAAAGGTTGGAAGTTTCTGGGGATTCTCTTTTTTGTAAATGTCTTGTTTGTGTCCTTTTTCTATCCTCCTACTTCTGGTAATCAATTAATCTTAACACTTATGGTGAAGGGTCTCTTTAAGAGACAAGAGAGGAGTTGAACGTCCTCCACCATACCTTAGTTTAAAGGGGCGATTGTGGAAGTCCCATGAAATGCCACATAGTGATGGTGTCACTTTAAAAAACACCCAGTCCGGTCTGTGAACGGTTGGCGCTAGGAAGGGCATCCAGCTGTAAAACAATGCCAAAACTCTTTATTAATGGCCATAAGAATAGTTGATCAGACAAACTGCGTAAACGGGGCTGGAACTCTAAGGAGTGAAGGTGTCGCGCACGGTAGGACAGATGTCAGGTGTGAGCATCGTCAGACCGTTACCCAGCTATCACATCACAAGGTAGATAACACTAGGTTGAGGATGGCTAGTGTAAATGTTGGTACTCTGAGAGGTAGAGCAGGTGAAGTAGTTGAAATGTTAGAACGTAGATCTGTTGATATGTGTTGTGTTCAGGAAGTCAGGTGGAGAGGAGCTTCAGTGAGGTTTGTGGAAGGTAGGAGGGCAAGGTATAAGCTTTTTTGGATTGGTAATAGTGATGGATATGGATATGGAGGAGTTGGCATATTCGTTGCAGAGAAGTGGGTAGAAAAAGTAATAGATGTTATGCGTGTTAATAGTCGTATTATAGTGATAAAGTTTTTGATAGGTAATAGGATTGTCACTTTTCTGTCAGTTTATGCTCCACAGTGTGGACTCAGTGAGGAAGATAAAGATAAGTTTTGTGATGAGTTAATAGCAGTCACATCAAAGTTTGGAGACACTGAACTTGTCATGGTGGGCGGCGACTTTAATGGTCATGTTGGGAAGTCATCTGAAGGTTATAGAGGTGTGCATGGAGGCTATGGATTTGGGAGCAGAAATAAGGAAGGGGAGAGATTGCTTGAGTTTGGAATGGCAACGGACATGGTGGTTTGCAACACATCATTCAGTAAGAGACCGAGTAGGCTGATAACATATGAGTCAGGTGGTTGTAAGACACAGATAGATTACTTCCTGGTTAGAAAGTCAGACAAGAAAGTAGTGAAGGACGTGAAAGTTATATCGGGGGAAGAGTGTGTTTCCCAGCATAGGTTGCTGGTTTGTGATATTATCTTGAAGAGTGTTAAAGAAGCCAAGGGAAAGTACAGGCCCCGTCGAAAAGTCTGGAAGCTGAAGGAAGAGATTGTAGCAAGACAATTTAGTGCAAAAGTTCAGCAGTTAGCCCACAATGGTCAATGTGATAGTGACAATGTTGAAAGTACTTGGACTACTTTGAAGAATTGTCTTCTAGAAGCTTCTGATGATACCTGTGGGTGGACGAAAGGACCAGCTAGACATAGACAGACCTGGTGGTGGAATAATGAGGTTGACCAGTGTATAAAGGAAAAGAGGAAACTTTGGAAAGAGTGGAAGTCAGGTGGTAGTAAAAATATTTACTTAGAAGCTAAGCGTCGTGCTCGTACAGCAGTGTATAAGGCAAAATCAGAAGCAGAGAGAAACAGATTTGCAGATGTGTTAAGAAGGGAAGACCAGCGCAATGAGGTATTCAAGATAGCAAAGCAAATGAAGAAGACTAATCAAGATGTTGTAGGTGAGAAGTGTATACGTAATGACGAAGGTGTTTTGGCTAGCACAGAGGAGGAGAAAAGGGTAGCTTGGAAGAATTATTATCAGAGGTTGCTTAACACTGAGTTTGATTGGGATGAGGATAATTTGTCTGATGATGATGTTGTAGAAGGGCCAGCTATGCAGATCAAGACAGAATGGGTAGTGGAGGCTATTAGGAAATTGAAGATTGGCAAGGCTGCAGGAGTATCAGGTATTGTTGCAGAGATGGTAAAAGCATCTGGATATATTGGAGTTGAGCTTATTACAAGTCTTGCTAATCAGATTATAAAGGATGGTGCTATTCCGAGTGAGTGGCAGTCAAGTGTAATAGTGAATTGTTTCAAGGGCAAGGGTGATGCATTAGAAAGAGGTAACTATAGAGGTTTGAAGTTGGTTGATCAAGTAATGAAAGTTATTGAAAGAGTGATTAATAAGTTACTTAGAGAAAGAATTGATATAGATAAGATGCAATTTGGTTTTGTTCCAGGGCGTGGCACTACAGATGCAATATTTTTACTCGGACAGCTTCAGGAAAAGTATTTAGGAAAGAGAAAGAATCTCTATTTTGCCTTTGTAGATTTAGAGAAAGCTTTTGATAGAGTGCCACGTAAAGTTATTTGGTGGGCTATGAGAAAATTAGGTGTGGATGAGTGGCTAGTTACGATGGTACAGTCTATGTACAGCAATGCTAGAAGTCGTGTCAGGATTAAAGATTTACTTAGTGATGAATTTAGTGTAAATGTTGGTGTACATCAGGGTTCTGTACTTAGTCCTTTGTTGTTTGTTCTAGTCTTAGAAGCGCTGTCGATGGAGTTCAGAACAGGTTGTCCATGGGAGTTATTGTATGCAGATGATTTGGTTCTCATAGCAGGGTCGATGGAAGAATTAGTTGAAAAGTTTGAGAAGTGGAAGAAAGGACTAGAAGAGAAAGGGCTAAAGGTAAACACAGCAAAGTCTAAAGTCATGATTAGTAGCATTGCAGCCAAGTGTGACCTTGTAGTTGGAAAGTGGCCTTGTGGAGTTTGCAGGAAAGGGGTTGGTAGTAACTCAATTTTTTGTCAGACTTGCAAGCATTGGGTACATAAGAAGTGCAGTAGTATTAGTGGAAGGTTAAGAGCTGACATTCAGTTTGCATGCAAGCGTTGCAAAGGTGAGATTATAGAGAATGAAGTATTTCCAGCTTTAATGATGTACAACAGTGGCTCGTTAGAGATAGTTGAGAACTTCTGTTACTTAGGTGATATGTTGGGCAGTGAAGGGGGTGTTGGAAGAAGTGTTACTTGCAGGATAGGTTCTGCTTGGAAAAAGTTCAGAGAGTTACTTCCTTTGTTGACTAGCAGAGTCCTGTCAATTGAGGTAAAAGGTAGGTTGTATGAGGCCTGTGTAAGAAGTGTTATGTTGTACGGTAGTGAGACATGGGCAGTGAAGCAGAAAGATCTTGACCGTTTAGAAAGGAATGATATGAGAATGGTTAGGTGGATGTGTAACGCCAGTCTGAGAGACAGAAAGAGTTCAGATGAGCTAAGAAGCAGGCTAAGTCTCCGTAGAATTAAAGATGTTATCCAGATAAAAAGATTGGATTGGCTGGGGCACTTGGAAAGAATGGAGGAGGATAATTGGGTAAGAAAGTGTAGAGACTTGATAGTTCCTGGGGCAAAGCCCAGAGGCAGACCGAGAAAGACTTGGCAGGAGGTTATAAGGACAGACTTGATACAGAGGAAGTTGAGTTTAGATCTAACACAGTCTAGATCAGATTGGAAGAGGGTCATTAATATACCCCGTCCAACCCATGCTAGCATGGAAAACGGACGTTAATCCGAGAATGATGATGATGATGATGACTTATCTTAAATAACACTTGCAAATCTATTGACCGAAAAAGCCCGTACGGCAAAAGCCGTGTCAATTTATTATTTTTATTGTTCAATTTCATTAACGTTTCCGTAATAAACAGTTAAAAGTACCTAACATTTCAGCCTTGTGTTCCTTATACTCCTTTATCATATAATGTCTAACCACGCTTCCATGTTAGTCGCACCATCAACTGCCAAATAGAGGTGAATTTTATTAAATGCCCAGGATGTGTTTTTCTAGTAGCTTTATAACGATACCATATCGGTATAAAGCTACTAGAAAAACACAGTACCTATTATCAATATTATTCATCAAAAATAGCCTCTTCAGTTTCTAAAAGAACTGTTATCAATGAGGAGTCTGCAAAGGCGGTACTAGTTCATTTAAAACTTCCATTTGAGCTATGGAAGGCGTGCAAGCACAACAGCCGTTTAACTAGACAAACGCCTAAGATAAAAATCTTTTTCTCATATGTTAAACGTTGAGCAGAAAGGATCGATTTACGCTTTTGTGGTGTCTTGCATGACTCCGCCGGGATTAAACCCAAGACCTTCCGCACTGGACGCGAACGTTCTACCACAAGGCCACCAGTCAGTTCATGTTACTTTGAGAAATATATTTCCCCAACTTCGTTTTCAGGCCACTTAGCCTTTCCGTGATAACAGCTATAGGATTGGACCCTGGGAAGTAGGATGAATTTTTTTTCTGTCCAAATCTTCAGCTAAACTAGTTTGTAGGCGTCTATAAGAACGGTGTACTTAGAATTGGAGTGTGTTATTTACGGTGGGAAGTTTAGCATATAATATCAGTCTTTTATTTGCAGAAGCTGAAAGAAAGGACCCCGTGTAATCACTCTATTTAATCAAAGCAAATAAATCCTTTTGTGTGTGTTTTAAATCTTCTTTCGCAGTTATAACAGAATATAATTTACTTTACGATTTATCAAGCTTTGGATCAATAGCTTACCGACTTTCCTATTGGTTTGAAAGCAACAAACTTCGAATATATGACAGTTCATAAAACAGCTAAAAACCTACACACAGAATAGTTAAACAACTTTTCTTTAAATAGCTCGTGTAGTCGACAACTATTAATCACTCCGAACTTGAACGTGACTTAAGTTTAACATAGCTATCACATAAAATGACAACGACAGTCTTTTTTATTAACTAATCAAATTTTTGATATTAGACATAAAGGAGTGGCTATATGTTTAAAGCTTGGAACAAAGACTAATGTTTTTTAACATGAGAGTAGAGTTTTTATGTATCTTGTTTATCTGCGTAGCTGGTAATGACAGTAGAGAGAAACCAGGTAGTGTTATACACACAAAACATAGAACTGATAACAAACATAGTAAGTATTATTGTCTTTGATTTTAATTATTTTTTTCCATAGTTTGTATCTATCCTCCTCAACAGAATTCTTAGTTTGTTTTACATGTTAGGTGCTGCCCTGATATAAGAAAGCTAAGAGCCCCTGAGAATGAAGTTGAGTTGGTATCGTTTTTAATGATTTTCCTCGAGAAAAATAGTTTCCGCGAAAATTAATTATCTTGGTAATTGAAATTGATTTCTCTTGTTTATCGGCATATTAAGCTCATACAAATTTATGATAATAACCGCTGGATGAGTAAAAATGTATTTTTTATTCTCATATCTTAGATTGCGTAGGCTGGCTTCACATAAAAGAAAACTGTTATAAAATTTACACGGATGAGAAATATTTCTCATCAGCTGAAAATATCTGTTTAAGAGAAAAAGCACACGTGGTGTCAATTTCAAATGTCGTTGAAAATAACCATATAAGTGAAATTACTAATGGCGCTGAAATTTGGATAGGACTTAAAAAACAAATATCGAAATTTACTTGGCTTGATGGATATTCTAATTTTCGAAACTGGGTGTTTCTCAGACCTATGAACAAGGGAATATGTGTAAAGATGATTTCCGGTGGATGTTGGGTTGATACGTCCTGCTTTGAAATGCTTCCCTTTGTCTGTAAAAAAAGTAAGTGGAAAATATTGCAGAATTTGACATACAAATATCGTTTCCACAAATCCAATTTTGTTACAGCAAACAACTAAATAACCTAACGTCATAGCACTTATGTCATTTCCCTAAAGGTTACTTCCATTACGTCATAGATAAGTTTGACTTTAACTAAGTCAAAATCTCTTAATCTTTTTGGACTGCTGACATATTATCCTTTAAAAATAAAAATAAGTAGCCGTACAAAGTAAGAATTTGTGGTTACACTTATAATTACATCAGCTGTTCTATGACCATGTTTTTTTTAGAGATAAAGTACCCTGTCGATACAGAAAGCATGCATTTAGCTGTGATTATCATAGCTCCATCAATCCTTCTCAGTATAATGTTACTTATCATCATTCCTATGTTTATAAACAGTTATCGACGCGAAGCTATCGTGATGAAAAAGATGCATGATATAGAGATAATTAATGAGGTAATAGCGCGCCGTAATGAAGCAGATCGTACGCTTTTCGCAGATGAAAAAACAATAATCCAGTCCAATAAAGGTAGTCCTGATTGCAGTATTAAAACTAACGGAACATCTGAGGATTCAAATGAGATTATATATGAAGACAATAAACAAATCGATGATATTTTAAATTCATATCATAATATCTTCTATATTCACGACGAAGAGTCGTCTACCGAGTTTGGACCGAACTCATTATCGGACAGAGAATGCAATGCTCATGGAATGACTCGAGATTTTGACGAGACGGAAGGAGAAATTAAAACTGTAGTTAGAAACGGTATGATTAAAAATGCTCATCAATATATTTATGATTCTGATCTCGAAAGAAGCTATAAAGCGGAAGTTATAGAAGATTATATTCAGATATCTGTTGTATAAATAATAAGTTGACATTGTTGCCTTGAATTTCCGACCTATTGTCATAATGCTACTTCCGAATTTATATTGGTTTATATATTGGTAAAGACATTTTCCGATAGCTTCTTTCTTAGTCATGTAACTTTTATTTATAATAGCCTAGTCGGTGGACCATCTCCCTAAGTCTCCCGTCCTTTATGTACCGCGTTTCGCGAGTCTTGCTATTTGCAGTACGATGTTGCGCGATGTCAGAAAAGCAATGCTTATTATTGAAGAGACTAGCCGGAGACTAACCGTGAAGCCACAAGTAAATGTATGACCACAAGCTAGGTCGACAGCTTGAAAGAGCCTTAAACTGTGCCATACATCCGGAGGGAGCGCTTTAGTACAGGTTTACAGCATGTAAACCGATTGCAGCGCACAAATCATCAAAATGTTGCAAGTGTAATAGATTTTTTGAAAAATAACTTTCCTGCAACTGTAACCGAACTGTAACGGTTTTACAACCTTTTGTCAATCCGTCATAGCAAAGATAGCTAGACAACTTTTTTATTTCAATTTGCTGAATAAGATCGTGGGAAAGTTCAAAAAAATTAACGAGTTTGCTAAATTTATTGCTAGTTCAAATGAAAATACATCGTAAAGCCTGGTAATACAAAATTAATCGTGGGTAAAAAGGTTAATCGAAAATGTTCTCATCAATAAACTTTGACTTATTGTAAACTAAACTAAGACTTACTTTACAGCAAAAGGTTTTATTTGCACTGTATTTGGCTACTCTCATTTATTAGCTAGCTAGCTAGCTAGCTAAAAATAGCCAAAACCCCCATGTGAATAAAAATCGGATAGGCGAAGACAACAGAAAAATAAATAATGTTGCCTAGGATAAAAACGCTCTTATATAACACTAAACAAAAGCCTCAAAAAATAGCAATAAACCAAGTTAGCTAGCTATCTGAGTATAGGATGCTACCTCAAAATCGTTCGTGGCGGGAATCTCAAAATTGATTTAAGATTTATACATGGCTAGAAATGTGACAATATATTTATCTTAAAATGTTAAAACGTATGCAGGAAAGAAATATTACAAAAATAAAAAACTTTCAGAAGAAAAGGGTCAAACAGACCTACAAACCTAACACTGACCACGACCACGATTTGGTTGCTTCAATCATCTTGCTAAATTTCAGACTGTTTTTTGTCATTTGCCGGAGCGTAAAAAAAGTAAAAGTGCTGAGGGGATAATAAAATCATGCAAGAATAATTTCACAATAGAAAAACACGAGCAAAAAGGCTTGCTGATTGGTTAGTTTATTTAGAAATTTGCAGCTCCTCAAATTCGCTGAAAGTAGGAAATAAAATGAAACATTTTCCGTATGGTATGAAAATAGTCCGTATTTTCGCATTTCCGCAACACGACGTTTTTTACGCACGCGAACAGACAGCAGAAGACGGTTATTATTAAGGAGACTAGCCGGGGTACTCGGCATCGAAACACAGGGTTAAACCACAAGTAAATGTGTTACTCAGCATTGAACACCCGGGGACCGATTAATAAGAACAGTAAACCGTGTCACACATTCAGGTGGAGCGCTTTACTGCAAGTATGCAGTATGTGGAAAATTGAATAAAGCGCACACAACATTATGATGTAACATATCTTTGAACAAATAACTCTCTTTCACTTTAACTAAATAAACCCCAGTTTACAACCTGATGTTACCCTGTTGTAACAAAAACAGTCGGTCAGCGTTTTTTTATTTTGCAGAATAACTTGCTTGCGAAAGTTCAAAACGTAATCATGACAACGGGCTGAGCGCTCAGTGTATATATACAGGTTAACCGTATCACCGATCTGCATCGGCACAATACCCTGTTCCAAAAAACTTCGTCGCAACTTTGTTGTTACCACCGGGTGGATTGCTTAGTACAGTTAAACCGTGTTGCAAATGAATGGAGGTGTAACACCCTTTTTCAAAATAACTTTATCACAAGTAACTTCGGTTTAAACAAAAACACGGAAAACAGCCCGTCGTCACACCTTCCAGCTAAAAAATTAATCAGCAATTTTATTCTGCTGAATAAGTTTTCATGACAGCAATAAAAGGTGTAATTAACTGCCTAATAGTATTTAGCACAAGCGGTATTAACAAATTTGTTGTAGCCAAGCTGCATTTGACTAATTTTACTTTTCAGCCAGAGATATAGTAAAGGAGCTAGCTTGATAGACACAGCCCCAACATAAAAATAATTAATGCTTGAAATTAAGGATCGCCCGTCCTTAATATATCGCATTTCGTGTTTCACACTGTGTTAAGGCGGGTTCACACTTCATTTGCCGCAGTCGCACGAATAAGCGACCATGAATCTGCACATGCGCAATATTTATTTTTAGCATACTACGTAATTTTCTCTCATTCGCCAGTATTCGTCGCAGTAGTTGGAATAAGTTCAACTACCACGGCGAATGGGAATTTATCAACCAATCAGATTTCGAAATGCAATTCCAAAACGAGGTTTGGAATTTCAAAATGAAAACAAAGTTGATGAGAAAGAAAAGTTTAACTTTTTGTGTGCAATATTTAATGTAAACAATGAATATCTTATTATTGAGTATAATATTAAGTATGATAAATTAAAAAAGGGCTATAATGTGCTAAAATGGAGTAAAGTAAACTAACTGGTTGTACCAAACTAAAAATCAATGTCTCATTTGTTATCTGCAATCTAATTCTTCGCGCTAGTGTGAACTGCATTCTTTCATTCGCAACGAATAGATTCTCCTTTTTCGAACGACTACGACGAATGACTGTGAACCCACCTTTAAACATAGGAGAATAACCCCAGTAGATGTTGGCTGTAATAAACATTTCCTCCAAGGAAAAACACACACGTACAAACAGATAATCGAGACTGTCATTTCTAATACCTTTATGCTCATTTAGTTTTTCATTGCCTAGAAGTTCATAATAAGTAGTCAACACAATTGGAAATTAGCATGTGTAAAATTCATATAAAAAATTGTACTTTTGGGAAATATTTAAATAACTTTTTGAAAAATTGTGTATAAAGATTGTATGTAACTAACTTTTGTATATTCTGAAGATGACTTTGGTTGTAATCAACATAATTGGCTCAAAAAAATTACCCGTTTTAGGCAAGTATTTTGGTCAGATCGGATATCTTCATAATTAACCAGATGTTGACAGTATACATTGAAAATATCATTTCTTAAATTTTTATAGATTAGCAGGACGTACTTTATATTTTTATTACTTGACTAGTACTTTATTACCTGATTTAAATAGGAGAAAAAAACCCAGATAACCCAGAACAGCTTTTAGTTAGGAGGTGGAAAGTAAGTAGGATGATATTCTACCTTTCACATGTTTGCAACGTGTGGTGATCGGTCTAATATGCTAGGACAAAACTGAATTTTCTTATCTTTGTCAAGGTGTATCGTCAGAGAGTGCTTTTATGAAAGAAAAAAAAAGCTTGCACGCTCAACTTTTTTGATTTAGGTGTCCATACAAGACGTCTTAAAAGAGAGTACCTTTTTATATTAAGAAAATTATAACTGCATATTCATCTACGCTTAACAGCATATTTTTAAACATTTTTAGGCGGCATTTACATGAAGGTTTCACTTCGCCCGAAGTCAAAATTCAATACTTCTATGCGCTATGAAAACACTGGTACTGTTTACATGAACAAGGCGAAGTGAGTTTCACTTCGGCCTGATTTTCACTTCGCTCGACAATTCATCATGTAAACAGACCGTAGTGAAAAAGAAAGTCACTGCGCATGTTCAAATAAACATTGAGCATGCGCAATTAAATGTCAACAAATCTTTTTAGCGAAATACAGCCCTTTAACACGGACCACCCCTGAAGTGAATATCTACTGCTACCCGAAGTGAAATGCCATGTAAACACTAACGTTTTTCACTGCGGCGTGAAATTCACTTCGGGTAAATTTCACTTCGGGCTTCATGTAACCCAAAAGCGGAAAAGAAATTAAGCCCCGCTAACCCCGACTGGAAGCCTAGTGGTAGAGCGTTCGCTTCCAGTACTGAAGGTGTTGCGTTCAAACTCAGGCCGAGTCATGCCAGAGACTATAAAAGTGTGAACCTATCCTTTCTGCTTAGCGCTCAACTTCTGGTTGAAAAAATCTACATTTGTCTTTATTCAGTGGTAATCCTGAGTTTTTTAATGTTTCAAGTACCTTTGCTAAATTATTCAAATGATAGTCCTCATTCACTTCCTATACTAATATATCGTCAATTTTAACAACAGTTATCGGTATCTTTTTTAGTTCGTTTTCTACTTTTCGTTGAAAAATTGCGCTCGCCGGCGTAACGTCGTACGACATCCTAGTAACCTCTTTTAGTCCTGTTAACGTATTGATAACAAGGTACTTTCGACTTTCTTCTTCTAATTCAATTTGGAGATACGCGGTTTTCAAGTCGAATTTCGAAAAGTATTTACATCCTTGCAATTTTGCAAGTAGCTCATCCGCGCTGAGTAAAGAGTAGTGGTCTGATTCAATGTATGAATTTACGTATTATTGTAGTCAACACATTTGTAAATGTTTCCGTCTGGTTTGGGAACTATTATGATGGGGCTTGCCCACTCAGAATCTTTGACAGGTTTTATAATTCCCTCCTTCAGAGCAAAAGGCACGCGAGCTTTGACAAATTTTGGGGATGTTCTTGACCTTACGTTTAGTTTTACCTGAACATTGTTCATTTTCGCCAGATTGGAAGAAAAAAGTTCAGTATAGTTTTTTAAAACTTTGTTTACATTGTGCCAATTTAATTTCAGACGTGTTAACAAATCACGTCCTACTAGGGAGATTCCCTCGCCTTTTATTACGTCTATGTACACGCCACGATGCATTTCACCGCTTTATTACCCGGGTAAAAGGGCGGCATCGATATTTTCGAAAATCGAGCAATGTGATTGGTTAGAACTTACGTCATAGCGGGCAATATTCCACGGTATTGCCCGCTACCATAGCAACCGTGTTTAAAGTTTAAATATGGTAGCATTAAATGAAAATAAACACGGAAAAAAGCAAACAAAACGCGAAACAGAAGTGAAACTTACTTTTATCTTTTAAAGAATTCTAAGTTGTGGCTACAATAAAAACCTGTAATGTTTACACGATATTCGATTTGAAAATGTTTTTATTTCGAATTCACGTTTCATATGGGCATAGTTTCTATAAAGACGTGGTTTCTACATCCTGCTTATAATGTTATATTTTTTGTCGTAAAATACAGTACCCGGATGATAATCCATATAATAACTGTTTATTTCGGGCAATACCTTCGAATATTGACCTCATAAACAGTTATTATAGGGTTATTATTCTCAACCGCAACGGAATCTGCACCAATAGACGCGCCTCCTTCCTCAAACATCACATATGGGAAATTTATAAGAAACATGTCCGAAATAGCCTCACCGTTTATATGAACTATTAAGGAAAAACAATGTCTGGAAATGATACGACAAAAAACGTTTCAACAGTTAAGGGCACAGTTTGCTCAAGCGCCCGTTCTACGTCTTTACAATCCAGACTTACCATTGAAACTAGCACGCGATGCATCTTCCTATGGCGTTGAGGCTGTCTTGTCGCAGATATATCCTGACAAGTCAGAACATCATTTCGCATATGCAAGCCGAGCTTTGAATCAGCATGAGAAAATGTACCCACAGGTGGACAAAGGTGTGTCAATTATTTTCGGTTTGAAAAAATTCCACCAGTTTTTATACGGGAGACATTTTGTATTATCTACTAGCTTTAAAACACATATTTGATCCTAGATCACCTATTCCAACGCTAGCTGCGTCAAGATTAGTGCGCTTGTCTGTTATTTGTAACGCGTATTATTATAGCTATATCTTTCGACACGTTACGATAGACTGTTCCCTGTCTTTATTTAAAGAACTGTCATGGTAAAGTTCTTTTTTTAAGTAATCAAACAAATGTGCAGCATAAAGTATACGTGCACTCTCTACCCTATGTGGCACCGTTTGAACGCAATGTGGCTCTTGGGTTACCAAGCTAGTCTTACGTAATACGTCTGTCTGTCTGTAACGCCAAAAGTGAATGTCTTTATTTTTATTTCGCAATGAATGTTAATTCCTTGCTACATTACAGTGCTTAAACCTTTTACATAATAACTTTTGTCATTTCCCCCGCAGACGAGCGCATCGACGCGAGGATGCCTTATAGTGAGTCGTGCATGAGAACCCAGGTTGAAATCTCGAGCATTTTTCGTGTTGTGTCGTCGTCAGTCACATCCTGTACTGTGGAGTGTCGCGCACTCTCCTTCTTATCTCGCTCACAAACAACATGAACAAACAACATGAACTTTGATATACAACAAATTAACCATTTTACTGTAATCATCTTAATAAAACAGACTGACAACTACAATTATTTCTTGTGAAACCATCGCCTTGCCCTTAAACAAGCTTGATGATGATAATATCTTTCAGAGTGGCGTCATCTTCATAATGTTAAATATTTTGGAGATTCTAGAAAAATTTAGAAAGTTTAGTGGCCAAATTTTAGGAGAAAACACTAAAGGCTAAAATACACGGTAAGTTTAAACGGACCGTTTAGTTGTAAGAAAAAACTGATAAGTTTAGTTGCAGGAAATACACCTGTCTACACGTTAAGTTAAAATGTATAAATTTTTAAAAAAAAAATTTTCACAATAAATAGCCAATAAAGAGCACGTATGTCTTCAATTGCGGTTATTGCTATAGCAGCAGAAGGGATAATGGTAGAAGAAAAAAGCGGACTAGCACTGGTTGTGATTAGAAACCAAAAAACATGCTCAAATCAACAATAGCTCATTAATAATTCTGTTAATTTCAATACAAAAAACCTAGCAAAAGTTGAACATGTCCATCTTTTAAAAAAACTTATAAAACCGAAAAAAGTTGTACATCTTTCCTGTTTACACGGCAAGTTTTTTTATCTTACATTTAAACCGTCCGTTTAAAATTATCGTGTATTTTAGCCTTAAGGATGAGGTGAAAAACAGCACTTAGAATCTGTTCTATCTTACTTCGCAAGATTTGAAACATGACATTTCTAAACTTTTTACTGTTTTCAACATTGAAGCTTGTGAGTTCAAAAAATCTTTCGATAAGCTACAAGGAAAGTAAAAAACATCATAAAAACAAGAGTGTTAGTCCTTGTTAACAAACACTCTCAATTTACTCAGAAGATAAAAATAGACATCATTGTCAAGTATTTAACACATAACACTAAATTTTGACATACATTATTTTAAAGCATTCCACTATTTTTTTGATTTTCCTACTGTTATTATTGTCAAAAATTCAGGGTTTTCCAAGATTGCTTTAAAATACAGGGCTTTTCCAAACTTTTTTTTAATTGGAGGCAATCCTGTATGATTGCAATTCCAAATTTTAATTGCAATAGTGTTTTAATTTTCTAAAAGAGTATGCCAGAGTGATAAAAACTATCTAAGTTCTTCCATTAAATCGTAATGTTTGGAACTAAAAATCACTCTTCCGCTTCTTCCTCTTAAAACATCTGCACACATTTGATGAGCAGTTGCATAAGATAAACTTCCTATTTTAATTGGACAATTGGATACAGAATCAGGAATATTTTAATTATTATTTTTTTGTTCAAGACACAGCATTTCCTGGACTACTAAAATGACATGAATTGGCAATGCAGCAAGAGCGGAGTACCGTAATAGTACAATGGTACAATGGAAATTTTGATGCTGCATACAAAATGCCTTAATTTGTATTTCTCTGGTTGTATGGTTCCTTTGTCGTTTATGTTCCTACATGAAGAGGTTCTTTAACCTTCTTTAAATAAGCATTCAGGTTATTCATCGATGCATCGTTAAAATGTTTTTAATCAAAGTCTATTGAGCCAAACGCTGGCATGCTGCTTAGCCTGCCGCCACTTTACTATAACCTGCAGAGAAACAAAGATATACCTATTTTTTCTACAGATTACCTTCTAGATTTTCACTTTTGCGTTTAATATACTTTTAGGTCGCTTTTAGTTATGCCTAAAGTTATCCAAGAAAAGTTCATGAAATGCTCTGAAATGCCTTTTGTGGTTTTATTTTTCATCAAAGTTAGTCAAAAAGCATTAATAAAAAAAAAGTTACTTTGGATTGTGTCAAACCCTATCAGGCTAGGCGGTCGACAAAAAGTTTTGGTTTAATTGAATTTATATATGATCACTCAGATGTAAATCACGAGTGTAAAATGTTGCGACATATGTTTTCATGGAAGAGATTATTCCTGGATTACTATTTCCAAGCATCTTTCATTGGTTTAGCTCCGCAAAATTTTTCGAAAAATGAAATTCTAAACGCATAAAAACGTTGTATTACCTTGGATAGTTCTGTCTTACTTGTGGTATGATTTGAAAAGACCCGACTTTTGGCGGTCGCCCTACTTTGTGTAAAACAACAAGCCGTTACAAAGGAGATAAATACTGCTAAGATATTTAGCTATAACAATTTTTCAAAAACGGCCATTATATAGGTTTAGCTTAAACAGCCTCTTCACCTGATTTTTATAATCCAACTTGCTGAAATGAAGTACGGTCTACAATTTGGCATTTGTTAGAAAGGATCACTGTTTCAGAAAACTTTACTCTGAGCACATAGCAACTTCGTCCGTTGTGCTTTTTTCTTCGTTATTGACAGATCTGCTTCCGTTGAGTGTATAATATTAAGTTTAATCGCGTGTAGAAAATTCAATTACTCTATTCGTTTTAAATGAAAGCAATCTTATCCTCAATTCAGAAAAAACGTTTTAAAAGGTCTGTGAATGATAATTGCTTTGCCCACAGTCACCAAATTAAATGTAAACTTTAAACAAGTTGATACACTTTCACTTTACTACTTCAGTATAGCTTCTTTTTAAAAAATGTGTCACTCTTGTTTTAGCTTTAGCCAAATATTCTGATTTTGTATTCACGAAAGATAAAATTGAAAAATAAACTAATACAACTATTGTCTATTTTTTTTCTTCATTTCTCTTTTCTTTCCAAAAAAACATTCTCTAAAAATTCTAGTCATAACGCTTGACAGAGTTAGGATAGTATTTTAAATAAATGGATAATATTTTAAATAAATGGATAATATTTTAAATAAATGGATAATATTTTAAATAAATGGATAATATTTTAAATAAATGGATAATATTTTAAATAAATGAATAATATTTAAATAAATGAATAATATTTTAAATAAATGAATAATATTTTAAATAAATGGATAATATTTTAAATAAATGAATAATATTTAAATAAATGGATAATATTTTAAATACATGGATGATATTTTAAATAAATGAATAATGTTTCAAATAAATGGATAATATTTTAAATAAATAGGTAATATTTTAAATAAGTGAATAATATTTTAAATAAATTAAAAATATTATCAATAATAAATAAAGTTTAATGAACATAATGATAAAGTGAAAGAGTTTTAGAGCAATTTTCTGAGACTAAAAACAAGTTACGTGGCTATAACGTTTTGAACTACTTCCATTTATTTTCCCTTTTCGTTGCTAAATTAATGTTTCAGGCTTCATTCCGTTCCAGGCTTCCTTCCCAATTTAGGTTTTGTGCTTTCCTTCGCAACTTGTTTGTCATCATCGCCATCATCGTCATCCACTTCTCCATCGTTACTATTTTCATCAGGCAACTCTTATTTTACTTCTTCCTTTTCATGATCGTCGTCGCTTACTGCGTCTTGTTTATTTTTCTCAACTTCTTTTTCCAGTTTTTCTTCAGCGTGCTGCCACTCCAGATAAAATATTTCAAAAATAAATTCAAGATTAATTTCAACACCGCTTATCTGTCGCGATGGAAGTATCTTAAGTGTTTAGTGTGAAGGATAAGATAATGCTGGATAAATTTCGAATGGTAAAATACTTGTGAGGTCTGCTAAAATATATTTGCGGTTTTCTTTCTTACAAGATTAGATTGTACAAAATTTGTGATCAGCAAAGGAATTTGCTTAAAAAGTATCAGATCTGCAAGATTAATCGACCATTTTCTTTTACACCTAAGGTAATAGAAAACTTTAAGTGAGCATATACACATGTTTACCCATGGAGAAAAAACAGCAGGAGAAGCAAACTTCTTTAGTACACGATTTTTTTATAAGCAACTCGTTTATAAGGAAGTTAAATACATCTACGAATAATTCGGGCGGATTTTCATTCCCTAGGTCTGTAATAGGTAGAGGGTAACAAGGGTTGAGGAAGGGCTATGTTTTTCGTTAAAATCGTGTTATTAGATCTCGTTTAAAACAAAATGCCTTTTATTTATTCTGACATCTTTTTTGGAAAGTAATGTCACATGTACACTTGTACTCATGTTTTAAAAACTTTTATTGAGGTGTAAATATTTTATTTACCTTTTTTTTATTATTATTATTTTTTTAATATTTTAATTTTTACCAAGATATCGTTTTAAAGACAAAATTTTAACAAAAAATAAGGTTGGTGGGGAGTATATCTAATGACGCTTTTTAAACATTAAGATAATAGCCATTAAGAAATAAATTACCTGTTGATATCTGGCACGACATTTGATTCATTGAACTTTTAACCTTTGTCTTAAATAACACAGCTTTTGTCTTAAAATGTGAGAAAAATCCACCTTGAATATCCTTTAAATTATCTTCAACTCCATATCCTAAGATGCGTTTGCTTTCACCATCTCCATAACAGAGCAGCAAGTCAATTGATTCTGGAACAAGTATTGATGCAATATCATACTTGCATTTTCGGAAAAACTTCCTTCATATACTATGTGTGTATCTACGCCATTTTTTCTTTCATCCGGTATTGATTGAAGACATATTCCCTCTAAATTAGGCTTGCTGCAGTATTGTACCAGGTTACTTCCATCATTAGGATCAACATCGTTATTGAGTATTGTAACACTTTTCCAGTATTTTGAACACATTTTCAAATTATTGACAAAATACGGTCCCACAATGGTGACGGAATGACTGGCTTTTGTACTTTTCAACTTGATTTTGATATTATCTGGTACCCAGATTGACCGTAGCTTGCTTTTTGTAATATCGACTTTATGAATATTATTTAACTGAATCACTTCGTTGGTTTGGTACCATCTACCACTTGGTAAGACATTATCGCACCAATTGTGTACTAGGAAAAAGAAAGAAAATATTTTTGTCTGGCACAATTCACGCTTCTTTTTTCAAGTAACACGAGGCTTAAATCCTTTAAATAGGCCTAGGTGCAGTGTGTAAAGATGAAGAACAAAAGCAGAAGCATGATTTTTACAGAACAGAGTTCTCGAAATTCCATACGCAAAAAGTTAGATTTGATTCACACACTAGCGTAATTAAACACTCTTTGGTTTGGAGGTTGGACGAAGAGATTGGAGGGGGTAGTGATAGAGCTGGAAATTCTCTAAAGCTAAATAAACGTGGAAATTGGAATTTTACATTTCTTATACTTTTTTTCCTAGTAGTATTTAATTATTTAGCGGAAGGAGGGGACCTTAATGAGGCATCCGAAAGCGACCAAATATGTCAATTGGACCTTAAGTATAAAATAACAAGAAACAAGAAAGCAACAATTAAGCTTGAAAAGAAGAGAAACCTAAGCAACATTAATCCTTATACGTTGCCTAAAAAAGTTGTGAAAAAATATCATACAAAACGGCCTGTCCAAGACCTATTGAAATATAAGGATAGCCCCTTTAAATTCCAACATTCTTAAAAGGGTTGCGAAGCAATAAGTTATTTGGCCAACTAATCAAATAATTTGCAAAACTCCTTAAAGAAGTTGAGCAAACAATAACACCACAAAATATTCCTACCTGTGCATAATCTCATAGAATGAAAAGTCTCCTCATCCTCTTCGATAGGAAGGTATGCAATTTTAAAGAATTTGAATTTTTTATTACTGGAATACAAAGCCATTCCACGATACGGGCCTTTCATTTGATCCAATGCTAAATAATAATAATTGAAGAGTTTAGGTATTAGACAAAGTGTTCGCCAGTTAGGCGAAGTTTGCAAAAACTTTTTTTGCATAATTTACTTACTTTCCTTGATCTAGAGATTATGTTACTTTTCGCACATCTACTTAGCTATAATTTTCCCTTTTTTGGAAAATATATCAAATTTTTTTCAATTTGAATGAAATTATTTACTTGGATTGGCTAACTTGGTTTCACTGATGTACACTTCTTTATCATACGGTACAAAGATTGCCTTTTTATGGACTTTACTTGAAAATTCGTAAATCTTTCCAGTTTTCCCATTTCCTTGAAATACCTAAAGAGATTTAAGAGTAAAACTAGGTGATAATATTAACACAATAGTGACTAATTTCTCTGTCCGAAGTCTAATTACTGTCCAAGTCTGCCAGTTAGACTTTCCTTGCATAATTGTACATGCTAATTAGAAAAATAACTTTCGTGGGAAGATATATTCTCACTAATTTTTCCAGAATTCTTTTCTTTAGTTTAAGGAAAAAACCTTTCTGTGGACACTAGTTTTTGCGAATAATGGATCCATAAAGAAGATGAACTTCTTAAATCCTCTCCCCATGCATATCTCCCTCAATAAAATTCAACACACCTTAACACGATTTTTATACTTGGTTTATACGCGCTATATTTAATTTCTGTTGATAGTTTTTGCGAGAATTAAATTCGCGAATATTTGGGTTTGCTATATTTGACGGGAAATAATTTGCGTCAATTAGATCAAGGAATCTAGAATTTGGGAAAATTTCTTGTCAGGAGAATTGCTTTTTAAGGCCACTTTCTTACCCATCAAAAAAAAATGAAATAGAAATTTAAGTCAAATAATGTTAAATGATGGCTAGAAATAACAAAAGCAACATGCTTTATATGAAAGTTAAACTGCTTTGCGCATTACTAACATATTGCCCAGAACTAGTAGGCGCAGACGAACCCACTACACTACGTGTGACCAATAGGTTAGTGATGCATGGAGATGTGATGAACCTATAAAAGCATTCTTGTGTTAAATGGCATTTTCTAGTAGAACATTTCTAAAGCAGACGAGCAGACACTTATTTCAGGGCACATGTTTGTTTGCTTAAGAAAGGTGTCTTTTCATAGGAAATTTATGTTCTCTTTTATATTTTAAGCTGTCAAATCTGACATTGCAGGTATATATTGTGCCCTACGCCAAAAATGCTGCACTAATTAGATTTCGTAAATACATTTTTTGTCAGATTTCCCAGACTGTTAGCAATGCCAAGTGATCAACTTTTGCAAAACATTTAAAAATTTAAAAAATAGTATGTGAATAATGCGGAGCTGGCATGCAACTTACCAAAAGGTAAGGCCTTAGCGTATTTTCATTCCAGTTTTTTTTTAAAAGTAATTTTAAAAATAAAAATATAAGGAAATTGAATAACTTACTTTTTCGGTAGCTGTGTCACCAATCTAAAGCAAACAGAAACCATTGTAATCATTTAGCATCTGGAGAAATAAATAAATAAATAAATAAACGACGTGGGATTAATACCTTCGGTTAGCATTAAGCCTGTTAAAATCGGGATTTTTTTTTTCAAAATGTAATTTTCAGATTATACAAAAATTTCCGTAACTATGGAAAAAAAGCGTTTATAACAACAAGGATGCCGCGTAATGTAGACATTTATAACGTTCTTTATAGTACTGCAGTGCGCAACTTTCGATAGCATTTTCGTTTTTCTTTACGAGTTTCTGACATGCTATGACAAGGTGTGCGGCATATTTTTATTCTGGATATGATCTTATCTTGTTTCTTTCTGCGTAAAATGACTAAACTGAGTACGCAGTTAAATTTCTGAGCATTATGCTTATTTTTTAAAACATTTGAGCTTGCATATGCAATAACAGGATTAGTTAATTTAATTTTAAATGGAAATCAAATAAATGTCGAAATTACAATTTAAACCTTACCGCAGAACATGACCCAGCTGTTACATCGGTGCACAAATATATAGTCTTGAAGAATTTACTTTTCGATTGGTCAGCATCAAAATGCCCCATAAGGTTTCTGATAAAAAATTGAATATTTTTATATTGACCAGGTGTTCTCATGACTGCTGAGAAAATGTTATTGTTTGGTCCCGCTTTAGCCAGATTTATCAAAAATTCAAATGATTTATAATCTTCATCAAATGTTTTATCAAGCTTCTCTTTAACATCATTTGCATTCGGATAGGACGCAAAAACTAGCAAGCAGTAGGCAGATCTGAATGCCACAAAAGCGTCCACCAGCTTCAAGCATTCCTCGTTTCTATTTTTATCTGAACAGGCACTTCTTAATTCTTGACCAAACTCATATTTAATCTCGTCCAATTTAGTTAGATATGTTTTTCTTTGTTCCATACTTTCTTTTGGGTTTCCGATTCTTCCTATAGCAAATTCAAGTTGTCCATGCAATTTTTTCCGAATTTGCTCTGTACCAAATGCTTGTAAAGCCCTAAGTATAGAAAATATATATTGTTGGAATATAATTTCACCGTGGTTCTATCTGCATACCTGCATCATACCTGGTCTAATATAAATAGACAAGAAAACATCTGGTCTAATATAAATAGACAAGAAAACATTGAAAACATTGCCCCCCCCCCCCCCCACTCCTTTGCTAAATATTTAGCTGAGGGGTGGGGGTTCTTTTAGGCACCTGAGTGTATTTTACCGAATTCATAAGCATATAAAAATATAATACAATACTAGTCAATAAAACGTAGAGTTTTCAAATATTATTTTTTCATCAGGCAAGAATGCATATAAAATATCTAGTGCATTGTACCAACCTTTTATATTCCCAGCGGTTTTGACAGAACTCGTGACTTGATGTACTATTTAATGAAATTTATTTTATGACTTACGTCTTCAATGGATCTCTCACAGCTTTTGGTTTCATCGCAGCAATAGCCATGGCTAACAAATTGCGAATTTGGGGAACAATTGCTACTACATTAAATGCAGTAATTCCAGACGCTATTTTAAGCACTCCTGCAAAAATATATGCAAATATAGTCCTTTATAAATCATCACATAGTTTTTTTGTGTTTTGAAAAGTATGAAGTTATTTTGCTAGGTCTAATGCAGTTCCAGATAAAGCAATTTCCAAAATTAGCTTTTTCTTAACATTCTTTTCTAATCGAAGGGAGAGTTTAACAAAAAAGAAAGTGAAGAACATCCAACAGTTACATGACCGTAGCATCCTATGGGGGGGGGGGGGGGGCAACAACGGTGGAAAGGACCCCATCCCACTATATAAAAAATTATCAACTACGGTTAATATGGAACAACTGTCAAAAAGGATACATTTTAACCCAATCTAGGACATCACAATCCCCCCAGTGCCAAGGTATTACATTAAATTCCTTCAAACGGCGGCGAACGTTTCTTATGACAAGAAGGGTTAACAAAATGGCGCTTCTGTTTTTATTCAACACTTGAGTTGTAAAACTTATTTGATGAATGGATTGTTGGGTCACGTGACATGCAGAACAGAACATTACGTAACGTACGAACGCGACTTACGCCTTCTTCACATTATTATTATTATTACTATTATTATTACTATTTGCTTAAAACCTTATCGTCATTTTTTTTTAATAATCAATCTCCCTCTCTTTCTCTTTACGGCAACCTGTAAACAATTTAAACTTGGAATATTGAACTCACCGCTTGTAATTTGATATGGGTCGCGACCTTTAATTCCTATTACAAAGTCCTTCAGTCCATCTCCAAAAGTAGTATAAGCCTTAGTTCTCTTCAGCTTCAACTTTTGTGCATCCAATTTATCTGAAATGACCTGTACTTCATTACTTAATTCTTCTTCAGCACTTTTATCTCCGAAGCTTTGAAACAATTTCTTGACGTCGTGAAACTGATTTATAAATGATGACTTGGTAACCGAAATTAAAATCAAAACGAACAGGTTAAAAAAAAGGACAAAGGTGGCTTCGTTGGATAATGAAGAAAGAGAAACATTGGATGCGCGTCATAAAGAATTCCTTGCTATTTTTTTGTGTTGCGCAAACCAAATGCGAAAATAAACAAGAGAAGAAGAGAGATTGTCGTGCAAAATCGAGAGTTACTGTTGTGGTTGGGATTCATAGAGGGAAATTTTATTGATAGAGATCATTAAAATACTACAGTGGAATCTCTCTATCTCGAACTCGCAAGGGACCAATAAATTTGTTCGAGATAGAGAAAGTTCGAGATAGAGAGTAGTCGAGATAGAGAGATTCCACTGTATAATTCATGCACAAATGCCGCGAAAATTTAAATATGAAGATACGCGAAATTTCGATCGCGCAAACCGGGACAAATAAGCAAGAAGCCCGGTCGTTTAACAATTCCAATCATAATAATAGTAATAAAATAAAATAAAAACATATGATGCCATAGAAATTGCTTTCGTTAAGTGAAACAAGTAACTATTTATGAAAAATAAAGATTTCAAAGACCATAAAGAGCGTTATTCTTTTTGCACAAAATGAAATTTCTTACTATAAACTCTCTCTATAAAGCGGACATTATAAAAATAGAATGACGACAAAAACGTATTCATCAATATTTTTTAATTTTTCTATGTCAGACATTTTACAATTTTTTTATTTACATTATCAAATACTTTTATTATTTATCTGTATTTCTGCCCATTCGACAGCTTTTCTCAGGACAAGTCTATTTTTTGTTATAACTAATGCTTTATCCATCCAACTATTTTGCGATCCGCGCACAGTAAAAACTTTTTCAGTCGAAATTCTGCCTCAAACTATATTTTACAGAGATTTCTGTAAAGCCGACAACTTTTTTGCACCGACGGTGTCAAATTTAAAGAGATTTCACTGTATGAGAATCACAATATTATCAGTTTGAGTTACCGCGGATCCCAGAATAGTGCACTTTTTTAACTTAAACATTTTATACATTTTAATGTCTGTACAATAAGTTTAAAAAAAAAATTTGCGGTTCAATCGCTAGCGAGAACTAAATTTCGCAAAGTATCTCTAAAGTGAGCAAGTCAATATCTTTAGGTAAAAGAAAGTTCTTGAAAATAAAATTTCAACACTAAACAACAACACAGAAAAAAGACATTACAAATGCCACAAGTAATTTATGAGCAAAACAGAAAATATATTTGGTACCCTTGTAAATACTTTCCTTTACTAGCTTTAGGCTTTAAACCTAATTTTTGGGAGGATTTTGGGACGCCTAAAGTGCTATAGGGTCGTCTCTACAGTTTCTTCTAGGCGTGTGAAAAGCGTTAACAACTTCGAGATTGTATTCTATTCCATATTCTATTGTTCCATATTCTATTCCATATATGTTCCACCTTACTTGTTTTTATCCTTATATGTTTTCACTTTATATTATAATATTCATTTTTTACTTAAACTATTTTATTTTTTTTACTAACTAATTTTTACTATTTTTATCTGTATTTATTCTACAGTACGGTCGTTGATAGCAGTTCGTTGTATATTTGTACATATAAACTGACGATCTTATCCTGTATAAATATTCAGAAAATAAAAATAAAAATATAAAAATATTGATTAAACTTAAAGTTATAACATTTCTGATAAAAAAGCAAACAAGGACAATTTGACCAAATCATACTGTTTACCTATGTAGAAATGTTACATAAAATAGGTATAAAAATTGAACATCTTACGTCGTGTATATGATGCCCCTCCTCATCTTTCCAAATTTTTAGTTTTTCTAGTTTACTTTCGTTATAACGCAAATTTGTGAATGATTCAAGAACGTAAAAGTCTCTTTAACTGCTTTGATTTATACACCTAAAGTTTATACCCCTTTGATCAGCCACAGTTGTATTGGTTCATATCTACCTAATAATCTGTTAATTCAGGGGGTGTAAAATTATTCGAGCGTTTCTTGCATATTTGCAATTTCTTTTTTGCGTGTATACAGCTCTATTTTTTAAAAAATTTAAAAATGCAATAATTATTCATGTCAGAAAATCGAAGACTCACCAGAGTGTAAGCAATCAAACTGTGTTATAAGAACTTTACGCATGAAAGAGTAACATGAATTTCGGATTTTTTTTTTATTATCATCATGTTTAGGCCTGAAGTTTCTTAAATTTAAGGGAGATTTTCTAAAACATTTACAGCGTCAAGCCCCTGTTTTATACACTTGGAATTCTTTTTATCGAAATTACTATCAATCTACCAATTTGCTTTTTGTTAATTTGTTTTATTATCTTAGGAGTTAGCAAAGAACAGATAATCTCAATCTGAAGCAAAAAAGCGTCATGTTTCTTACGTTGAATTTAAACGAGAAGTTAAGTTAGTTTTATAGCTTAAGAACCAAAATTTCAGAGAAAAGATTTCGTCTTGATTTTCACCGGACAAATTTTCGGCCGATTTGCATACATTTACATATATATTTAAGTAAAAAGCTGAATTAAAACTTTAAGTGTGGGAGTTTGAGTTAGAAATGGGTGTTATTTTAAGGGAAAGTAAAAACATGGATAATTATTTCATAAAAAAGAGTTTTCGTCCGTCATTATCATAACCTACCTTTTTGAATAATTTTCGCGAATGTCGCGAATTTGATCCATATTTTCAAAAACT
Source organism: Hydractinia echinata (assembly GCA_030067915.1). Lineage (NCBI taxonomy): Eukaryota > Metazoa > Cnidaria > Hydrozoa > Anthoathecata > Hydractiniidae > Hydractinia > Hydractinia echinata. The sequence goes on along the minus strand of JASGCC010000047.1, from coordinate 1,666,831 downwards.
TGTCTGCGCAAATATTACCGGAAAGGTCATTTCGCGGAAATAAACCTTCGTGAAATGACTTTTTCGCTAAAATTAACTTTTGGAAAGTTAAGTTTTTGTCGGTAAATTATATTAAGTAAGTTATATTAAAACCTGATCTCAATAAATGAGCTTAAAATAAAAGAAAATTGCGAGAAAATACTAGATTCGTTAAAATATTACTTTGCAAAAAAACATAAAATGGTTCGTTTGCGTGAAAATTTTTTCAAGAAATATTTGTCAATTCGAAACCTATCGAAATGCCATTGTACTCATGAAAAATCTGAAAACAAAAAAGCATGTAACATGAGAAAAAATTTATTCGATGCCCCCAAAAAGCAGTGATGCGTAACTTTATGACATTTTTAAGTTAAGGCTGTATGTTGGCTGTATGTTAAGGAGTTCCTTAGCAAGATTAACTTTTAAAAGACTCATTCTTAAGAATAAATTTGCTTGTGCTTTCGAGAAGGCCAGTTTTGCTAATAAGTTTTATGTCAAAAACCAATAGTTGCATAAATTGATTGATTAAGTTTTCACGCTTTTCAGTCAAAAAATCAAAATTCTAAAAATTTAAAAAACATGTAATTCGGGAAACGTGTATGGATGAACAAGAAAACGTTAGGCGTTTTAACAATCGCGTCGCACGGTAGATAAACGTCGCTTCCGGAGCTGTTGTGCGGTGTTATACCTTATCGGTAAAAAAAAAGTCGGTGTAAAAAAAAGTCGGCAAAAAATTTAGTCGGCAAAAAAGTTAGTCACTTAGCAAAAATTAGTCACTTTTTACCGGTTAATTTTTTTAATATTGGTCACTTATTGCCGACTTTTTTGACACCGCTGAATTAAAAGAGAACAAAGATTTTACAACAATCTAATCTATTTCAATAACATCTTTATTAATGATTTTATCAATAATATTTTGGACATCTCCCGGCTCCTTCGCATTATCTTCTTCTTCATTTTCATCATTTTTCTCTTCTTCAACACTCCCTTCTGCCTTATCATTGTTAATAACAATATCAATTTCGTCGTCGTCACTCTCGCCGTCGTCATCACTTCCGTCGTTTTTTTTGTCTTCCTTCTCGCCAGTGTAATCATAGTCGTATAGGTTGTTGATAAAGTCTTTCATTAGAAAAAAAATTCTGTCTTCTTTCACTGTAAAAGTAAGTAGAAGCGGTACTTCAAGTCCTCCTGCAGGGATCGGGGACACTTTGTAGTTGGTGGAGAGCAAGTGACCAGAAATACTTCCACCTTCTTTGATGAAATAAAAACAGTGGCGTGAAATTTCATAAAACGACAAAGTCTAAATTTGATTAGAATCCCTGGAATCACTTTGGAAAGTCAAAAAACTAAAAAATTGGAGGTTAAAAAGTAATTCAAAAAATCGGCAAATATTACTAGTCGGTAAAAAAAAAGTCGGTAAAAATTTTCGGTCGGCAAAAAAAAATGTCGGTAAAAAAATTGGTCGGTAAAAAATTTAGTCACCTAGCCAAAATTTGGTCACTTTTTGCCGACTTTTTTTTTACCGATAAGGTATTGACGGGATGGCTTCGTAATTACGCCTTCCGGAACCTTCCCCACCGTATATCATACTCTCAGATCAATCCTAGGAAATAGGTTGAGTATATCTGCTTTTGTGCTCTGAAAACGTTGAGATAGAGCAAGGTCGGGAAAAAACGGGGATACATTTTGTATGAAAATTATTTAATCCGAAAAAGTATGATCGTCTTTCTCCACAGTAGAAGATCAGTTATTTGAAAGGAGACAAGCGAAACAAAAGCTCATTTTAAAGAAACAAAAACTGTGGGTAGTTCAACCTCGTCCCCAGGGCATCTTGTTTCTTTTCTGACACCCGGGACGGCGATGTCCCGGTTATAGAAAAGAGACAACAGGCGCTGGGAACCAGGTTGTGGGTAGTTATTACAAGAGTTTGGGGCAATAGTTATATGGATGCACATTTTTACATTATAAAATACATTATAAAAGGCGTTATTGAAAACCATGTTATTTTTTTTCTGACCAAAGCACAATAGCATCAACAAATCTAATGTATTCTTTACATTATTTCTTGTTAGAACAATAAATCTAATCAATTGATAAAATCAGCAATAAGGTACATGAGTAGACTAAAAGTTCTACGAGCAATTATCACCATCAAAATGCATGAAAGTTGGTGTACTGAAGCACTTCTGGAAATATGTAGCGTTTTTTCAAACGATCTTCATATCGACTCTATAAATGACGAAATTCTTGAATGACGTCTTAAAATATGGAACCACGCTCACAACAAAATGATTCAGAGAAAAAGCACAGCGTTGCTCGCCCAGATGTTAAATCGTCGCTTTCTCCGAGGGTCATGTTCAAATCATCTGGACTCCATTTATTTGTTTCAAAAAAGACCGTAATGGAATTGTCAGTGACAAACAGGGACTGAATTTCGAAACAACAAAATTTCGCAAATTGTATCTTTGCAACATTAAAACAATCCGCGAGCATACCAATATTCGCTAAATCACGTTGTTTTACGTCTGTGAAAATTTAGTCCGGATAGTACAATACATGAGAGTGATTCTGAAAGAATATATAGCTAATTACCTTATCAAATTATGCGAATTTTGTGAGTAGAAAAAATCTTTGTCGAACGTTCGCAGCCACCTCAAAAAATGAAAAAAAAGCTGTCGCTATACACATAAATACAAGGACTTAGTATAGGCCCTCTTGCGCAGAAATTATAGTAGCTTCTTAGTCAACGATTTCAACTGAAACTTTTCTCTTCACTGAGCTCGCTTAATTTCTGGTCTTGTAAAAATTAAATTAAATAAAAAAGCCATCACTTGCTTGTGAAAAGATTCCTATCGAAATCGTTGATAAAACATAATAACATAATAAAACCTTCAACTTTCAAAGATTCATATATGTTAATACGCATTTGTTTGTCAATTTAAAGGTTGCCTCCCACCTCAAAAAACTTTTTTTCATATCGTAGACAATCACAAGATGACCTATTTTTTCTTGTTTGGCGCTTCTTCTACAGTGCAAATTATATCGTAATTGCACTCTGCGGAGTGCAATTATTTCTTAATTGCACTCTAGAATCTTAACCGCACTCTTTAAGGAGTGCCGATAATTTAAAAAATATATATGATGTTATAAATTCGAACTATAATAAAAAAGCCCATAAAACAATAAGGTAATAAAAAGGTCATAAAACAATAAGGCTCATTAAATCTGAACAAAAGAAATAAATTCGATATAGAAAAAAATATATTTTCTAAAGCGTTAAAATAATATATAAATAATATTAAAATAATTACTGTTGCTTTTGGATTCATACCCATAAATATTTATTTTCTCGCGTTTTATGATAAGTCAAAAAAAGATATCTTTACAATGAATCAAACTAATTATAAATCGGGTAATAAAAAAATCAAAACATTGAAATTGACATCCTGTGCTACTCTTACAAAAATAGTTCATTGTGTGATTAGCTCGTAATCGAACGTTTACTCGTGCAATTGGAAATAATCGAACTCGTAATTTTTTTGCATTTTAAATTTATCCTCGTCCTAACGGACTCGGGAAATTAAAAGCAAAAAAAAATACTCGTTCGATTATTTCCTAATTGCGCTCGTAAACGTGCGATTACATATACTATTGCTGACTTATTAAAGAATTCAATAATTAATTTTGCACGATTCATTAGTATAACTTAGAAATATTGCATTCTTTCTTACCATTTTTACCAAACGTGCTGCCTTCGACAGTAATGGCGGCCTTCCTCTCCAAAAACGGTCTAGTTCAGTTGATGCGAGAAAAATGTAAACAAATGTTCTTATAAAGGAAATGTGTTTATGCGCGCAAGCAGGTTCCTATTTTTGTCGAATAAAAAATTAATTCAAAAGTATAAAGTTTACAAAATTTTCTTGCAATATAACGAAAGACGTCGCAAAGTTTCGTAGAATTTTAAGAATGGGTGCGTCTTGCGCTGGCGTAGGCTGTCAAAATCATAAAAAAAGGAATCCGGAGTTATCATCTTCCGCTGCTACTTGGATAGCAAACATGAAAAGAACTGATCTTCCAAAAACTATTTATTTATGCGAGGAGCACCTCCAAAGCAACTTCTTTGATAAGTCCATCGATTTAAGAAATCAACTAATGCAAGGTAAGCATAGTATAAAACGTTTTTTCTTTTTGTTAGTGTAGTTATTTTCATTACTGGAGGGACTGGTAAGAAAGTTGTGATACTGAACATAGTGTATATTGCGAATGTATGAATTAGTCGTTCGTATTGCAGGTTTCAGAAAAGCACCCCGTTGGAACAGCCCCTAAGACGCTGGTCTTAGGGGCTGTTCCAACGATCTTTGCACACAAGCCTGAACATAGCAAAAGAGTTAGCGTCGTTGAAAAGTTACAAAAAAAGAAGGTGAAAGCATGGGGAATTTCTGTACACATATTTTTGGCTGCTTTTTCTTCGCTTTTTTGTTCTCTTTTTCATGAAAAGTACATTCTGGGTTATTATGGTTGCGATGGCAACAGCGGAATTCGAGGATTTAAATTCTGAATGAGATCATGAAGAACAGAATTTACTCCTGGATGCCGACGATGACGGAAGTGTGTCTGCCGAAAGTTGCTATCACTGAATGCAAAGGTTCACAAGCGAACGTCAAGGTAAATGGAGGAAAAAAAAATTTACGTTGTATTATTTTGTTCCAAATTGCAAATATTCTTATATTTTATTTCGCCCAATGTAGCCAAACATTAGGAACAAAGCAGTTCAGGTTACCAAAGAAAACTTCGCAAAATCATCCTCAAACAGATTTACTCGAAGATGGTACGACATTCTTTTCTATAAATGTAATTTTGTAATCTTTGTGTTGATGTCATCAATTTTTTTTGCACTAAATTGTTTATTAATACCTTGACAACACTTGTGGTATGTTTCAAGCGCAACGGACAACAATTGTAGAAATTACAAAGGGAGGGGGGGCAGCATTGAGAAGCCCCTAAAAGGCCCAACAGGAATAAGGTTAACGTGAACAGACTACTGTTTTAAAATTATACTATATTGTTGTTATTTTGCAACGATGAAATAGAATCTATATTATTCCATTATTTATGACGTTGCACACTTTTTTGTAATTTATATAATGCAAGCTATTATTATACTGGAGAAAAAAGAAGAAGCACAAATTATGTATTTTGCCGAGGACGACGTAATTCAATCTAGATCGCCGTTACATGCAAACTCCATAAGTTTTAAAAATATGTCAAGGGCAATAGACGTTATTCTCTATTCTCATAAACGTAGCACAGGTTCTCAATTGGAGGGTAAGACTGCATATCTATGGACCTTTTTTCGTTGTTAGGTCTTACCTTCATTTGCATTGGTAATAAAATAAAATGCAGCTTGGAATTTTTTTAACTTACTTTTCAAGCTTCGACCCAATTATATGGAATATCATAGAGTGGTAGTTTGAACATTTGGTTAAAATGTTCTATTTGCTTCTATGTTATTTAAGCTGCATATATTTTTAAACATCCTTTAAAAACCATCAAAATTGAGCCCTATTTAATGCATTCTTACGAACGACATACTTCTATTTACAAAATTCTGCATGTGGATTTCCTTCAGAGGTAGATAAAACAGGCATGGGTCGGGTAGCAGGCTATTTACTCTATTTTATGATTTTTTTAGGAGAGCGAGATGTAAAGTCAATATAATAAAGAAAAGAGAAACTTATTTTTAACTTTTTAAAACCTCTTCTGTTTAAGGTGAGAGGCAATAACATAACACCTTCGGGTATTTCATATGTAATAAAAAAATGCGCCCCCAGCAGGTGACCTACGACCTTCGTTGTAAGGAAAAAAAGGTTAAAAACTATATGATGTCCTTGTTCATTACAATAGACAAAATTTTGGTTGTGTAAACGAGGAACAATCTTAGTTGCTTAGTGTTTTGTGTTGTATTTTATACATAATTAATTGTATTCTTCCAATTTGTTTCTCAAATTTCTACGTTTATGTAATTCTAATGTAAATAAATGCTTTGTATCAAAATTCTAACCAAGCTGGTCATTTTTCTTGTTTCTCTTGTTCTAAATAATAGAGCTATTGATTTTAACCTAAAATCCCAGCCTGATATTCTTGTTATAACACATATTATTATAGATAGCATGAAATATAATTTCTGTGTCAATCCTGTCTAACTTTTACTGTTTTTCTCACATTTTTGTCCTTAACCTGTAAACTATTGAGGAAAATAGCAGTTGTTAATGATTTCTCCATTACTTGAATTAAGACAGTCCTATACTTGCTTCATATCAACTGCTTTTCTAACGCCTTCAGCATTAACAAAAGTGAGCGGAAAAAACTAAAGACAAATTCTTTTGGTGAACTTAGTTTGATAATTTCTAGATTTCGAAAATTACATTCAATTACTTGAGAATAATACTAATTTTACAGGTGGTTTTTAAATAACTTCTGCAGCGCAATCACAAAATTGGATACTTCTTCAAAAGTAGTTAAACCAAAATCTTCCATCAAAAACTTGTAAAATAACACAGGATGCTAAAATAAGATAAGAAAGCATTATCCTTACTATATATATATACATACTATAACTATACAGACATCATGTTAAATGAGCTAAACGTTTTTAACAACAATTTCTTTACACCTGTTGGAAAACGAAACATTCTCGTTTCTTTCACTTTTTTACTTTAACGATTATAAATAGGATTAAATAGAGGTTATATAGCAATTCTGCAGTGTCAGCTTGAAATATAGCGGATCCGCCTCCTGTTCAACCTTCCCTTATCAAATATCACGCCGCGTATATTTGATAGAAAATAAAAAAGGTTCGGCCAAGAAGAAAATATAAACAGGGCGGAAGAAATTTTTTAATTTTTTAGTATATTCTAGTACATTTCATGTGTTTTGCTACAATAATAAAAGACTTTTGTTTTTTCGTAATAAATTTACCTGATCCTTTAGCTCGTACAAAAAGTTCAATTTTTCACCGTTCAGATTGTGCTTTCGCGGTAAACTAAAAAAATGTATAAGTAAACGTAGTTATAAGTAACAAAATAATTTGCATCAAAAGTTTATAGTTAATTGGATTATTTCTTTTGCAGCCTGTTCTGTATTTTTCTAATAATTTATTTTTTCTATTTTTAATTGTTTACCTATTATATCCCTATTATTCAGAATTTTTTTCTGTAGCAATAATGAAGCTATGTTTTCTTAATTAAATACTCTTTTTCATATGTTTCGACATGATCAACACTTTTTTTCAAGGCTAGTAGCTGACTGGTAGCCTTGTGGTAGAGCGTGGGCTTCCAATTTTAGGTTCAAACTCGGCTTAGTCATGCCAGAGACTATAAAAGTGTGAATCTATCCCTTCTACTTAGCGTTTAGCATGAGAATAGGATTGATATCTTAGGCGGTTGTCTAGTTGAGCGATTGCTCTGCTTGCACGACTTTTGTAGCTCAAATGGGAGCGCTAGGACCCTCTTCGAAGGACCCTCGTTGATAGCAGTACCAATAGAAACTGGATAGTCTATCCTGGGTAAATAATTTTAATAATAATAATAATAATAATAATAATAATAATAATAATAATAATAATAATAATAATAATAATAATAATAATAGTAATAATAATAACAACAATAATAATAATAATAATAACAACAATAATAATAATAATAATAGTGATGGCAAACTACATCGCGAAAAAAACATAAGTCACGCTGAAGATTATGATGACATTGAAATTTGATTGTATGTTGTATGTAAAATACGACAAGAAATAAATTTAACAGAAATTGCTGAATATTATGACAAGGAGGTTTTTTATTATAAGATTTCGTTCTGGTTAAAATTGTTCTAAAATGTTTTTGAAAATCATGGCACTTTATCATCTTATTTCTTCAAGGCGTTATTTTTAATCCAAAATAGGCTAACACTTAAAGTTAATCCTTTTAACTGTCAGATATAAACATTTTTGCCAATATTTTTAATTCCAAAAAGCAGTCCTTCGTTCCTTAAACTTGAGTAGTAGGCTAAATTGCTCACATGGTAATATCATTTTCATCCATCCACTGCAAGGTTCTACTTTGGTCCCAATTTTCTTGAGAAAGAATTTTGATCTCTTTATCTATCCCAGATTCATTTTCTAAACATAAGGCATTACATTGGGTAAAATAAAACCGAGAAAAAGATTATGTTTATCCTGTACTTGTTCATTTCTTTGATAAGAGTCAGGAAATTTGGTTTCAACCTGAGTTGTACTGCTATTTTTTTCACATGCCGAAATTGAAATTGTTCACATTTTCTTTTCTACAATTTTAAGCATTCTTGTTCATGTTACAAAACATTACAAATTTTTGTATTTAAAAACTAGTGCACATGTACGCAAAATCGAAAACAGTTGGTTCTGTGAACAATTTTTTCTTAGAAGTTATTTTTCTATGCTTGTTTTGTAATTTAAGGAAAACAGAAAAATGGGCGAACTTTCAGCTTATTTTGTTCTTATCTTTCAGCTATTTTCATCATCATTGTACAAAATTGTTCTTATAAACGCAAACGCGAGTTATCAAACCCGGCAACTTTTTTATCAAAATAACTGAATCCACTTTTTTTAAAGCATTGGTAGAGCGTTGGAACAAACGTCATGGAGCCGAGTGGTGTATTTTTATTACTGCTGTTTTGTTACTAGAAAGAGGAATATACATTTACAATATCTTTTGCAAGCTGTAACAACGGTGGAGAAACGGAAATAAGCCTTCCCTATTCATACCAAGATGTATCTAGTCAAGTGGGGTCATTTAGTTGCGCTATAAATAAAAGTAGAGCTAAGCAAGGTATTAGAATGCCTTTTTACAAATAGAATTTTAGGAAGTCTCGGTTTCTTGACAGTGAATTTTAGTTATGAAGGGTCAAAGAAATATTAAAATTGATTTACCTGTTGGATACATACGCTGACGTGCATCCACTTGATTAACTGTATGTTTGTTTTTGGGCTTTGTTATATAAGACTCTAGCTTTTTCCTCAATTCATCAAACGTATTGAGAGGTATGCTCGGGTTGTTCCGAGGAATCTTGATATAATATTTATCACTCATGATAAACCCCAACCAATTGTCAGGTTTCCAGTCTTCTTCAAGAATGATTGGAATTATTTTCACATGCCTTTCACGAGCGTATGTTGCTTCTACAAAAAAATTTAATTTGCTTCAGCATACATGTTAATGTCTATTTCGATTCTGGTATTGCACCAAAATTTAGAAAGAGTAATACAGTTGGTAACACTAAAAGTGTTGTAGAAAAGTCCAGCGTCTACGAAATTTCTACTTAAATTGTTATCTGTTGCACAAAACATCAACCTGCAAACTTTTGCTCCTACAACATCCCTAATATTTACTCGTCAGTGTAATTCATTCCTGCAAAACAAATCTCGCGAATTGACTTAACCGTTAGTGTTTCTTCTTCCGTTACATCGCGAAAAATAAGAAAAGTATACACGATAAAAACACACAACAATATCACTAGACAATCTATCAGACATAAACTATCAACAATACCTGATTTGCAATTAGCGCTTTCTTGATACGTTCGTGATGCGAACAGCAAAAACACTTCCGCATTCTGTATAGCGTGTGCCATGGCTACACACAATTCATCTGCCATGTCACTCTCATCAAACCAAAGTTTAAATCCATACTCTTTCAACTTTACAACAATATCTTTAACAACACTCTTTTGTTTCCAACTATAGCTGATCATAATGTGCTTTGTACGGTGTTCGGTGTCGTCGTAATCTGCAGATCAATTTAGATATCGGTAAAGAATTTATCTTTACTATATTAAAACCTCTCTATTGCAGACAAACGACCACTAAAACGGTTTCAGGCTAAGTAGAGATTTGGCCCTTTTAGAGTTGACAATTAGAGAATAAAATGGTAAAGTGATGGATTGCTGCTACAGAACACTATTGACACAGCGGTCTTACAATTGTTGGTCATAGAGAAAGTCTCCACTGTTCTTAATTTTTTATGTCCCTTTTACATAACAGTTTTTCTTCAGAAGTAAAACAGATTTTAAAGTTAAAACTTCCACCATTCGTGGGTATTAACGCTCTTACACAGCTTTTGATTTAAAAATATAGATATAAAGCTCAAAAAACCCAATCAGGAATTCCCATTCTTAACATTGTTGCATGTTGCATGCAGTTCTTTACGATGAAAAATTCTACCGATTTGGTTCTTGTTTAGTTCCCATTCGATTCCTGACGCGTTGGAGGATACATCGCCATGTTCGTTGTCCTGAAAAAAGTATCCAAAAGATATCACAGTATATCGGTAAAAAAACGCTTTTCAAGTACTTATTTTTGTGATCAAATGCAATAGAAAAGAAACTTATAGGACATCATATATATATAAAAACTTATACATGACAAATACCTTTAACTTATATATAAGCTCGCATAGTGTAGTATTTTCTTTAATTTTCTCACAGTAACTAAAAGATAGTTGCCATACAACTTTCAATGCTTCAGTTAGTGCAGCTATTGGGATATGGTCATGCTGTAGAACTTTCAGAACAACGTCAAGAACGCCAGCATCTACAATCTACAACCGAGGATAAATCATATCAGTAGAACTTCCTTTTATATCGTTTATTAATTATATTTATATGCATCTAAGTTTCCAAGAGTGACGAAAACAATTGTCACTGTTTCGTGTCAGCAAAAATACTAAAGCCTGCTTAAAATCTCTTACTCCTGTTCTTTAACGAATTTTAACAATTTGTGTAAAATTTCTGGTAGAGTTATAAGAAAGATATACAATATATCCTCTATTAAAGTAAAGCGGATAAAATAAAATTTTAGTGTAGCAACGTTTACAGTTCTAATCATAACGGCAACGGAATTAAGAGGTTTTCGCAGTTATTGGAAGTAAAAATTTGTTAACGCGTGGTGTCTCAGAAATATAAGCAGAATTGCAACAGGTGTCACAGCTATGACCTTTAGCACAAAAAGGTCTAAATAATTGGTATAAAGGGGAAGACGGAATCCTCATGACGACAGTAACCTTCTTCATTTTCAAGAAGTAAGTCGGTGATATACCCTGCAGCTAAAGTAATAATGAAAACACGGATTTTCTTAAATTAAAGTTTTACAATTTTTAGCTCACACTCCCAAGGCGAAATTTATAGCACTTTGATTTAGTTCTTGGTATGACAGTGACGTCACATAGCGCAAGTGTCCTGCATAAAAATGGTAGGAAGTGTTTTGGAACGTGGACGTGACCACCCAAATGGTGCATCAAATAAGACCAAAATTTGCAATCGAAAACGCCAAATCATACTTAAAGCATCGTAATAACCCCCTTTCAAGTAAATCTCATTATATCACGCTAACCGGCGGGCGAGAATGCACGAAATAACAATGAAAAAACGTGCACGACAGGTTGTAGAATTTTCCACAGGCTAATGAGTAGATCAATTACAATATGACACGGCAAACCTGAACTTTTCTTGTGTTAAAAGAAACAAGTAGTTACCTTTTGCTGGTTCTCCGTATTTGCAACCATCCTTTGCAACCCATTTAACATTTCTTCCAAAGAAAAACCTTCACATTCAAAGTTTTTAGAATTCAAACTTTCAAGTGTGTATTCCAACAAGCGTGATACTATATCTAAATTCCAAAACCCATTTCATTATTAGTTATCGACAACAGAAAAATGAAACTTAAGAAGAAAGGGAAAATGAAAATATAATTTAAGAAAATCGAACCCTCTTCTACTAAAGATAGATTTGTCTTGTCCTCTTCACGATATAAATGGGCCAAAGTCAACACAGCTGCAAGATGATATACTTGAGCAATAGAGGTGGCTAGCATCATATGTTTCCATTTTGATGTAATAGCATGTGTTATTTCTTGGATGTTAGAGACCATTGATTGGACAGACTTTATATATCTAAAGCATTTTTGTTTGTTGCAGTACATTATCAAGACATGGAACTTTAAGCCATCAGATTTTGGTCTATTTCCCTTGGCTTATTATGTTCCGACGTGCTTTACACTTGCATTTTGGATTAAAAGATTTCATGATGATCAGGATTGATTAGAGATTTATTTTAAGTAGAGGGAAAATTACCCACTGACCTGTCCAAATGATCTTCAAGTATTTTCTTATCTTTGGAAATATATCTCGAATTTAAATCATTGGAAGGTATCCCCTCAAGCGAAAATGGATCTCGATACCAATCTCTATTATATGGTGTTCTTGAACAGTTATAAACAATAGTCATAACTCCATCGCGAAGCAACCATTGAGTTGACTGCAGCAACAAAAATATTGTTCTTCAAAGTAGTTATCATGAATACAATGACAAGAATAATATGTTTGATTTTTTTGCCTTATAGTGTAAAATTCCTTATGAGCAATTGCAGTTTTCATATTTAAACAACTAGTTTCTGTGGTGTATCACTTTGTAATCCCGTCGCACTTTGTAATCCCATCACACTTTGTAATCCAACTTTGTCTCACTTTTTAATCTCATCGCACTTTGTATCCCATTTTGTCTCACTTTGTAATCCCAAACCTATCGCAGTTTGTAATCCTTTTATGTTGCATTTTGTTATCCCATAAAAATGATGAGCATAAGATTTTTTTTACTTTCGTACTAAACACTTTTTCTTCAAATATTTCTAACCTTTATTTCTAACTTAAAAAAACGTACAAAAACTGGGTATTTCTTCTTAGTCACTGTGCTTTTTTTCCATTTTTTTCACATTAATATGTGTTACACATCTATTTTAAACATAGAAATCTGTCTGAATCTTCATGTGAATGACTGAAGACTTATAATATTGTCTTTTAAATAAATCAGCTATGAATAAATCGAACGTTGCGTTGCTAATTTCTGATGAACCGGAAACAAACTTGAGCATGTATGGTTTCTTCGTGCAACGTTGTGTATCCATGTATAGCTATCTTCTTGTATTAAGATTTAATACTGGCATTATCAATATTGTAACGTAGTTATATACAGTTGAACTCATTTAAATCGACCTCCCATAAATCGACAAATCATGTAAATCGACCAAATTCTTCGGTCCCTTCAGAATGAAGCCCTTACAACAAAACTGCTTTAATTCGGCAACTCATGTAATTCGACCAAATCGTGAGACCCCCTGAAGAGTCGAATTACATGAGTTCAACTGTAGTTGAAAAGAATAAAGGCGTTGGGATGGATTTACCCCAATTAAATTATCGCTTCATAAGATTAAGTAATGCAATAACTTAAGCAATAGAAACTTCACTAGCTATAATTTATTTCCACGTGTAGTGTAAACTGGAAAAGACGTAGTGTAGCTGTAACTGTCTTCTGTTTCTCCTTTATTTAATACAAAAAGCGTTTAGAAACAATGGTAGAAATTTACGAGAAGAATAATTTATCGCAAAAATATGGGAGATTACAGAGCACGACAGGTCGAGGGATTACAAAATGCGACAGGTCGAGAGATTACAAAGCGCGACAGGTCGAGAGATTACAAAGCGCGACAGGTCGAGAGATTACAAAATGCGACATAAAAGGATTTCAAACTGCGATAGGTTTGGAATTATAAAGAGTGACAAAATGAGTTACAAAGTGCGATAGGATTACAAAGTGCGACAAAATTGGATTACAAAGTGTGATGGGATTAAAAAGTCCCTGTTCGGTTATTTGAAAATCAAAGCAAAGTCAAATAACTTGCATGATTATAATAAGTTTACCTGATCATCTTCCAGTTCTTTTATATCTTTTACAAGACAATAGATGTATTTTAAAATAACATACATCAGACCACTTGCAATACATTTTTTCATACACCCCTCTTCTGAATTAGTATAACAACCGGCCAGACGAAGTATAAAGTCTAGGATGCCCACCTCAATATGCGTTATATGCGAGTTCTAAAAAACGATCAATATTGATAGAATTTTCATCGTGGGAAAGGTTGGCTGGAAAAAAAATCGCATGGAAGAGTAATTAATACCTTGCGGTTTACTCTTAGATATTTTGTTTCCTAAAAGGGTATCAAGTTGCACCTGGTATAATTATTCCTGTAGTAACGCTTTGGTGATGGGATAAAACTTCAGCATGATTACGGTACAGGACGGAATAGAAAAATTAGTATAGTTTTTTTGCACTGACATCTCTTCTTGTGTGACAATTGAAATAGTAAAATAGTGGAAATAAGGCTTGTTCTATTTCTATCGCGTTTAAGAAAGTTTTGCTCATCATTTTTTTCTATTGTTTCTATTATGACATACTTTACCACTTTTTCATAGAAAATCTGGTGATTAGCACAGAAAATGGGAAGAAACTAATAAAACAGGTAAATCTGAGAATTGGCACAAACGTGTGTAGCTAACAGAAATGGATAAAACAGGTTTCCCACATCAACATTGCCACCAGTGTAAGTTTTACACCCATAAAACAATGACTTTGGATTATCAAACTTGTGGCCATTCTTATATTCCCTCGAACTGCAACTGCGAAAATTGTCAAACGTTATTAACTTACTCTTATTATGCATGACAGAATGTTTCTCTCGTGTTTAATCAATAACAGCACCATCAACCCCACCCCTGCCCCCCCCCCCCCTCAAAAAAAAAAAGTTGAATATATTATATATTTGAGCATTCAATGCCATTTGTGATTAAAGCTTTTACAGAAGTTAATGGTAATGTACGCCAAAGCAAATTTATGACATCAATATTTAAAAAAAAATATTTTCAAAGATTTGTGTCAAAAAATAGCGCAGATTTTGATGTAAGAAAATTATAATTTATTCCAGCTATTCTCGACCACAGACGGGGTGAAACAGGGTTGAACGCCAGATTAACCATATTACACTACACATCCTTGTAAGGCTCTTTTAGGGAGTGGCCCTTTCCGGGCCAATGTCTTTTTCAAAATATAACTTTCCTGCAACTTAGATTTAAATAAAAATACAGGCTACAATCTATCGTTATCCTGTCACACCAAAAATAGTCATCTCGTATTTTTATTTTCGGGATAAGTTCCTGAAAAAGTTCCCGAAATGAATTGTTAGAGCGGTTAGTGTGGGTAAATCATATGTTGCATATCTGGATGAAATAATTGCAACAGTGCGACCTTTTCAGCGTAACAAATTTCTCACAACGGTTAAAATAAAAGGCTTCGGTTGTCAAAACCACATCTAGCTAAAGCAATCATTTAGCATTGTTATTTTGCGGAAATAAGTTGCCATGAAAGCTTGTGGCGGCCAAATCCAAAGAGTTATTATTACTACACATAGACAAAATACGGCTATCATTATATAGAAACATTGCCTATCAAGCAAAGATTGCGAAACAAAAAAGGTGAAAAATGTACCTGATTGTTCTTTATCACCCAAATTCGTCCATTACTATTCAATTGATGCCAACACCTTTCCACAATAAGTTTGGCTGATTTGCACCAATCATATTTATTGCTTAAATTTTCTTGTTTCTTTTGTTCTTCCCCGTGGTCGTCTTTAGTTAAAGCAGAAAGTTTTTTGCAACGAATGTGGATGTCTTTTATAGTTGTATGGGAATTGACTTCACAAAAACCGATCAGGGCCTCGCAAAATGACCTATAATATGGTTGTAATATAGGAACAAAAAAATCAGTTCTGTAGTTTATAGTGTGCAACTGACAAAAGTACTTACACAGACATATTTTATGAATCAATGTGTCCAATCAACTGAATAGACGAAACAGAAGTTTAATTAGCAACGAAGAATACAAACTTTAAAGCACAGGAAGTTTCTGATTTTGAAATTGATCTTCAAATGAGGAGCTAAAAAGTAACGAAATACTTTCAACAATGAGTCCTGTACGATATGGCAAAATACGCATAACTATAGATAATCGTTCTTCAACTACATCAGCACAGATGAATTACAAAAAACTTAGATATGTTTTCTTGTTCACACTTAATCAAACGTCACTCTAAACTTCATAACAGCATTCGTTATTCAATAAAACAAAGTTGTCCGTAATTAAATGTAATGACGCTGTTATAAGTTACTGCTCTAATGATTAGTATTTAATCAAGTAATTCAATTTAATGAATTAATTATGTGCCGACAATAAATGTATGTAAAATAGTTATACTGTTGTAGGTAAATTTTATGAAAGATTATGTGTAAAAAATACCCCAGAGTGGAAAATAAAGCAATTTCTTTGGCAAGTAGAAAAAAGTGAAGCGTGTATCGGTTTAGGATGCACTCAAATGAAACGAAGCAGTTTTTACATGCATGGAATTACAACTTGAATTACAGCACGAATGTTTTTGTTTTGAAAGAAGCAGAAAAAACAGAGAAGTTATTTGCGGTGGGTAGTCTAGTGTATTTTTGTTTCCTTTTAAAGTAAAATATAATTGGAAAAATTAGAATGTATATTAATCTCCAACTTTTCTATTAACAGGATTTCTTCCTGGCTGTGAAAGATATTCTGCGAAAGCCTGAAAATGTTCCGCTGGATGCTCATAATTACCGCAAAGCTGAAAAAGTTTACAGAACAGGTGAACTGTGAAAATGTTTAATCTCATTTACCGTGAATTTTGAATCTCTTCGAAAGAGGCCCATGGAAGTTTTGCGTTGTTAGTTATTTTTTGATTTTTTTAGTTTTCTAAAGAAGAAAAAACAAATCCATAATATCTCTGTGGTAGGAATATTTCAGAATTTTTTTTTCGCTTAGGTTTTGGTTACACTAGCCTGACTCTCAACTGTGCGATTTCACTTTGCTTTGCTTGCCTGTCATGAGTATTTGTAAGCCAACTCATACTACAACTAAACTCCGGATGTGGGTAAAAACTGAAGTTGACTAGAAGGTCAAATGGAGTACAATTACAAGTTAGTAAAGTAACTAATGTATTAACATAAAGTTGTCAGCGTTTTTTTGGGTTTCCATTTCGATTTTTTTACTGGAAGACGCCGCCACGTGGAGAAGAAACATTTCAAGTGAAACGCAAAACATTCTGCTCCACAAGGCAGGGCTTTCCCCACCCTTTGATGGTAAATCGTTCTTCTTTCTGTACACTCATTACTATTGTTCTAGATGTAAACTTTCATGGATTCGATATATTCTAAGTTTGCTGTGCTACGTTTCAGGAGTTTTTTGACTTTCAACTTTCGCTTTCATGTCTTCTTTCTGCTTTCGCATCATATCTAGTTGTATTTCTTCAAAGTATAACTGTTTTCTCTGTAACGTTGTTTTTGTTCAGTCAGTTGGCTTGATTTGTCTCGATTTTGCGAACGGTTTCCGTACTTTTCCAGATCTTCAACTCGTGTACCACTGTGTACCACTTTGTTCTCATATGTTTCACGTCTAGTTGGAATCTCTTGCCAGCGCTCACCACCTACACCGCTCCTCGACCCTCTTCCCCCTTGCGCGACACGAAGAAACTACATAAAAAAAGAAAAATCGATGTCGGTATTCAAAGCGTCATCGTTGTTATTGATATTGTTGTTGTGACGTGCTTCGTCGGCAACATCAGCCGTAGTAACTTTGTCGGTTTTGTCGGTAATGATGGCGTTGGTCAGCGGTTTCATTTTCTTGATGACACTGCACTTTTTATCCTCTTCACCTTTGTTTTTAATCTTGATCAAACTAAAAAGAAATGTTTGATTTTAGAGCTAAGAGCAGAGGTTATAAGTACCAGTTATCTTTCGGGGCCGGGTGCAATACAGCGTATGTGTTTAGAGTTTATCAGCTTTGACAGAAAATTATTTTGCTAGTCTTTAGGCAAGTAAAATATCTGCAAACGAACGAGAAAAATATACTACACATCAAACTAGTTTATTATTAGCAAAAAAAAAGAAGGATGATATTTGAATGAAGCGGTTTTAGAATTTTTCGAACGCGTTGTTCGAAAACTGAGAAAAACATTCGAATTTTTCAAAACAATATGTTGAAACGCATTTTAATGAAGTGTATATAATTTTAATTTAACATTTTTGCGACAATTTGCAACTATAACTATGAACTGGAACTATATAAAACAAACAAACATTACTAAAGCGAATTATATTTATTTTCTTTGGTTGAACGTTCAACGTTGCAGTTTGATGATATGTTGAAAGTTACAAAATAGTTTTGCTTAGGTAAGTTGTTTTGAACTTTTTATTGAGTATTTCATGTTTTTGTTAGCTACCTGTTTCCTGTGAATTTTTATCGCCATTTTGCCCTATTCGATGCATTCATCTTCTTAATGAATAAATAAAATAAAAAACTATTTGATTTAAACTCCGCCAGTTAGCGCCATTATTTAAAGTTTTTCAACTTTGCACTCTGAAACGGAAATATGATATATGTATTATCTTGCTCCTCTTCACTCATGTTCGCGATATTTTTGTTAATGATAAACTTATATTTTGGTAAAAAAAAATATTCTAACAGTCACGTACCTATCTTTTTTTTGATCGAGCACGAGTTCTCTATTTTCTTCTCCTTTCACTGTCGCATCCTTTGGCTTTCTATCTTTCTTAACGTCGTCTTTTAGTTTCAGGTCTTCTTTCAACTTATCGTTTCTTTTCTTCAACTGGATAACTTTTTCTCGCAACTTCTTCGCAACATCATGCCGATTTTTACTCTCTTCGTTCTTCTTCTTCATTTTCAATTTCAACTTTAGAACGCTTGCTTTTAACGCATAATTCTCTTCCTGAAGTTGACGCGTTGCTTCTTCATGGTGCTTTTTATGAGCGTTAACAACCTCCTCTGCACTGCTCACTTTTTCGTACAAAAATCGCACCATTTTAGCTTTCTCAAACACCACGTCAGTCAGCTTCACGTTTTCTTCTTTCAACTCCGCGATTTCACCTTGCGCTTCTTTGAACTCCTTCTTAAAACTTTTCTTCTTAGCTTGTACTTGTAAGCTTGCGTTCTCTTTTTTTAACTCTTCGATCTGTTCATCCTTCTTCTTTGCTACAGTATCATGCTTTTCAAGCTTTCTTTCCAAATCTTTATACTTTCTTTTCCAATGAACAACTTGATCGGTGATGTTGTAAACATCCTGATACCTTCGCGCGTACATGTTTTTCTCCTTCTCCAAATCTGCAATATCCGTTTCATACTCAACCACAACATCTGCGTACTCCTTCTCCTTCTTCTTCAACGCCTCTTTCGCCACTTTCAACTCATCCTGAACTTTATTCAACAACTGGCGCATGCGCTCACCTCCGTCCATACTTTTTACAACTTCACTGTAACTTGCCATCATATTGTTCAAATAAAATCACAAAGATCAAATATTCAAAGCAATATCACGTCCGTTTGCAATGAGAAACTTTAAAAAAGTTACTTTTGTAAAAAACGAGTTTCATATTTGACGTCAGTTAAGCTTAACGTAAATGAACCAATGAAAACAGTTCTAATAATATATTCGACACTTTTCATGACGTTTTTAATTCATGCAATTCGCAAAAAGAAGCTCACCTCTATTTGTTAAGAATTTTTTTGTTAAGAAATATGTGCTAAGAACTTTTTGTGTGTGTCTGTTTTCTAAGAAATAAGATATCTCTATTTGGACTCTCTCTATCTCGAACTCGCAAAAGACCAAAAAATGTGTTCAAAGTTTTGAAAGTGGGAAAATATTGTTAACAAAGCACAAGGAGAGGGGTATATTGAAAGTGCATAAGACTTCACGTTCAAATGCTCAGAAGACTTTTTTTCTTTTAATTAATCAATATATATTTTTAAAGTAAAAGCTTTTCTTCTCCTCTTTTCTTGAGAAATTTCAGTCTCGTTTTCACATAGACGTTTCAAGCTAAAAAACAAGGTAGCATCTTTCAACACATTTAAAGCAGAATCGATTTCTGATCTTGACAGCTTTTCCTCAATAGGATCAAATATTTCTTCAATTGAAACCTCGTCATCGCTCTCCATCGTTTTCTCGCTCATTCCTTATGTCTTCTGCAATATCACTTTTAGAAATCTCGGGTGAAGTTGCAATAACATCATCAGCTCACTAATGTAGTGGTTGTGACATCTGTTACCAATGAAGAATCGGCTTTTTGCAATTGATTCAAACTTTCTTGGAGATCCTTAAATAGATCATCTGAATCAGCAATAGCAGCTTGTTGAACAGCAGGAGTTATTCCGGCCTTCCTGAAACAGTTTACGATGGTTTCTTTGGTCACGACTTTCCAAGAATATTCCAGCCAGTATATTCATTGTTTTAAAAATTTTTGGACAGACGTAGAACACGTACAACCCTTCTCCGGTAATGTTGACCGTTGTTTAAATTTGCGATTGAGATTTGGGTTGGACAATTTTTAATCAATGTTTAGCGCAATACGTGCCGATCCCTATGGGAAGTGTATCATCATTATGAATAGAAAAGCAGTAAATCGTAGAGATGGCGATGATATGCAGGTACCTTGTGTTCACCATCTATCCGGACAAAAGTGTATGGTAGACATTTCATCACAAGAGAATTTGTAGATTAAAAGAGAACTTTAAAGATAGCCTTTTGTTTAAACTGTACTGCTTTCTTACCTCTTTTCCACTTATTCAGCCGTTTTAAAATTTGTTAAATCAAAACTTTCTGCAAACTGAAGACTCTTTTTCTTTTTAGCATTGGGCCGTCAATTGTAACATTTTGGTTTCTTTGCAAAGAGAACCATTTAAAAATTCGTCTATTCTTCATAGCCACAACAAGTTTCTTTGACGAGAACTTTTTTCTAAAGCTTCAAACAATTTTTGCTTATTCTTCATCCAAGTAAAAATCGTGTTTTTTGGAAGAACGAATCTCTCTGTTGCCTCCTTGTTTAAAATCCCATTTTCAATTTTTCGAATTATTTCGCACTTTTGAACGAGAGTTTTGTTTTATCTTGACAGTCGAACAAAACAAAAGCCTACTGTTTTCCTAGTTTGCATCAAAATTTCGAATGTTTTGGGTGCATTCGAATTTTCATTTTTCAAACCTTTTGTTCTATTTGCTGTGTAGATGAACCCTTAGACACCAAAAAGTTCGAGGTAGAGAGAGAAAAAGTCGCGAGGGACCAGAATTTTTGTTCGAGTTAAAGAGAGGAAAATAGCTTAGAATGACACAAACGTCCAAGAGACGGAGATTTTTGTTCGAGATAGAGAGTAGTCGAGATAGGGAGAGTTCATTTTAGATGCATTCTAACACATCGAAATGACAAAATTTAACCTCTCTGAAAAACATTTTTTTAGACTCGATTGACACAGCTACTGTTATTCAGTTGATGCAAGCATTAGCAAAGCAATCGAATATTTACATTAAGCAAGTGAGACAATTGGAACAAACACCGAACCATGCAGTTTTAAAAGGTATTGCAAAATATTTGACCAGTAGTTTGAAAATATTCGGCGCCAATGATGGAGAGAGCAGGAGATTGGCTTTCCTTCTGTGGGAGGAGCGACCGGGGCGGATGTAAGTAAGTTTTTTATTGGCCGAGAAGGTATTAGATACCATAACACTTACGTTATTCGTATGACGGAGAATTTAACCAGATCTTTGGGACGTCCTTCGAAATGTCTTATCTTAAAGTGTTTTTTTCCTGTTTCAGCTTGAAGAAATGTTAATGCCGTTCGCCGACTTGATTGCAGAAATGCGCGAGGATGTAAGGAAGATAGCGCGAGAAGAGAAAGTAACAAAAATTTTAAAGTTGTGCGATGACATTAGGGACGACAAATTAGTTGAACTTGGAGTGAAACTGGAAGACCAAGAAGGCACAGTATTCAACATTGTTCGAAAGCGGTATAACAGTGTTTTGCAGCAAGCAGTATTGAATTGTGAATCTACTTTCACATATCGAATGTTACTGCGACTAGCGTGTTAAGATAAGAATATTTTTACTGACTTTTATTATTTACTAGGAGGGTTAGCAGCAGTTGTGAAACTTGTGGATAAGGAAACGCTTCTTAAAGAAAAGCAGCAAAAATTAGAGGTAACTGTCGTCGTCGTTATGTGAGCTGGAATTTGCGAAATCAACTTTCACTTTGATATGACGTTTTTTTTTTGCAGGAGATAGAAAAGAAACGAAAAGAAAAAGAAGAAGCTAAATTGAAGAAACAACAAGAGCAGGTATGTCGTTGTAGTTATCGTTATTGTTGTTGTTATCGTCGTTGTTGTTGTCGTTATTGTTCTCATTGTTGTTGTCGCCGTCGTTGTCATTGTTGTTGTTGTGGTCGTCGTCGTTGCCCTCATTGTTGTTGTTGTGGTCGTCGTCGTTGTTATTGTTGTTGTTGTGGTTGTGGTTGTCGTCGTTGTCATTGTTGTTGTTGTGGTCGTCGTCGTCGTTATTGTTGTTGTCTTTGTGACCGTCGTTGTTGCTAGATTTTTTATTGTTGTGTGACCGTTTTCGTCTTTCTTTTAATAGTGTTATTATCTGTAGGCTGCAAAAGAAGCAAAAGCAAAAATACCAGCATCTGAATTGTTTAGGACGGAAACAGACAAATATTCTCAATTTGATGAAAATGTGAGTTATTTAATGAATCTACGAAGGAGAGCATCCAGATAGTGATGCGTACTGACAGGATGAGTGTTGCTTCAAATCTGCATCACTTCAAACATTGTTTTATTTTTTAGGGGGTGCCTACACACGATGCATCGGGAGAAAGTTAAGTGCTTCACAAATTAAGAAGTTTAGATGAGATGTTAGTATTTGATGGCATGAACTTCCCTGTATATAACATCACTTCTTTCACAGTGACAGTAACGGGAGCTTCAAAGTACACCACGGCTATGTGCAGGGCTGTCAGTTGACCTAGAAATAAAGAGGTAGATGTTTTAGAAATATCCTAGTGTTCCTCATTTTATTTTTATAAGAACTTAGTTTAAATGAACGTTCAGGCTGAGGTTTTGTTAGAAATTAAGAACATATTAAGAACGTACTTAGCCCGAATATATTATAAGACCAAATTAATGAGCCTAGAATTACTAAGAAGCAATTATTTTAGAACATTTCTTTTGTAATGTTTTTATAGGAAGATAACTGCAACATCTTCCAATCCTAAAAATGTTGATAATTATCCGTAAATCTGACAATATATTGACTTTTTATCGAAAGAAAACAAATAACAAACATTGAGGCTAACAACTGCTTTCTTTCTCAGCTGAAATTTTTCAGTTTTTAGGAAAAACAAAAACGTATAAAACAATCGAACTCTGACAGAGTTTCGTTTCCCAGCATAAAATTTTGATATAAAACGATTGTATACTCTTAGTGAGAGATCTTGAAATTTATTCTCTGAATTTAAACAGCGCTATTTGTTGATTCCTAATCAAACGAGCATGCCAATCCACGCTTACAAGTCTGTCTAGGATGGGATATATCTCCATCTAAATAGAGCGCAATGATTTACTTCTCATAATATAAAGAAACAAAAAAAAAAAACTTGACGTTTGAACTTTGATAATTATGAACATATTCTATGATGGAGAATGGGAACGAGGTATGCAAAACCTAGAAATTAATCTAATATCTTTCTTACATTTTTCAATGTGTTGTCGAACTTCTTGATAAGAAACCGATTAAGAATCGAGAACGATGATTGCTAAGACTTAAAATATCAGAGACTCACATTGACTGCAAGCATTTGTCCAAATGAATAAACTTGGTCACCCAGATACCCTGCAGGCGCACTGAAGTAGCGTTGCATGTAACTGTCATCCGTGTATTCCATGCCGAGAGAAGTTTTGATCAGTAAGTTTAAACAGGGGAGTCAGAATTTTTTGTGCACACTGTAGTGGCTTCCTTTCAAATCATCCTCGCCCATACGGCAAAAATATGTGATACAAAGTAGATACAGATGCAGTGCGTAACGTAAATAAACGTAGTGCTAGCTTGCGTCAATGATGGTAAGTAAATACAAGCAAACACAGAATGTATGAACGTTCAAAACAAAAAATAACTTCCTAAAAAAATTTTTCGACCATCAAGAACTTATTCAGTGGACGAAATTAATAAGCGGGGGGGGGGGAGGGAGTCATAATAAGGTGTGGGTGGGTGGGGAAAAAGTCTGAAAATTAATAAGCGTCCCCCCCTTTATTAAGCACCCGAGAGTAATCTATTATCAAGCTGAGCACTAAGCATAAATGATTTATTCACAATTTTGTAGTCTATGGAAAGGTTCTTGCACGACACGACACAAATCGTAACATTTTAAACTATTGTTAAAATCTGACATATTTATATTAACATTGGAATTGATTCGACACACTATATTCTGTGTGGCAGAATAAATAAATTAACTTACATGATGTTTCTCAATATTTTCAAATCAACAAACAAAATGCTTTTTTTTTACCTATACCTATATTATAATGCTCTCCGTACGTCTGTCTATCTGCCTGTGAGCAAAAGGTGATACTTGCGAGCCGCGACAGGAAAATTTTAGATTTGAAATAAATTTTGTTTTTTTAAAATAAATAAATTTAATGACCCTTTTTTTTTCTTCGTCAGAAGTGGAAGTGTTATTTCGATGATCGTCAATCGGATGGACCTATTTAACCCTTTTCAGACCGGTAAGGATAGGTGCGGGGTCGCTAAAAATCCCCCATCCCAAATTTTTACTGCTTCAGGGGTTGAAATATTGTCAATTGTCGGAATTTTCAATTTACTTCAGAACCATCCTAAAATTTTTTGTATGTCGTCACTAGTGTTGTCTTCGTGATTCATGGATTAACAGGTGGTGACGGTAGTGTGATGAACGGTACGGCCAATATTTGCGTGACCTTGAGCAGTATTAGTTATGTAATTAGGCACGTGCGCCACACGTGCTAAAACCGATACTTAGCGATATCCGTAAGTGTGGTGCGTTAAGATAATAACAAGGTCGTTACAGTAAAAATAGCTCCATATTTAGCTGTCAAAAACAAATAATGACATATGAAAATCCAGCATATTATTTTAAACAGTGTCAGTAAGTGCATCCACAAGTTATTTTTCATTAGTCCATATTTCTTACGCCAAAGAAAACATCTAATGTTAATCCAAGTGCGTCTATCAAAATAAAAACGACAGATTGCTGTGTTGTACAACACTTTTTTGTTAAACAAGAATGTATTTGTTAAGGCTTGGTTACTTACTATAAACCACGAGATGGATCAAACTCTTCACAAAAATATGATATACTTTTGAACACATTTTTTGTTATTGCTGTTAACAGTACCAAGATATTTTTTAAAAGCACTATATATACTTAGTGAAGGTATAAAAGACAATTTCACAATGCATCTGTGCCAGTTGTAATCAAACAATACAGAGGACGTGTTAAAAATTTGATCAGACTTATCAATATGTGTGTGTTAAAAAAAATATTTGGGCAAAAATTTTCAAAACATTTCCAAATTTGACATTTTTTTAAAATATAGAAATTGTGAAGTGGTATATCACAAATCTATCTAAACATCAAACTCTATAAATATTTTTGTTATCAAAGCATTCTTTGTCTTTGTTTTAGGACTTTTTTTATCATGATGGCTGTAACATGTAAATTGATTTATTATGGAACAAGCTAGTCGGTCTGGTCTTCAAAATCAACACTGTCATCATGAACTTTTATTCAGCCGTGCGTAGTTTGCCTCTCCTTTAAAACAATAGGCATGTACATCTTCAACTTTTCATGAGATGGTACTGTTTTTTGTCACTATAAAGGATTCTTTACTTGTCGTAACAAAGTCTATTTTCAAGATTAAACCGCACCTTAATTTTGTTTAAATTTATTCAAAGGAAATTTGACATCATTTCCTTGACAGAATTGACAGATAAGTTTAGACAAATTGTCTTAAGTATGGAAATTTACAGGCCTATCGTTTCGTTGTACAGACAACCTGCATTGCAATAACCTGCATTGCAATAACCATTTTGAAATAAAATACTTCAAGATTCCTGTTTCAAACCCAACCCAGACACGCATAAAATGTGAGAACAATGTGAGAACAATGTTGTTGTCGTATTCAAAATGGCGTCAACTTACAACAATTTACGTCATACGGCGTTCTCTAGCAACCACATGACGTAATGAAATTGTAACTACTAAGCGATCGGTCAAGTATCTTGAAGTTTGATTTTAAGAATAATTAATTTTTCTGTTATTTATTCGTTTTTTGAACTGAACTAATAAAATATGAAGAAATTAGAGTATTATATTTTAAACAACTGAAAGTCTCAGAACAATAAAATACACTGAGAATCAATGTACACACACGTGGAGTTAATAGTGTGATTGCCGAGAAAATTGAAATTATATTTTTGCCCTAAAAATTGATGACCAATACCCTATTCTGCATGCACCCATTCGCTTTACCAATGAAAGGTCACTCATTTATTAACCAATGTTTTTTTAGGGATGATTCTCAAATCAAAAGGTGAACGCTAAATGACAACTCGACGTTTAAGTACCCTTACCTCCTAGCCTAAACAACAAACCAAAAAGGTAATATTTAAGTATTTTCAATCTTAAAAATGACAAGTCACACGTACGCTCCTGTTCTAACATTATGTCGCTACTGCAAGTATTTGTACGGCTCTTTAGTGCGCAAAGTTTGGGGGCCAGGATCATGCAAACCTTAACCCCAGGGTCTTGTAGCCCCTGAGCCATTATTACAAAGCGGCCAACAGGGGGCATAACTTTCATTAATTATGAGCGATTATGTAATCAGCACGTGCCAGGGCCTTTTCGCCGCCATCAAATTCATTATAAAGACGAAATGCTCTGGTAGCCAGGTTGGGATCATTCATATGTTATGCTGCTTAAAACATATATTTCCTGATTTTAAAAGTAACTGTAAT
This sequence comes from Hydractinia echinata, assembly GCA_030067915.1. Lineage (NCBI taxonomy): Eukaryota > Metazoa > Cnidaria > Hydrozoa > Anthoathecata > Hydractiniidae > Hydractinia > Hydractinia echinata. Next base: position 1,639,991 of record JASGCC010000047.1, on the reverse strand, counting down.
GATATAAAACACAAAAACAGTAATATATTTTAACCACTGCAACCTATTGTCTTTATTCATTCATCTTGAACATTTTCCCCGGTGTTATTACCGCACATGAAATATATCTGGGATAATGGAGTTTAGACTAAATATACAAGCAAGACATATACTCTGAAACAGTCCAGTTGTTTTTTTTCCACTTTCTGTGAAGCGTGATGACGACAAGTCCTTTAAAAACACTTAATGTGCTTAAACGTCACTGAATTTACCCCTCCCACCCTCTCTCCTTTCTTATTTTGAATTGACATTTAGAGTACACATTTTGATTTGTGAGTCATGCTTCAACAACGCGTACACAATTTTTTATAAGTAAAATCTTATAAAGAAACACGAGGCTTTTAAAACAACAACCAAATAGATAAAACAAGGATTATAAAAACATAGTTACCTGGACATATAAGTTACCTAAGGCCCATACAACACATGTGATTAAAACAAAAGAGTTTGACTTTGATTGGTACACTATCCTAATTAATTAAAAAAGTGAAATTGATCATTCTAAGTAGAATGTCAACAAGCAACGACTGAGCAAAAGTCAAGTCTGGAAAATAAAACTTAAGCAACATTAACCCTATCCGTCAGATTCAGCCAAACTTTTCATCTCAAATTTAAAGCTAAATTTTACCCACTTTAGCAAACTTGTTGACGTCATTAGCACAATGCTGCATCGCCAATTTTTTTGAACAAGTTGTTACTTAATGTTGCACAACACTCGTGGTAAAGCGGGGTTTTCGTTCAGCGATCCTTGTGCAGGCGTAGCGGACGGAGCGAAGTTGGCGGACAAAACTATATCATTTTCATTGTGCGCGCTTATAAAAAGCGCTTATAAAACTAGAATGTAAAACTAGAATGTAAACAAAGATGGCAAGAGTTAACAAGTTACTAATTTTGCAAGCAAACTTACTGTTAATGTTGTTGCACCGGCGTAGAAACAAAAGAAAGTGAAGGGAAGAAAGGAAAAAGCGATTTTGGGTGCGACAAATTTTTAAAGACAGAGAAGAAAAGGGTGAATTCCAGCATTTAGTTCGAGATCTATATTTATTTGACCACGATTATTTTTACAGAAATTTCAGAATGTGTCCAGAGAAATTTGAACTCTTGCTGTCCTGGGTAGCTACATTCATTTTTAAATCAGGGAACAGGCGTCCCACGACTACGTTATTTTGTTTTTTCTCAACCGCAGTTGTTTTCTCTCCCTCACGTTGTTTATAATTTAAAATTTGCTTAATCATAAAAATAACGAATTTTGATTGTCTCAAAAAAGCAAGCGGAAAAAAATGTTGAAAATTTTAAACTTTCATGGCGGACAAAACTTTTTTTCTTTCGCTCAGTTTTAGTGATATTTCTGTATGATTCTTACGTGACAGCTTATCTTTTTCCGCCCGCCTGCACAAGATCGCTGAATGGAAACCCGGCTTATTCATCAACATCTTTAGAAATTATTTGATCAGCCCCACCCCCCAACATTGAGTTGTTCCCAACAGTATGAATAGGGTTGAGACTCAGTCAAAAGTTTTGTGCTTCTTATAAAAAAAGCGTGCATGTAGATATACAGTTACTAGTTTTGTTTAGTAGAAAAAGGAAAACAAAGATCGGCGAATAAAACGCTGCATTGGCTTTCCACACAAGCGTTCTCTTCACTTTTAGTTTTATCTGAACAAACAAATACGCTTCACAATGTCGTCAATGTGGTTCATGACATCGACATTATCACGATAGGATTCAGAAGTGAAATAAATACTAACAGAATGTTTTGATTATGACTAAAGATCTTATATTCTATAGTATTACTAACTAGATCTTATATTCTATAGTATTACTAACTAGATCTTATATTCTATAGTATTACTAACTAGATCTTATATTCTATAGTATTACTAACTAGATCTTATATTCTATAGTATTACTAACTAGATCTTATATTCTATAGTATTACTAACTAGATCTTATATTCTATAGTATTTCTAACTAGATCTTATATTCTACAGTATTACTAACTAGATCTTATATTCTATAGTATTACTAACTAGATCTTATATTCTATAGTATTACTAACTAGATCTTATATTCTATAGTATTACTAACTAGCGGACTATGTCCCCTAATTAGAACTGTCTTTGGAAAGTTGATATTCTTACGCTTATTTTTGATATATTGAGTATATTTTAAGGACTGTGGGATTGTTTAGGACAAAAAGAGATAACAAAACACAAAAAAGGACTAAATTGTACTATTTGTAAAGGTTTAAAATAGAAACGACAATAAAGATCCTAATAAAAACCGTTCGTCAATTTCTCTATACAAAACAATTGGACTCGCTTATTACCTTGTCCGCTTTTTAGAAAGTTTTCTATGGGACTTTGACTGGAATTCAGTCGGTATAATAAAATCTGTCCATTAATCGGAAGTGTCCGTCTTTTAGAGCGCTCATTAATTAGGGAGGCTAGTATCCACTATTATATTGAAGCTCTTATCTGACTTGTACGAACCACGCTAAAGTAAAAAAAATCATTGCCCGTGTACAAATATATCCAGCCCTTTGTGTTTAATTTTTATAGATTATAATGTTTAATCCGTAGGAAATTAACGGGAATTCGCCCGTCGTAACACTTTGAATATTTCGTGCGTGGTTTATTACCACCTTGGTTTGGCCAACAATCAGATAGACAACGGCTATTATCATAAAACTTAGAGATTTTTAGCACGTGGAAAAATTCATGAGCTCACCCATCGTACTCCTCCTTATCACGAAATAGCAATTTAGATACCATTTTGAACACACAGTATAGAGACTTTCCTAAAAAACTAATTTTCTTCTTATAGTTTGTCCTCGATGATGTAATAAGCGAACTCGAAAATATATCGCACATGCTATTTGTAGCTTAAAAATATTTCGTCCGTGGTTTAGCATGACCCTCTTTTGGCTGACAAAAAACAACGGCTCTTATTACTATCTCGCCTGCGAGGAGTATTCAAATACAGCTGTCCGTCCCAAAATGGAAATTTTTGGCTCTCTGAGCACCGACACGGGAGTAGTCGTGTGTTCGAATCTCATCTTGGTAACTATTTTTACTTTTTTTTTTTCTTTTTACTATCTCGTCTGCGAGGATAGGTTTCCAACTCGTAACTAACTAAATGTCCCAAATGGTCAATTGCAACGTCACCGATTTAAACTTCGTACCTAAACTCTCTAAGTACTTGGAAGTCATCTAAATGACGTTTCAGGCCAAAATTGGTATTTGTTTTCGACAAAATTTGGCACAGTTAACAAAAAAGGTATGCTGAACATAATAGTGACATCATAATTTTGATTTTTGTCACCTAAATGTCATTTTAGGCCAAAATTGGTCCAAAAATTAAAACTACTTTATTTTAGACAAAATTTGGCAAAGTTAACAAAAAAAGTATGCCGAACATGATGGTGACATTAAAATTTTGATTTTTTGTTACCTAAATGTCATTTTAGGCCAAAATTGGTCCGAAGTTAAAACTACTTTATTTTCGATAAAATTAGGCACAGATAACAAAAAAAGTATGCTGAACATGATGGTGACATCAAAATTTTGATTTTTCGTCACCTAAATGCCGTTTAAGACCATAAACGTTTCAATCGCGCGACTTTTAACCCTATTATACCTGGGCTTTTTTGGCCCTTGTAACCCTGGGGGGGGGGGGGCACAAAGTGCCCGCGGGCCATAAATCCTGAACCACTTGTGCTAAAGTGATGAAACTTGGCTCAGTTGGAGAATGTCTTAGTACAAACTTAATCCAGGTAAAAAAAATAATTTGATTACGTCATAGGGATTAGAAATGACGTCACACATATGAAAAATGGTCATTTTCCCAATTTTTCAGTACGTTTTAATTTCTCGCGTGTTACTAATGATATGGCCTTGATTCTTGGTAGATTTGTGGAATGAATACCAAAATATGTGTTTCACATGAAAAAAGTAATTTTAATGACGTCATTGGGATAAAAAATGACGTCATTTCGGCAAAAAAAATGCTTATTTTAACGATAAAGATAAAAAGACCCGTTCTACCAGAAATATTGATGCTCATGTCATTAAACTTGGCATATATGTAGAACAGGACATTTAAAGATAATCGAGGTAAGGAAAACAATATAATGACGTCATTGGGATCCGAAATGACGTCAATTTGCTGGATCGATATTTCCTTCAAATCTGGTCTGCTTTTTGTCCCTAGTAACCATATATCACCTTAGCAACACCTTGGTTACCACTTAGTAACCAACATACATGTAATAAATAATTATATACCCAATACAACATCTTATAACATTCTTATATTATTATTATTATTATTATTAATCGACATATATTTCAAGCATCCATAAATTACAATGGTTCTTAATGCTGAAATGTGTAAATACTAAATGTATGTGCAAACGTAAATATAAACTCAATCAGTAATAAAAACAAAATGAACATGAGCAAAAAGAGCATAGACGAAGCAGTCAAATAATCATACGAAAGTCTTGAACTGTGAAAACGTATTGAACGGCATTAGGATAAATGAACCATTATAATTGATCAAAGCTAAAGGAGGCTTGGTAGGTAAAGGACGACCGATAATTAAACTAAAAATTAGGTATAGTAAAAGTTAACATAGTCAATTGAGTGAGAAAAAAAAATATATATATATACTGACAAATCTGTATCAAGAAAAGGCTAAGATAAAACAGATAAATAAATTAAAAATCAGAACAACTTAAAAGTCTGGCTGTTGCCCTATCAAAAAAATATTTTTTCGCTAAGTTTGTAAATTTGTTATAGTTTTCCACTTGCCGAAGTTGAAATGGAAGGTCGTTGAAGTGGAGGGCAGCAGTGTGGGCAAAAGTACCCTCAATATTGTTTGTCTCAATTAAATTTGTTCTTATAGTATTCGTTCGTAACGATCGTTCGGTTACAGGGAAAAAAGATAGTTTCAGGTAACTTGGCCAACTTTCTTTGTTGAACAGAGCTTTGTGTGCAAGTTTTACAAAAGAAAGAGATATTCTTTCTTCCACTGGAAGCCATTGTAATGTTAGCACGTCATGATCACTGCAACGACGACGGCAAACGAAACTTGCTGAAGATCTTTGCAGCTTTTGTAATCGTTTCGAAAGATATTTTGGTAAATTACTGAAGATGGTATTACAGTAATATATCTTTGTCAAGATTAAGCTCTGTGCTAGTGATTTTCGAAGATTAAAATCGGCTGCACGTTTAAATTGCTGTAAGGATCGTAAAACAGCATAACTACTTTTAATAATTGCGTTCACATGTAAATTCCATGTCAAATGTTCGCTAAAATGCACTCCAAGTATTTTAAATGCATTAACACGACCAATAGATTTATCATCATTTACCAAGGTGACATTATAATCAAACAAATTATGCTTTCGCGACATTTGACTCGTTGAAAACAGCATAAGTTTTGTTTTACTGACATTAAGACGTAAATTGAAGCGTGAGGACCAATCATAAATACGTTCCATTTCGTGTTGCATTGATAATATGCCATCTTTTATCTTGTCTACTTTCATTCTTATATGAATGTCAACGGTTTTCAAAATTCCAAAAAATTTACCCCCGTCCAAAAAATGCATTACCCCCAGCAAAGTACAAAATTTTTCCAAAAAACTTTTTTTTCATCAGAAGCCATAATAAAAGTTAGGAATAGTCACAAAATTTTAGCACTTAATCACATGTGTATCTAAAGTTATGCCTAGTCAAAAAGGCCGCGGGCACTTTGTGCCCCCCCCCAGGTATAATAGGGTTAACCATGGATGATAGGCTGTATTTTTGTTAGCAGAAATTGTAGAATTGGGTCGCATTGTGGATGTTTCATAGTTGTGCATTTTTAATAGCGAGATAGTTTATGCAGCGCCTGCATCTTGTTGTTATAGATTTACTTATAAATAAATATATTTATGTGAGTAGCAAAGTTCCTTTAAGGAAATCTAAGTTTAGGTTCTCTCACTCATACAAATGCTTGGTCGCAAACAAACTTCTCGGAGCAAACCCTAAATATAAATCAGCCAAAGTGCAATGCAACTTACAAGTGTAAGCGTGCCGACGCCTAACCACATTGAGGTAAAAAAGTGAGTTACTCGATACTGACCACGTGAGCAAAGAAGAATAACAAGCAGCCAATTAATAAGGATGATCAGTATTTTAACACAAAAGAAATTATTTCCCACGCAGTGTCATTCGTCTCTACCTTAATATCCCGATTTCTTGTTGTTGTTTTTTCAATTCTAATCAATCTGGTGTCCAGGCCATTATTTACTTTATGACAAAAAATTGTTGATGATGAAGAATTGCATACGTTAAACATATGAACAACATATTACGCTTTCCTTTTTTTATCTTAAATTATATAATACAAACACAGAGATATTAAATTACAATATTTGCCAGCAAACATAAATTAAGTGATATTACAACACAATCTTTAAGCCATGGATAACAAATTGTGGTATGTGCCAAAAAAAGGCGTGGCGCCAACCTCGATCCCAGGGCTTTTTTTTACATTACTTCTTAAAAACTTTTGAAATAAGTTTAATATAAACAATAATACAACATAACTCATAAAGTTATGAAAATATATATATATGGAGAAATATATCATTGGGGATTTTGTTTGGGCGTTTCTTTGTAAGGCATTGATAGAGAAATAGATGTGAACGCAAAACATTTATACAGACTTTTGTGCCGATTTCGTGCATACAGTGAAATGTACAAAAGGTATTACAATACTTCATATAAATAATAAAAAATATAATAATATGGAAATAAACTAATGTTTTTTGTTTTTGTTTTCATTTTTTTCGACTGCTTTTTAAGGCTGCATCACTGGTAAAACTTTTCAACTTCTCGCATCATTATGCTACCTTCGTGAAGTTCCAATTGACACAAACATTTCTCTTAAATGACGCATCTATACCTTCTCTTCATGTAAAGTTCTCCACGGTGTTATTGCTGCGGGATAATATGATAATGTCTTTTTACGAGAAGAATCATTTTTGTTGACAAGCGATTTTACACATAGGAAAGTTAACATAACCACAACAAAGCCTGATATAAAACCTGCCACAAACACCAAAAGAACAGTTTTATATCCTCTGTTAAAAACAATAAGGGGCTGAGAGTTCTGTTTCGTAAGATTTAATTGTGTTTTCGTTTCCTTATTTCTCCTCACATGGTCTTCTATTTGATTACCGTCCTTGAGAGATGATTTTCCTTTTGTTTCACTCATGAGACGTTGCATATACGGTACCCAGCCACCCTTTTCTCTAGTCCGATAACGAGGCCACCTAGTCGGAACTATTCTGGATTGAGAATTTATTGTTCCTTTCGTCCAGTATACAGTAACAGATGGGCGAAAACATCTGTAGATACATAAAATGTTAGCCGTGGGGTTTAGACCTTTTTCTTTGCATCGATCACAGTTGACGAATGCCTCTGTAGACGGATACGGACCTTCTTCATTGGTTCTTTCAGTAGGTTTCATTTCTGTAAGAAAATACATGGAAAACTTTTAGTAGAGGTATGCACAATGTAGTACATGTATCATCATATCCGAAATAAATACACTTTGATAATATCTCTATATTAATAATACCGTCTGTTTATGCGCGAAAAAAAAAATCGTGGGGAAACACGAAATAACAAATGTGATATAATTTTATCCACTTTGCTGCAATTTTGAATTTCATAGAATTTAAGGACTGGTGAACACATTATAATACTCGCTGTTTGTCTGTGAGCTACTTTAAAAACCGCAGTTTTTGTAATCGGAAATTGATAGGGAGACATTACAGTCGCACTAAAAATCATAGAAATAACCCCGTCCAAGTAAATTTCGTTACTTCATGTCAATTGGCTGACAAGGATGCAAGAAATAGCGATGGGTACGACGGGTGATACCCCACTCTCGTTCCCAGGGTTTTTTGCCTTTTCAATGTGAAAGAAGACGGCGTCCTCTATTATATCAAAAAAAATCCCTGGGAACGAGGGTGGAAATCCCCGTGGAATTTTACTCTGAATAGCGACTTGTCTTAAAATAGAAACATGTCTGTCATCCAATGAGATATATTATAATTACTGGTGCAAATGCCTAACTTCGTTGAAATACCGGCCGCGGATAAACGAAATATTAAAATTAAAAAGACTACCCTTATGCATTGTGTCGCAATTGATTGATTTATTGATTATCAATATCAATTGAAGAGACATTGGTTATTGTGATTTAAAAATGCAGTATTGAATAAATAATCTGTTATGTTGGTAACTTCACAACAAAAACACCCACCTGTCGCTGTCGGCTCCGTTAGACTAGCAGAGACCAATCTACATGAACACACCAATATTAACAATAATACTCGCTTTATCGAGTTCATTTTGCTTCGAAGATCTATCTAAGTTGAATATGTGAATAATAAAATACGATTTAATAAAGCAAGCACTTTTATAATACGTCTTGTTTGCTTGAATCACTGCCAAGTTTTATTTGACGAAATGATTTTCGTGCCAAAAGCTTGTGCTTACACAAAAGATCAACAAAACATCATTTTTGTCACAAATACATGCAAAATGTCAACAAATCCAACGATTTCATGTTAAAAATAATCCTTGTTTTCTTTTGAGTTATGTCAAAAATGCAAATTTAAGTTCGTAGAAAGATCAACAAAAAAGTGAAATTCATGTCACATGGAAATATTTCAATGTTACAAGGAATATTTGTGTAACTGAGAGCGTCTCACAAAGTGAAACTTTTGTAAGGATGCCATATACTTTAGGGGTAGAGGCTTTCGAGAGCTGAAAGTTTCGCGAGGTCAAAAAATCGCTAAATTTTTCGATAAAACCTTTCGTGAATTGCAATTTTGGGACGAATTTTGTGTAAAAAACTTTCGCGAAAATCAAAAATCATTCAGTTGCAAGGAAAAATTTTTCGCGAATGGCAAAAATTCTCTTTTTTTCTTTTTTTCTCGTATTATTATTAATCAAAAGTGTGCATCCATTACTTTTTCAAGGAATCGAGATATCCAAGAAATGTCCGTAACACCCAAAAAAAAAGAAAACATCAAATGCTATTGTAGTTGATGATTAAAAAGAAGGAAGTCACTAATTTGAGATTTCCCTTTTACATAAAAATAAGACAACTCAAGTCAGCGGTTGACTTTGCAAAGAAATTCTTAAGAATAGACGACACATGGATTCTATCTATTAAATCAATATTTTAAAACCTTAACTAAATATCAGAAATGTGATTCGTTGTTGTCTTATGAAGTAGCTGCATGAAGTGTTGAACTCAAAAATACATTTATTTAAAGAGAACAAGGATTAACTGAGAGTAGTGATGTGAGATTATATATGATTAACAATATTGAATTCCATTACTGATCTGTCCATAGTTCTCACAGACAACGTCAGTTTGTGTCAACTATTTTGCGTTCTGGGAAGAAAGCACAGGACCATGAGGTGTTTATTGCGACTTTGACATGTTATGCTTTCGGTAGCACAAAGCAATCATATCACATTTCCTTTACATCTCTTTCTCTGGAAATGTAATAATCTATTTTTGACAAATTCTATCTCAATATTATTTACTTTCTTAACATACATCATTCCAAGCAATTTGACGTTTCAAATATTCAAAACATTTGAAAGAATTGCGTCAGAGAATGTCTGGTTTCATTCTTGCAAAACAATTGACGACAGTATGTAAAGAAACAATTAATTCTTTCTTTGACATTTCACAAGGCAGTTTAGAAAACCAACAAAAATTTAAGGGTGTGTTATCAAACTTAAATATATTTTTAAAGGAACTTTATGTGATATTATTGCCATTTTAACTACTGAATTGTCAAAATTATCCTAACGACTAAATTTCAATTTTTGCTTCTTATATATCGGATAGAGATAAAGCTTTATTCCCATCAATTGAAAGTTTTCCAAGATTCTGATATTTTACCATTTTGAGACAGCTTTTTAGCATGAATTCCACGACATGACAAAACTTCTATTCATACCTTGAAACCTTTGTGTACCATTTCCGTCAACAACAAGAAGGTTTGCGTCAAAAATAGACAGACTGAACCACAAACAACGACATAAATGAGAAGAAGAGTCACATATAGTGATGACAAAACATCAGCCAAATGCAAGCGCAAACTGTCCACAACATGAAAAAGAAGAGCGGTTTTTTAATGATATTTTTTGCCTAAGATGCGTCCACGATTACAGTTTTTTCTAGTTCTGTCCTTAATGACATTTTTATCTCAGGAACAGCTACATCCATAGTAGACGTGTTGATCCTAAGTTATGTCGTGCTGTCCATGAACAACAGGCTTATATCAGAACTAAAATCCTGTTCATACAGTCTACTAACGCTCGTTATCTCCAACACTCACTATCTTAAACATTCACCATGTCGAAATATTTTCCCGGATCCTTAAATAGTTTAAGCAACTGTAGGCTAAAAAACGCTCGTTATCTCGAACTCCGTTATTTCAAACTTTCAATTTCGAACCAATTTTTTGATTTCTTGAACTGCGTTTCGCTCGTTATCTCGAACTTTCGTTCGAATTGTTGCTAAATAATAGAACGAAAAACGTTCCATTTTCAAAGTTAGTGAAGGTCACTTTGTTTTTTTTGTTCTTTCAACATGACAGACTAAAAGGAAGCTAGCTGTGAAGACCTTAGTTCAAAATTGTCAGGCTTTAAAGGACTTTGAAAGGCATTTCAAATAAAGATGTTGCAGTACGTCTCTTCAATGCAATTGGTGATGAAATGGGCCAGCTTCTACAGCGCTTCGAAACTTTGTTTGTAAAAGACAAATTGGATGCAAAAAAGCAGACTAGTTTTTTAGATTTTTTCGAAAAAAATAATGTAAACAGGGATTTATAAAAATACCATGTATCCTTTTTACTACGACTTCGATAAATGTGAATGTTTCAAATAAACTTCCTTTTACTTGTTTGATGCTGAGAAAAATCTCTTTGGGTTATAAATAACGCGACCTTTTAAATTGGTACTGATCTTTTTACTCAATTTCAAAACTTTCACTATCTTGAACTTTCACACCACTTGCTTCCGTTATCTCGAACACTCGCTATCTCAAATATTCGACCACCCGAACATTTTCGCCGGTCCCTTCACAGTTTGAGATAACGAGCGTCGACTATATTTCTTTTGAAAAATGGCCTGTTCTGTTGAAATGGAAAAACAACATCGCCCGGCGAATGCTCCTCAGCCGAAAAGGAGCAAGAGTTATACATAGGCAGATGTGAGGAGCGCTAAAAATGTCTTGGTTGATTGCCCACAAAGGTTCAGGAAATCGAGAAAATAAGCCTCTGGTGTCAGCAAGAATTTTTCACAGTTTGAGAACTTAAATCTAACCAAAAAACCTAAAATCCTAAGTCCGTTTGTGAGTCGTTTGTGAGTCGTTTGTGAGTCGTTTGTGAGCCGTTTGACAGATCACCCATATCATTAATAAATACAGTAATATAATAATCAAGTCTTTTGCAGTGAAAATTGCCCTGATATGGAGAAAATCTATATTTGAAATTCATTCAAATTTCAAAGTCTTATTTTCACGAGTACATCGAATTTGGTAATTCAGGGAACTTATTTTGGCGGATAAGGTGTATTTGGATACAAAAGAGAATCAAACAACCTATAAGGACTAACAAGCCGTTTTATTTTTTTACAAATATGTTTCTAAACTAATAAAACATCAAGCGATTCTTAAATTACCATATCAAAGTCTGTCTAGTTTTTAAGTTCCCAATCTTTTCATACACGTATTTATTACACATAAGAATATAGGAGAAATAATTCCATTCTGCTTTTATGTTATCATTCTTATAAAAAACCTGCAGTAGTTTGTAAAAGACAATAGCGTTCTGTGAAAAACTGTACTTTAACTTGTACAGGAATGATGTAACAAAAGTTCTTCTAGAAACCTTAAAAAGTGGCTATTATATAAAAAGTTTTCCTTGGCAGAGAGATCACGACATTCTTTTCTCCAACTGTCAGCTAATCGACGTAAAGCGTTTGTTAACAGAGGTCTCTTTTGACCAGGTAAGGCGCGTAACACGCTGGCGTGAGAGTAAAACTTTGCCAACAGCTTTCGTAAGTCGATTCGTTATAAAACAAAGCGGAATTTTCGCAATTCTTGCACAATCTGTTTACATATGTACTTTCTGTAATCTGTTGTACATAGTGTTCAAATAGAAATAAAATGCTACGTAGACATTTTTTTTAAATACCGAATAGGACAACAAACTATGGCGCGCCAAAAGAAACTATATTACCATCATCTTCAATATCAAACTATCTTGATATTATAATACTCTTTTCACATTTATTAATACTAACTTCGTATTTAACACACTTGGTATTTCATGATACTTTGTAAAAATATATTTTCTATAACGATATTTTCTATAACGATATTTTCCTTTTTGTAATACTTTGTGCCATACCATGCTATGTTATGTTTATAAAGACCTAAAAGTCTTGACTTAGTTCTGTATCCTGTGGTCTGCCTCACGCTATTCGATATGTTTTCAAGATGACAGTGTTTTCAATACGATCATTTTTTCATGTACTGAAATGCTCCAAATAAACGGACGAATCATTTATTAAAATTTTCAACTTTTAAGAGAGAAGCGTCCAACCTCGTTCCCAGTGCATTTTGCCTTGTTAATATAGTTGATAGTTGACCACTCCGCAATAACGGCTCAGGGGCCACAAGACCCTGGGGACGAGATTGAGAAGCGTCTATTCAGGAACGCGAAAAGGAAACTTTTGTTCAAGAAACTTTTGTATTTTTTTCTTTTGTATTGCTAATGGAATACATATTTTCACATAACATTTAAATCATACATCAATATCGTTAATATTCCAATTAAGATTTTACGAATTACTACTGAAATTCAACATGTGTATTATGTTTCAAATTAACGCCCCTCTATAGGCAAGGTGTTTATTAGAAAAAGTCGTCTGTTAGAAGGGGCGTTTATTAAAACAACTGATCAAAAAAATAAAGTACTTTTTGATTGAAGATACCTCAAGAAGAGAAATGTTGGCTTAATTTGGCGAATAACAAAAAAGAATTGATTTATTTTGATGCGTTGAAAAAAACAACAACAGACAAACAAACAAATAAACAAACAAACAAAGCAATGTTGCATATACAGTATCTCTCTAACACACTCTCCAAAAGGCAGCCACCTCTGATTAACGGACAGGTTTCTTTACACCTGCTGAATTCCGTTCAGAGTCTAAATGGGAAGAAATTAGTATACTCAAACAGACACATTCTTCTAAACAAAATGAATATTTTTGAACTTTCTTCTTTCTGATTAATGGACATCTGCAAATAATGATGCAACTGCTCTTTGAATTGTTTTTTGTAGAGAAATAACGAACAAAAAACATTGTTTTTACTAGGAATTTATTGTCGTTGCTGTTTTCTTTAGAACAGGTACAATTTAGTTTTTTTTTCTGTTTTTTGTTATTTCTTTTTGTCTAGAACAATCCCACAACCATCAGTACCTCCAGAATGGACAAGATATACCTGATATATCAAAAATAAGATTGGAAATATAAACTTTTCAAAAGAAGGACATCTCAATTCATCGGACAGATTCTTTGCACCAATGCTGTCCGTTAATTAAATAGACGACTGTAAATTATTTATACCTTTCATGCTTTTTGCTAAATAAGGAGTTGCTATAAAAATTGGCGGGCTTTTCTTCAAATTTGACGCGGATTTAATCTGACGAACTGTCAATATTAGTTTGGCGTATGGTCCGATATTTTAAATTTGGCTTGGAAATTCGCCAAATTCGCCGAATTTTCCCAACGCCAAAATTCCCCGTTTTAGGTCTTCAAAATAAACAAGATGAAGAAACCTTTAACATTATTTGTGTCATTTTTGTTTCATGGTTTAATTCTTCTGTTTGGGAATTTTAGCAATTTGTCCTCATAAAGAAGAATTCCCACACACAGAAAACGCAGACTAGACCGGTTCAACTCGAAACAAAGTTTTGCGCATGCGCAACGAGATTGTTAATTGCAAAATCAGGCAATGAGTTTAATTTCTTTAGCTTAATTAAACTACCGTAGCTTAATTAGGTGTTTATCTTTACTGCTTAGCTAGCTGAATATAAAGTTTTAAAAATTCAGAATAATGATTGTTGACATAGTGAAATCTTCCTAAAGCAGACATGTCTAAAGTCGACATCTATAAGAAACAGATACTAATACTAGGATTAATTAATTAAATTCAGGGCAAACATAACGAAATCCCTATAAAGCTCACATTTGTATAAACAAGGAGGTTTAAACCTCCTTGGTATAATGTGACATATTTTGCACCAATGGCGTGTCCGCTATAATATATTGCATATATTGCGTAGACTGTTACAAGACACTTTAAGTCATTTTTGTAACGTTTAGGTGACGGTTTGTATCAAAAAATCGATTTTTTTTATTAGCCATTTCTACTAAAGAAACGATGATCTTTCCAATGGTGAAACTATTTATTTATTTTTCGAAAGGGAATATTGACTTTATCCAAATAACTACTTTTTTTTTCTGATTGGTCTTTCACACCTCAAATTGAATAAGAGCTAAGAGTGAATGTTTTTAACACTTATCATCCTCTTGAGTATAACTTTTAAAAATAAATTATATTTCCTTTCCGAAAAGAAATGACCGTCTGAAAAAAAACACCTCAAATCTTTCAGTTCTAAAAAGGTATGCCATCCTGTTCTGTTTCTGCAAGTCACAGAAAAATGTTAAACGACTTAGAAAGTTCTATTTCTATGGTATTCTCAGTCACGTCTTTGCGAATAATAAAATTTAAAAGGTCAACCTTCTGAATATTCATCGCCTCGGAAGTGTGAGAGTATCACCATCATTATGAGTATGCTTTAAGGGTGTGATATTTTAAAAAAACTTTAAAACACTTTTTCGTAGTGTTGTTTTTTTCGTATACCATCTATTACATTTCAAATCTCTTTTACAAAACTACAAAAGATCTACAAGGGAGAGTGCTACTGTGCTGAAGCTAACGTGTTTATCTAAAAGCGATTTTTTTTTTATTTTAAAAAAATCAACCATTCTCTAGATATTACATCTTAAAGACGAAAGTTTAAGTTAAAAAATGGCTTTTTTAGAAAAAGTAAAATAAATCAAAAACGGGAATTAAAAAATCTATCACGATTCTAAAGAACATCAAATGAGATTTGGAAACGAAGTAGTTTTGTAAATGAAGTCATTTTTTTGAAGGCAGGGGTGTGTTTCAAAAATGTCTCTGTACTTTTCACGAGTTAAAAAGTTTCAAATTATTTTTATACCATTTGATAGGTGTTTAGAAATGCTTTTTGGTGATGTATGAATGAATAAACTTTGATTAACTATCGCTGAAAAAATCACGATTTAAAAAACCATGCTCAAAAGGTATACCGTCACCTTAAGATATTTCTCCATTTCCATAGTTAGCAGAAGCTAATTCATTTTTGAGCTGGTCTGTAATAACGCAACAGTCTTATTGTTTTCCAGGCCATGAAAACCGATAAAAACAAGTAATGATACTGTTTCCTATAACATAAAGATAGATGGTAAGATTGGTGCTACTGCCCCCAAAACTGAGAAAGCTATATAGCTAAGCTACATCTAGTTGAAAAATGTTTTTAGCTAGTTGGAAGACAAATGCATACAGCATAGTAGTCTCAATAATTCTGAAGAACATCTTTTAATGTTCGCAGAGGAAGACTATGTAAAAATAAAAAGTCAAGCAAAACTGAGCCAGTTAAAAACAAAATGGCGGTGTCCTTATACTTTATTCCCCGAGAGAACCCAAAGTTGGAAAGGTACGCGAAAAATAAATTTAAAATCCACAGAAAAATAAGAAGATATGTTTCAAATTTTATTCAAGGAAAGTTTAAAATTCCAAGTAATAATCTCAAACCTTCGCCAACATATCACAACAATTGATGATTTGAAAGCCAATTTATACGGCCAGAGACAACCTCGTCCCCAGGGCATCTTGTATCTTTTCTGACTCCGGGATGTTCGTCTCGCCGTTCCAAAATAAAAAAAGAAACAACCGGCGCTGGGAACGAGGTTGGGCCAGAGCGAATCATTATTTCATTCAGATTATATGAACTTCACTACTAACAAAAGATATCTTCCTAAATGGAAGTACATTTCTTTCGTTCTATATGGAAATTTGACAATATATTTTTGGGTATATTTGAGGATATGGAATCTTCTCTGCACATTAATAAAATAAAACCTCGAGTTACCTTATTCCATGAAATTAACGAGTCATGAAATTAACGTGGTTTTTCAAGATTCGCGTTAATTCAATGACCGTTAATTAAATGCAGTGTTAGTCGAAAAGATTTTTGTGTGACGTCACGTCTGTTGTCTTTTTTTAGCCCCTCCCCTGACCCGTATAGTGTTAAATAATATATAAAAAAAATTATTTTTTCTGTTATGCTTTATTATGCTTTATCTTTTCTATAAAACTTAAAAAAATATAATATACATCACTATAGTAACTATCAAAAATGGAACTACTCAATTACTCAGACATTGCTCATGCAAGCCTTTGCACATAGTAATTCTAAGAATTCTCCACAGTTTGATATAAAAGAGAATTCAAAACGACTTTGTTGATTTAAATCTTGAAGGTAACTTTTCGGAGTGTTGGTATATCATAGTGCTGTAAACAACCTTAAAAGGTAAGTATCTGTATTTTACTTTGATCATACTCTTTCAAATAAAACTTCCAATTTTTGATACATAATACATATATAATATATTTTTAATATTTTTTATATCGAGAGCGGAGACAGGCTTTGGAAAAAGACAGGATCCTCTCAAAAATTGTGTTGAAATGTTAGTTGGCTGGCATCGTTTGTATTGCTTCAGCTAGTCAAACCACTCATTACAATCTCCTAATTTGAACCCAAAGTTTAAAAATTTACAAACTATAGCGTGTTTATTAAGCATCCAGGATTTTGTTCGTATACATTATAAAAGCAGTCAAAGTTTAAACACGAGAGTTGAAATAAATATTAAAGCTTAAAGTAAATATTACCAAGAATCAAATTCCTTTCAGAATTGAACATTTAAATTAATGGTTTGTATTAGATTGGTTAAGTTAAGTACGGAAAAGAAGGAATACATTAACATATACGTTTTTCTTTATGTTAGAACTTTCGTGATTGAACCTCAGCCAAAATGTTGAGTATTTATCTGTAGGATGAACCGAATACCTTGTGTCAATATACGAGTTTTAACCAATATCATCACTTTGCAGTCTTAATAAAACTTATGTTATAAAATGTAAAGTGAGATAAAACAACTCCTAGAAGGAGAATCATGCAAAAAATTGCAAAATAAGCATGTCTAGTGTCAGCTGACGTAAAAAAGTCATTTTCTAAATATTTATCATATGCTAAAAAAGTTAAATAAACAGAGCGTCAAGTATCGTCAAAATCACGTGTTGGTTCAAATTCCAAAAACTTCACGAGAAATCAAGACTAGAGGCCAAAGTTTTCCACATAAAACACTTGATAACGAAACTTGAAAACATAAACATAGATAGTGGAAAGGGAAAATATAGAATGCAAAATAGTTGTGTAAAAAGAGTTGCAGTCAGGTGGGTAATGTAAATAAGGTATTAAGAAAATTCTTACTACACATAAAGAATAGTCGTATCTCACTTAACAATAGCCGTATTTTGTCTGCAATATGGTTGCTGAGATCAAGTCGTGGTAAGTATATGCAAGGCGCTACATCTAGCGTATAACAACGCGTCCTCCAACCACACGTTTTTTTGTGAGCAATATCTTATAAGCAATATGAAAACCTCGTTTCCAAGGAACTTTGCCTTGTTGATAAGTTCATAGGGGTCACAAGACCCTGGGGACGAGGTTGCCAATATGAGGCTCAAGTCCTGCAAGAAACGAAGCATGTTGTTAGCAATAGCCACTCTGATTGAGTTAAGTGAGCAATCACATGAATTTTTTCTGCCTACGTAGATAGTCAACAAACAGTGAGTAAGCAACAATTTGGCATGTATAATCCAAAAACCTAAGCAACACTAATAGCCCGCCCTCATCCCCAGGGTTTTTGTCTTTTCGACGTCATCTCTCATATCAAGAAGGCAAAAAGCCTGGGGACGAGGGTGCAATAGCCATATTTGTTTGTGCAAAAAAAAGTGCAATCAATATTTATATACCTTAATGTAGGCCCATCCGAGTAATTTTCCGTGTGACATATAGAGGCCCGTCGTAGAAAAAACAAGCATGAAGTGGAATCTAAAACCTCGAAGAGAATTGTTGAAAACACGATTTGGCGACAATAATGTTATGTCTCTACAACTCTGCAATTCTAAACCCAGATATTGGGAGTAAATAGCTACCTAGATGTTGATACTGAGATAACATTTGATTCTAAAGTAGATGTTTTTATGTTTCCTAATTGGATTATTTCCACGTACAAGCACATCAAGTCCATCATAAAATGTTTATGAACTTTTAGGTGCTCAAGAGTTTTATTTGGAGATTTACGGTATTCAAGAAATAGCAAATGCGGATTTCGCTGCTGGTTTTTATAAATAACAAGATAGCTGCACAGCTATGAAGCTGTGGAACCAATGTTATAACGGAGCTGGGGTTTTTTTTGTTACTGAGGATACACAAAGCCTATTTCTAATCATCGACGTATTGCAAACCAATAAAAACTCAAGCCTCGCTTGCCTAGCATTTGCAACAGGTGATGCTAGACTAATTACTAAAACTCGTTTTTATTACTTTTCACAAACGCAAGACTGAAATATAATGAAATAGAAAAGTTACATCATTTTTTTAAGTAAATAAGGTTTCTAATAAAAGTTAAAAGTTGTACCAGTAAAAGCATGTTTTAATAAAACAATATCCCTGCATAAGAGCTAGTTTATGTCAATAAAATATATACAGCATCGAGAAAACACTTTAAAGCATTGAAGATAAGAAATTCATTAAGGCAACAAAAGGTTGACTTTGCAATTTAGGTAGCATAACTAATGCTTGGTGCTTGTTTTACAGAGGAAAAATTAAACAGGGTGGCTAAATTGTAGAACCCTCCTGTTTAGTCACTGAGCAGCGAGCTCAATAATAATATGCATATTTTATTTAAACTGGTAGCCGAATTGTTATTTTGTGCCAAGGACGCCTGTAAAAGGATGACAGGGAGATATATCATGGGCGAAAATCTAAAGATATCTGTGATAGTCAACCGTTGTTTTATGGGTTGAAGGCTAGTCCAATAGAACACTCTTTGAGACATGGTCTGCAGAAAATTTCTACAAATCTGAGCAATTTCAGACTAGTTCCATTGTGATGTGGTGTTGTATATATTCCCAAGATCTTTTGCACAAATCGACAGGCAAAATAAGCATGCGAAAAGCCGTAGACCAACCAGCCTATTACAAACTTTAATTTTCAGTGAAGGCATCTTAAAAATTTGATCTTAAAATTAAAATCTAGTTTTTGCATGCAGATTATAATTTACTTTATACATCAGTGAAAAAATTCTACTAGATACTTTTTAACCATAACTTGACCTGTCAGGGTGAACTGATAATTAGCTTTTAACTTTAGTTAGCCATTACAGGATAATTATACGATACATGCAGTAAAATGAGCTGCTTGTGCGGCTAATTATACGGTAGAGATCTGATTTGCTTAAATTTCTGTACTTTTCTTCGATATCGATATTCCAATAGTCATCTACCTAGTTCCATAGCATGTTATGCTTCAATAAAAAGCAAAAAAAGAACAAGAAACGACTGCGCGTGAAAGATATTTATTTTTAAACACGTACCGGCTAATTAACCGTCTAAATCCAGACTTTGCTGGCACTGCATGGCCTCAGCTTCATCACAACAAATATGACAGCTGTTACTGTATAATTAGCCGTATAAATTTTGTATATATATATGTATAATTAGCAGATTCAATTTATGAATGCTCTTGAAACGACAACACTGATTTTATGGAAAAGCATTGAAAAGACGTAGTCAGGCGTGAAAAACATGGAGAAGTCATACATTACAATATCGACATATTAAAGAAAATTGTGGAAATTTAAGCGAAAAAGATCTCCACCGTATTATAGTCGTATAAGCGTGGACTAACTGTCCTGTTACATGCTAATTATCCGTTCTCCCTGAATGTTAACTTTCTTCTTCTATATAGTCTGGCCCATTTTATAATCTGTCGTTTTTTCAGATTTTATGCACAAGCGTGGAAATTCCGTCAAAACGTAAACATCGAAGCTCGTTTATACCACTAGGATAAAATATTTTATTCTATTGCTATGTTGAAGCAAACACAATAAATTATGATGTATGAAAAAAGCATCATAGCTAAAATTTGCAGGATTATTATTACAAAAGCTATATATGCCTCCCTACTACTTTGTGGCTACCTTTAGGTTGGTAAAAAACAACATAAGAAGTAACAATGGCTAGCCCAAAATGGACTCATACCAAACTAAATGGAAAACTTGAGAGAAAAGCACAAAATAGCTAGCTAGCTGTCTGTATGTATTATATTGCCATCTAACTGACACTGACTACGGTAGCTGGTCTGCTATATACGTCTGTGATAGCCAAAATAATAAAAAACATTTTACTAAGATTTGTGATAGTATAGAAAACATACGCAGCATTTACAAGACAAAAAGAGATCTTTTTCAAACCTGAGCTATGCAGCTTTTAAAATGGCAGATTAAACGTCAATTTTACTAACCGCGTCCGAGATACGCATATCTTCACTTAAATCCCAGAAGATCAGGATTTTGTTCGAGCTTTCAGCCGAAACTAGAAGCTGTGTGTTCCACAGCTAACTAGTCGATAAAGCCCGTGGAAAAATCCACTTAGGCCAAAGAACAATGGAAAAATAGGTTGTTTTAGATTTTTTGCTGACGTCAGCAGTACAGATACAAAAACAATTTGGTAAAAATTAGTTCATTCGTTGCCTGTAATAATTAGAGGTTGAGACGTTTATCAAAATAATGTATAAAATCATCTGCCTTTGGCGAATGCCTAAGAAGATATAACGGTTTAAAAATTTTGTTGACGTCATCAAAGTCCAGTCAAAACACAATTTTTTTAAAAAAAAAAAATTGTATAGATCTTGAAACGCTGATCAAGAAAATGTATAGAATCATGTATCTTTGACAAACGGTTGCAGAGATATTGGGGTTTAAAGGTTTTTTGATGACATCATCAACCCGTCCATTCCGAAACGGATTTGGGGACCATCGTTTGGAAAACTTACCCAAATTGGTCCCAGGTGGTCCCTAGTTACCCACGCGTTGAAAAATGACTTTGACTTCAAGGTTTTGAGTGCACTGTAATGGCTTCAATTTAAATTAAGATATTGACGTCGCGCTGGAACGTCAGAAAATTTAACATTTCAGACATACTTTTTTCGGCTACATCAAAGGGAAATGAAGATATCCACTTTGCCTGTTACAGACACACAGACACACTCTCCGTATTATTATAAGAGACTAGTCGATAAAGCCCGTGGAAAAATCCACTGGGGCAGGATAAAAATGAAAAAAGGGTCATTCTGAATTTTGATGACGTCGGCAACCCAACCACAAAAACATTTAGAACCTTGTTTTCACGTTGCCTCTATTGTGTAGAACTGAAATCACTGATCAAGAAAATGTATATAATCATGTGTTTTTGATGAACGGCTACTGAGAATGGTTTAAATATTTTGCTGACGTCAGCTAAGACCCGTCAAAACCCTCAAAAAAATATTTCGGAAATTTGTATACCTGTTGCCTTCTTCGTATAGATCTTGAAACGCTGATCAAGAAAATGTATAGGATCGTGTACTTTTGACAAACGGTTCCTGAGATATGATTGTTTAAAGGTTTTTTGATAACGTCATCCACCCGTCCATTCCGAAACGGATTCGGGGACCCAGGTTTGGGATACTTCCCCAAATTGGTCCCAGGTGGTCCCTAGTTACCTACGCGGTGAAAAATCATTGACGTTACCACCTCGTTTCTAAGTTATTTGGCCTCAAAGTTTTAAGTGCACTGTAATGGCTTCATTAATTTAATATGGGATGTTGACGTTAAAGTAGTGTTATTGACGTCGCGCCGTAACGTCAGAAAATTTTAAATTAAAGACATACCTTTTTCGGCGACATTAAAGAAAAAGGAAGATATCCCCTTTGCCTGTTGTTACGACACACTTTAATGTTAATGAGATATAAGGGCTTAAAAGTTTTGCGACGTCAGCAAAGACTTGCTTAAATACTAAAAAAATTGTTTTAGAAATTTGTACACCTGTTGCCTTCATCGCATAGATCTTGAAACACTGATCAAGAAAATGTACAGGATCATGTATCTTTGACAAACGGTTGCAGAGATATAAGGGTTTGAAGGTTTTTTGATGACATCATCAACCCGTCCATTCTGAAACGGATTTAGGGACCCAGGTTTAGGAAACTTAGCCAAATTGGTCCCAGGTGATCCCTAGTTACCCACGCAGTGAAAAATCATTGACGTCATCACCAAGTTATTTGGCCTCAAAGTTTTAAGTGCACTGTAATGCCTTCATTAATTTAATATAGGATATTGACGTTAAAGTAGTGTTATTGACGTCGCGCCGTAACGTCAGAAAATTTTACATTTAAGACATACCTTTTTCGGCAACATCAAAGGAAATTGAAGATATTCCCTTTGCCTGTTACAGACACACAGGCACGCACAGTCTCTGTATTATTATAGAGATTTTTTTTTAATATGCTTTACGACTTGAATACTTTCTGAGTGATTATACTTATCTATTAAACACATACAAATTTTTTGGTCTCATATCTTTTAGAGATTTAAATATTGGCCATTACTTAGAGTTCACCACTTAGAGCTTGGATATTGACCATTACTCGAAACTACCTTAAATTTCTATGAAATCCTTTTAATCGGGAAGAAATAATAACTTTCGTTAGGATTATCCTTACAACATAAAACTCGCAACACGAGTATAAGTGTGCCAAATTCAATTTAGAAAGGTCTAGTAAAAGTAATAGAGGGGGGAAGTTCGTAAAATCCCCGGACCGAATAGGGTTAAGTATTTTTATACTAGTTGATTTATAATAGCCACATTTGTTTACAATCTTGACTAATCTATATGTAGCCAGAAAGAATTGTTTCGGAAGATTATGGCTCAAAGTTATATGTAGTCAAATTGCTGCTGCAGAAACTGTTTTATTAACTATTGACTCAATATCTTGGTCACAATTTTTCAACGACTCCATTTTTAATTTAAACCGGAAAAAAAAGTGTGCGATATGTTTACCTGTAATAACCTCTTAACCCATTGTTTCTCACTATTAACTTTTGAAGCGCTCCGCTTCTTTTTAGACACGCTGTTTACCTGTACTATAAGCTTCACGTTGATGTGCAACACAGTTTACCTGATTTTCTCACTTATCTTATAGGAAAGCCGTCCAATGGATTCCTATCAAATATGCTTCGATCTAAAGTGGCATAAATATCGAGGAAGAAGAAGAAGAAACAAAGGCAACGTAACGTTTTCTGAAATGCTTTTGAATAATACATTTGCCGAGATTTTTAAATATTTTAAGTGGAATTCGGAGAACGTATTTTACGCAGCTACAAGATATGCATCTTTAGGGGAAATGAAACATTTAATGTCTGTTGCTCAGTTTAATAGTGAAAAGTTAGAGAAAAGAAATACTGATGGCAATGATATTTTAACAGTTGCATTAACTAATCCAGATTACCAAGTCATTGAGTACCTTCTGGAAGAGTTGAAGTTGATACCCAGGTATGAAAACAGTAAGTCTGCCTTAACTGACGCAATAGAGGGCAACCATGTACATGCTGCAGCCGTATTATATGAACACATGTATGCTTATTATTTACGGGACGAGCGATGGAATCAAAGTTTCCAGACAGATTATGAAAAACTGAAAATATTTGTGAAAGGTTTCTTAAGAGGATCTCCACCTTTTGTTAAATGCAAGAAGATGACTAAACTCCTTGTTGATGTTGAACTATTCAAGCAAGAGAACTTTAACAGTGTTTTTTTATATGCAACTCGGTATTCGTCGATTGAGATGATACATTTTGTGTTTGATATAATAAAAAATATTTTAGGTTCTGAATATTTTAAAAACGACCTAAAAGATAGCATAGATGTCAATGGCGAGGATGTGCTGACTGTCCTTGCTCGGTATAGAATTAACAGCGGTGTCAGCGAAGATCAATTCAAAGACTTGTTTACAAAGTACCAGTTGCGTCCTGATAATTACTCACATAATTCACAGCTCTCGGCGTTATATTACGTGATCGAAAACAAAAGCTACAATCTGGTGTTATTTCTTTTAAAATATGTTAACCCGAAAGACTACAGCGATCATCAACGTAGGGCCTTTATCTTTACAATGCGCATATTTCAAACACATCTCTGCGAAATCAATCTTAAGGATGATCAGAGTAAAAGAGAATGGAGTAAAACTTTGACAACATCTTTAATGAAATGTTCTATAGGTCGTCAGGCTAAATGTTACCCAGGAAGCGAGTGTTTAAGATATAAAACTCATTTGAATAAAGCTAAACAAATGCTTCGCTACATATCTACTCAGCTGTTCTATTACTGGAAATATGTTTGTAACATTGAAGATTTAATAGAAGTTCAAGTGATGCAGGTCCAAACGGTAGTTGATTCCTTCCAAGGTTTCTTTATTTCTTTTAATCCTGTCACTGCCAATGTTGTCAGTGCTATCAAGCAAAAACTGCAAGAGTGCCGAGATTCTGGAACTACGTTAAGGGAAATTATTCAAAAGAATTACGCTGCAAATATACCGGGAAATTTGCACCGTGCGACGCGTTACAGCAAAAAAGTGAAAAAATTAATCGTAAAACGCTGGATCATGCTTTTAAACCAACTTCCAATCGTACTAACTGTATTACGTGAACGCGGTAGTCAAACAAGTTTTCAGTGTCAAGATAATGGTATATATCTTTTGGCATTAAGTCATCACGCTTGTAAAGACAGGCATGCTGAAGAATGGTTATGTGATGTTGCCGACCATCTACGAAAGACAGACGAAAAGAAATACTCTTTTCGAATCTATGGAAAGAAACGACCTTGTGTTAGTTGTTGTGGAAGAATGATGACTTCGAAAATAGATGATTACAACAAAAATTCAGGTTACTTTTGGATTCCCACGATAGAGCAACAATCAGAGGAAGTCGCAAGAAATACATTAAAACTAGCAATAAGAAGTGTACCGAATATAACGGTTGAATGGGGGACAAAAATAAGAGATTATGATACGGCATCTGATTCTGATTAGCTGAGATCATCTCAAGATTTAAAATTGACTTCATTCTGGTATTTTTAGAAACATGCAGATGTATCCGAAAATAACTATACTTCTACATTCCCTCACAAAAAAAATTGAGACAATGGCACTTTTTTGATCATTTTGAAAAACTTGCAAAAAGCATCAGATTCTCTGCACCTGGTAGGCTGCGGAACAACCTCGTCCCCAGGGTCTTATGGCCCCTGAGCTGTTGGGAACGAGGGTGGCTACAAAATTGCTACCTGTTCAGATGCGTAGGTTAGGTAAGCAGTAATTCACACATTTTGACAGTTCAGTTTTAACCAAATAACCTAAGTTCCTAAGTCTTAAATCCACTGTTAACATTGACAAGTTTAAATTGCGTAAATTGCCCAGTATAGAGATATAGCCTACTTGTGGGGACGAATTTGGAAATGTGCCACCTTGCCTCAATATATTTTTTAAGGGCTTGCTTTCTGTAAACCCTGACGTCACAAAAGTCGTAAATGAAAATATTTTTTTATTTGATAGCTAGATTAGGATAGGATAGGATAAAATCAAAAATATAATTAAAAACGTTATTACGTCATTTATATCATTTTTATTCACTAACTTTTTTACTTGCGCACTTTTTTTTATACTTGCGCACTTGTTTATGTACTATTCAGTTCTTATATGTTAGACTTACTTTTTATGTAAACGAAAGCTGTTAATATGGATATTTTCCCCTTTATTTCTCCAAGCCACAAAAAAAATTTTGTTAAGAAATAAACAAGAAAAGAAAATATTTGGACAGATATCAAACAAGATCACAATTCAGACAAAAAAAAGTAATATTTTCTTTCCCCCAAAATTCTCATTGTTTGAATTCGATATTATAGTTTTGTTTAAAAAATATTTTGGTTCCTTGATTATTTATTGGTCCTTTTTCATTGTCACACTAGATTCGACGAAATGCTTTTCAGAGTGGAGAGGCTGACAATGCCATTCAAAGTCTTTTACTGCTTTATAATGCATTACGTTTCCAAGGCTTGTTACGATATTAGTCAAAATATATTGAAACAAGACAGATAATTTCAAAGTTCTCGGGCCGA
Source organism: Hydractinia echinata (assembly GCA_030067915.1). Lineage (NCBI taxonomy): Eukaryota > Metazoa > Cnidaria > Hydrozoa > Anthoathecata > Hydractiniidae > Hydractinia > Hydractinia echinata. The sequence goes on along the minus strand of JASGCC010000047.1, from coordinate 1,613,432 downwards.
GGTTGTGTGAGAATAGTATTTTCGAAGCTATAAGCTAGGAGGACAGAATCCACTCTTTTAAAAAAACATGCCCACCAGTCCCCTTGCTTCGTCTTCCCCGGACATACTTTGATATAACCAAACAAATTACCTTACGAAAATTTTTATTCAGAAACATGTTATAAAAATGACTAAGACAAAAAATACAAGAAATGATAGAATAACAGTCAAATAAGATTTCAATTCAGTTGATTTCTCATCGTATTTCGCACTAGAACATTCAACATTATCTGAACGCAGACGGTGGCACAAAGAAAGTGATTTTCGAAACTGAAGTGATCGGCCAGGACACTCATCTGAATAATCCAACTTGATTGGCTCGTTATTCAGTACGTAATCTAAACATGGGAAGGAACAATTGTTGCTAATGGTAACAAGTGCAATGTTTGTTTCCATCAAGGAAACAAATGCAAAATGTGAATTGCATTGGTTTGAGCACTCGAAATAATCTGAATAGTTTTGTTTATATTCAGTTCGTTTGTAAATAACAATTCGTTTTGTGCAGCTAATATTTTTAGTAATAACTTCAAACTCTGTTGCTGGCGTCTGATGAATGAAAAAGGGTACAAACATATTGAAGATACGAATAAAAGCATCCAGAAATAGCTGACTTGACGATTTCCTGTTTGCAGAAGAGGTAGCAGTGTATGTTCTTTGCTCGCATTTTGCTTGAGTATCATCATAATAATTCGCACTATATATACCAAGCGAGACAAATTTTCTCATAAGCAAGCCATTAACAAAACCAAAGAAAACACCTAAGTCGTCATTGCCTTGGTTACTGGTTACTACGTAACCATTTTCATCTATCAAATAACATTTAAATGACACTGAGTTCTGACAATAAGTGGAGTTAGCAGGATCAGTACTGTTTTGGAACCGTCCATGCAAAATACTTAACAAGTAATCACTTGATATTGTCATACCCGTTACGCCTACTATAACGTCATCCTTGGATATATACATAGCAGAACTTAGAGAAACATTAACAGGAAAAGCATCGTGCATCCTATTTGTGAATTTATTAATTTCTTTTATCGGTACTGAAAATACCAATTGTCTTTTTCTGTTGGTTGACACAAAGGATGCTGAGCGCGCATATAATTCATCCGCAAGAAAGTTGCGATTAATTGGAATGTCTTGATCAACTAAGGCTGTCAAAGAAGTGACATAACCTGACGAAGTAATAATGTATACATTTGTAATGTGATTTTGCTGTAGTTTATCTATAGACCACTCTCTTTCGGTAAAGTTTGATACTACAGAAGATGACAATAATAAATTTGACAACATTTCTTCGTCACAGTTGCTAGTGTACTTGTTTTCAATGGCTAGATATCTTTGTAATTCCTCAGCTTTTGGATAAAACTTAAACGATGCCGGTTCATTTTCTTGTTCTTTGGCTGGAATATCGCAAAACATCCATGCTGCAATTTCAATATATTTATTCTTCGTAGTTGTATTCAGTCCATCTACTCCTGATTTGAAAAAAGTCTTGTATTTTAACTCGGACACGGACAGCACTTTTTGATTGGAGAAGGGAATACTGACACCAGTACGAAAGGGTGTTCCAGTTATCGGTTGATAACAGTAAGTCATATTTAAACGCACCACCCGCGTATTAGATGTTTTTAGATAAAGCCAATCTAATTCAGCTGCCATACACCCCGTCCTCTCATCAATCATATTAGATGTAAGGTTGACAGAAGCTTCTTTAATTACTGTGTGCTCCACTTCATTTAAAAACACTGTCGCTGGGTCAGGTAAATATCCTGTCTGGTCTTGAAACTTTGGATGAATTAGAAACAAACCATTATTATTAATCGCAAAAGCGTGCCCAAAAACACCTAATTTAGTTATTGGGTATTGTTGCTCTAATAATGTAACTCGAATGTCAACTCCAGCGACGCCTAGCAATTTTCTCTGTGAAGAATTATCTACTTTGCCAAACACGGGTGCTGATATTGTGGTCATCATACCCAGATCTCCACTGTCTAAGTATAACGGAGTAAATATAATATTTTCTTTTTCTTCTTGTGCTATCGGCTTGCTCAAGACTTTCTGATACTGCAAAACTCCATTCCAGACGTTACCTAAAAAAAACATTTAAGTGAAAAACACACCATCTGCTACGGGGATTGTGAAAAATTCGAGAATTATGCATAAAAACCAGTTATTATGCATAATAACAATAACTTTAACCCTAACCTTACAATAACCAGGGAATATGCATACTTTCTTATGTGATGGTTCTTCTCATAAAATTGCTTGTCTTCAATTTCATTAAAAACGTTCTTTAGCACCACAAATTCAGACTGAGATTGAAGAGCGAGACGAGAAAGTCGATTCTAACTTTCTTGAAGGTCACTTGCTTCTAGAATTGTGCATTTAATACCTAGCTATCCTTGTCTGTACAAAGATATTAACAAAAAAAAAGTTCAAGCCCGCACAGGACTATCATTAAAGCTTCGGGCATCGGGTAAAATTATTTCCAGTTGATACATTAGCTGTATTAATTTTCGTGAATGTGTAACTTGCAGTTGACGGTTTTAAATTACAAAAGAAGCTTTTTTCATCATCCATATTATGTTGTTATTATTGTCGTAACAATGTAGTAATTAATTTTCGGTTTTTAATGCATACTGGAACCGTGTGGAACGGAATGGAACAGATTTTTTCACAATTATCCAGTTCGGTCCACGGGACGTTTTCCGTGTGTGGATATGCCTTAAAAGTCGCAACACAATTTTATTTCATCCTGTAAATTTTAGACACGTAATTAATCCGATTTTTAAACAGAATGTTGAAATTTGCCCTGGAACTAAAGTAATTGAATTTAAAGCAGATGTGGCATTTTGGATAATGAAGCTTCCGATGACGTCACAGAAAAAGTGCTAACATTCTGTTCTTTTTTATGACGTGCTATAAGTATGCCAAATTTGATTCAATTTGGAAAAAATCAAAAGTGATGAAGACGGGCGAAATCCGCTCGCATTAGCATACAACACATTTCCCATCTAATCATATCACTTCACTATATCATATTTTTGTGAACCAATTAAAAATGTAAACAAAAGTTTAGAATACATAATCGACTTTGCCTATCACAGACACAAACGCACACAGTTATCGTATTACTGTAATGGATAACCGACTGGTGGCCTTGTGGTAGAGCGTTCGCCTCCTGTGCGGAAGGTCTTGGGTTCAAACCCCGACTGAGTCATGCCAGAGACTGTAAAAGTGTGAATCGATCCTTTCTGCTTAACGTTCAGCATGAGAATAGGATTGATATCTTAGGCGGTTGTCTAGTTGAGCGGTTGTTGTCAAGCATGCCTTCCGTAGCTCAAATGGGAGCTTTAAATGCACTAGGACCCCCTTCGCAGGACCCTCATTGATAACAGTTCCTATATAAACTGAAGAGGCTATCCTGGGTAAATAATAGTAATAATAATAATAATAATAATAATAATAATAGGTCTCATGTTGCATGATTAATCGAACGTGGTTATTGTATGAAGGGTTTGTCAGTAAATTATCCTCCATCTAACTTTATAACCAGATTGTTGTTTATTTCTTTGTTTACAGACAGACTAAGCCACTTACCTACTGTAGGGAAGTGATAGAATGATCCTCCATTTGCACATGCAATTCTTTTTACTTCTTCTGCAGTTTTACCACCAGTACCAACAATATAAGAAAATATTACAATATCTCTCTTAGCATTTAATCGTTGCAAAGTCTTCTTCATTTCATCACTGCGTTCAATTTCGTCTGTTACAATCATAATAGCCTGGGTACACCGAGTAGAAGTCAAATCACTGTTTCTGCTTTTTTCTAGTACCTTAAAAGCAGTATCGAAAGCTTCGTCGACGTTGGAAACACCACTTGGACGTTTTAAACGGTCAACGGCGGTCTTGAGAGCCTCTTTATTCTGTGACGTTGCTTGCTGCAAAAGTTTCCAGCACGGTCGAATCAAATTAACTTTGCCATCCAAAAAATAAATAACATTAAAGAAATCGTTTTGTTGCAAAGTGTTTATAATTGACTTGATTGTTACTTTTGCAATATCAAAATGGCTTCCAGTCATGGAGCCGCTCAAATCGACAATGACAACAACATCTTTGGGCGAGTTAATGGCTTGGTTATACCACAACCTTCTTCGACAATCATATAAATCAATTTCTCTTTTTTCGCTAAAAAAAAAAACAGTTTAGAAACAGATGTTATAGATGAATTGGCTATATTTACAAAAGTTTGCAAAGATTTTCGTAGAAGCGCGCACATTCCTGTCAAGCTGGGCCATATGTAGGGTATTATAATGGCTCATAATGAATTCTATAGATCTTTTGGAAATAGATTTTATAATTATATTCTTCTCTTTAATGTGAAAATTTCTTTTTTGGAATGGATTTCTTTGACCTGTTGTGCGTTGTTTATATTTTCTACGTGGAAGAATCTGTCCATTGTTCTCAACATAAAATCAAAAGATTAAGTCGCACGGAAAGTCATTTTGACGTGAAATATATATTAAAAAATTACTATAGTATAAAACATACTTTTTTCCAGGAAAGGATCTAAACATTCCGTTCTCACTACCAAAATATTGCCATAACAAGGAAGGGATATTTTTCAAATTCTTTCGGAAAACATCGTCAATGCCTTCGGACCATTTTGCATCGTTTAGTATATATTTATGGTACTTGTAAATATCGGTTGGTACTTGAACATAACTTCTGTTAATATTAACTTTTCTTGTTTTTGAAAATGTATGTTCCCATTGAACGAAATTTTCTGGATTGTTCTTTCGATTGTAGTAATTAAATGGTTGTATGTTTTTGTCGTATGTATAATTATTATTTAACTCTTCAGCTTTGTTTTTTATTTCCATGACACTGTTCATATGTGTCATGAGCAATTTCTTTAGGTTCGTACTAAACTCCTCGCTAACTTTGGAAACATTTAATGTTTTAATACTTAAAGTGTTACTTTTTAATAAGTTTTCATATTCACGTTCTAATTCTTCATACTTTGTTGTTGTCTTCATTAGTATTTTTGTTTTATCTCCAATATGATTGGCTAAGGCTTTTACTTCGTCCAATACCAGACCAGCTCGCATCAAGTGGACAAGTGAAAACATCTCCAACAAAATGAAAATGTAGAAGCGCATTTTTTACTAAAATATAATTAAAACCAATCAAATTTCACTTAATTACAACCACATCAAACTTCGGTAAATTAAATTTTGTTAATTGCTAAGTTCTCACATTGGCACGGAATATGGAAGATAAATTCTTCTATTTTTTTTGTCTTTCCGTCCTCCGTACCATTATAAAAGAAGGAAATAAGACCGTAGAAGCGATGTTTGAAAACTGACTGATCGTCGAAATTCACACCAAATCGTCCAAATCTTTCAAAATTGAAAGCTACTTTAGTTACTGGGGGAGGGAGGGGGGAGGGGTGCGAGAAAGGAAAGGGTTGGGCATAATGTTTTTGATATAGAGGAGTGAACAAGATGACGGCATATTACACGCTCCTTTTTCATACAAAATGTACACAGAGATCTCGAGTTCCACAAAACACGCAGTACAAGCAATCAATCCTGTTATTTGCATCTTAAGCGAACTGATTATATTTTTATAAACCAATGTTTTTTCATCACCATCAAAATACGTTCATAACGATTACTTTAATAACCCATAAAATTTAGCAGAAAGTTTGAATTAATACATTCATTTCACTTCAAAATTTGTATAAAACATGATGACTCCAATCGCCTAAAGGAAGTACTGTAAATAAAAAGTTAACAAATTTAAACAATGATGCAGTAATTGCAAGATAAGACCATAGCCCAACCACAGCAAATAACTGTGAAAAGAATGAAAAAAAAAAGAAAAAAGAAAAAAAAAGAAAAATTTTAATCAATCATTCAAATCGTTCTGCAGTTCTCCAAATCATTTCAAGACAAAAATTTAGTGTGGATTTAATTTGGTGATTGACAAAATTCAATTTTTGTAACAGATTGAATTTGGATCTGTAATATTTCACGGAACTATCAAGATATATTCAGATTTCTCCGACTATCCAGGAAAACTCAATCTTTGCAGCGATATTCGTCCTGTTAATTATCCTCGATTGTGTAAAAAGGACAATGTCAATTAATTTTTTTTCAGCTACCAGAAACTGCAAATAGAAGGTAAAAAATGATCTAACATTTTTAAGAAAAATTATTCAAGCGTTTGAATGTATCGAATGTTAATATGGTAGCAATGGCTTGAAAATCCTGTTCTTCCGGTATTTTGTGGAAACACATTTGGAGAAGATTTTATGCTTTTGGTAACGTCTCAAATACAAACATAAGCAAAAAGCTATTATTACTATTTCATGCCTGACACAAATGTACCAGGTTTCATTGCTTTCAGGAAACTCTATCTAAAGTGATGCAGGTGTTGGAAATAGTCGTCCCCTCTCTAGCTCCCTAACTTACTCGCTCTCTAACTTCTTTTGCTAGTTGTATACTGGTGAAAAGAAGGTAGGATTCGCCCTACCTAGCAGGATAGACCTCACTTTGTCATATTACATTTGTAAATCTCTCAATTTTTAAGAATAAAATGTATTGAAAACAACAACAATCAAGACCAACTTAATTCTAAATCTTCTTCCTACGAAATTTTATCTGCATTTATCCAGCAAAATCTCGCTTGATTGATATGACTAGGCTGGACAAATAAGAATAAACAAATTTAAAAATTGCCTTACATGTTTCCCATCGTACGCGCTTAAATATAGTTTTTGTAATAAACTTTTTGTACTATTTTTTGTTAAACTACATGAGACAGTTGCGTGCCTACAAAATCGAAAAGAAGAACAAAACAAAATAAAAACACAAATTACGAGAAGAAAGAAAAAAAATTAACAACAGAATATTCTTTAGACTTTATTAATAACATCATAAAAAATATAAAACTTTCAAATTAAAATAAAGGTTTTACGTGTTCCCATGTTCTTGAAAGATTTTTAAAAAATATTCAATATTTATAGTGTACATTACCCATTTTGTAGCAGTTGCAAAAAAAGTTAGAGCTTTTTCTCTTTTTTCATAAGAACAGCTGGTCCATAAAAAAGAGAGAAAAAGAGTTGAGCAATGTTGCAGTCACAAACTTAGTATTTTCTTTCAGTTTGGCATTAAAGGAGAGGCGAACTGCGCACGGCACGGCTGCGGAAAAAAAGTTCATGATGACTGTGTTGATTTTAATGATCAGACCCACTGGCAAAGTCAGCTCTATAATAAATCAATTTACATGTTTCAGCCATCATAATAAGAAACGTCTTAAAAAAAAGACTAAGAATGTTTTATATTGAAAATGTTCTTGGGGTTATAAAAATTTGATTTTTTTCACATAAAAACAGTAAATTTTCACCTAAACCTTTGCAGAACGACATCACACTAGACCACGACAAAACGTCTTATATTAACATCTTAAATATTGCTCCTCTTAAATGTAACTATGCCAGATCTCTAAAGCAGTTTTTCTTTTTTTCAAAAGCTGATCGATACGTCCGAAGCACCCATTTCGATACTTAATACAAAAAAAGGTCTAAAACTAGGATATGTTGCAAAACCTGCAGTTAAGCAACACAAACACTCGTGTTATTATTACTGAAGAACATCCTAAAGAACATCCTATAAACAAATGTATACAAAATGTTTCTGAGGCATTCTTAATTTTTTGCACTTCAACTTTTTTCTTCTTCATAAATAACAAAATCGTGCGTTGTTAGAAGACTATCATGTGATGCGATGTTTTAGTTTCCTGTTTGTATTGCTGTGATCTCTACTTTATCTCTATTTTTCGATTTTTTGAAATAATTTCAGCGATTATTATCAGACTACGCCTCTCATTGCTAAAAAAAACATTTTTTATTTCTGCGCAAATACTAAACTGTGACTGAATAATAAAAACTGTCTGATCTAAGTGTTCATGAAAAACAATCGCCTTTTCTTGTTATCTAAAAATATATGTGTTTATTATGACACCTTTAAAAATATATAGTTAAGCCTTTCGGAATTACTCCATCAATAAGATATCATGTGCAAGATTATTATCTTCTTAAAATATGAAATAAATAAAAAATAATCAAGATATTATTTATTTTGTATTTTAAGAAGATTATCTCGCTTATGCGTAACAAAAAAATTCCGAAAAGCTTAGCTGTATATTTTTAAAGTTGTTCATGAATAAAAAATATCTTTTTGAATTTGTCGAATACACATCCACGCAAAACATCTGGAAATTGTAGAAGTTTTTTTCAAAGAAAATGTCAACTTTGTCATCTACTAAACTGTGTCAAAAATTAACGCATAAGTTATCATAGGCAAAAAAAAAAGTTTATAAAATTAAAATTCTGGGATGACTGTGAGGTGCCATTAAACTGAATAAAGCAAACATAAAGACTTTTCTCGAAGTATCAATGTCTATTTTTCCAAGCCTCGTAAATGTTAATTTTCAAAGCATTTTATACCTCCCCAGCTTATTCCAAACCAACCCTAATTCAGTACTCTGGAGTACGTTTTGGTTAGTTGTTAGTCCACTCCAGTCCTGAAAAAATGCGCAAATTTCCTATAAAAAACTATTTTGTTTCTTCAATGTTAAGATTTTTGTTGGAATAAACCAAGCAGATAAAACGGATGAATTGGTTTATAGTTATGATTAATAGAATATTTTATGGAATAGATTGTAAAGCATTGTTAATCATGTTACTAAATTAATTTTCTAATGTCTTCTTTTCTTTTTGGAATCTTATATAATAATACGAAAACTGTGTGTGTCTGTCTGTAACAGGCAAAGTCGATTACATTTTTTTACAATTTTTTTTTAAAAGCGTCTATAATATATTCCCTATAAAAATGTTCTGTATTTTATAAAAGTTTCGTTACGATTCTAATTGGTTACGAAAAATCATGTGACAAAATAAAGTGATTTTATTAGTTGGGGATTTTATTGCACATGCTAATTTAAATTTACCGTGACGGGTGCTTTGTTATAAATTATTGTACAGGTAAAGTCACAGGCAATTAACGTTGTTATATTAATGTTGTCTATTCCATGCAAAAGTTTTAATTAATTTAATTAAAAAGTGTCTTTTTAATTAAATTAAAATTTAAATGATTTTGAGTGGATTCTTTTCCGTTTCGTTTTTTTTTCAGCCTTGTTAATGAAATTATCAACAAACCTTTTAGTGATAAGAAGCATAATAAATTTAATTGGATTCATCCACGGGTTTAAATAACTAGTAGAGGATAATAAAATTTTGTTTCCAAGAAATACCTTTGTTTTGTTTCTCACATCTTGATCAATTCCACCAGCACGTCTGTAAAGCATACTATCGTAAAGTTCAATAACCATCTCAAAGTTTAAAGCAATCTGCTTCCTACTCTGCTCCAGCCTTCGCTTCGCGCTGCTATTTTTATAAATGCATAGAACCAGTCTCGTTTTCAGGATGACACGAAACCAGATGTTCTTTAGAATCTAACTGATAAAATTTCCAGTATCTGAGCAATATTGCGTTATTTATATTGCTAAGAAAAAAATGTTAACTTGGAAAGCATTTCGCCGTTGATATTATCTCTTGACGAAAAGCATTATATTTTCCTTATATTTCTTCAAAGCAGCGATTTATTTCGCTAGTTTGTAATATTCCGTGCACTGAAATTTGACGGTTTTTTTGCTTTTACACACGAGTATGGTCAACACACAAACAAACACGATGTACTTTGCGCTGCGGAATTTTTACTGGAAACAGACATGCGCGCGTAGACTCAAAATGGCGGTGATTCAAGCATATTTATTGGTCATAACCGTATTATACATTGTAGCGCTTGCAGTCCTTGCAAAAATTTTTAAAATGATTTTGACTGTGAAACAAACAGCTTTGACCCATCGTAGAAGAATTATAATATCCAAATTTTATTTTGTTTCACACTGCATTAGAGATGTCGGGGTCACCTTTTATGTATGTCGCAATAAAATTGTGTTGGAATATAGAAAGGGAGGTACAGAGATTTTCGTTGCGATTAACTCTTTTGTTTTAAAAACACAAGGGATTTTAATATTTTAAAATTTTCCGGGCTGAATTTTAATGGATTGCCAAAAGATTTTGAGACTGGAATAAAAAAAACTATTCTTATTTATAAAAAATAATAATAACGATTATAACAAAAATGTGTTTGTCAAAGTTTGGAGTCTCATGTTAACAGAGGAGAACACAAAAAAACACCATTTTTTATTCTTATTCAAATAAATGAAATAACCAGTCTTGAGTTAGAGATAAAACGTAATCTCGAAACAGAACAACATTTTATACACAAGAAAACATACCAAGAAGAGTGCACCGTTTCATTATAAAATTCTTATTATTACTTTCTTTCTTCTTATTTTTATTTTCCTAATCATTCTTAGTTTGCTTATTATTTCATTGTAATCTTAAACTTATCTTTATCCTTGGTATATTGAAATTTTGACTGTGACATTAAAATGAAAAGAGTATTCATCTCTTTTCAATTTCTTTTATATTTTTCTAAACGCGGTTTTAAAATAATTTTTTTGATGGTTTTTTTATCTTAATGAATTAGTTTCGTGAACAAAATGTGAATTAAATAGAATTTAAAGCAGTTGGTACGAATCCCTTCTGTGTTTTTTGAAATGATATGGGATCATGTATTGGGCTATTCATTGATATGAGCAGATGTTGGCGATACGATGGTCTGTTTCTCGAGATCAGTTTTTGCTTTTATTAAAAATTCCAGTGAGAAATATGTTGTTGTTTTTTTGAAAAAACACGACGAAACGCTCGAAATTACTCGTTATCTCGTGAAAAAAATCGCCAGTCCTACCTCATTTACCGCGCTGGTTTTTCCGCCATATTAAAAATATTTTGTGCATTCTGTAGCACAACTTTTTGTTATTTTAAAGGCAATAAAGGCAAAACGTAGTTAAAAGGGAAGGTTTAAAAAAAAAATGGATGAGAATGCAATTAACTTAAAAACATCGAGGCGACAGCTAAACGAATGACCAACAATTAATTAATTCATTTCAACAATGTATTTGACATCTGTCATGTCATCATCAGGTTTAAAATGTCAAATAAAGTAAACTAATTTTTTCAACAGATGTAACAAATATTATACACAGTACGCAACATACTTTCATACTGTGTGGTATTTAGCAATCCATAAAATATTTGATAAACTAGAAGTATCTCTAGAGAATGGTATTAGAACTTAATCACAAGAGTTGTTACGTAATATCTTCTTCGTTTTTTCTAGACTCTCGTGTATGACCATGTACTACAAGCTCTGATTATTTGATGAAACATTTCCTAAACCACTAAACGTTTATATCTAGCAGGTTCCAAAGCATAGAATCTCATTACCAAACCCAGTGTCCATCTTGTTTGTGGTAAATCAACATATCTAAAACTGGCAGTTCCTATTACTTTTCTTTTTAAGGGTGAATTTCAATGATGAATGATGGCTGTTGATTTCGTGTAACACGTTGTTAATCTAGTTTGTCTTTATATAATTGTAAATAATCACCCATAGATCTTGCAAACAAACTAGCATCATCATTTACGAGACTTTTCATCGTTCAACCGACCAATTGTCGAAAGTATCCATCGTTGGTGAGCATTATTACGTTACAGCTACAGATTTTAAGTAATTCTACAAGTTGATTTTATCAACTGGACGTTTTTGGTATTTTCCAGAGTATAATAATTGTGTACATTCTTTGATAGCTTCATATACAGGCATATTTGTATATACAGCTGTTACATCAAAGCTTATAACGTGGTCTACGAAATGTGTTGTCTGCGATGTAACACGCGCTATGTCGGTCAATCAAGTCGACACTTGATCACCCGTAAGTGTGATCAAGTATCGGTGTGAACCAGCCTGCCTCGAGTTTCGAGTCTGGTTGGTTCACAACTGCAACTGTATTTTGTCAATGCATGCAGTTAAAATTCTTTCAAAAACTAATTCTCCACGGCAATTATTTATTTTAGAAGCTCTGTTTATGAATGAATTCAAGAGTCACAATCTGGTGATTAAAAATCACTTCAGGGCATTTTTGTTGAATCCCAAATCAAGCACAAAAGCAAATTAAGATTGTTCTACAGACTAAGACAAATCCAACGAGAGGTCGATGACTTCTGTACGTTGAGTAGAACTAAAGTTATGGCCATTTTGGTATGTGCAATTGATGGCATTTTTGAACAATTGCATTGCAATATTCTGCAGGAAAAGCGGAAACAAAATGGCACAAAAAACAGGGGTACAAAAAAGTCCGTTTTAACGACAAAATCGCCTGAACTGAAATTCTCATATCTTTTGTTCTAGAATTAGGAATAACTTTAAATTTTTAGAGGATATTAATAAACACTTATATTTTTTATCATCATTTTTATTAATCAAAATATGACGTCACAACTCTGCCATTATGGAAATGACCAAATATGGTTAAAACTAATAAAAAATACCAATAAAACATTACTTAAAGTGTTTTATAAAAGTTACTGCTTAGAAAACCAATATATAAGTAATAGACGTGTCCAAAATTTTCCTGAAAGATTATCACGTGATAAAAGTGTGTATTCTACAGACCAGATTTGTAAAAACATAATGACCAAATATGGTTAAAACTAATAAAAATACCAATAAAACATATATTTGAAGTGTTTTATAAAAGTTACTGCTTAGAAAAGTAATATATAAGTAATGGACGTGTCCAAAATTTTCCTGAAAGATTATTATGTGATAAAAGTGTGTATTTTACAGACCAGATTTGCGAAAACATACGTTATTTCAATACCATAAAAAATTTATATCTTTTGGTCTTTTCAGTGAACCTGGATTTAAATTTACATATCCTTCAAACCCAATTAAAATATGATGTCACAACTCTGCCATTATGGAAATTACCAAATATAGTAAAAACTAGCCGGGAGACCCGGCGTCGAAACGCCGGGCTAAGCCACAAGTAACTGTTGTTGAACGCCCTAAGGAGCGCTTTAAGAACCGCAAACTGTGTGACATGGTCAGGTGGAGCGCTATTAGTACGGGTATACAGTATTTCGTAAATCAAATGAAGCGCATACACCATTGTAGTGTTGCAACTGTAACATATTTTTCAAAAAACAACTTTCCTGCAATGATAGCTGAAATAAAAACAGAGTTTACAAACCGTTGTTACCCCGTCATAGCAAAAACAACCGGTCACTATTATTTTATTTTGCTGAATAACTGTGAAAGTTAAAAAATTAATTGTGACACCAGACTTAGCGCTAAGTACAGTTAAACGGAGTCGCACATGCGGGTATGGATAATACCCTTTTGAAAAACACTTTATTGCAGCCTCTGTTTAAATAAAAACACAAGAAACAGTCCATTGCTAACACAGGGCTGAGCGGTTAGTACAGTTAAACAGAGTTGAACGGGCATATAGGCATAATACCCTTTTCCAAAAAAAAATTTATCGCAACGGCTTAAATAACACAGGAAACAGACCGTCATTAGCACCAGGCTGAGCACTTAACAGGTTAAATCATGTCATACATGAGTATTAGGCGTAATAACATTTTCCAAAGAAACTTTATCACAACGGTTCAAATAAAAACACAGGAAACAGCCTGTCGTTAACACCAGGCTGAGCGCTTAACAGGTGAATCGTGTCTTACATGAGCATAGGGGTAATACCATTTTCCAAAAATCCGTATCGCCTTAGTTTTAAAAAAAATCAGTGAACAGCCTGGCGTTAACCTGGTTCAGTTAAAAAAATTACTCAGCTATTTTATTTTGCAGAATAAATTTTCATAACAGTAATAAAAGCTGCAGCCACCTGACTGTATTTAGCATAATTATTATTAGGAATTTTGTTGATAGCCAAACTGTATTTAGCTACCGTCACTTTTAAGTTAGAGGTAGCTAAAAAGCTAATTAGATAGCCACAACACTAATTACGAATGAATAATAGTATGCCAAACTGAATAAAAACGTCAAAAGAACAGGAATAAGTAAAGCTAAGTTAGCTAGCTAGCTAGCCAAGCTGATTCAAAATCTACGTTCCTTGCCAAACTCTTAAAATTGATGATTTAAGATTTGTATGTGGGCAAAAAAAACCGTAAATATATGTGCCTTAAATGTGAAAACAGAAAGAAAAGAAATACTACAAAAGTAAAAAGCTTATAGAAGACAAAAAGGTCAAACAGATCTGCAAACTTGACACCATCACTTCCAAACTGAAATGGCCTCCGTAGCATGTTGTTTATCCGGTTCTGGCGTGATTCCGAAATTATTCCGAAATTAAGATGCGTCCAACCGAAAAACGGAGGTCCGTAAAAATCGGGGCCCGCGATAATTTTCCGAAAAAACTGCGCGCAACCATTTTGCACACATAATACGGCTATTATTATAGAGACTAGCCGGGAGACCCGGCGTCGAAACGCCGGGCTAAGCCAAAGTAACTGTTGTTGAATGCCCTAAGGAGCGCTTTAAGAACCGCAAACTGTGCGACATGGTCGGGTGGAGCGCTATTAGTACGGGTATACAGTATGTCGTAAATCAAATGCAGCGCATACACCATTGTAGTGTTGCGACTGTAACATATTTTTCAAAAAACAACTTTCCTGCAATGATAGCTGAAATAAAAACAGAGTTTACAAACCGTTGTTACCCCGTCATAGCAAAAACAACCGGTCACTATTATTTTATTTTGCTGAATAACTGTGAAAGTTAAAAAATTAATTGTGACACCAGACTTAGCGCTAAGTACAGTCAAACGGAGTCGCACATGCGGGTATGGATAATACCCTTTTGAAAAACACTTCATTGCAACCTCTGTTTAAATAAAAACACAAGAAACAGTCCATTGTTAACACATGACTGAGCGGTTAGTACAGTTAAACAGAGTTGAACGGGCATATAGGCATAATACCCTTTTCCAAAAAAAACTTTATCGCAACGGCTTAAATAAAAACACAGGAAACAGCCCGTCATTAGCACCAGGCTGAGCACTTAACAGGTTAAATCATGTCATACATAAGTATTAGGCGTAATAACATTTTCCAAAGAAACTTTATCACAACGCTTCAAATAAAAACACAGGAAACAGCCTGTCGTTAACACCAGGCTGAGCGCTTAACAGGTGAAACGTGTCATACATGAGCATAGGGGTAATACCATTTTCCAAAAATCCTTATCGCTTTAGTTTTTAAAAAAATCAGTGAACAGCCTGGCGTTAACCCGGTTCAGTTAAAACAATTACTCAGCTAGTTTATTTTGCAGAAAAAATTTTCATAACAGTAATAAAAGCTGCAGCCACCTGACAGTATTTAGCATAATTATTATTAGGAATTTTGTTGATAGCCAAACTGTATTTGGCTACTGTCGCTTTTAAGTTAGAGGTAGCTAAAGAGCTAATTAGATAGCCACAACACTAATTACGAATGAATAATAGTATGCCAAACTGAATAAAAACGTCAAAAGAACAGGAATAAGTAAAGCTAAGTTAGCTAGCTAGCTAGCCAAGCTGATTCAAAATCTACGTTCCTTGCCAAACTCTTAAAATTGATGATTTAAGATTTGTATGTGGGCAAAAAAACCCGTAAATATATGTGCCTTAACATGTGAAAACAGAAAGAAAAGAAATACTACAAAAGTAAAAAGCTTATAGAAGACAAAAAGGTCAAACAGATCTGCAAACTTGACACCATCACTTCCAAACTGAAATGGCCTCCGTAGCATGTTGTTTATCCGGTTCTGGCGTGATTCCGAAATTATTCCGAAAAACGGAGGTCCGTAAAAATCGGGGCCCGCGATAATTTTCCGAAGAAACTGCGCGCAACCATTTTGAACACACATAATACGGCTATTATTATAGAGACTACTAAAAATACTGATTTCAAAATTGTCACTATATAAGAATGCTGCCAAAACATGCATTACTTCAAAAACCATACAGAACTATCACGAAAACAAAACTTTTTAATTAAGCATCAATTTTTAAAAAAAATAATCTTGCAGACCAGACTTCAAATAAGTTGTAAATCTTTTCTTAGTTTTTGTGAAAAAATATAAAAACGCACAAAATTTGCACAAATATAGTCATTGCGTTAAATATGCGAGGATAAAATAATGCAGATACTTTCTAAATTAGCAGTACAAAAGTTATCGTTCTATTATACTACAGAGTTTCTGTAAATGGTATATACGCAAATAGTAAAAATTAAAAACCACTTATATAATGATGAAGGATCCAAGAACCACTTTTACATCCAATACAATCGTTTGTGCATCCAAAATATCACAGATTCATACTCAGTTTGTTGTATATTAAAGAACGATGTAGCAACATGAAATATCAGGCATACACTGGCCAATATGTTTTTTGAATACACCTATAGAGATAGAAAATTAAATTGATATAAGAAAAAAATTATCTACTAAAAAGAGTAAGAGGAACTATTAAATACTAGGAAGGTAATACTAATATATATACATATATCAACCGAAAAACTAGGAAATAATAATCAGTTCTCCTTTCTCTAAATCGACAAGAAGAGGGAAGTTCCACGTCTCATCTTCTCCTTCATACTGCACAGTATACGTTGACTTTTTAGAATTTGATAAAACTAATGACATAACTCAATTACATCTCTATTTGTCAAACTCATGATTTGTTATATTCTGTCTATAAAAAAAGTTATTTATAAAACTGGTTAAGCTCTAGCTAGCTAGCTAGGTAGCTAAATATTTTCTAAGCTGAAATTTGAAAAAAATCTTCTAGCTAGTGCTTGGGGAGAGCTTCACTTAGCTAAGCTAGTTATAGCTACATATAAAACAGCTTTACCAAATAAGAATAATATAACTAGCTAAAGTAACATACGTCCTAAAGTAAAGCAACAAACCTAAAATGGCGGTTGGCCTTTACTAAATATGCGTTTTAGGAGAAAGTAAAACATAGTTTTTATAAACACGAAACTGCTGCACTAAGAAAAGTCTAGAGTACACAAAATAGCAAATACTTGGTAAACAGATAGTTTAAAATAAATTTGAAAGGTAAGCCAACTCCTTAAATTTTGTTTTAGCTCCAAATATCAGCTTTTTTCGTCTTCTCTTCGGCCCCACAGCAACATATAAACTCGTATGTGCCTAGTGCCCAAGTTTATACTTCTAGAGGTGCCGAAAGTGCCCAGATGTTTATTTAAAAATGTGATAACAAAAATAAATCACAGAAAATTTCCCGTCAGAATTTTTCCGTGAAATTGCGCAATTTTTGATCAACGGGAATTGTCACGTGACTTGAAGTGCCTTTTATCATGTTTACAACGCAGTATGAAAATATGTTATGTAGTGTGTATGATATGAATTTTGTTAAATGAATTGATGAGTAATCGCGTAAACAAACTAAGGGCGGGACGGACTTTTTAATAACTTTTTGAACCAATAATCTGATTTTTGCATTCCTAATACAATAATAACCGACTACCCCGAGCTGTACCGCAAAATATCGCCCGAGGTCGGTGCAATGACTGAGGGCGATATTTTCGGTACAGCACGGGGTAATCGGTTATTATTGTATTTGTTAACCGTTAAGTTAGATAAAAATAAAAAAATAAGAATTTCGGTTTAATTTATAATACTAGCATTCCACTAACACTACTTTTGTTAACACTCGAGGTCAAAATTCGAAACAGTCCTGTCTAAAAACAAACATTCTATGCAGAATTCGAAAGTCCCTATAGAATAAATCTTTGTAAACAAAACATTACGATGTTCGACACTTACAGAGGAATGTGAAAAGTTGAATGTTCAACTAAAATTTAGTTACAGCGAATATTGAAGTAATTTTTTTAACTAGCTAGCTAGCCAAGAATAAAATGGGCTTTAATGAGTTTTATATTGACTGAGTAACCAAAAAGCTGAAGAAACGAGTCTGAAAATGAGAGGAGACGTATTTGTTATAATTTTGTCGTCCTGTATTTAGTTTTTTTGATAAAACTGGATATCAGATCATCGTTTTTATGGACAATGTAGCTAGTCAACTAGCCATGTTGAAGAAGCATTACAGACAGAATGTTGCTGAATCTGGTTATTTTAACTGTTAAACTTGACATTGTTGTTGTTTCTATTCTATGAAAATGTTTTTATCGATAAATATATTGTAGGCAATACCGCTCCATATCGGCCCGTCGTTAAGAGCGCTAAGCCAATCAGAATGCCTAAAAACCCGTATTGCCCGCTTGCAAAATCCAGACGGTTACCGTAATTATTCTAATTTAACGCGCCGGTAAAAATAATTATTTTAACCGCCCCGCGAAAATAATTAGAAGCGAGAAATTACAAACTTTTGAGCACGGTCAACCCGCGTTAATAATTAGAGGCAAATAAACTAATCCGCTCAAAATAAGAAACATTTTTTTGAAAATTTTCCTTAATTTTTTTTCAAAATAATTTTTTTACAAAGCTATTTCTTCTTGTTCTTGTTTCCCTTCGTTGCTCGTTCCCTTGCATCTTTGTACTTATTAAGAGCTTTCGCAACAAGGCCTGGTAATTTTGAATGCGTCTCTGAATTCGTCGACTTGAATATGTACAAGGCTGGGAGCTCCATTCCTCCTTGAGGAAGGTCTTTTGAAAATTTCCCCTCCCAGTTATTCTCACTAAAAGCTTACCACCATTCTTTATGTAAAAATACGATCCGTGTTAAATTAGAGGAAAATAAAACACGCCAAATTTTCGACCCGCGTTAATAATTAGAAGCGATAAATTACAAACTTTTGGCCATTTTTGTCCGTCCGCGTTAATTAGAAAGCAGCGTTAAATTAGAATAATTACGGTAACAATATGTTATATTGTACTGTTTTTAATCATATTTTTGTCCTCAAACCACTTGCAAAATGTCGAGGAAAGTATTATGTGAAAAACCAAAGATTTGGAAAATGATGACGTCTTCAAAAATCAATAAGGTCATCATTATCTTATCAGGACCTATGTGCACGCAGAATATCATGTCCATATCTCTTCTTGTTTAAAAAGTAGATAAACCCGCCGCCAAGAAGAAGTCTGTCTTTTTTGATAGCTTTAAGTTGACACTTTTCGTCACTAGCCTTTTATTTTTGAATGAACGGTATACCTCGTGCAAAAAAATGAATTAATCATAGGCTTTCGCAATGATACGGGAGTAAATTAGCTACAATCCGTCTAATGTATACACGAATGTGAAGAATTAAATAAATACGGCGTTAACTTATTGCTTCACATTCCATACAATAAGTTTGTTATGATTTGTTTCTGAATTGCTCTACGTCATACGGCAAACATATTTATCCAGCCTCACTTTCAATGCAGACTTATTCCCGCCATGAAGGTGAGCCGAAGGTCATGTTTCACGAAGAAAGTAAATAAAGAAAAAAGGTTATACTTTTATAATAATAAAATACGAAGTGAATGAAGTTTTTTTTTTAATAACAAGTAGGGAAAAATTGATATAAGGTATTTTCACCGTACAGTCCCTTTAATTCTGATAGGTCAGGGGATTATTATTTTAATTTTTGATTTTTGCAAATCCTGGTTGTTAACACGCGTGACATGTTCAAACCAATTTTCAATTTTCGGACTGAATCAATTTCGAGTTTTGCACACTGTTTTTATCATTCAATTTTTCCCAGATATATTGCTAATATATGCCTTCTCAAAACAATAATCCACGAATTGTTCCTTAAAATACACGAAAAAATTGGACTCGCAAAAAATATATCTATGACCACGGCAAAAGGTACCATTTTTTGGTTTAATTTTTATTTATTTTTTTAGGTTAATTTTAATTTAATTATTCAGTTAGGTTTCTTCTTGATCAAACTTATTTTCTACTTTTGAAGCAATTTTACAAATTTAGTTCAAACAGCAAGGGACATTTATGTTAGAACTACATTTATTCCACTATTTAGTACTCTAATTTTTTGTATAACATAACTTTAAATAAAAAATAAACTAACAAATAATCGAAATATATTTTGTATGTACAAAGCAAGTTCTTCATTTCTTCTTCTCTTCAAGTGTTTTTAATAAACGTAAAACTCGTTTTATTTTAACTGCAATTTTGTCCACTGGAGCTACTTCATCTTTTCTGCTTGTGTAAAAATATTTATCTGTATCTTCTTCGTGTTCGTTTTCGCGCTCAAACAACGCATCACCACCTCTTGTAAATGGCTTTTTATACGGTGGAATGTTTCTTATGCCATTGTTGTAGAGTAGTTGATCTCCTCCACGTGGTTTACTTTTCATATGATGAAGTGTATTTTGATAGAAGCGATCTTCAACTTCGGTGTCACCCCTATGCAACATTTCCACCAGTTCAGGATTTTGAACAACTCTTAATATTTCTTTTGCAGCATCGTGTAGTTTTTTCTCTTCTTCATGCGCCAACTCTGTTTTAAACGTTTTTATATTTAACATGACTCCACATAGTAAAAAAGCGAACAACATTTTATCGTTTTTTTGTTGTTATCCACCACAATAATTTTTTTTAACCTTCTAACAGATAACTTATATCAAATTCTTTAACGATTAAAAAATAACAGTTGAGTGTACCTATCGCATCATGGCAAAACAAACAAAAACTTCTTCGTTATTTTCTTTTGAATTAAGGTCGCGTTTTATTTTCACTTTGTACACAGTGCGAGAGAGACATTATAAGTTCCGCTTTATTTGGTTTGTTTTTGTTTAGACGATAAATCGGTTTACATTGGTGAGAAGAAAAAACACAAAGAGTTTCATTGAAAAATTCCACGGTGGTACATACTTCTCGCGTCGCTATTGCGCGCATATTTGCCGCCTGTTTACATGAACTAACGAAATTTACTTTGACGGGGATCATTTCTCCAATTTTTAGGTGGGAATAGAATGACGCTTTCGATTACAATCCCCCGGTTTTTAAATTGGCTAACAGACAGACAGCGGGTATTATAATATAGCTCTAGTTGAGAGACCCGGCGTCAAAACGGTGGGTTAAGTCGCTCTTAACCCGGAGCTGAGCATTTAAGTGCAGGTAAGCCATGTCACATGTTCAGGTGGGGCGCTTTAATGTATACAGTATATGGCAAAACCAGTGAAGTACTCACAGTAATAAAACGGGTTTAATGTATGTTTCAAAAAAAAATTCCCACAACTTAAGCTGAAATAAAAATCCGTGTGAAGTGCTAGTGCACCTAAAGGCATAATATCCTTTTCAATAAAATTTAAAAGTTTTTAAAGTTTAAATAAAAACAGAGGAAACAGCTCGTCATCATCCGTCCAGCTAAATCAATCAATTTTATTTTGCAGAATAAGGGATTGCCTTAAACTTCAGACTTTTGCCAAGTTTATATTACAGTAAAACGTGTAGCTGCCCAACTGCATTTAGTAGAAGAAAGATTATTTGAAGATTTTATTGCACCTAACTGTATTTGGCTGCTTTCACTTTTTAGCTAGAGGTAGCTAACAGAAAGATAGCCAAAACCCCAGTTGCAGCTGAGAAAAAATTAGATTGGGGACGAAAACACAAAAATAATTAATGTTAGCTTCCTGGCGAAAGAGCTCTTATACCAAACTGAATAAAAGCCTTAAAGAATCGTATCGAATTAGCAGGGCTTTTTTGAAATTTCAGCCCTATATAGATTGGAGAACTGCGCTATATTATAAAATTGCATCGAAAAGGTCGAAAATATATCGATAAATTGCGCATAAGACACACACACCCTCGTTCCCAGGAATATTTGCCTTTTTACTATGAGAGAAGACGGCTGAAGGTCTCTAAGTCGCAAAAATTAGTTCGGCAAAGTATCACTTTTGTTACAATATACTAAAAAGATTGCGTTAAACCCTGCAGCAGGTGAGAATATGTCCTACATCGTCGTGGTTAATTTTTTTTGACTACCATGAAATTTTACGAAGTGAGCAAAACAAAGTACAGACAGAAACAAAGCAATGCACAAAAATTTATTTGCAAAATAAAAAAATTAAAATTAAAAAGATAATAAATAAAAACTGTTTACTAAGCTTTGGTTAAAAAAACACCTATTGGACAGGTTGGTGTATTAAAGCAATCCAAGTACTGTTATTGTTAATGTGGTGAGGAGGAATTCTGTTATATCATGGCTTTACACCGACATTTGCATCAAGGGTGAATTTGCAGTTTGTGCAAAAGTCCTCCAATCAATGAAATAACGTCATTGGTTGTACATAAAAGTTTGGATTTTAATTGGATCGTCTGTGCCAATACCACGTGCATAATTTCGTCCGGTGTATGCTGGATATTTAAACGGGATAATTGTGCATTTCAGCAAATGAATGGTGAATAACTTCACAATTTTTAAAGCTAAGTATTTTCCTGGGCAATCTCCGTTCTCAGTTGACGGAGTGTTCGAAATATGACCTCCGAATGTATAAATATACCGTTCTACTTGCTCCCGGGGTCGATGGATGGAAAATTCATCGGGTTGATCAAACAAGTTCGCATCACGTTGGGCTGCGTAGACATAACCACATAGAAGTTCATTTTTGTTGACTTTAAAAGTACCGGATGTTGATTCTAATAGAAAATCTTTTTCTGCTCTCCCAAATTTAGTTACTGCAGGTGGGAAAAGTCTGATAATTTCAAGAATGAATGCATTGATATAAGGTAGGCTCTCTAAAGTTACAGAATCGTCTGTTTTAGTTAAATATAAATTCGCTTCAGCCTCGAGCAACGTTCTATCCCTCTCATGTAACCTGGTTATGGTAGCTAATGCAGATAGGATCACATTTTGGCAGCCACCAAATGCATTAAAAACAGTCATCCATATAATTTCTTTGACAATCTCTTTATCACTTAAGCTGTCTGATTTCACAATTTCTTTCAAATTCTTAATAGTGGGCGTTGCTTCAATTTTTTGAAACAATTTGTCAGCAACGCTTATTTCATCTTCATCTGTCCAATCAAAGCCATATCGAAATTCCACTGTTTTTTCCAACCAATTTTCCAAAAGTTTTAGATCGTCAATATTTTCACCTAATAAGATTTTGGTTATCACGCTTGCAACGGCTTTTTGAATAACATCTTCAAAATCAAGAGTCATAGCAGACTTCTTATTCAAATTCTCAATTGGTTTTAGCGATCTAAATTGCTCTGCAATGATCTCGTTCAAGTCCTCGACCGAGTGAGTACTGGTAACATGTTTCACAACTTGCAAAGCTACGTCTTTCTTATGTCTGTGTTCATCATCATTTGAAAACATTGCTGGCACGTAGTTTCGTAATATCACTGGATTATAGTCCATTGTCCCAAATCCTAACATTTTGTCAACCTTATCAGGGTCATACAAGACTTGCAAGCCCACGTGATCACAAATCATTATTCTTTCTTCCTCACATTTCACTTTGTACACACTACTGTTGTGTTTGAGCATTTTGTTGAGAAAAAACTGATGGCCTCGCCGATTCATCTTCATGATATTCCACATGGAGAATCGTTTTTCTCTGGGAATGTTTTTACCAAACGTAGTAGGAATCATGTTTACTCCCTTAGAACCCAGCAGCGGTGATTGTCCAGTTGGAATTGAATGAGCATAAGGACATATTGAATTCGTGCTTCCGGAAGTTGCATTGCTACAGTCTAAATGTACATATTTCTTGTCTTCTTGTGCGTTATTATTTCTGGTTTCTTCGGTTTTATTATTCTCCGCATCAAAAGATTTAAACTCTTTTACGTTGATTAGTGAAACTTTTTGTTTTTCCTGTATCAAGTATGACATCCTTTCACGATATAAAGAAGCAAGAAAAGTTTCCTTGAAAACAAATAATATACGACATGAACTTATTACCGAAGTCTATATATGTCAGTCTCAATTCGTATGTTGTCTTTTTGTCAGGATTCATATATACATATATAAAAGTTTAATATCACTATCGTGCCAGCATTTTTTTACACTTCCCAGTGTATTTCTGTTACAAAACATACAACGAAAGCCTCGTTTACACTATCTGATCAGCAAGTAGATAGAATCAGCACAAACGTAGCTGTGATTGCGACTAAGATTGAAAATTGAACGTATATTTTTTAACGATTTTTACGTAACCAATCAGAATTCCAGTAAAAGAGAGCCATGGTTTGAAATAGAACAATTTTATTTTAAGTTTTATTATTTTGTTCGCTACGATTTATTGTCATAGTGTAAATGAAGCTTAATTAAACAAATTAGCCAATAACTCCCAAGCGTGCTATATTTATGTTCACACATAAAGCGAGTGGGGTGAGAAGTTCTTCATAATTATTTCAAACAAATTATGTTGTAGTGTCATCCGAGTACACCAACCTCTTTCCCAGATCTCTAAAATTGGAGAATAGGTATACTTCTGTATACTTTTAAATAATAAAAATAATTTGAATTTTTTCGAATTTCTCAAAAATTATGAGAAAACCGAAAAAGGAGCCGAAAACAGTAAATCTAAACACATATGAAATAAATTTAAATCTCGAAATATATCAAAAATCAACATATTGTAAAAAACCCAAAAGATTAAAAATAATGCGGAAAAGTATGAAATCTGAGGAAAAGTGAATTTTCATTTTAGTTGTCATGGTAATAAATATGTGCATGTAAAACAAGAACAACAAAACGTGGTGTACATCGGTCAGCATTATAAAACTTGTGGGGGACACTGTCGAAACGTTCAAAGAGTGATCCTAAAAACATACCTCATCCATAATTCACTGCTCGTTCTGGTCCATAAGCACAGTATCCTGAACAAACAACTCTTGCACAGGACCTGTCTACTTTCTTTTATACTGGGAAGGCTGTTGATCCACACAATATAAAGAAAAAAAGTCAACAAGTACTTTAGAATAGATTGTTTGAAATAAATAGTAATAAAATCAGCAGTGATTATAGTTGTCAGCAATATAAGATGCGATGACAATAAATGAAGGGTAAATTCCTCAGAACTAACTTTCACGATTAATTAAAACTTTAAAGGGATAAGCTGATCCTGGTTGGGTATAATGACCTAGCGACGTAACGTCCTTTAGTTAGATTGTAAGTCATTAATCTTGGGATGGATGATGTCTGTTCGTATGAAAAGTAAAAAATCTTGCCTGAAATGACGACTAACAGCAATAGACTTGTGCATAATGGCTAAATAGTTACAATATCATTCATTTAACGAGGTGCCAATCCAACAAAACTTACAAAAAAAGTTGGTCTGCCACTATTTAGCGCATTCTTCCTAGAAAAGATTCCATTTTACTGTGTTAGATAAAAATGGACAAATTCACAGGATAAACGAATAAAACAAATAAAAACGAATAAAAATTACAAAGTAAGTAATGCGTAAATGGGCGTAACTCCAGGAAATTTTACGCCCTGGGGCGTAAATGGGTGATAATAGCTAAAAGGTAAAATTTAAAATTTTAATAGTTCCGAACCGATTAGTCTAAGTGGCAATTTTTATGTGGGTAGTATAAAAAAGGATACTTTTCGCTAATGGTAAAAGTCCTATAACTTGTGCAAAAATTAAAAAATGGCTTAAAACTTGGTATGGCATAGTTTTAGACCAGTTTGATAAAAGGGAGCCCAAAATATATTGACCTATTATCATAGTTCTTAAGCTTTTTAATTTAGGCATTTTCGGGGACGCCGATAAGGCATTTTTTACAACATATCCGTGTTAACAAAGATGCAAGTGCAGAAACCATTAAAAGCAATTTTCGTTGTTGATTAAAATAAGTCAGATAGGGAATTAATAAAACTGGTTTAAGTCCAAATTTTCTATCCAGTCCAAAGAATTTGTACAGCATGTTTAACTTAAATTATGTTGGTACAAAGGCTTAATCATGATGACAACTACGGTTTAGGTGATAATCTTTTTTGTTTGTCATTTATTATGTTATTAATTGACAAATATTTGAGCAAAACCATTTTGCAAATAGGCAGTGACTAAATATATATGCACCATATATGGTGCATATATGTTTTTGTTTTCTGTAGGGATACATCCGCATATTGTATAATATATACAGAAGTTAGTTTTGACATTTTACTCATTTCCTGGTGTAACAAGACGATGGCTGACTCACCAACGTGCAAATTAAAAAATTAACCAGCAAGGAATTGTCAACAACGATAATTAATTCTTCGACCTGAAAATATAAATTAGTCGACATCGATAACGACAACGATGATTAATCCATCAATTTTAAATTGAAGTCAATCTATGTCTGCTTATGAAAGAAACAGAAACAAGAACATTATAATGTATTTTTGTGTTCTAAAAATAACAAGAAGCCCTGCGGCTTAAAGATTTCCGCCATTAGGAATAATCTGAAAAAGTACTGAACTTTGAAGTGGACTGAGTAATATGGGGGAACAAAATCATTGAATATTCTAAAATTTTAAAATTCAATTCTTGATTATTCTTGAAAATTGATGAACAAAAAAACAAAATAAGAACAACGGCAAGGCTGAAAATTTATCGATTTTCTCTTTTTCTCTGAAAAACAACTTGGAAAATATCTTTTAACCCTATTATACCTGGGGGGGGGGGGCACAAAGTGCCCGCGACCTTTTTGACTAGGCATAACTTTAGATACACATGTGATTAAGTGCTAAAATTTTGTGACTATTCCTAACTTTTATTATGGCTTCTGATGAAAAAAAAAATTTTTGGAAAAATTTTGTACTTTGCTGGGGGTATTGCATTTTTTGGACGGGGGTAAATTTTTTGGAATTTTCAAAACCGTTGACATTCATGTAAGAATGTTATAAGATGTTGTATTGGGTATATAATTATTTATTACATGTATGTTGGTTACTAAGTGGTAACCAAGGTGTTGCTAAGGTGATATATGGTTACTAGGGACAAAAAGCAGACCAGATTAGAAGGAAATATCGATCCAGCAAATTGACGTCATTTCGGATCCCAATGACGTCATTATATTGTTTTCCTTACCTCGATTATCTTTAAATGTCCTGTTCTACATATATGCCAAGTTTAATGACATGAGCATCAATATTTCTGTTAGAACGGGTCTTTTTATCTTTATCGTTAAAATATGAATTTTTTTTGCCGAAATGACGTCATTGTTTATCCCAATGACGTCATTAAAATTACTTTTTTCATGTGAAACACATATTTTGGTATTCATTCCACAAATCTACCAAGAATCAAGGCCATATCATTAGTAACACGCGAGAAATTAAAACGTACTGAAAAATTGGGAAAATGACCATTTTTCACATGTGTGACGTCATTTCTAATCCCTATGACGTCATCAAATTATTTTTTTTACCTGGATTGAGTTTGTACTAACACATTCTCCAACTGAGCCAAGTTTCATCACTTAAGCACAAGTGGTTCAGGATTTATGGCCCGCGGGCACTTTGTGCCCCCCCCCCCAGGGTTACAAGGACCAAAAAAGCCCAGGTATAATAGGGTTAACGTAGAATTTTTCACAGAATCAATAAAGATTTCGTGAAACTTATATACTTCTAGATTTCAGGTCTCAAAAATTTGTAATATACTGTATAATTCCATGCTTAATCACACGATGACCTATTTTTTCTTGTTTGGCGCTTCTTCTACAGTGCAAATTATATCGTAATTGCACTCTGCGGAGTGCAATTATTTCTTAATTGCACTCTAGAATCTTAACTGCACTCTTTAAGGAGCGTCGATAATTTAAATATTTATTTTCTCGCGTTTTATGATAAGTCAAAAAAAGATATCTTTACAATGAATCGAACTAATTATAAATCGGGTAATAAAAAAATCAAAACATTGAAATTGACATCCTGTGCTACTTTTACAAAAATAGTTCATTGTGTGATTAGCTCGTAACGAACGTTTGCTCGTGCAATTGGAAATAATCGAACTCGTAATTTTTTTGCTTTTTAAATTTATCCTCGTCCTAACGGACTCGGAAAATTAAAAACAAAAAAAATACTCGTTCGATTATTTCCTAATTGCACTCGTAAACGTGCGATTACATATACGAATTTAGCCAAATTTTCTGCTCTTATAAAAACGTGTCAATACAACTGAATAAATAAAATATTAAAATTACAGATTTCAAACATAGTAATATTAAAATCTTTCAGCCAATATCTTTGGATTACTCGGGAAAATACTGGAAATTCCATGATAAAAAAGATGCATAAAATTGATGATTCGAATATAATAAATTCTGAACAAGGTATGGACTAGTTCAATATTTCATTAATTCAGCAATTAGCATTTGAATCTTTCAATATTTAGGTGTACAAATCTTATAATCGCTCAATAATTTTTGAAAATGTCGATGGTCGATTTTTGGATAACAGCTAATCTAAAAAAGAGAACATTTGGAAAATGAGAATACAATTTTATTGCAAACTGAAACAGGTTATTATTCAAATAAAGGCAATGCTTTTTAGCAAAAGGAAACAATGTTTAGTGATTGATGTCCTTACCAAACTAAGACATACATACATACATACTACCAACAATGATGTTTTAAAAGAAAATGTGGAATGTCATATTGTACTTTTAACATTTTTAAACTTTA
This sequence comes from Hydractinia echinata, assembly GCA_030067915.1. NCBI lineage: Eukaryota > Metazoa > Cnidaria > Hydrozoa > Anthoathecata > Hydractiniidae > Hydractinia > Hydractinia echinata. The sequence goes on along the minus strand of JASGCC010000047.1, from coordinate 1,584,786 downwards.
TTCATGTAAAACTGCTACGTCTTATCGTCTGGAAGGTTAACATACATACATGCATACTTCAGGCATATAGCGGATAACCATGGCAAGTTTGGTAAGGACGTCTCCTCTAACCAAGTTTAGAGCATGTAAAATATTAAGGGATCAATCCCAAAAAAAGGAGAAGCCAAGCATCCCCCACATCTGGCGCCACCCATGTAATTATCAACAAGAACCTCAAAAAATAAAACTCGCATAACAGGTTGAAATGTCTACTTTGTAAAAAATAGAATTATGGCACACCAATGCAGAATTAAAGTTAATGGGTCTCTCCTCCATCCTCATAATCATGATATTACACTCTTTCTTCTACAGGATTCCTTCACAAGTCCCTCATTGATAACAGTATTACACGTCTTTTTTTTATAAGAAACATGAAATTTGAAATGACCCTGACTGTTTCTTATGTTAATTTTTCAGCCTGATATGTTTCTTAAAAGTAGTTTATCTAAATTTCCCATGGAGAACGTTTTCTGTGATGTTCACTTGTAGTGAACAGTTAAAACATTATATACTACTAGCTAAGATCCGCTGTTGCACGCCGCAGTTAGCCCTACAGAATAACTGAATTAGCACCTTTTTTGTTGGTCACTGGCTTTTCTGTGAAATATTTTTTCTTACCAATAGGTCAAGCGGTTAACAAAAAACCGATTTAACCCGAAAGTATTAGGTTCTACTAAGTCTTGAAGAGATTACGTAGACAATAAGGCTCTTATTTTCGGTTGAACAAAGTGAATAAGAAAATATGACTAAGTTCATTGTTGAGCGAAAAAGTCTGTATCCAAAATGCGATTGGGTGGTAAGAATATTTAGGCTACTTGGCATACCCCCAAAGACGATTAATTCAGAAGCACAGAATTGCATTTTGGATATAAATTCACGTCCTTTTAGGGAATTTCGAAATGCTGGACGGGGGTTATTACTGTGATTATAGGGGCGTAATTAAGGTGAATATAGCTAGAATTACAGTTGAACTCATGTAATTCGAACTCCTATAATTCGAAAACTCACTTAATTCGAACAGATTCTGTGGTCCCCTCAGAATTTACCTTGAAAACCTTACAAGAAAACTCCTATAATTCGAACCCATGTAATTCGAAAGATCATGTAAATCGAACAGATTTTCCGGTCCCATCAAGAAATTTTAATCATGTAATTCGAATTTTCGAATTTTTTGAGTTTTTGAAGCTTACCAACTCGATAATTTGCAATCGAATGTTTTTTTTTTTACATTCGATTGGAGCTCGTCCACTGCTTTTGGCTTCCATTTCTTATCAAGACAAGATGGGGAAAAGAAAGCATAAAGAACTCACTTTAAAAACAAAATATGAAGCTCTCCGTGACTTGGAGGATGGTATGTCCAATAAAGACGCATCCATCAAGTACTCCGTTCCAAGCAGCACCTTGTCAACATGGAAGAACAATAAAGAGAAGATATTCCTTGCTTTCAAAAACTCGTCACTAAAACGCCAGAGAGTTAAGACTGACAAGTACGAAAAATTGAATGAATCGTTGTTGACTTGGTTTACCTCAATGCGTGGTAACAACATCCCAATTAATGGACCAATTTTAATCGAGAAAGCTCGTGAATTTGCCACAGCATTCAACTATGAAGATTTTTCAGCATCGAACGGATGGTTGAGAGGCTGGAAGGAGAGGTAATACTTACTTGTCTATTATATTCCAACAGGGTTTATTCTAATATGAATGCTTTCACTCCATGCACATAAGGATAAAAACTTCCGTAAGTTCGATATTTGCAACATGATCTTTTTTTACTATTCAGATATGGAATCACATTCAAAGAAGTATCTGGGGAGTCCGCAAAAGTAACAAGTGAGATGACAGCACCTTGGGAAGAAACTACCCTACCAACTATATTGGCCAGATATGAATTAAAAGACATCTTCAATGCCGATGAATTCGGCCTATTCTACCAAGCGCTACCATCAAAGTCTTATCACTTCAAAGGAAAACGCTGTTCCGGCGGAAAGCACAGCAAAGTGCGCCTAACAGGAATGGCTGCATCCAATGCTTTGGGCGAAAGGCTTCCAATGTTTGTGATTGGAAAGTCCGCGAAACCCAGATGTTTCAAAAACGTGAGAAATCTACCCTGTCGGTATCGCTCGCAAAATAAATCCTGGATGGATTATTTATTATTTGAAGAATGGGTTAGAGAATTAGATCGTAAATTCGAGTCACAAGGAAGGAAGATTGTTTTAATAGTCGACAACTGTCCCGCACACCCAAACATCACAGAGTTAAAGGCTGTAAATCTACAATTCCTGCCACCTAACACCACTTCTTGTACCCAACCTATGGATCAAGGAGTTATCAGGTAAAATTTCTTCAAAGTTACTCATTATTCTGTTGTTTGGAAATATTTATTTCCCATTCATTGTTTTGAAGCCATTCCAGTGTTGTCAAAGAAAAAAGTTTGTTTGGTAACACTAGAATGTCTTCCAATTACTCTCTACCAAAACAAAACAAAATCAAAAATTTTTTTTGGCATACTAAACTTAAGTAAAATGGCAAGAACTAATATTGCAGAAGTTGTTGAAGTTTGTGGGAAGAAGATTTCTTTGAGTTATGAAATTCCATTGTCCGTAGTAAGGCAATTCAAATGCGAGTCAATGGTTAAAGGGTATCACGCCTATATGAATGAATGGACACCAGTTATTGGTGAATCTTTACAAACGCGTCCTGAACCTGAGAACGAAATAGATAAATATGCAGTTGCTGTGACAAAAGACGACAAAGTTATTGGTCATTTAAAAAAAGGAAAAACTGGTCGATATGCGAAAACAATCTTTTACTTTTTACGATCTAAATCAACTAATGCTGCTAATATTTCTGTCACTGGAAAAAGAGTCAACCTAGGAGATGGAGAAGGCTTACAAATACCATGCACGATTACATTTGAAGGAGAAGAAAAATACTTAGACATTCTTAAGAGAGAGTTGAATTCATGCCCCTTGTGAATGTAATTTTCTTTTCTTAGAAGGAAAGAAATGTAATGATTCGAAGAAAAAACAATTGTTTCCAATTTATCGAATTATAATCCCCAGAGCTATCTCAAACAATGGATCTTAATTCATTCTAATAGACTTTCATTTTTTTTTGTTCAGGTCTTTGAAGGCAAAATACCGATCACTGGTAATTCGAAGGATCTTGAGAGCGTTAGACAAGAAGGCTGAACTACCGAAAACATCAATTCTTGAAGCCATGATAATGCTCAAGACGGCTTGGGATAGTGTGTCGAGTGAAACAATCGTAAATTGCTTTCGAAAATCAGGAATCTCGGAGGTTGCAAGGAATGGTGCTATGGATGAGAATGACGATCCTTTCAAAGATACGGAAAGTGACAAGAGCGATTCAGACGACGAAAATGATGAAACGAATGTTGTAGAAGATTTGAATCAAGATCTAGACCGATTACGAAAGATTAGACCTGACATTGCACCTGACGATCTGGATGTCGAATCGTTCATTGATATAGATTTCAACGTTGTTACTAATGAATCACGCCCATTGTCTGTCAAAGAAATCGTGGATATGTATAAAAATCCGGAAGTAGAAGTCATCGATGACGGCTCTTCAGACGACGAAAGTGCAGAGTGTCCTGATGATGAACCAATTCCACCCCCATCGCAAAATGAGATTGACGACGCAATCGAGACTCTCAAAAAGATGACCCTTTTCGAATCATCGAACGTCATCCCATTGATTCAGAAGATCTCCGAAGAGATTTCCAAGAAACGAGAGCAGAAAATGAAACAATCAACAATCAAAGACTTTTTCGAAAAATTATGAATTTAGTATTTCATTATTCTAACTCGAAAATACAAAAAATAGTTCGAAAGTAAACCTGGGAAAGACTTTTTTCATCGAATTAGGTCAAAAATATGAAAACTCATCTAGTTCGAAACTCATGTAATTCGAACAAAATTCTCGGTCCCTTGAGAATTCGAATTACATGAGTTCAACTGTATAACCCCGTTTTTTTAAAAGTGGCTCACAGACAGACAGCGAGTATTATAATATAGAAGTCGTTAACCCGTGGAAAAATCCGCGGGGTCGCCCGTCCTTTATATACCGCATTTCGTGTTTCCGTAACAGGACGCGTCTTTCGCGGACAGACACCAGACGACGGCTATTATTAAAGAGATACATGATTTTTTGTGTTTAATGTTGAACATCATTACTTTCCACAAAAATGTTCTTTTTGCTTACCTCAGGCAGCCAATGTTTCTTAATTGTTTCTTAAAATTTAGGCAATCTGAGCGTCATGTTTCTTATAACAAAAGACGTGTAGTAACTGAAGAAGCTTTACTGGGTTATGGTAATAAATTATTAATAGTAACAATAAATAGTATGTTTTCTATAGTAAAAAGCTGAGCAATGCAGTATCATATCAAAAACATTTTTGATTATCAAAGGCCGAAACGAAAAATTCTGACTTTAAAGTAGATAGTAGCTTTTCCACAGTTATCTTATATACTAACCAGCTGAAAAATAATATATAAAAAAATATGCTTCAATCCACTAGATGAGGAGATGTTGAGTAGTTGTAAAGCTGAACTTGTGGTGCATACATTAAATATTTTCTGCACAAAAAAGAGAGTAGTCACAATAATTTACGCCGCAAAATTTAGGGAAAAGATCAAAATCACAAACATTTATAGCACATAAGTTAAGACATACCTTCCAAACCCAAGGTTCAATATGGGAGGTTTAATTTTTTAAATGCTTGAAAAATGCGTTTTCAAAAAGAGAAACACCACCAAACATTATTACATTGTTTTTAAATTGTATTTTCTAATTTTTTATTGTTGTTAAATGTTGCTTGATTTTTATTAGAGAGGAAGCGCTTAATTGAGCATTTACGCAAAATTCCTGTTTTAAACCTTCGATTCGCAAACATTTATGATGCATTAATTGATGTCCTTGAGGCTGCCATCAAAAATATATATGTTCGCATCCTCCAATCGACTCGCTTGGGATTAATAAAAACCTGAGTCCACATGTCAGAAAAACCCCAGAAAGAAATTCCAATCCAAATGCAAGTTCCTCATAAATATTTCCTTCATTTTATATGCAGTGATAATCTTTACATCTGTCGAAGCACATTTAACATTTTTTTTATTTTTATTTATTAACTGTCTTTCAGGCACTTCCATATTTTATAATGGCTATTCGTCCTATTAAAATAATAATAATATTTAAATAAAGAAATAAGTTATTCTATAAAAAAAAAGACACTGTAAAACTGTAGACAAGATTAGCAGAGTTCAAAGTGGCGAAGGATTGAAAGACATCGATATAATAGATTCTGACGGAGAATTAAGACCAGAACATATGAAAATGAAAATTTTACACCAAAATATATAATATATATAGGGCTTAAGAAATAAAAACAATCGAGCAAATGAACAAAAATTGAGACTAAGTAGAGCAGAAGGAATAAATCAAAGCATAAAGTATTGCTCATGGATTGGTCTCAATCGGTCAGTAGATGTTAAGTTAGGATATTGAGAAATTGTCGTTTAAAAAAAAAAAAAAAAAAAAAAAAAAATAGGTATGTTGCATAATAAAAATCGCAAGACCATGGTCTAATAAATATTTTTTCAAAAAAGTACGAAATTTTTTGTGATCAGGTTCTTCCCTGATAGCTTTGGGAAGATCATTTAGAAGGCGACTTGCCTTACCAAGAAACAATTTCTCCGACACATTGATTTCATACTTAGAAATAACTTCGTCAACATTACGAGTTCCACGTCCAGCAATTCTTAACTTGAAACCTTTCAAATACGATGGAAACTCATCCTGGTGAATCGATTTGTGGGCAAGTTTTAAAATTTAACATAGTAAAATGATATAGCCCTGTAACCCATATTTTTCTTGGCAGCCTAATGTATTCTGGAAAATACTAGGATGAGCCAGATTAACAGTTCATTCTATTCTAGCAAGTCCAGTTATGTTGTACGTACTGCCTATTTAAACTGTTTCGTCTAGCTCTTATTACAGGTTATTCTCCCTAACTGTACCATGTGGCTAGTAAAAACATACAATCAATTAATCTTTCCCAGGTTCAAGGAGCATAATATTGCGTTCAAAAGTAGACTCAGGCTGTCATCAGAGACCGCACTACAAAAGCACTTATAAAACCAACATACCTGATGTCGTCGACAAGCAAAGAATTGCAAAAGCAGTTTATCGGTTTATATTTTCAATATATCAATGACACAGCTACAAGTTCAGATTCAATGCAAAGGCACGTAGTTATCTGAGAGTTTTTGCGGTAATAAAGTATTGTTCATTGGATGATAAAACAATTTGTTGCACTGTAAGTCTGGTTTACACGGCAAATTTTAATGTTTCATTTGGAAATATATTGTGTACTAAATTATACATTTTGATGATATACTTTTTTACATCAGAGCCAGATAAAATGTTAAGGCTCGTTTCCATTTGACTGCATTTTCCGCTATAGCGCGAGAGCAGCTCCTGAGCTCAGGGTCAAAGTTGAATTCATTGAATCTTGAACCTTGAATCACCCCTATAAAATATTACTTTTCCAAGTAAGCACACCATTCACCATTGATTTTCTGTTTTGTCCTCCGTTTTACTTCAATACATGTTGTTATGTGTTCTATTGTCTCCTTTTTCCCACACTTGCATTTTCTTTCTTTTCCTATGTTATTTCTTATGTCCACCATTTCTAGTCTCCATCTTATTATCTTTCCGGCTTTTTTAATTCCAACTTCCTTAAGGTAAAACTTTGTCTCGAAATTCTGTCCTTTCTGATGTCTTAATTTCCTAAACCTCTTTTCCCTCTGCTTTGATGTTTCTTCTACGTGTTCCTGAATTTTTCCTTTGACTGTCTTTTTCCATCCACTCTTTTTCATACTACTCATTGTCTCTATGTCTATTCCATATGTGCTTGCAATTCTTTCTGTCTCCTTATACCATCCATATTCCACATTTTGATCCCTTTGTTCTAATAAGATCTGTCTCCCCAGTCTCTTCCTATCTGATGCGACTAGATTCTGTAGAAGCATCAGCATTTGATAGTTCACTTGGTGTTCAATTGGCCATATTCCAGTTTCTTTCAGAATTCCTCAAGTTGGTGTTGTTTCTGGCAATCCCAGCAATCTTTTCAGCATTCTTCCTTGTATCTTTTCCAGTTATTCACAGTCCTGTTCTCTAAGTCTTGTCCATACTTCCAAGTTGTATGTCAATACAGGTACAACTGTTCGTTCGTAAATCAGTAATCTAGCATCAGCGCTAAGCTTCCCAAGTTGTTCTTCCCTACTAATTATTTTGCATTCTTTCTCCATAGCCATCACACTCTTATCTATACCTTCAATTTGTCTTATCGCATTCCCTTCTTCATCAATCCAGTTTCCCAAGTATTTGCATTCATCTGTCCTTTCCATTTTTCCCTTTTGAATTCAATTACTGGTTCCTCCTCCTGATCGTTTCTTTTTCCAGTTTTCACTATCAGATATTTGCTTTTCCCTAAACTGAAAGTGAATCCTTTTTTTAATTCCATTTGTCCCAAGTTTCTTCCAATTTCTTCTACGTTTTCTTTCGAGCCACCACCTCCGATATCATCATTCATTCTACTTTTGGCGACGTTATTTTTCTCTCTAGCAACAAATAGCCAATGATATTTGAGTATTTTAAACTATTACGTAATTTTGCCAGTCGTCAGCAAAATTTAAAAAACATAAACAATAATAAATGTGAAAATGGCGAACAACGAAGAGACATGTGTTTCTGCAGACGAAAATGAACTTGAAATGAATATGCTCTATCATAATATTTTGCAGCAACAACCAAACAGTTCTAACGAAGAAACTACTGTTGATGTTGCAGCAATGAGACCTCAAGAGGTTATGATATTGAAAGTTTTATCCTGGACATAGAATCATATCCATGTTTATGGAATACTACCACAAGGTCTCATCATAGATAAAACATGCGTATTACTGCTTGGAAACAGTTGTCCAAACGGTTTGGAAAACCAGGTCGGTTTGCTGTCTCTTTATTTTTAGCTAACAAGCTCTAACTATAAAGTAAATTTAGACCCAACTCTGTTAAAAAAGAACTTGCGCAAACTCATATTTTACGAACGAACAAGCATCGGGAATCGTAGTAATTGGCGCGCAACTTGTAAACAAAGAAAATGTTATTGTTTAAACTTGCAAATACTGAGAAAAAATTCAATACTACAGGCGCTGAAGTAAACACTGTATAAATGTAAAAATGTTTGAAAGATAAAACAAAATAAATTTCTAAAATCATGAATAGTTCACGAGATAAATTTATAAAGCCCATCTTAAAAGGTTTTAAAATATGTCCCTTTCATCGTTGCTTATTTTATTTAAAAGGCGGGAATAACAAAAATAATAATGAAATAGACATCTATGAAACAAACAACGAATATAGTTGTACTTTTTATTCACAACACAATAAATTTAATTACAATAATTTCTGAACTAAAATCAAACTACAAGTTCATCCTCAAAGTCGCCACAAGTTTCTTAAAATCGCAACAATTTCCCTGTTTGTAGTGCTTGTAGTCTTTTATTGGGATAAAAATCAGTAAAAATTCAGTCTTTCTTATATGTTCTTATAAAATCTATATTCTGTATCTGGCACGTCAACATATCCACGACACATTATCTCGTTCCAAATAACATCGCTAGTTTCTTGGATAATTCTACTAACATTTGGCGGACTTACTCGAAAGCTACTTGCAATTGATAATTGAGCATCTCCACATGTGAGATACCATAGTGTGATGAATAAGCGTTCACTGGGACATGTAACGTCAGGAAAACGAGACGATTTCACAATAAAAGGAGCAACCCAGGATAGTAATTCTTCAAATCGAGTTGGTGACATTCTAAAGGCCTTGAAAAAGTCTTCGTGATCGAACAGCAAGAGATCTTTTATCAAAATTGCATACAACCCTTTCGAACGTCTCTCTTGAAAATGTTTTCTTATCCACATTTTCTTTTTCTTTGAAACATTCTCTCTTTTTTCTGTCTTCGACGTATAATTATAATAGACAAAAGAGATAGTTTTAGTTTATAGAATAAAATTATTCTTTTGTCTTCGAGCGTGAGAAAATTGAAGCACAATGGAAATTGATTTCTGCTCGAGAGCAAAAAGCTCCAGAGCTTTTCGCGCTATAGCGATAAATTTCCGATCAACTCCCGTGTAAATCAGCGCATCCAGGCTTCGGATGGGTATCTCTCGCTGGTTCCTCAGACCATTTTAAAGATTCCGCACAGACCGGGGGAAATCAACAACGATATTTAATTCATCGACATGAAAATAGAAATCAATCGACAACACCTACACAAACAACAACAATGATGACAACAATGAATAATTCATCAATCTTCAAATGAAAAGTTAATCAAAAATTACTCATGACGATGAAGATCAAAAGAACTCTGGACAAGACAACGCCTACTAAGGGAGATCAATGAACAATACCGCGAAGTTCGAAAAAACTATAAATACCCCACTTCCCCTCTGAAATGATGCGTGTGATTGAAACGAAGCCAACCACGAGAGCGGTTGCGAGAAGAAAAGAAGATTGTAGGAATATTGTATTGTAAGAATAAACGTAGTAAACAAAAAAAAAAACTTTGGTGAGATCTATCATTTTATATATTTGTTGTCCAACTGATTGTATTCAAATTTTTTGTGCTAAGGATTAGCTAGGGCATAAGGCTAGGTTGTAAGGTTCATATTAAAATAGAAGAACCTCGGTTACACTGGGATAATTATTTTTAGCTCTAACGTCAATGGAAATTTGTTTGTACAGCTACATGTCCCAGCTACATGCTGGTGACAATACACTGGTTGACGTGCTGCAACATTCCATCATTAGGGTTTTTCCTTTACCCTGTGGTATATATATAGCAAGAATGCTGTTTTAGGTTCTTGCTATGGAAATCATCAAGGTAAGTCATTTACTTATTCCATCTTACACATGAGAACGCCTTTTTTGTACAATTAAACTGGTGTTTTTACTACCAGACTTGGTTTATTTTTTTAGTAGGCTAGTTGCGGAGCGTATTCTGAACATAGAAAATTCTCGCTACCTTAACTATTTTAATTTTCCAGTGATAAGAAAAATTATGCTGTATCTCCGTACTGTACGGTTATATCAAAAACCAAGTTTCCTATTTTCCTGACTGTGATGCAAAGTGCAAAGTTGAACCTGTGTTTACATCATAAAATGCTAGAAATAAATATGCTCAGGCTCATTCTGTTTTGTCTGGAAGGTGTTGATGAAGGACGCGATGATACTTTTAAAACCAACCATTTTTGTAATTTTGGTTAAAATAATTCAAAAAAGTAAAAGCAAAACATCTTTTTTTCCATTTTTTGAATAAGCTTACTGCGCATAAATGCCTTTTTTCTTTTTTTATATAACTTTTAGTTAAATTTGCTTGAGCAGATAGCAGACTGTCCATGTCCGGCATAGCTAATATTACCTAGGCATGCTGACGAGCCTTGATATTGGGCAAAAGAGTCTTTGTTTTTATTGTTTATTATCCCTAAAGATATCTGCAACCCTTAACATGATGGTTTGTTTTTCTTCTGTCTGTTTTCTTTAAAATTGTAGTAGAAAAACGTGCCTAACTAAGCTAATAATTTGGACAATATTTAGGCCGTTTATAGTGCGTAAATGCTTAAAATAGCGAAAGGACCCGCCGCTGCGCTTTTCTTTGGTTCGCAAAAAATGTGACTGACATGTTAAAAATCCTGGATCCGCCCCTGCGATGATCCTGGTTGGGTATAATGACCTAGCGACGTAACGTCCTTTAGTTAGATTGTAAGTCATTAATCTTGGGATGGATGATGTCTGTTCGTATGTAAAGTAAAAAATCTTGCCTGAAATGACGACTAACAGCAATAGACTTGTGCATAATGGCTAAATAGTTACAATATCATTCATTCAACGAGGTGCCAATCCAACAAAACTTACAAAAAAAGTTGGTCTGCCATTATTCGGCGCATTCTTCCTAGGAAAGATTCCATTTTACTGTGTTAGATAAAAATAGACAATTTCATAGTACAAATGCACAAAACCTACAAAAAATGGTTAAAAATAAAAAAGTAAATGGGCTTAAATTAAAAAAAAGGGAAATTTTACGCCCTGGGCCGTACATGGGTGATAATAGCTAAGGGGTAGACTGCTAGGAAACTCACTAATACTTTTCAAGGAAGATAATGACTAATTAACCCCTAAATTTTTTTAAATCTTTACATTCCAACAAAACGATAAAAATCAGCAACCTAAATTTGCAGGAACATATGGTTAACCGTGCTAAAGTTATAAACCAATGTATTCCCTAAATAAAAATTCAAAGAAAAGATACCATATTGTTTGCACCTTTCTACATTTTCAGTAGTAAGAATTTTTTTAAGATTTCGCGAGAATAACTTTTGTGTTCGTGTAAATAAAAATTTCGCAGTGAGGAAATCAGAATACTGCTTGTTTCGCTAAAAGTTTTTTTTCTCAACCTCGTTCCCAGGGCATTTTGCATTGTTGATCTCCGTAATAACGGCTCAGGGACCACAAGAACCTGGGGACGAGGTTGTTTTTTACTATTAAAAGCAGTCAATGATATAACGATGCTTACATGCTTTGTTAAATCAAATTGACTTTTGTCAAATACGTCAAACATTATAAATTTCTAGTAAATTAGAGATGTCATAACATGCTACTTTGTGTCCAACTAATTGAAACAATTGATCAGTTCAATCTTTTTGACAAAAAACACCTCCGAATAAAACATTGCCAATTTTTTCAAAGATTTTTCCTTCTCAACTTCCATAAAAACAATTGATTTCCGCCGCGTAAAGGCGGAATCTTTAAAATCGCCTTGGAAGATAGAGAGATAGGGACCACCTAGAGCCTGGACGCGCGGTGTCCAGGATAAAGTATTTACCCTGGGCTTGGAAGTTGTTCAATTTCTTAAAAGCCAATAGAAATGCGTTATTTGATTTTTGGGCCAATAGGGTCCCAGATTGTCAGTATCTGATATTAATGGCTTCCTGCGAGATTTTTTCTCGAAGTTCTTCGAGTTCCAGGTCCCACAGGCCAAAAGTTCTTGCCCAAAACAGTCGGTTACCGTTCCTCTTGATATGTTTGAAACTCCAAATCAATATTTGCAAAGCAGGATGTTTGGTCGATGAGACTTCTCAGGTAAAAAAATGCTGTACCTTGTAAGCTAGCTAATTTGTTACTTAGCTATGTTAAAGTGATTTACATTTGCGATTCTTCAGAGTGTTTAAAGCTCTTATTTAAGCTACACAATTCCCTAGCATTTCTGCCCAACTATAAAACGGCCTTCCTTTTATTATATGTAGTTAGGGGTCAAGCCCATTACCTTTTTTCAAATATTAGGTGAGCAAGCAAATGACTTACAGTTTGGGAACCAAAACTGATGATTAATAGCCTAAAAGGTGCAGTAGTTTTCCGGAAAGTTTGACCGGTTTAAGCTACATTTGCATGGTACGGACTATTGCATATAAAGTTTCACATAAAGAACGTAAAATAAATGTTGTCTTATATTTAACATGACCATCGTTAAAATGCAGCATCAGCAGCAGATCAGAATTACACACTTTGACAGACAAATCTACAGTGCATTTTTCTGATAAAATTCTTTATGCACTTTATGAAAAGGGATGTGTACTTTTGTGTATTAAGATAACAAGTCCTTCATTAATCGTCATTTTGATTTGTACACGAATATTCAAAAAACATTTTTTTCAAATTTGAATCCTAAATCGAACATTTTTTCTTATATATTTTAGCCTATGGACCGTTCGAGCTTAATTTGCAGTAGGTGTGTCGTAACTTACGTAAATGGGGTCACTGAATAAAAATTCTCCCTGATGTGCACAAAAACATATGTGAATGTAGCTTTAAGAAAGCATCAATTATGCTGTATTTACTCTATTATCCAGCTTCCTTGTTATTCCCACCTCAAGTAATCCTGCCTTTTTTGCCATGGATTGTAAAAAATATTTCTGCCTTTTCAAAATTTGCATACATTATCTGTGGAAGAAATTTTGGGGAACTTTTTTTTGCAGAACTTTGGGCCAAATCCGCAAAAATGTTCCACAGAAATTTTAGATATCAGTCAAAAATCGGTCAAAAAAATTCTTCTGCAAAATTTTCCATTTCAGCTATCCCCAACAATTCTACCACAAACTTTTTCATTTCTTCATATTTTGATTTCTTTAGAATCTAAGTTGAATACTATGTTAGACAAAATACTGATTTTGCCTCTGCTAAAATAACTGAACTTTAGGCACCCAAAAATTAATACCGCACATTTCGTGAAAATGTTGTCATCTGCACAAATATATTCTGCAAATTGAAGCATTTTTGTACCACTCATCCACAAAAATAAGTTTCAGGAAAATTTATTGTGCAAATAATATGTATATACCCTTGGCAAGTTAGGCTATTACAACAATTTTAAAGGGGAAGTTCGGTCTAAAAATTTTTTTTTTTTTTTTATAATTCCACGTGTTTATACTTATAAAAACAGAAAAACTTTACTTCATTAAACTCAGAGTTTTGGAAATGTCTCTAATGTTGACACAAACTTCTTAAAAATCTCCGTTTTTGAAAAAGCGCGTCAGAAAAAAAAAAGCTGGGTTCTAACTCAAGTATGACGTTTTATAGTTCAAAACATTGCATCGCGTGAAAGAGTCACAACACAGGCTACACAGTTTACTAAAAGAATCTACTTTTTTCTAGCTCATTTCTTTTCAAATCTGTAACAAATTACTTCTTTGAAAATACAGTGTCAATTTGTAAGCAATCGATCCAATTCGCAGCGATTCAAGCTCTAAAATGATGACATACCTGACTTATCTGCTCTTAGTCCCTTAAATTTCAAACCAGAACTTTCTTTGGAAGAACTGAATAAATTACGAACATGTAGTTCCGAGAGTGATGAGGAAGAAGAAGAAGTTTCTAGGATCGGCAACAATACCTGGTGCCAATGCACTGTAGAGCGATGGAGTCGTACAGTGAAAGAGGCTTGTGTTGCAGGGATACAAATGAAATTCCTGACAATCATTTCGAAGGTAAAATAAACAAAAAATTAGCCAAGCATAATTTTCTTTTTCGTGTTTAAAACCATAACAAAACTCTACATATTCCCTCTAAATATTAGTCTTCGCGTTGATAAAAAAATATGCATACGAGCACGACAACTGATGCAAAACTTCTCTCAAAATATTTTGCCTAACATGAGTTTTCTCCAAATCATTCATCTCTCCTTCGCATATATTTTATTCGGTATTATTTGCTACTGCCAAAGCAACATCACAAAAAAACACAACGGTGGTTGTTTTATTCTATTCAGCTTTACAAATCGAATAAGAAAACGTGCTCAGAAATCAAAACTTGAGACAGGGGTTATTTTAAAGGTTTTTCTTTTTAGAAAAACAATGTATAACTGAAGCCGAAATTTTTGGGATGGTTTTTTTTGTAAACCAGTACTAACCACTGCACTGTCTGCCCTCAATAATTTAAGGGGTGATGCAATGCACTCGGTAGAAGACAAGACCAAAACTTATACCCCCGTCTTACGAAAGCATGTTATTGAAGAATTTTAGATGTGAAAAAAACAAACATTCAGCGCTGGGGAAAGAAAATGCGAACATGGGAAGGCAATATAATAATTTTTTTGACATGGTTTTGTTTTGGAAATGGCTATAATAAATGAAATTGTGTTGAGTTTTTCTAAATACGAGAAAGACAAATGTTTGGCTGTTTGAAACGTAGCTAACAAACACATAACTAACAAACATAGCTAACAAAACTTTCGAAGCATTCTGGTTCAAAATGTCGAGAACAAATATAAAATCCACAGTCTTTCGGCAAGGTACCACTTCTTTTTATATTATGTAGCCATTTTTTTCGAAGCTCTTTATTTTTTTTTGCACTGGGAATCTGATAAGAGACTACTTTTTCTCGCTCCCCTTATCTTTTTCTGTCTTTTAATTATCGCTACTTCGATTTGTACAGCCGATGGCAGCACAGTTTGACATATTAAAATAATAAAAATGTATAGACAAAATACTTCTTCATGTGATTACACCTAATCCCCAACACCGAACTTCGCTTTTTGAACTATAAAACGTCATAATTCAAACTCGACCCAGCCTTCGTAAAAATGTAAAGGGTTTCACTTGAAAAGAATTATGGTATCCTTTTTTTTTCTTTTATGACTATTGATTATGAAAATATAATTTTTGACCGAACTTCCCCTAATGCATATTAAAATTCCAATTAAAAGTTGTAAAGGTAGTTGCATTGCTTATAGCCTGGAAAAGAGTTGAGGTAAACCGATGTGTGTTTATACTTTTTATGCTTCATATTTCCAAACTTTGTTAAAAACTTGCTGAGTTTTGCTAAAAACAATACTACACTGAGGTTTTTTACCCAAAAATAATCCCACATATCCAGCCTCTATATCCTGCAATATCGAATTCCTGCTAAACCACCTTTATTTTGTAGGCTAAAACACTAATCCGATGGTGAAGTAATAATAGAGTATGGTATTCTTCGTCACTGTTGAATACTTTAATTGGAGAAACTTTCGCGAGAGAAACTTTCGCGAATTCGCGATTTTTCGCCATTTTCGCGAAAGTTTATCTCGCGAAAATGTGCGAGTTTCTTCATTCGCGAAACTTTATCTCGTGAAAGTTTCCGAATTTCTTCATTCGCGAAAGTTTATCCAGTAAGCTATTTTATCATTTTTCACCAAAAACGCACAAAATACTTAGAAATCTTATTTCAAGAAAGAAAATTTATATTTCAATTATGCTAAGAATTTTGAAGTTTTTTCTAACTGAAAAATCCTTGTTCGCGAAAGTTTATCTCGCAAAAATTTGCGGGTTTCTTCATTCGCGAAAGTTAATCTCGCGAAATTTTCCGAATTTCTTCATTCGCGAAAGTTTATCCAAAAAATTTCGCGAATTTTTTTTCTCGCAAAAGTTTCTCCAATTAAAGTATAACATTTTAGGGATGCTTTTGGAACTTTAAAAAAAAAATTAAATATTTATGAAACTGCCAAAATTTGTCTTTGCAAACTGTACACGCAGGTATTCTTCTTGGAAAGACAGACATCACAAATATTTGGCGTTTCACAGTATCACCTGACTTTTTTATCAAAACTTCAAAAAATTGTGAAAAATGTTATTTTACCTTGCATTTATACCTGTCATCTTTAAATATATAGGGCACAGAATAATATCACATTAATGTGCTAAGATTATTTCGAGTTCTTCATATATGTTTTTTTTAGTATTTTTCTTTCTTTTTTAGGTCAGCCATAATCTAACACAGCCATCATCAGCATTTCCAAAAAAATGTTGACAGAGTAAACTGCAAACATTAAATTGTGAAAAATGAATCATCACTAAAACTAATGTATATTTATATAATTTATTTTAGTCTTATTTTGGTTATTTAATAGTATTTACTTCACATTATGTTTCTGGGAAACTCGACTTCTATGGTTTTCTTTGTCAATTTTACAGAATTTGTATCATGAAATTTTTAGAACTTTCCAGATAGATTCCCAGTTTTTATACTTTTTTAGAACTATGTGTAAATCCGTATATTTTTGTTATTTATTCAGATGTAATTAAATTAAAGTATATATAAATTGCGTTATTTTTTCGCCCATATTTCAGTCCAGGTTACTTTAACCCCTGTTTTTTTTATATAAGAACAATGTTATAAGAACATGAACCTCAGACTCAAAACCCCAGACTCAAATCATTGTTTTTACAACTAAAACTACTCAAGAAATGGAATAGTCAAAAAGCCTCAAAAAGCCTCAAAAAGCGATTAAGTCACATAGTTTTGCGCAATTATTCAATCATTTATCCTGTTTATAAATTAGAAATCTCAGCCTTGGGTCGATCATTAAACGTTTGCTCTGAGGAAAGTTTCTCTTGACAAGGCGGAAATCTTCAAGCCCTAAGGCTTCGTGTTCAAGTTTAACATAACATTTTTTTAACATAATAATATATCAACTATTTACAACCATCATTGATGATAATTTAAGCAAAAGGTTCCAACATTGAACACCTCTTCCTGGTTTTGGTCCAACATCATACGCAATTCCTCTACTCTCTCTACTCTCGTAACCACGCTGACTTCGTGTGAAAGCTACTAAAGCGTGTTATTGCTGGGGAGACATGCCTAATGCTTGCCGCATGTATTCATACATAATATAGGTGATAGTAACGGAAGGTAACACTTTAAGGTAACTTGGAATGATGCCTCTGTACAATCCACTGTAGCCATGCTGTTTGACAATTGATTTAAACATCTGCACCATACCAACAGGAGCAGCGTTAGTGGAAGATGCTGAAACAGTAAAATGATGTTCTTATATCTTATCTTATGTGTCAGAATACAAATGTAAAATGAATGTCGGAATGCAAAAAGGACAAGCATGTTCTCACATAAATTTGGACTTTATTCCTTAGTTTTTATTGCCTTATTTTATATCACTTTGTAATACCAATATTAGCTTTGTTTATTTACACTCTGCGAACGAGCACCATGGTTTAAAATAGAACAATTTTATTTCAAGCTTTATCATTATTCTGTTTGCTACGATTTATTATCATAGTGTAAATGAAGCTTAATTAAAAAAATTGGCCACTAACGACCTTAACGTAGACCAAAAAGAGATTTACCAAACGCAAACTTGCTGATCACAGGCCTCTCAGTGACGCCATTAGAAGATTTCAAGGACAGCCACGAATGAAGCATAGTCATCTGATGTTGTTTTCATATTTTAAACTCCAAGTTCCAATAGCAATGCGTACATGCACGTCTGCACATAAGAAAGTTGCTAAGACAGGGCCAGCCTTAACGTGTGAACAGTGCAATCACAGGAAATGCAAAGCGATGAAGTATTGATTACAACCAATCAACTAAGCTAATTTTTAAATTTTGGCGACTTTAAGTCGACCTCTCCAAATACCACATAGAAAAAGATTAGTCTGTATATGTAACGACTACTTACAATGCGCTTGCAGTTTTGTTCGGATCAAGCCCAATGGATAGCTAGCTGATTGCGCAATACTTGCTGATGTAAAAGCGCTCAAGCAGTATACAAAACAGTTTGGTTTTCTTTCGCCTGAATAGCTATTAATCCAGTTGTTCTTCATTGTCTGTAATTTAAAAATAGGTATCAGTTCAGTAAAAGTCTGGATGCATAAGCTTATCAAAATTTATGGAGGAGAGAACAAAATTTGGGAAACGTCGGGTCCGAAGTGGTTAAAATTTTTTTATAAATTTAAAACTTTTTTATTCATATTTCCTAATCATAATCAAAGTTGAGTTTTAAAGATGAAGTAAGAGTTCCTGATAAATATTGTAAAAACGATTTAATGTGTTTACCTCATAGATACACAAATCAATTCCAGCGTAAGGTATCATGCCGAGTAAAGCAGGTGTCATTCCCCTGTAGAAACCACGAATTCCATCTGTCTTCATCACTGTTCTTGCACAGTCATATATACTATTGTATTGGTTGGTCTTGGCAATAGCAAGCTTTGTTTTTACAACCTAAAATAATATTGCTTTTTTCACTATCAAAATAACAACAGATTTCTTCCGATACCAAGCGATTCAATGAGAACAAATTATTTTTGACAGAGTTTCATTACTAGGTATTTTAGAAAACTTTGAACCACATGATTATTTTGGCCCTAAATGGGGCACTTAATGACGCAGCATTAAAATTAAAAGTGGATAGAAATGTGTTTTTTTTAATAAGGGGGCAAAAGAGAAAAAGAGAAAAACAACAATGAGCTGTCAATTCAGAGCAGTTGTGGCACTTTATTGGCATTTTTTTTTTACTTGTACGTCATGCGTTTGATTTTCGAAGATTTTCTCAGAAAGTTTTTACTTACTTCCATCGGATAAATGGCTGCTTGAGCTGTTATACCAGCAAATGCTCCAGCTGCGAAACGTTTTTTAGCTGAGATGCTGCCATCTTTGTTGCTTTTTATATGTTTCTTCACCTGAACGAAGTTGTGACAAACGTTACTTGTTCGTAACAAATGAAATCGAGCGGACAGTGATAGTGAATCCCCCCTCCCTCACACACAATAAATAATAATAAATACATTGACATGACCTATCACGAAAATGTACTCACCTCTTCAAATATAAATAGCTTAATCGACATTTCTGGACAAACTTTTACACAATTCAAAAAATTTCCGCGCCACATAGATTTTATTCCTCCTTCCGTTACCATGTACTTCACAGTTTCACTCATAGTACTGGGTGATTTGACGCCAGAATGCACCTGGATAAAGTGCAAACAGTAAAACTGAAATTTCAGTACAGGGAAAAACAAGGTTATGATAATATTAGATAATTTATTTGTTCACCTGAAGCATGACTTTCAGTCGATCAATTGGAGCTGTAAAGGATCTGGACACTACATGAAACAGGTTATAGAAAGAGTGATATCTGGAAAAAGTTATATTTACATTGTGGTTTAAGTGAAGACAGATTGTGTATTTTACCGAACGCTGATGCTCCTCCCGCCAAAAGTTGTTTCCACCACATTCCAGCCTTTTCATTTCCGCGTGTTGTACAGTCCAATGTTGGTGTATAGCCGCCATTTTTACACAACTAAAGCGTATAGAGAATAAATAGATAAATAAATAAACAACTATAAATATTAAACAATAAAACAAAACAAAATATCATAGATATTTACCATTTCCTGATTATCCACGCATGCGTAATGTCCTTTTCTATGAATATCTCGTAACATTTTGTAAACACTTATGGATTCATCAAATACGCCTAACCATTGCTTATCCATGAAGCAGTAGCGATCTGTTATCATCGTGTTTTTCGTACCACCGCCAGTTGCGTTTGTTAAAATCGTCGCAGGATTGCCGCCTTTAGCGTCGAGTTTAACATCCACAACTTTACCCGGACGAGACTGAGTAACAGAATTACTCACCACTTGGTTAGTCTCGTTTGACTTACCAACCCTATTTTTCTGATAGATTTCCTCATCCCATTCTTTCAATTTTTTGTCTACTACAGCTGAAAGTTTTGCCACCGCAGCGATCGCCTCGAGTAGTTTTCGTCGTATCCTTTCCTCGTCTGGTCGTAAATTAGAAAACTCATCTCTATCCCCATTCGCTTTACCTACCTCACCAACCTGTTTAATGTCCTTAGCTTTCCTATCCTGTTTCCCGCCAAAATCATTAGACGTTGTTGAATCCTCAGCGTTGTGTTCTTTAAATTCACCTGAAAAAAAACGACCCTGGTGTTTCGCCTTATTCCATTTCATATTTTTAACGCAAGAACCCATTCCTCCTTATAGAAGGTTCTTACTCGTAGTACAGGAATCGTTTTTTCAGAAGTTTAACAGAACATGTTAAGAACAAAAGAGACATACCATCCTTGATTAGGCCAATTCCTCCACAAGAAGATCTATTGTAAATACGAAAAGTTCCACCAACTTTAGGTGTACCTTTAATTTCAGAAGTTGAGTTAACTTCATCATCTACAGACTTTTCAAGATCTGTTTTGTATAAACCAAAACATCTTTTTGTGTCAGAATAATGCACGTGAGCACGGCGCGCTAAAGATGGCAAAATCCACATTTTGTATTCGATTCGTTGTCTCAACAAATAGATTTAACGCCCATTTTTCTTTCCAGTCCTTTAGCTCTGCGTCGTTTATAATCCTGTTGCCAATGTGAAAAACCGCAGAACTATTTGACGTCAGATTATTTTGCAATGACGAATTACGTCATATCATAATTAAGTCCCGTTTACATTTAATTTTTTTGAAGATGACATTAAAAGCAACTCTCATAATACCAAAAACACACGTAAGGTAATAGGAAAGATGTCGCTAAAGTAACTTAAGTTATATAGTGCGAGTGATTGAGTAAATTTGTTTCATCCAAATATCTCCATATTTATTCATACGAAGAATGATTGTATTTTAAAAATAAGCATTTCAAGAGTTGCTTCATTCTCGTCCCCAGAGCTCTTTGAAGTTAAAACCTCGAGGTTTTAATTTCAAAGAGCTCTGGGGTCGAGAACGGAGTTGCTTCGTTCATCTTCATTCTGTTCAGTAGACTAAAAAAATTGGAAAAAAAATCCATGATTTCATAAACATCGAGAGTTATGTGTTCTTTTCAATTAATTTTATGTTTTTTCTCAAGATCTAACCAATCTGTCAATTAAAGCAGAGCAAATCAGAGACACTCTCCGAGGATCATGCAGCAGTAGCAGTGATGTAAACCAGGTCGCCATGTAATAGAATCTAGGCTTGATTAGATAATTAGACCAATTAAAAAGGAGTAATCGCCGTCAGAAATTTTTTTTTTTGCTAAATTACTTCCATGTACTATGGTGTGTGCGTGTTGCTACAATAGAAGTGTGAAAAACAAAAATTAACATGGTAACTTTGCTTCGTATCAACTCTTTTTATCCTTTTTTTTTTTTGCAAACTGATGTAAAGTACACTGTTTTGCGGTTTGTATTGTGTCGGTATTTACTGACTGTTTTTACTCTTTTTTAAATCTTGTTTTAAGATTACAATTATATTTAAAATCAATAGTTATGTTAATTGTTAACCAAACCTTTTTGGTTACACTGAGGAAATAGCGAAATTATCATGTGAAGAACTTTAAGTTGTTTCCTCATAATTTTTCGTAGTCGATACAGAGTCACGAAAATAACTCGTTCCATAGATGGACCGTCATAATTCCACTAGGACTAGGTTATCATAAAAGTAATTGACATGTTTTAGAAAGAAGATGAGTAGGGCTACCCAACGGTACAGAAAATGAACCAGTCTTTTTCTCACCCACCAATCCAGGCTTAAGTTTCAGAAAAGTAAATTATTTTTGACTAAAACAAAGGGTCTTTTCAAGCACAGGTGACTGACTACTCTAAAGGTAGGTTTCCATACGACTGCATTTCCCGCTCGAGCGGAAAAAGCTCAAGAGCTTTTCCCACAAGCATGCGCAATGAAGTAGAATGACCGCTGACCCGACGTAAAAAGATGCTCCCGAGCTTCTCTCAAAAAGTTGAACTCATTCAACTTTTTCAGCGCGTATTTTTTCTCTCGAGCTTTTTAACCAATGAAATTCAAGAAAATGTAAACAATTGCGCAATCCATTTTATTCAAGAAAAATATTAGAAAAACAACAATTTCTTCTGCACTTCTTTATTCACAAAATAAAAACACCTTTCAGAAAAGTGTTTGGTGTTAAGTACAGCAGAGAGACCTGTTAGCATTGAATTTGTGAACAAAAGTTATGGATTCATAAATTCTTTTCAAATCTTCCTAACAACCACAAAAATCAACTGCTTGTTGGGGGGCCATTGGAAGTTAAATTCATAAACTAACAATAAATAATAACTTTCCCCTTTTTTTCATGAAAAAGTTTTCTCATCTTAGTTGTTGTTTCCTGTAACGTCTTCTTTTAATTCGCTGCCATAAAAACATTGTTGTTATTATTTTAAAATTTCGTAGTCAAAGGTTTTTTCTGTTTACGGCAGCCATTTTATTCTGAACATCTTTTCTCTCAAGCGGGAAATTGATTTCCATTAAGTTCAAACTCAAGAGAAAAATGCTCCCGAGCTTTCTACGCTCGAGCGGAAAATGCAGTCGTATGGAAACCTACCTTAAGTGTTAACACTCGTTTTTCACTTCTAATATTGTTATTATTATTAATTATTATTTATTTACGGAAATGTATTACTGTTTACAAATTAACTTTAAGAAAGTAAATAAATAAATAATTGATATTGACTTCTGAACTCTTCGTTAAAGCAAAATGTGATTTTTCTATTCTGTATTAGGAAAAAAAAGAATGGATAGCCCAAAACATTTACGCAAGAAAATGTATTTTCTTTCATCCAACCAATCATCTCTCTGATATGTAAGTATTGTATGTTGTTGTAGTGACGTCTGCATGAAGTAAGTTGCTACTCTATATGAAACAGTCTCTTCATTATTAGAACTCCAAAGTACTGCGAACCAAATATACTGTTTAGACGAAAAAAACTTTCCGAAATTAATAGCGTATCTTGTCTCATATCCTGGGTGACTTTGTGCTTTGCGTAAAGCTCAAGGGAATTCAAATCTTGCGTGATATGGGTGAACATCCGTTTATTTATCCATTTATTTCTGTTATTTCACAGATGTTTCTGCGGACGCGAAAGAGAGCGTCATTTAAATCAGGACGGTTTTGGTGTTCATTGTGATTGGCAAAGCGAGACTCATTCCACCACACAGCCCACAAATGTGTATGGTGAAGTAGAAACGCTTGAGGATTCGAATATTAAGGTAATTGCCTTTAAACTTTGCAAATTGGATCAAAATTCTCCTCAAAACATCTTCTTTGCATGAAAGTTATAAATAATCATTTCATTTTAGAACATACACTATATACGACTAGCGGATGACACAGCTGGCGAAACTGTCGAAACATTGTTGACAGAAGTATGGGGCTTGGATCATCCGAAGATAGTTATTTCGTTAATTAGTAAATCCTCGTGTGATCTTGGTGATGAAAACACGTTAAGATATTTTCAATCGATTTTAGGAAAGGTAATTTTAAAGATAGTTCTTTCTTCTTCTTCTTCTTCTTCTTCTTCTTCTTCTTCTTCTTCTCCTTCTTCTTCTTCTTCTTCTTCTTCTTCTTCTTCCTCTTCTTCCTCTTCTTCCTCTTCTTCTTCTTCTTCTTCTTCTTCTTCTTCTTCTTCTTCTTCTTCTTCTTCTTCTTCTTCTTCTTCTTCTCCTTCTTCTTCTTCTTCTTCTTCTTCTTCTTCTTCTTCTTCTTCTTCTTCTTCCTCTTCTTCTTCTTCTTCTTCTTCTTCTTCTTCTTCTTCTTCTTCTTCTTCTTCTTCTTCTTCTTCTTCTTCTTCTTCTTCTTCTTCTTCTTCTTCTTCTTATTTTTTTGTTTGTTTATTTGTTTACATATTTACTCGTTTACTTGTTAATTTAATCCCTTATTTACCTATCCAATTATTTATTTGTTTCAGCTTGTGAAACTATGTGATGTTTGGTACATCGCAGATGGTGCAACAAAGGATGTCACCACCAAGATGCTCACAGACAGCTTCAACGAAAACATTTGGAAAGAAAAGTTCAAATCCAACGCCTTGATAAGTTTTAGTAGTTGGGCAGGTTTGACCCGGAACAGAAAGAAACAGTTTCGTTCATTGGAAAAGAAAGAAAATTGTTTCCAAAATTATTTGGAATATACGCACTTGTTTTATTCTGATGATGGTTCAAAACGGGTAGAAAGTGGAAATAAATTGAAGACTACGTTCGAAAAATATCTTCTCACAACAGGTTTGATGTCCGTTTTTCTAACAAAATCCCTGATTAAATACATGTCATAAAATATCTAGAAATATAATTTTACCCCAAATAAAAAATATTCATTTCAGGAACAAGCAAAGTTACGGTACCAACGGTGACCTTGTTGATCGGAGGATGTTGGACAGCTCTTGAAGAGATCCATCGAAATCTGTCTTCTCATCCACGAATACCAGTGCTTGCTTTTCCTTACCTTGGTGGTCTATCTAAAATTCTTGCTATCGCAATAGAGTTAGACGCGAAATTAAAACACATGCGGAAAAGTAGGAAAAGGTGGGTACTAGGTTGCAAATTTTATATGATTTTGCCGGTGGCAAGAAAGAGTCCTAACAGTACGCCATTGCTTGATTTTTCTGCTTTATAGACTGGCATTCATGCTGCATATGAAAGCTACAGCTCATGAGATATTTGATGAACATGTTACAACAAATCATAAAGCTAGATTCTTCTCACAATTATTTTATTGCGTGGAGGAATGTAATGATTTTGTAAGTATTGCGAAGTATTTCAATTTAATTGACAGCTACCTGAACCAGGAAGGAAACTTTTCTCCCATATTTGAACTAAAATATGGAAATATATAATAACTAGTCGGTGGCCGGTGGATAAATTCACGGGTTCGCCTGTTCTTTATATACCGCATTTCGTGGGTCTCGCTACTTGAGGTACTATTTTGCGCAGAGACAGACAGAATACGGCTATTATTAAAGAGATTCGCCTTTTGTTTCACCAGCTTTAGGGTTTTTCGTGCTATAATCACGTCACAACTATTACAAAAGCAAGTATTTAGGTACTGACCATGTGACGTTTTTGTTTTTCAGATCTTTGTATCAGAGAAAATAGAGACGTTACACGAAGATTTGTTCCGATGTTTATCAGGTACGCACATACCATCCAAGTTGGAACGTTATTTTAAGTGTTTTTTGTGTACACAGGATGAACATGTTTTTAAGTATTATCATGATTTGTCTTTAAAAGCACTTAAACAACATTTTAGGTAGCTGTATGCAGAGAACAGGTAATCGAGACACGTACAATCGAGTTAACGATAACATACATTATTATCGCTGAAGTTGTCTATACTTTATGAAGAATTTGAAGAAATCGATCGATGGTTTTCAAGCACCAACTCTGGATTGGTAAGTTCTACTTCTGTTACATATGCAGGTATATTTAGAGGGAGTTGGCATCTCCACCTTCATCTTTAAGAGGGATGTTTTCAAATGATTTATCCTATCAATCAGTTTGTACTTCAAAGCCTATAAATAAAGAATAGCATGGTTGCATCATTGAGGTGATAGGGGTAGTCATTTACCTTTAACGTTGTTTCCAGGGGACTAAAAGCAATTTCAGGCAGCTTCAGGCAGCTTCAGGCAGCTTCAGGCAGCTTCAGGCAGCTTCAGGCAGCTTCAGGCAGCTTCAGGCAGCTTCAGGCAGCTTCAGGCAGCTTCAGGCAGCTTCAGGCAGCTTCAGGCAGCTTCAGGCAGCTTCAGGCAGCTTCAGGCAGCTTCAGGCAGCTTCAGGCAGCTTCAGGCAGCCTTCAGGCAGCTTCAGGAAATCATTCATTTAGTTCTTAGCAAAAGAAAAGCAAAATGCTAGACTTGTGGTTTTTGTACAAATAATTATTAAGCTATTTTTTGTCGTTGTCGTACTTTTGTACACACGCTGCACTTCATCCTTGTACAGTTCTGGACCGTGTTCAGAGCGCTCTCCTTCTCTTGTGCTCTACACACGCTGCACTCCGCCCTTGTACAGTTCCGGAATGTATTACAGTATCAAATAATTTTCAAAATTATTTATTTCATAGAGCAAAACAAACAAAAAAAAAGCTATGATGAAAGCATTACTTGCCGATCGAGAATTTTATGTTAAAAAATTGTTAGTTGAAGGTGGTGGTAAAATGTTTGACGATTTCAGTGATGTCGAATTGATGGAACTGTATTACAAAGGTAAATGGCTATATAGCAGAAATATAGTGTTTTAGATATGAAAGGAATAGACTCTTGAAATAAGTGTAGAAAATTTTCGTGTTCTTATTTAGAAAAGTCTCAATCCAGACTCTTTGTTCTACAAATTTCTTTCTCATGCTGAAAGACGAAAGGTATTCCACTTCGAATATATATTAATTGTCAACCTGGACTATTTTCTTTAATCACATTTGTTTTTTAGATTCGCAAAGAAGAACAGATTGATCTCACTATAGCATACGAAATTTTATGGAAGTTAGTTGATCAAAGCTGCTTGCGTGAAACCATGGTAAAGGCCCTTTATTTCAGCAGGTCACACGTGCTGGCCAAATGTCCCCTCTAGCAACCACCAGTTAGGAATGAATTGGGAACTTTTTCACCTTATCGCCCCCAAACCCTTCAGATTTCCACCCCAACATAAAAAAGGTATTAGCCCTGGGGACGAGGTTACTTTTGCGGGTCATATCAAGCGGAAAGGCCAGCAAAAAAAAATTTCTCATATCGTTTAGGTGTTATCAATGACGCAAAAGATTTTATTTTGGGGCTGTCCTCAACAACAGCCAATCAATTGCGTTATATTTATGGGAAATATCAATGCAAGACCCTCTTGTAACGGCGGTTATAAATCGCATGTGCGTATAAATCAATGGGCAAGTTGAAATGGTTTAGCAATGAAGTGAGAAAAGAGTTAAAAAGAAATCGAAAGTAAGAAAAATTCAACCATCAAAAATGTATTCTTTCTAGCAATCTTTTTTCGGTCATCATTTTTCACGCAATGTACGGCGGATGTATTCTTCACAGACTCAATTGTAATTTTTGACAATAAAAAGAGGATAACTTATGTTACGATACAAACCCTACAAAGGCTTTTACACCTCTTTATTGGAAGAAGTTTGTTGTGAAGTTCATGCGGTGAATGACATAAAATTTGTGAAGTTTTGTTATGTATGCTAAATTTTCTTTCACAAATTTTTTTGAAAGCGATTTGTTTATATTCGTTTATAATGTCCTGTTTTTCTTTTGTTTCTTTTAGTGAGTTCATTCAATTGGCACTACGCTTGCTCACGTGTCTTTATCGTCAAAACGAAAACAACGCAAAACGAATTGTACTCATGCCCAATGCATTATGGGAAGGTCGAAGTATTTTGCAAATTGCTCGACGTTTTAAGTTTCGAGAACTCATTGCGCATGACTGTAGTCAAGATATCTTTAACCAATTCTGGAAAGGCAAGGTAAAACACCCAACCTCGACCCTAAAACTTTATTTTTATTTCTGTGAATCTCGGACAGTGAGATTGTCGGAAAGAGAAAGTGAGCCCTGGGGACAAGGTTGGTAAACCACTTTGAATTTGTTTTTCATTGTATTTTGGGTGGGGTTTTGGATAACTGGTACTTAAACTGTTCCGAAGTTTGTGAGAAGCTTGCTGTGAAAGTTTTTTACTCAGCATTAAAATTTTAGAATATAAAGAAGGTTTTGCTGACTGATGAAGAAGAGTCTCATCGTGCTTGGTTGGAGTTAGCGAGCAAAAAGTTAGTGAGACAAAGTTACGAAACGTTTCAGAAGCGTAATAAATTGGACGACTTGGACGACGAGTTGAGCGAGCAATTTGAAGATGTGTACATAAACGAGACAATGGAGGAGCGTAAGCATGGAACGGATGAAAGATTAAAATCGAAGCACAATAAAATAATTTCTTCGTCTCATATGAAAGGTGTCGCAAAGAATAATCGAGTTGGAGATGCGCCAGTACAGAAAGACCTCGGGTCGTCGCCAACGGTCTGGTATTCCTCCTGATACAAATAGTTCTCGAGATTCAGGTCAAGGGAATAAGAAAGTAGATTTCTCTCACACGGTATCGATCTCTGATGATATGAATAGAAATAATATCTCTCCTACTAAAGTGATCGATAAATCTGAGAATAATGATGACATCGAAAAAAAAAAGTTTGGACGATAATCTTCAAGACGAGTTAAAAAGCATGTCATTGTCAACACATTCACGGGCAATCGAGCAACACCCTTTACAAGCAGTTCGGGTACAACAAAACAACAAAGGGTCGCAAGCTAAGCCAAGCTCGAAAATATGGAAGGGTACAACTATTGTGGAAAGCCATTAAAGCATTGTTTACTGTACCAGAGGAAAGTTTATTTTACATGTAGTAAGTAAACTTTATGGGCAGAAATTTTCGCGATTTTTGATCGGCAAAATTTTTTTTGGGCTTAGGAAAAAATTTAGAAAAAAACTTTGGTCACTTTTGCCGACTTTTTATTACCGATAAGGTGAGCACCCCTATCCTTAATCTCTCGCACCGTAAAAAGGGGATTTTACAAATAGCCCTCCCCCTTCTCTCTCC
The DNA here is from genome assembly GCA_030067915.1 of Hydractinia echinata. Lineage (NCBI taxonomy): Eukaryota > Metazoa > Cnidaria > Hydrozoa > Anthoathecata > Hydractiniidae > Hydractinia > Hydractinia echinata. The sequence continues at coordinate 1,555,959 of JASGCC010000047.1, read as the reverse complement.
CGAACGTCTGAATTCACGATGAATGGAAAGAGGTTGCTGAGAGCAAGGAGTTTACTGAAATGAAACATGTATATTTTTTTTGTTTGGATTTCTTATGAATCCAAATGTGTATTGTGTTTCTTGTCCCACATCGCGACCCAACATCGCAAATGTTTTTTCACTTAAAAAGGAATTAATTTTCTTGAGAAGTTCTTTGGAAAAAAAACAAGTTAGTTTTTGCAAAAACATTAATTTCGCGAATTTCGTATATTCGTACAAAATATGTATTTAAAATTATTTGATTCCGCCCTATTCTGGAAAGTCCGCCCATTCTTCCGTCTCCTGATGACTCAACACTGTAGTTTGTACGCCCTATTTGTATAGATCATCTACTTGTGTTTCTGGGATTGTTCAGTCATTTTTTGTTGGAAAGACAAAAGAAATCTTCCATAGAAGAATGGATATTATTTTGGTTTACGTGTTAGCAACAAGCTGTGGATGAAATTTACCAGGTTTAGTATTCAGATTGTTATTACAAATATTGACGTCGCTTTAAGGCTGTTTCAACTGGCTAACGTGATTCAGTTTCGGCCTGATATCTTTCTTCTAGTTGCAGTAAAGTAGTCAGCATAATTAACGTATTTTTCTCCGCGCTCTAAAACTAAAGCTTTTTAGCCGAAACTTTAGATTCGTATCCTCCATTATAAAAAAGTGGCAGAAAAACCGAAATTTTTTTCTCCATTTCATCATTTAATTGTTGTTGACATTTTCTCATCAGAGCACACAATGAATGTTCTAGGTCATTACAATTGATCGCAGTTCTGGTCATAAACGTTTCCATTATTACCTTCACTCCTATTGAACATATTGGATCTTTTGAGCATTACTCTGTTTTTCACTGGATTTTGCGTTACGATTCTTTGACAACACAAAACTTTCTGGATTGGCAGTACTAGCTGTAGCTGTTGTTCTTTGGTATGTCAAATTGTTTCAGTTTTATCGCATGTCAAGTGTACTGGGACCGTACATCGTGATGATATGGAGAATGGTAAGTAAATATCAGCTACATACGCTTTTCTGATTGGCTATTTAAAGTATACATTCAATGTGATTGGTTTGTTATTTCGCAGGTGCGCCATTTACTGTCTTTCCTATTGGTGCTTATTGTTGTCGTGACAGCGTATGGTGTATTCCAACGCTCTCTCCTGTATATGGAAGTGCACGCTTCTCCTGCTATTGTCTTCCAGTTATTTTACAAACCATTTTTGTTGATCTTTGGAGAAATCAATGTAGAAGACTCGTGTAAGTTTTCTTGTAAAATTTTGTTCAAGTTAGTCTAAAACCAAACTGAAATTAAAACCAAGTGGTGGGTTTGTAAGCAATGCTATATGTTTTTTTACCCAGTTAATTTATAAGAAAAATAGAAGCTATACAGCGGAATCTCTCTATCTCGAACTCGCAAGGGACCAAAAATTTTGTTCGAGATAGAGAAAGTTCGAGATAAAGAAAGGGAAATACCTTAGGCGGACCACAAAGGGACCGTGACTTTAGTTCGGGATAGAGAGTAGTTCGAGATAGAGAGTAGTCGAGATAGAGACATTCCACTGTCACCTGTTTTATATGCCTAATTTTACCCTTGAGATTCCTCTTCCTTTGATTTCCTTCTCTACGAAGTAAGCTTTCCTTTCCTCTTTTATCTATAAAGCAATTGTTGTGTTATTTTCTTTTAGTGAGGAATGAAACTACAGTTTTCTCGACAACTAAACATTCAGAAGCTATCGAAATCACAGTCGCTGTAGGATTTTGTGTTTACATGTTCGTTACAAACGTGTTGCTAATTAATTTACTTATCGCCATTTTCAAGTAAGTGAAAGAAATGTACTTTGTTTGTAATAATACTGTCTTAAGAAACGTACACCGGGTTAAAACTAGTCGTGGAAAAGCTCTTCGAAAGAAGCGGCTATAAATCCTGAACATTAGGGGAAGTTTAAGAAGTATTTAAGGTCTGATAATTGCTTAAATTACCCACGAGCGATATACACTGTCTCTTGATACAATCTCATTTCATGTGACATGACGTCATACAGCTCAATAATGACCAATTTTGCCGCCTGTCACTGTATACATGCCTCTTCGTATATAAGAACATGCTTTATAAGAATACCAGACTATGATTTTAGGTTAAAAACAATAGGTATATTGTTTAGAACAATAGAGAAATATGAATAATGACCAGCCTGGTTAGAATTTTAGTATTCTTATAAAAAAGCGTGTATTTTCGTTTCTCTCCCTGTTTGTGGCTACTGCATTCATGGCATTCACTATGGAATGAATCGGTAGAGATTGGTTTCATACCAAAAGAGTAATTATAATGACGTGACCAGGATTAAAAAATGATTCATATGTGCAAACATTTTTCAACTATTTAGACTCTCCTCCGTCTAAAAAAGGGACTAATCCCTGCAAAGTACAAGGTTTTTCCAAGCTTTTTTTTCATAGGAAGCCTTATAAACCACAGAAAATGTCACAATATTTTAGCATTAAATCAACGTACAGCAAAAGTGGTGCTTTGTGCGGTATTAAAAGGGTTATCATTTCGAATTAAATCTTATTTTTCTCATAAAATTGACTCTGTACCTGGTTGACTGTTGGTATTTCTTTCTTCAAGTAATATTTACGAAGACGTCAAGAGCAATTCGGATATTATTTGGAAATTTGAAAGAACAGAAATGGTAATCGAGTTTATTCGGAAGCCTTGTTTACCCATCCCGTTGTCTATGTTAGCTGTAATATGGTCTATCATCAAAACAATCGTGGGTAAGTTGCAAATAAAAATATGCGAGGACTGGGCAAGACCTGTCGGATGTTCTCGCTCCTCCAATTTAAAATATCCTCGTCCCAGGGTTTGTTGCCTTATATCAAAGTTGTCTAGTGCTACCTTGGCCGTCAGGTTCACCGTCACAAAGGTAAGAAGCCGTGGAGACGAGGTTGAAAAATAAAAAAAGAAACGTATTATGTTTTCAACCTTTTTCCATTTATTTTTTCATTGAATGTTACCAGTCAGTATATTTGTCTCAGCTCAGCTTGTTTTAAAAAGAATTGATATTTTGATTCCCTGTTTTGTACTTCTGCGCCCGATATGCTGAGCAATATAATTTTTAACACAAAAAAGTTATTGGACAGAAGTGACAAGATTTTCTGGAGGTGACGAAATTTTGATTTGACAAAAATATATTTTGATGACGAAAATTTGGTCACACAAAATATTGCCTATAAAATTGAAATTTACTTGTATATCTAAAATATTGCGAAATCTTTTTTAGGTCGCTACAAAAGCAAGCTCTACACTGTCCATTCTTTAGCAGGCTGCGGCGAAAGGATGGAATTTTCAAATGACGTCATAAAAAAATTAAAGTTGAAACAAATAAAGATGACTGAATTATTTTTACTTGAAAAAAATCGACATAGTAATCATGAAGAGGCTGCATCATATAGGTATCATATATTACTATGTTTTTAAATTACACTCTAATTGTATTTAAATATACATTTTTTTACATGGATTTTATTATAGCACGGATGAAAAAATCATTCATGTTGTGAACGATTTAAAAGACGTCATATCACATCTTCGAAGAACACAAGTACATACAGTTAACCAAGGGTAAGGTCAGGGTGAAAAAAGATTTTGTGTGAATTTTACGTCACACTAAATTACGTGTGTTTGCTGGATTAGAGAAACTTGCTGAGGTCAGGGGAAGAGCAGGTAAAAATGTCCACTTCTATTATAGAATAGGAGTATATCGGTGAATCTGATTCCTAATACTCCTGACTCCGATCAAAAACCCGAAGAAAAAAAAACATTCCCCAAAAGAAGAAAATTAGGAAAAATGTGAGAAAAAAACCCACAGGGAAATCCAGTCCCAGACTCTGACAAGGCATCGTGTTACTAGATGTTCTATAATATCATTTGTTCCAACACGTACATAAAAATATAAAGGCACGACCAACATTTGCCACAGAAATGTAGTCAAACATTTTAAAAGTAGTTGGTAGTATCATTACATGTTATTCTTTTTAATATTTTGTTGTTTTAGCTTGAATCAAATCAACAACAAGAACTCAGCACAAATTCAAGACATTTTAGATGCAATAAAAAGAATTGAAGATGGGCCCAAAAAATAAACTATGAAGTATCCAATTCTACCAAGCATTCCAGATATGTTTCCTGACAACATTGAAAACTTCGATTGTACTCTACTTGAGAAAGCATTGCAACCATCATCAATTTGAATATCACAAATATATTCTGCAGAATCAGACTTTATATTTTATTTTCATGCAGCATGATACAAACTACAACATCAAATAATAATGCTTTCGTCTTCAGGATGCGTATTATTTGAATGTGTTTTTGCCATCATCATACAGTGTGTGACATTTGAAACACGCGCATTTTGTTTTTGTCATTAAGCCTCATTTCATAAAGTGTTGGTAATTCATATTGTGAGCATTTTTTTAATTTAGGATTACAGTGTAACAGAGTGGTGCTTCCCATCTTCATCATTACTTTAAAACGTGAAATATTCTTGTCTTTGCATTGCCTCTTTCCGCAGTCCAGACTTAATGCTTGTTTCATAAAAGTTTTGCATCGCTTTAGAGTTGACTATATTTAGAGATAGAGATAAATTTCTTGAAAATTCATAAAATATCAGAACAACAGAGATTTCATGGGAAAGTTTTCTTGAAAAACTAGTGTTAAAAAGAGAAAGGGGTATTAAAAAAACATGATATATGCTTCAATATGGCATAGTGGACTTTTTGGTGCTCCACGAGTTGATTAGGTGCATTCATCCCAAATACATGAAATTTTATTAGCAATTGCATTATGAAATTGCCATTTTTAACTATACTAGATGCTGAAATTTTAAGCAGATATAAGCCAATTAACATCTGTCGTTACTTTCTCCCTGACAAACGTCTTAAAATGTATTTCCTCCAAGAAAGTGAAACATGCCAAAACTTAAAATCACCACCTGACAAAATAAGAACACCACGATGTAACGATAGATCACCATACCAACACGCCATTGAACTTGATGGCATATAGAAAAAACTACTTTTTTGCGTGATAAAAGCAAAAAAAACACTCGAATAGCAAAATATGCTGAAAGTATACAGAAGCACCTCCAAGGAAGCACTTATGGCGTCTCATACAGTTATTTGATGTGATAAACGATGTTTTTAATACATTTCCAATTTTTACACGTTCTGTATTTTTTATTTATTTAAATATATACTGGCTTTATGTTTTTAAAACAAAATTGTCTTGGCGAGAAAATTAAAATGTTTAAAGGGAGGAAGCATTTGTAAACGACGCAACATTTGACCTGCAAAGAAAATGAAGTAGTGGAGTCGAATAAATTAGAGTTTTCGTCCCAACTTTCAAAAAATCCTTTTATTCTGGATATGTAAAACTTATTTTCTCTTTTTTTCTACATTCATGTCATCCGTTTTATATGAGAGCTAGTATTCACGATGCTTAAAAAGCTTTCTGTAAGCATCTTTCGCAAACAGCTACGACATTTTGGTACGTACTATTAGGTTCATTATTGTCTAGCAAAGTAACGCAGATTAAAAACAAGGCAGGAAAAGCATGTTGTGGTACTTTTAAGAATAAGTTTTGTGCATAATTTATCGCCAATCTGCATAAGGGGCCATTCAATAATTACGTAACACCCAATTTCGCCATCCCCCCCTCCCTCCACCCATTGTAACACACCGTAACAAATCTAATATGATCCATCCACCCCTTGCTATGTAATATATCGAATCCTAAGATCTCATTTATTCATGTAACAGATAATCAGGCAAACTAGTGCTCTAATATGAGAAAACGATTTAACAGGGCATTTATTTAACACACAAGATGACATTTTTGGTACTTTTGCGTAAGTCCAGAAGCAAGAAACAAATTCAGGATGTAGATCATACACTAAAATAACTAAAAATATCCGTAATACATAAAAATTCTCTGTTACATAACAAATCTTTGTTCTTTGTTAGTTTCTTCACCTGGGCAAAGTGCTTGTGTCGGGAATGCGTCCAACGTCATATGATTGAACCACCTCCCCTTCATTTAGAATAAGGAGAACCGTTTCACCAACTCCAACATTTGTAAAAGTTCACGTCGGTTGGGGCACTCATCATCATCTCCATTGCCTTATACAATACATCTGCTATGATTTCAGCGTCTGAGAAAAAAATCGGCGGCACATCTGCAATCCCGTCATCAACATCAACCTTTGTCGTTTACCGTTAGCTCCCAATTCTAGTGAACCCCTAATTTTCTCTTTCTTCTTGACCCAAGTTGACTCATGCCTTTTCTAAGATCCCTTTAGAGCATGGCATTTCTCCGCAGACTTTTGTGGTTATACTTGCGTTTTTCAGCGATTAACATCTTTCAGCTTTCTCAGCTGAAATTGTCAGATTGGGCCGCAAAAATCTTTGATTATTACTTTGGTCAGATTTTATACCTCGGCTACTCCTAATGTCATGTTATAGCTTCCTTAATTCATTAAGACAGTGAAATAATAGAAGGAAGAGCAGTACTCAACCTCGTCCCCAGGGCATCTTGTTTCTTTTCTAACATCGGGATGGCGATATCTCGCCGTCTCGGTATAAAAAAGAGAGAAGAAACAAAAAAATCACGAAGAAGGAGAGAAGCCTATTACAGAGAAATCAATACGATCTCGAACCCAAAGACTAGCGTTTTACGCCCTGTACAGTGTTGGCTTTAAAGATTAAAAACAAACATCCAAAACTTCTGTCATCGGTACACGTCTAGTGCTCCCGAAGAGTTGAGCAAAAAAAAAATTTCCGAGAAGGGTCATTACGTCATTACCAAGTTAACAAGATGGCGACGAATGATCAAGCTCAAGAGTACAAAGAATCTTTTTTGAAAATGGCAAGTTCTGCCTTTAGCGCAAGTAAAACTGGTTGGACAAGGGCAAGACAGGTAAGAAGTATTGAACTTTTATTTTAATCTAAAAATGGCATGTTACTTAGCCTTATCTAGCTAGCTATAGAAGACAGAGACTGGATCAAAGTATAAATAATACAATATGAAAGTGTATTGATTTTTCTAGTAGAGGACAACCTTAGTAGTGGGCTATATTTTTGGTTATATTTGTGAAGTTTATGCTTTGTCACTTGTCTCAAAGAATGATCAAAAATAGGGGTTAGCTGTACTTGAAAACATAGGGTATAGCTAGCTAGAGACGAGTTTTAATGTTTATGTTTATGTTTATGTTTTGAAAGGATTCTCGTGAAATGTAAAATGGAGGTTTTACTTTTTTACTGTGGCATCTTTTCACTGATATATGTCATAATATATATCAAAGGATGCCTTCATGTACTGTAACACTTTACGCGTGTACTATTTTGCCTAATTATTAAAAAGCATGGGGAGCGTGTATGACGTAGTGATTGGGTAGCTAATTTTGACATTCGAAGCTCCTATATAGCTATATATATATTTTGTAAATATACATTACAGATTTAATTTTACTGAAATTAAGCATAATAATTAGCAGACCAGAAGGTCTCATGCCACTTAACTGCTTCTTGCAAAACTGAGCAGTGTGTTTGGTATGATGATAGGAAATGTTTTATGAATGGACAGTTTCTACCTGCATAACTAGAAGTCAGAGGCAAAGGAGGGCACTTAATGGAATAAAACTACCACCCCAAGCATTGCCCTAATTGGGGTAATATTTGGAGTGTTTTAATTAACCCTATTTTATTTTGCCTGTTGATTTGCGTAATAGGTCTGGGGAATATAAACACACCACACCTGGTAAAACTTACCTATATATACCACACTTAGGGTAGGCAGTTATAGCCTCGTTTCCATGTTATTTGGTCATTTACAAGACAACATCATAAGGAAGAAATTTGACATAAAGGATTACACAGGTGAAGCCTCATTGTCAAATTATTTGCAATCAAAAATAATTGCTAATAGAAAACATCCTGCACGAATCCTATAGGGTGGTTTCTAACTGAAAACCTTTTAAGCATACTTGTGATGAGGGTGATACTTCACACTTTTGAGGTGATGAATATTTGGAAGGTTATTCTTTTAAATTGTTTCAAGATATGACTTTTTTTATAAGAATATGCTTTATAAGAATATCAGGCTCGGATTTAAGGTTAAAACAATAGGTCTATTGTTTAGGATATAGAGAAATAAGAATAATGACCAACCTGGTTAGAATTTGGTATTCTTATAAAAAAATATTTATATATATACCTTGGAAACCAAACCAAAATTGTTTTCAAAAGCAATGTTGATTGTAAGAAGTGATTTTTTTTTTGAAAAGCAGAGATGGTCATTTCTTTTGAGAAAGGAAAATAAAAGATTCTGATCAATAGTTTTTTTATTTTAAAACACTATATAATCAAGATGTTGTTAAAGTATAATGTGAAGAAATCCACTTTACTCATAACATCCTATTCGACAATTTTGATATCAATTCACATTATTTGGATAAAGTCAACTTTTCAGTTTGAAAAATAAAACAATACAGTACTGGAAAAAGGTTGTTTAACATCGCGCTTCGCGTATCGCGACGGTATTCTCGATCCGCGATAGACGTTTTTTTACTTTCAAATTGTATCGAGAGGGCTTCGCGATGCATCCGTCTCGATATCATTCTCGAAGCTATCGAGGCCATTAACACTTTTTCATAATAGAACTATTTTAAAAATAAGAGTGTATTCAACAATGATCGCGGATGTTTAAATATAATTATACTTCCTATATTATACTACAGCTAGCGTTATATTTTTTTTTTAGATCACATTTTAAAAATTTAAGAACTAAGAACAGCGATAGAAAAGCTTCGTTAGATCGCATTTTAAAAATTTAAGAACGAAGAACGGCGATAGAAAAAGCTTCGTTAGAGATCGCATTTTAAAAGCTTAAGAACGAAATGCGGCGATAGAAATGTTTTTTTAGATCGAATTTTAAAAGTTTTTATAAACGAAAAGCGACGATAGAAATGTTTTTTTAGATCGAATTTTAAAAGTTTATAAACGAAATGCGGCGATAGAAATGTTTTTTTAGATCGCATTTTAAAAGTTTAAAAACGAAAAGCGGCGATAGAAATGTTTTTTAAGGTTCCATTTTAAAAGTTTATAAACGAAAAGCGGCGATAGAAAAGCTTCGTTAGATCGCATTTTAAAAATTTAAGAACGAAGAACGGCAATAGAAAAGTTTTTTTAAATCGCATTTTAAAAGTTTAAGAACGAAAAGCGGCGACAAAAAAAGCTTCGTTAGAGATCGCATTTTCAAAGTTTAAGAACGAAAAGCAGCGTTAGAAGAAAAATACGTTGAAAAAGTAATGCGCTAGAATTACTTTAATAAATACGAAAGTTAAAAATTTTCTTATAATATACACCTATTTAAAATTAAAAAAAAGATAAAGCAGAGATGTGTTTGAAATAAAAAAACTTTCTTCTCTATTCTCATTAAAAAAACTTTCTCTTTATTCTCATTATCACCTACCATCGCGACACATCGAGACGGATTTTGTCACGATACTAGATTCTCGATAGATCGCGACAATTTATTTTAATTGTTTCTTATTATTATAAACGCGGTACATCGCGTATCGAGGGAGTCCGCGCACGTTGCGCGCTCGATATGTTAAACAACCTTTTTCCAGTACTGTAGCTTCACCATTGGGGAGTTAATTTTGTCATTAATATAAAAAAATTGATTTTTTTATACAAAAAAGTATATCTACTTTATCCTTCATGTAGAGTACGTTAAGTTGAACATTCATATAAACAATATCATCGATTTCTATTTCTCCATTGTTACTTTTATAGCAAGACATTAAAAAATGTCTGTTCCAGTCTTTGTTTTAGAAATTGACTATTTTGCTTTCATTACATGTAGTTTACTGAAGAACGTATTGGAAGTGCTGAAAAAACAGAATATGATGCGCAGTTTGAGAACCTGTGTGCTCGAGCAGAGAGAACCAAACAGTTGACAGAAAAGGTTCTTCGACAAGCAGAAGCAATGCTGCAGCCAAATCCAGGTACTGATTTACCAAGCCATTTTTAATCAAAGGTTCTTACATCAAGTGGAACCAAGTACACTGCACTAATGTAAACATGTACAGTGTTAAAAAGATGATCTGAATTTTGCTTTTTATAGGTGTACGAATTGAGGAGTTTATGTATGAAAAACTTGATAAAAAGAATCCACCTCGACCTACAAATGCATTTGTCTTGGGACAAACCATGCAAGATGCAGGACGTGAAGTTGGACCAGGGACTGCATATGGTTAGTACAATCAAAAGAATTTTTTATTACATAACCTAACACAAGATTAACATGACATGTTGATGCTCTGGCCCGTTTAAAAACCCAGTTCTGTTTGCAAACAGGACATCCTGATTTCAAACACTTGTTCCGTTTTAAAACAGTGGTATAAATGCAGTCCAGTTTTAAAACAGGACATCCTGATTACCAACTCATAGTGAAACAAAGAAATATATATCTAAAAAAGTACCAGAAGTGAGTTGATTGCAGGTTCTTTCAAGCTTAAAAAAGTTTAACATGTCTTTGTCATCTTATGCTTTAGTAAATAATAAACAAAGGTTCTTGGATAGTATCGCAAAGTATGAAAGTAATGCTTACGGACGGTTTTTGCTTCACTGACTCGCTTGCAAACGGTCTGTCCCGTTTGCAAATAGGACGGCCAAAGCATGTCAAATCAAGATAGGGTTTACAACTGGGACAGAACAGTAATAAACATATGCTTCCACAGTTTGTGAACATTTTTTATTGCTTGAGACACCACAGGAATCGTTTCAATTTTAATTTAGAAGATATGACTTCTAAAACCAGGTGTATGTAGTTGTTTTTGTTCGATGAAATTTTATGCGATATTGCACTTCTATCAGTTCCAAAGGGTTTTATTAGATTGTCTACTTGTGATGTTGCTTTAGATTTATATCACAGTAATTTTAACTACCTATTTCTCCCTAACTTTTGGTTGAAAATGCAATTTGGATAACCGTTGTTGTATGATCTGATTGGATGACGGTCGATGGAGCATAAGCATAAGAAACTTTAACAAGGAAAACAATCTATTGTTTTGTCATGTTAAATTGCTATTAATATTTTAGGTTCCTCACTGGTGAAAGTTGGATCAACATTAAAAAAGATGGGAAATTCGGAGAAAGATTATATGCAAAAGTCCATGTCGCATTACCTTCACCCATTACGAAGTTTCTTAGAAAATGAAATGAAAACAATCACAGTGAGTTGCATTTTATAATTGAGAATGCCTTGACTAGTTATTGTTTAATAATGTTATTTTTTTAAGAATTAAAAGGATTCCTAATCTTTCATAAAAAATTTTGCACTGAATTGTGGTAACATACCCTTCTAAATGCGCACCTCAATGTATAATCTAATGAATCTCACATTAGAATATTCTTGGTAAATTTTAACACATCACATTAAACACATCGATTGGCAGCTGTGTGTGTGCTTAGTTAGAATAGAGATTACATGAGTGAATGGATGATATTTACAATCAAGATGTGTAATATAGAAGAGAATATTTGACATCAAAAAAATAAAATGTTGGCAACCCAAGAATAATAACCAATTCATAAGTCCTTCGTTATCATCTTTTTGAAGATGTACTTTAGTGTTACTGTTTCATGTTATGTTTAGTATTTGTTAAGATGTAAATGTTTCTGATATTACCTTGCTATGTCATTGAATTGTGTTTTGATTCCAAGTTTTGTTTTCTACTTATTAGAAAGAGAAAAGAGCCTTAGATGTTAAAAGATTAGATTTGGATGCTTGTAAATCAAAAGTTAAGAAGGCTCCTACAGCTGAAAGAATGAGACAAGTATGTGGGATTTCTGTTTCTGCAGTTTCTTCATTTATGTTGTTCTATGTAGTCTACTTTCAGAAATACCGATCTAGAGTTATAGCCTTGTGATATAGAATTTCCAAAATGGTAACCAAAACCACGTAGACCATTCGCCCAAGTAATGAAAGGGTTAATGAATTAATAAGCTTTTTAAAAAAACAAAAAATTATTTTACAGGCAGAAACTGACCTTCGTCAAGCACAATCCGATTTTGACAGACAGCAAGAAATCACAAAATTATTACTTGAAGGGATAGCCACAGCTCATGTAAGTCATAACATTAAAGTCTCAGTACGTAGGTACATATATGGTAATCAGTATTCGATTATGCAAACAGTGGAAACGTGTCTTTTCGCGTGATAGTAATATGGTAATATTCTGTTGCAACAGCGGGTTTATTGACTAGTACCTACTTACTGTCTCATAAGAACATAGTATTAAAACCCACCTCTGAACTGACTTGTAGTGCAAAGCCGTTTAAACCAAGGCGGGACATCGCACTGAGTCGTGAGTACTGCGTTAAAGTCCTATCTTTGTACGGACATGAAAACATCAGTGCGTCTATTTTTTATCACATAAATGCCGTATTAGGCCAAAATTAGTCTTCGTTTTCGACAAGATTTGGAAGTTGACAAAAAAGCATGTTAGTAACACCGCTTTGTTTTCGACCAGATTTGGAAGTTGACAAAAAAGCATGTTAGTAACACCGCTTTGTTTTCGACCAGATTTACAGTTAGCACGAAGAGTATGTCGAAGATGATGATGACATCAGAATGTTGATTATTTGTGACGTATACGCCGTTTTTGGCTAAAATTTTTAACACCTATGTGCTGTTTTAGGCCAAAATTTATACAAAAATTAAAAATGCTTTGTTTTCGACCAGATTTAGCACAGTTGACAGAAAAGGCCTGCTAAAAATGATGACATCATAACGTTGATTTTTGTCAAGTATACACCGTTTTCCAAATTTTTTTATCACTTGTATAAAAATTGAAACTGCTTTCGACAAATTTTTTTCATCTTCGTGAACATGCTGTTTTACAATTTGTGTATACTTTCATTCAATTTCAGGCGAATCATTTATCAGCGTTACAAAGTCTTGTTGAAGCTATGGGGATGTACCATGCACAATGTCAACAATATATTGCGGACTTGCAGAAAGAACTGCAACAGTGAGAAAAACATTTGTTTGTTTGTGAGGGGTGCGAACCAGTTTGTTGTACATGAGACCGAAAAAAAACTTTAGGCCTCATTGCAGTGCATAAAACGTGAACCAATTTAAACAATGAGTGAAAAGGGTATCTTCTCGAAGAAAGAAATTGTATGGAAAGAATTGCAGGGTTATAGGCTGCGAATAGGACCTGTGCAAAATGCAGAATTAACAATTTTAAGAATTACGCACATTTTTATTAAAATTGCAGAATTAAGATTGCGAATTAGTTACCAGCATGTAAACATCAACTCGAGTTTTATGAAGTCAGAGAAAATATATCTTTTGAAGCCTGCTTAACAGGGACAATGATATCATTTTTATGCTACATAGTCAGGAAAAGTAAGGAGATTAATTTTTTGGATAAATACTATGAACACTATGTGGCGTAGAGTGGCGAAGAGAGAAATCTTCCTGGCCTACTTTCGAGTAAATTTACTTGTTGCTTCGTGCCAATTTTAGTTCAGGATTGTAATTGGAATTAAAATCAATGGCCGAAAAATTTTGTCATTGTGAGCCCGACCTTTTTTGTGCGAAATCTAGATTATATTACCCGTGTGCGTCTGTCTGTCACGCAAAATGGTACCGTAAGTAGCGAGACGCGCTTAAGTGGTATAAAAAGGATGGGCGGACCCGTGGATTCTTCCGCGGGCCACCGATATACTAGTATATACAAATATGGATCGTCATACAATACTTATTCGTTTCCATTGTCTTTTAGGCCGACTCATCCTCCTGCACGCCCTAAACCGCCCACTGCACCGCATATTACAGCGCCCTCTGCACCACCCTCACATTTGGCAAGCGACGTGAACCCTGAAAAGCCAGCTGTGACAAGGAAAGCTGTAGTATTGTATGACTATGATGCAGTTGATCAGTCTGAATTGTCTCTGCTAGCAGACGAGGTGTGTGTATTCGCATACTTTGACGCTTGTCTGTCTTCCTATACAATCGTTCAGTGAAATGCATATCGCAAATAACATCTCTTATTTAAGCGCCCCACCCTATTTTTAGTACAAAAGGCTCCTTATTTGAGTTTAACTCAAAGGGGTGCTTATTTGAGTTTAACTCAAAGGGGTGCTTATTTGAATTTAACTCAAAGGGGTGCTTATTTGAATTTAACTCAAAGGGGTGCTTTGAGTTTAACTCAAAGGGGTGCTTATTTGAGTTTAACTCAAAGGGGTGCTTATTTGAGTTTAACTCAAAGGGGTGCTTATTTGAGTTTAACTCAAAGGGGTGCTTATTTGAGTTTAACTCAAAGGGGTGCTTATTTGAGTTAACTCAAAGGGGTGCTTATTTGAGTTTGAGCAAGGATATTTAAAACAATGTAAATTCATAACGAAACTGAGTAAATTTTTTAAAAAGTAATTATACGCATATCAACAAAATGCAAAATCATTTTTTAGTAGTAAGCGCTTCTCTGGTTGAGTTAATATTACATTTTTCAACTGTTTTATTAGTATTAGGGTTGTACATATAGAAAGTTCTTAAGCCTGATAAACTGATTTTCGAACTAGAATAACATTCAATCTGAAGGATATGTTAATATCTTTTATCCTCGGGTTTGAATTTCAATGGTATATTAAAAAAAAAAAGACATGTAATGGTTTTCCATTGTTTTAATGAAAAATGTGATTTTGTATTTTTTGTTATCTTTCTTTTTCTAGGTAGTGACAGTTTATAGTGTGGAGGGATTAGATGGTGACTGGATGATGGCGGAGCGTGGCTTACAACGTGGGAAAGTGCCTTTAACCTATCTGGAACTAGTTTAATTTTTTATATAATATAATATTATATACTATGATATTGTAATTTATCTCTTTGACAAATTGTTTATATTTTCACGATTTATAGTTAAAAACTGACAACTACCGGAAATATCTTATCTCCAAAACGTGTAGGTATTTAGAGCACAGGAGAAGAAATGAGTTGATACAGTAGTTCTTGCTATCAAGGTAGTGCCGTAAACCTCAAGAATATTTGTCCACCCTGGTCTCCCCCCCCCCCCTATAAAAGCCTATTATTTACTTCATTGCTAAAATTTTAAATGTGCAACCTCTCCCATGTATAGGTCCATTGCATCAAAAAAACATTACGTGGAAGCTCAGTCTATGCACAGAAATATTTAAAAAGTGTTTTGTAGTCAATAACGTTTCCTGTTGGTGCAAATCTAGACATATTGTTACAAATAATGGCCAAGTTAGTCCGATAAATAAAAAAGATGATTGTGTTGTAAAATATTTTGCTTCCTGAATGGATGCTATTGTCTTCCGTTTGTATTGGCCCTTCACCCGTGTATAAGCACAGAATCCGTTTCTTGACCCATCATCACCCGTGTTTAAGCCCAGCATCCGTTTAGAAGGCCCAGCATAAAAAGCTTAAACTTTCGTAAGGTCATGGTTTGTGCTCTGAGGTTTGCGGCATTAATGAGCAGTGGTGTCGGTGTATCTACGAAAAAATATTGCTTAAGTTCAAACAAAAATATTTTTGCAATTTTAGAGGAAAGTAAGTTAAAAATAAGAGGTGTCTTTTGTAACGTAACAGATTTCTGGGTTAAACTATTTTTTGAAATGCATTGATGCATAATTTATGCAATGTTATTGTTTATAAATTTAAATTAATTATCATAAATAGTTAAAGATGTTGCTTATTTCTTTTCCCGCCAAAAAATCTGACGAAATTAATGTAACTGGAGGTGGAGTTTGTGACGCGTTACACCAGGTGTCTGGTGGACCCTAAAAACCCTAAAAAAAACTGAATTTGAACAAGTAGCCTTAAGAATCTGAACTTCAGATTTGAATTTTTTTTAAAAACTGTAAACACTAAAAGATATTTCATCACATTAAACGAGATATTTCGTACTTTAGTCACGGTGGTAGCTTCATTGTCTTTTATGTAAAAATAGAAGATTAGGCCTAATTTGGAGAAAAATTGTACCGAGGGCGTAAATTTGAAATATTAACCCATTTTGCCTAATATTGAATTTTTACGCAAAATGATTTTAATTATCAGCATGTCTTCTTTCTACATAAAATGTTGTCAAAACGAAGCACTTTTAATATTTGTGTAGATTTTGACTTCAACTTCAATTTTAACATGCCTGTTTTGTTCACTATGTCAATTTTTACACCAATACCATCTGCAAATTATATGGATTATATTATATATATAATTATTTAGCGGAGTCAACTTAAGTATTGAGTTTTAATGGACCACACATAACTTATTGTATGCGCTTTTTTCTGTTTCTCCAATAATGCAGATTAATGCTATTCTGGATTTAAAACAACATTAAGATTTTCCTGATCAAAAACCTTTAAAAAGGTCAATGAACACCGCAATAACAAAATACCCTCTATTATTGAAGGCCAGTAACGTTGACTGATTAGTTAAATCATAGTCATCTATTCAATGTGTTTTTTTAAGTATTTTTATTAGCAGTCAAATCTGCATTTAAATATCGTTTCTAAAAACTTAGAAAAGCAAGGAAGTTATCATTAATTTAAAAAAAGGATGTTTATTTATCTGGAAATTTGCAAGTTTGAATGAATGGTTTGATGATGACGTTAAAATATTCTTTAAATCTAAATCGCTAATCTCATCAGTGCATGTATTTTTATTACTTTCAAAGGGTGTTAGCAACATGTTTCTAATCCTAATTCAATCATCGTTGAATCAAAATTTATACCTTAGAAGTCTAGATTTTCGCGGGAGTAATAATTCGCGATTTCGCAAATTTTCGGCAACATCCACAAAATGCTTCATTTTTTAAAGACATACAGTTCGTTCCCGGTAAAACTCGAACTTTTATTATCTCGAACCATTTTCTTGGATCCCTTGAACTTTTGTTAATACTTATTTTTCTTATCAAACCTCGAATAACTCGGACATTCGTTAACTCGACCCATTTTTTGTCCCTCCTCTGAGGCTAATTTCTTCGGATAACTCGAACTTTTTACTCGAAGAAAAGGAAATCAAAGACTAGATAATTGTCACATTTTAATTTTTTTTTTAGTTTTTATTATCTTCTGATGTAATATAGATAGACAATGCTGTTCGTCAAAGAAAAATTCAATTTACAAGGGACTTCACGGCGGGCAAAAATGAAGCAAAAATACGCAACTCAGACATGCGAACCTCTTGTGTACAAGAAGTACGGAGTTTATTGGTGATCTGTTATACTGCGTATTAGCCATGGGCTCCATCGTGTATTAATTTTCATATAAAAAGAAAAATTACGTCCAAATGTACCAACGAAAAAGCTTTTTAAAATGGCTGTCTAGACGATCAGAAAAGTAGCGATGTTCATGTTTAATTTTACCAAGAACGTTTTTACTGTGAATTTAATTGAACCTTGTGCTGAATTTACTTTTATAAAAAATGTTATGCGCTGAGATGACGAGAGGAAGACCAAGTATCTTGGTAGGTAAACACAACCATAAATATTGTCGAAAATTCTATTTCTTAAAAGCTAGCTTACTCATACGAAAACGAACAAAACCATTGCTCACAAAGTCAACAGTAACCCCAAGTCAGCCGAACCAATCTGTTATGAAATTGTTGTTATGGAAGGGCAAATAAATGCTGAGTCAGTTTATGTTATTTCCCAACTGACTAGGTTTATACTTTTTATGTATTTTATCAAATAACACAGTGACTTTGGGCGAAGTTGCCCATAGCCAGTTTCGGCCCCTCACTCATTACAACGACCACAACGGCTGACGATTTTTGGTGCCCGTTTTCGGCCGCATATATCCCGCCGTGTGCATGCCTTTTTCATCGCAAAAATTGCATCTGTTCCGGGTAACTGTTGCCCCACCCCAAAAATCGCTTTAACGCGAACTATAATCTCATTTATAATCTAAATTCAATTTAACGAAAGATTGCCGCATTTTCTGCATTTACATTAGACTGTAGGAGCTCAGTTGGAATTTAAATAATATAGTCGTTAACTCGTAAAAATCCAGACATACATCAAGACCTGGGATCGAGTTTGGACATACGTTATCTAAATTCGTTGTAGGGAGAAACTAAATGGATGGAGCAGATGGTAATTTTGTTTGAGTGTTTTGTTTATGTTAAGGAAAAGCAAATAGAACTTCACTTCAGAGTATAATCACACTAGAATAGAATATATGAAATACCAAATAGTAGTCTAACATGCGACTCTCCTGATATTTTGTTTTTTACACATGTATCTCACATTTTGGAGACACTACTCACCCACAAAAAATGTGAACTTTTCCAGGGACTGATAAATGATGTGACCCGCTCTTGCTCCTGAAAATTTTAGTAAGTTTTACACATCTTGGTTTTATATTCTTCTGATTAAAATCTCACGGGAATTGTCAATGTTAGTTAATAAAGTCCAATGTTCCTTTTAAGAGTTTTTGTAAAGACTAAATAAAAACATTTACATTTGTATTTCACAGTGAACTGGTGACGATCAACCTCGTCCACTGTCCCGATATAAAAAAGACCACAGACACTGGTAACGATGTTGGGTGACGATCTCACAAAACCAAAATTGGCCATCTAAACTATTATTTGAGTATCTAACAAAGTAGAGAAAAGTCTAACTTAGCAAGCTATAACGATAAAAAGCTCACATAACAGCAGCGGGTTCGTACTTATATAATAGCATCGTAGCATATTAGGTAACATCTGGTTTACTGCTAACCTAGAAATCGATGAAGTAATACACGTGTAAATAAACTTTTAAATAAAACCTAAAACCACACATACTGCAAAAAAACAAATTGTCAACATACGAAAATAACATATACACCAAGTTAGCAAATAAACTAAAATATAACACTAAATACAAGGTCCTTTAATAAAAACAATAGCTGATATATATCATATTTTTGGTGACGATGGTAAACTATATAAAAATGAATGAGAAAGAAAGTTCGAAAGTAAATGCTTGAATTTATTGAAAAGATTTGTCGTTGGTTTTTCATTTATAAAGAATCGTTTCATAAAGAACATCCTCTATCGTCATGCTTAAAAAAAGCATGTTTAAAAAAGAAAGTAGTCAGTTAAATCTGTGCTTATTCTTATTACGTAACTTAGAGTATAAATTAATACTTACAACGTTATCAATAAAGTTGGATATACACGTAGCTTTTCCAGGCTGAGGGTAGCAAATAGTCCTGGAGACGAGGTAGGTATAAATTTTGATTCATGATATGAATGATATCTCTCTACGGATACGGACTATGGATAAGAACCACATGCCATCGCCAGCGTGGTTTTTTTTTCTGCTAATAAACTGATGTATTCTGGTATAATTTTTTTTTCTTGTTTTTCGGTCTTTTTCCGAATCTTGGCCACAAGTTCAGTTGGCCACATTAAACTGATAATCAATATTATGTAATATTAATTTACAACTTTTAAAGTTCGAATTAGTTAGTAAAAAAAGTTAACTTCGAACCAAAATAATGATAGCCTGTCGTAGAGTGTTCGCTTCCAATCTTGAAGCTCGCGAGTTCAATCCGTGATCGAGTCGTGCCGGAGACTATGAAACCGTGAATCTATCCTTTGCTTAGCGTTTAGCATAAGAATAGGATTAATATCTTAACCCTATTATACCTGGGGGGGGGGGGGGGGGGGCACAAAGTGCCCGCGGCAATTTCAGTTGGGCATATCTTTTTTTGTGCATGACATTGAATGTTGACATTTTGTGACTTTTCCTAACTTTTATTATAGATTCCGGCAAAAAAACATTTTTTGTGAAAAAAATTCAATTTCCTGGAATTTCCCGCCATTTTTAAACATATGGTCTGTTATAATAGTCAATATATAAAACAGTTTTGTTGCGTTGTTTTGTTCTAAAATAGTTTCATATATGCTAATGAAGGTTTTTGTGTTACCAAGGATACATACCACAACGTGTATATAATGCAGACCAGAATTTTGTATTATCAGGACCAG
Organism: Hydractinia echinata; assembly: GCA_030067915.1. Taxonomy (NCBI): domain Eukaryota; kingdom Metazoa; phylum Cnidaria; class Hydrozoa; order Anthoathecata; family Hydractiniidae; genus Hydractinia; species Hydractinia echinata. Next base: position 1,535,867 of record JASGCC010000047.1, on the reverse strand, counting down.
AAAATTTTATATATATATGACGTCATTTCTGATCCCTATGACGTCATCAATTTTTTTTGCCTGGAAAAGTTTGTACTTAGACATTCTATGATCCCCGGGCACTTTGTGCTCCCCTCCCAGGGTTACAAGGGCCAAAAAAACTCAGGTATAATAGGGTTAAGCAGTTGTCTATCAGAGTGGTTGTTGTGCTTGCACGGCTCTCCGTAACTCAAATGGGAGATGCACGAGGACCTTCTTTCCAGACCCTTTTTGTACCAATTGGAACTAAAATGGATAACCTGAGTAACTAATCATGATAATAATGATAAGAAAATTGTGTCATTAGTCATACATGCTTATCTTATATCCTAGTATATTTTTACCACAGTTAAGATTGAAAGATTTAAGAATGCAAACTGGTGTAAAAATCACCCCAAAGGTGGTGTTGTTTAAGCAGCCTGATTCAACTTACAGAAAAATAGATTTTGTGGGGAAAACTCACTTACCTGAGAAAACACATTTTACATCAGTGATAGGGATGCAAACAAAATTTCAAGATTAATATATTCTTAGGATATTCTTAAAGGGATTCCTGCATTAAAAATGATATTTTTATATGTTGTAGAGAATAAAAAGTTGTTTATCAAGTCCTTTGAATTTTTTTAAAATCTTTTTTCGTTCTGAAAATATTGAGCCTAAAAGATTTTCAGCTGACCTTATGACATCATCATTGACGATGTCATAACTTTTTGTCTAATTTCATCTTGAATATTCTTATAGAGTATATTTTTATATAAAAAGTATGTATCCAGAGTAGCTTGCTCACTAATGTCAAAAGTTTAAAACATTAAGTTCGGTTAACCTAGGGTTAACAAAAAAACAATATAATTAAAATCATTGAAAAACATAGCTAAAAAGATTTGTTTCTTAATATATTTTAATCCAAAATAACTTATCGCAAACATTTTCGTATCTAACATCTTAAATTACGTACATGCTTCATCTCTGTAAATATTTCCTGGCGACGTTTTTTTCGTCAGGAAGGTCTTCATAATGTAGATTTTTAAAATCTGTTGTTGCTTTTATATCCATCACTTCCTTGTCATTTTTGTTCATTTTATGCTGTATGTTTGCTCGATGATCAATTTCTTGAATGATGTTCAACCGTGTCTTCAGCTAGAGTAGTTGTGCTCACTTCTTCGTCTTCCTTTACCACTCCGAAACTCGTCTTGTCGTCATCTATCTTTAATTTTTATTTTATTAGAATTATCCACGTTTGTTTTATTGATCCTTTTATATCTTTATTAATAGCTTTCTTAAATATGGTTAGTATCCAAACTAGTTCCCATGTTTTTCTATATTTGGACGTTTAACTATAGAAACAAGCCGGCAGGCCCTGGTAACGAGGTTAGTTGCTTTCTTACGCCCAAACCAAGGTTTTCTACTTTTTTCTTGTGTAAATAGACATTCGAATGTGTTTAGCAGATTTTTGTTTGCTAAAATTAAAATCCTAACCAAAAACATATTATCCATGCAATAAATATTTTTGTGACGAGACTGATTTTGTATTTCAAAGCGTTTCTTATTATACAATATATTGGTGGTTTTGGCCGGTTTCAATGGAATAATAATGAAGAAAGCGGCAGTGTCCATAGTCCAAACAGAATATAGGAAAATGGGAGTATTATTATAAGCTTTTTTTATAAGTATATAACGCTTATAAGCATATTCAGGCACATATAGGGGAATTTTTTAAGACGATATATTAAGCTTATTGACCAGCCTTGGGAATGGATGTGTGTGTTTTCTTATGTCAAGACTTGATTAACACCCCCCCCACTGTATTGTCTGAATTGCCTTATATGCCCTTTGTTTGTTTTAAAGATAAAAACAAGACCATTTTATCTTATTCCTTAAGCCAATGTTTAATTTTTTAATTTTTCAAAAAAAAATTGCCGTCTTCTTCTTAGGCTAAAACCTGGGAGGAAGGAGAGTGTTAAATGACACACCACTGTTTTCACTTTTTGCGAGGTAATACACAGAGAAGGAACCAACTAGTTCTACTTTAAAAATGGTAACAACGGCTGTGACATTTGCTCGCGGGAACTTCGTGTTGGAGATTGGGAGATTGGATTAGAATGCTTATCTTTATTATTCACTTCTTGTGTAGCTAAGTATTTAAGTTGTCAGAATCTGTCTCGCACATATCTTTGTGATTTGTGTATTATAGAAGATTTGTCTGGAATTAAAAAGCTATAGCTATTTTTTTTGCCAAACCATCAAAGTGAAACTCTGACACATTTAATTTAGGTAAGGTAAGAGCCAAACAAACCCAGGTCTGGAAAAAAATAACCTATGTAGTATGGTCCAAACCAGAGCTTTGTAGCCATTTTTAGTCTTTTCAATGATAAAAATTCACAATCTTGACATAACATCTCTAGTGGTAGTTTTCCAACACAGACTTTCTTTATCAATTAGCAGTCTTTTAATAATTGCAAGGTTCTTTTATTTATTGCTGGTCTTATCATATTGACCAAAAATTGTCAAGATTCTTGTTTTCAATGTATTTTGTCTTTTTCTAAGCAAAAGTATTTGTTGGTAAAAGTCCAGACACTGTAAAGACAAAACTTCTTTCTCACACAATGAGAGTTAAAACATAATAAGACAACAAGGTTTTGTTACCATTAGTGGGAGCAACTTAAGAATACCATCGCAGCTTTTTAATTTGTGGCCAATGATCCAACGATCCAATGAGCCAATGAACCAGTTTTGTGGTACCGTAGATTAGTGGTTATTGTGGCGCCGTAGATTAGTGGTTATAGCTCTCGTACTCTGTGCGGGCGACCGGGATTCGATTCCTCTTGACGGTGATTCAACATGGGCGAGTGAATGTTACCATAGCCCCGGGTTAACCCAAGCCATGTGAGGGAAATTGGGGAGATGGCATACTATGTGGGCCGTTGGATGTTGCCGGGAGTTGTCTAGTAGAGCGCGGGTCCTAATTGGGTCTGCGTAGCTCAAAATGAGCATTAAATACTCTAGGACTCTCCATCTAAGCCATGGCCCCTCCTGGAAATAATAGACAGGGTATATCCCTCGATATTTGTGAGGCTAGCCATGTAAAATATGCACATCTATCTATCTATCTAACCAACGAACCAACATAGCCAACAACGAACCAACTTAGCCAACATAGTCAACGAACCAACTTAGCCAACATAGTCAACGAACCAACATAGCCAACGTGCCAAAGAACGAACATAGCCAACGAGCCAACATAGCCAACGAACCCTAACATTATGTTTAGTGATTTCATGTTGTATTCTTCCGTGGTAGCTTTTGGGGACTACCACACATAGGAGGGGATGGGGACTAGGAAGTAGTCGTTGGCTCGTTGGTGGATTTATTCTAGGTAATCTGATAAATTGGTCGTTGGCTCGTTGGTTCTCATTCTTGTTAAGATCAATTTTTGCGATGGTATTCTAACGTTTAGCCCATTAGTGTTGTTTATATAAGCTTTTTAGGTTTATATTACACTTGGGGTTTGGCGTTAAATGTTTTATTTTTATGTTTTATGCGATGCATTGTAATATTGTGTCCCATGTGTAGACATCTGCAGAGTAAAGAATTTCTATAACAATAATAAAAAAATGTTTTTTTCTAGAGTATAGTTATGTTGCCTCCTACGGCATAAAGCATTGTAACTATTAAAAGCTCTAAACTATTAGCAAAATGTGATGAAGGAAACTAGTTGACTTTAGCTGCTCCCATTTTATGGGTAGGCAAGGCAATCTTAGGGACCCGGATCTACAGTACCGCCTGCGTGTAATTTTACATGTACGCGATAGTTATCACCTTCGCATGAGCTTTCGGTAGCGTCAGAACTTTCGTTGTTATTGTTAACCTATTGTTAAATACATGAGCTATTTTTGCATGTTAAAAACAATAGAGTTCATGTCTTGTTCGCGAAATTTAATTAGCTCATGTGAACTGTGTGTGTCCCATTGTTGTATTTAATTGCTATAGTCGTCAAGAGATCAACGAAATAAAATAAAATTTAACAAAGATTTATTTATCTATTGTTTTTACTCACGAACGGCCATGTTAAACCATTCGTTTATAAATGTTATGTTTTCGCTGATGCTCGTGTTTTACGAAAGCGTGCGTGCAATTTTTTTTCACAAAAGCTAAATGTTCATACGTAACTCTTACGTAAAAAATCACGCAAACAATTTTCTTATAAAAGTTAGCGTTTCGACAAAAATTACAATTGGCCTCCGGGAAATGGAAACAAACGAAATAAAAACATTGTTTTAATGTCCAGATGCTCCACCTAAGAACGAAAAACGGCGATAGAAATGCTTTTTTAGATTGCGTTTTAAAAAGCTAAAAACGAAGAACGGCGATAGAAAAACTTTTTTAGATCGCATTTTAAAAGTTTAAGAACGAAAAGCGGCGATAGAAATGCTTTTTTAGATCGCATTTTAAAAGTTTAAGAACGAAGAACGGCGATAGAAAAACTTTTTTAGATCGCATTTTAAAAGTTTAAGAACGAAAAGCGGCGATAGAAACGCTTTTTTAGATCGCGTTTTAAAAACTTATGAACGAAGAACGGTGATAGAAATGCTTTTTTAGATAGGAATTTAAAAAGCTAAAAACGAAGAACGACGATAGAAACGCTTTTTTAGATCGCATTTAAAAACTTAAGAACGATGAACGGCGATAGAAAAGCTTCGTTAGATCGCATTTTAAAAATTTAAGAACTAAAAGCGGCGATAGAAACGCTTTTTTTAGATCGCATTTTAAAAATTTAAGAACAAAGAACGGCGATAGAAATGCTTTTTCAGATCGCATCGCAAAAACAAAATGTTCTCACAATGAGTGTTTAGATCTATCAAGAACGTCAAAAGTTAGATTTTTAAATTTTTTCTTTCTTCGGTATTAAAATTTAATTTGTTTTCGAAATCTTATCATGAAGGGAAAAGTCCTGAAAGTAGGGTTTTTCCGTTTGCGCTGTTAAACGTTGCTTTTTATAAGAATACCTTTTAAAAGTTTTGCATGTTAAAAAATATGCTTTGATGATAAAGAATTATTACTAAAAGTTTTAAAAAGTAGCAACATTAGTTTTTTTTAAATATTAAGTGTTATGTTCGTTCTTTTTTCTAAAATAATATATTTCAATAGCCTTCGTGATCTTTAACACTTTTAAACAATAACATGCATGTTACATGTGACAACAAAAGAATTCATCAAATCTTTTGTTATGACTCGCGCACAACGATAACAATAGAAAGCAATTAAGTTCGTGTGTAAACAAAAGATATGTGAACGTTCTTTATGTAGACATGAGATCGTTACATGAGGTCGTAAAACTTGCGTACATTTAAAGTTACATGCAGGTGGTACTGTACAACAGTATTGGTTAGTTACCTTGAGGGCCTGGGATAAGGAGCACCCTAGTGTTCATGCCCTGTGACCACCCTTTTCACTAGTCTACCATTCTAGATTTGGAAGAACATTGGGCTTCTAAAGTATATCCTTCAATGATGCTAGTAGCCATCTTTGTTGACACTTGAATACTGAATGCAATAATCAAGGCCAAGCCTCTCAACAAGTATAAGTACTTACTTCAGCAACCGCAATTAAGGATACGTCAAACCCTTTTTACCCATGTTGAGAATAATGCCTATAAAATTTAACTTTATAAAAGTATATATATTCTGAAAGCCTATTAAATTTCCTATCTAGCCATGCTATTCTTATTATTCGTCGAAAAAATGGAAAGGCGTAAAAAATTATCGAACACGTTTTCAAAGTCTCTGATACTTGAGTGTAGAAGGTACAAGCATTTTACTTTTATATTGTAAAAGTTATATCATTAAACTCAGATCCCCATGGGCATGAAAAAGGTGCCTGCGTTTTTTTTCTAAAAACGTATTTTTAGTTTTATTACGAAAAATTGATTTTGGTACTCCTTCGTTGATAAAAATAAACTTTATCACATGGTAACCTCTGAATGGTACATTTTTCCACAAAAAAAAACACCTTTGGAGAGCTGAATATCTTGACAATAATTATGTGCTAATTTTGTCTCGATATATTGAAGTCCCTGTACCTTCTACCCTAAAATGTAGGGCAACATCGAGAAAAATATGTTTACGAGATGAACAGCCTTGAACATCCTCACGCTTCAGTAATTCGAAACAAAGAAAATAATTTCTTCAGGTTTGCATGCTCTGTATGATACAGAATTATGCTGATGCGTCATGATTCTACGGCATGTGGCTATTTTTTTTAATAAATTATATATATATTGAAAGAGAAATAACGTAAACTCACTTGCTAAGCATAACAAAAAATTGAGTACACAAGCAACCTCGTTCCCAGCGCCTTTTGTTTGGGAAAGGAATAAATTGATAGGAAAGACTGTATTCCAGGAAAATAAAGTATAAAATAATGTGGAAAATTACGTTTTCTTGCAGCTAATTATTGTAAAATTTTGCAGATCCATACTGCACTCCTTCTATTTATCTAAAACTGTCAGCCAGTAGGTTTTTATTCATATCTACCTCAATTAATGAGTATATAATCATAACTAATCATAACTAATATAATCATAAACATGCTCATGTGTGCAAGATTTAAATTCTTTTCAATTTTTAAACAAAGAGGGTTTGAAAAAAAATGTTTGTTAATTTATCCTTTCCTAATTTCCTCGTTTTTGCATTATAAATTTATACATTTTTTTTCAAATAAATATTCTTATGAACCATTTGCTTCCCGAAGGCATAAAAATATTTTTTTGAGAAAAAATCAAAAAAGTGTTTGACGTATCCTTAACCTGTGGTGAACTGTTGGTCCACCACCATTTATTTGCTATGGTTCTGAAGCAACAACATAAAAGCAAACAACAACAATGACAGATAATGTTAGAAGTATATTTCTCTTGTTTCATGTCATAACTACAGTACTGGAAAAATGTTGTTTAACATCGCGCTTCGCGTATCGCGACGGTATTCTCGATCCGCGATAGATTGTATTGTATCGAGAGGGCTTCGCGATGCATCTGTCTCGATATCATTCTCGAAGCTATCGAGGCCATTAACACTTTCTTATAATAGAACTATTTTAAAAATAAGAGTTATTCAACATTGAATGTTTAAATATCTAATTATACTTCCTTTGTGTTATATTTTTTTAACTTATGCATAACAATCTAGGGTATACAGCTAGCGTTAATCTTTCTTTGTTAGATCGCATTTTAAAAATTTAAGAACGTCACACTTGGCTGCAATGCTACTAATCATGACTTTAGACTTTGCTGTGTTCACCCTTAGCCCTTTCTCTTCTAGTCCTTTCTTCCACTTCTCAAACTTTTCAACTAATTCTTCCATCGACTCTGCTATGAGAACCAAATCATCTGCATACAATAACTCCCATGGACAACCTGTTCTGAACTCCATCGACAGCGCTTCTAAGACTAGAACGAACAACAAAGGACTAAGTACAGAACCCTGATGTACACCAACATTTACACTAAATTCATCACTAAGTGAATCGTTAATCCTGACACGACTTCTAGCATTGCTGTACATAGACTGTACCATCGTAACTAGCCACTCATCCACACCTAGTTTTCTCATAGCCCACCAAATAACTTTACGTGGCACTCTATCAAAAGCTTTCTCTAAATCTACAAAGGCAAAATAGAGATTCTTTCTCTTTCCTAAATACTTTTCCTGAAGCTGTCTGAGTAAAAATATTGCATCTGTAGTGCCACGCCCTGGAACAAAACCCAATTGCATCTTATCTATATCAATTCTTTCTCTAAGTAACTTATCAATCACTCTTTCAATAACTTTCATTACTTGATCAACCAACTTCAAACCTCTATAGTTACCTCTTTCTAATGCATCACCCTTGCCCTTGAAACAATTCACTATTACACTCGACTGCCACTCACTCGGAATAGCACCATCCTTTATAATCTGATTAGCAAGACTTGTAATAAGCTCAACTCCAATATATCCAGATGCTTTTACCATCTCTGCAACAATACCTGATACTCCTGCAGCCTTGCCAATCTTCAATTTCCTAATAGCCTCCACTACCCATTCTGTCTTGATCTGCATAGCTGGCCCTTCTACAACATCATCATCAGACAAATTATTCTCATCCCAATCAAACTCAGTGTTAAGCAACCTCTGATAATAATTCTTCCAAGCTACCCTTTTCTCCTCCTCTGTACTAGCCAAAACACCTTCATCATTACGTATACACTTCTCACCTACAACATCTTGATTAGTCTTCTTCATTTGCTTTGCTATCTTGAATACCTCATTGCGCTGGTCTTCCCTTCTTAACACATCTGCATCTGCAAATCTGTTTCTCTCTGCTTCTGATTTTGCCTTATACACTGCTGTACGAGCACGACGCTTAGCTTCTAAGTAAATATTTTTACTACCACCTGACTTCCACTCTTTCCAAAGTTTCCTCTTTTCCTTTATACACTGGTCAACCTCATTATTCCACCACCAGGTCTGTCTATGTCTAGCTGGTCCTTTCGTCCACCCACAGGTATCATCAGAAGCTTCTAGAAGACAATTCTTCAAATAAGTCCAAGTACTTTCAACATTGTCACTATCACATTGACCATTGTGGGCTAACTGCTGAACTTTTGCACTAAATTGTCTTGCTACAATCTCTTCCTTCAGCTTCCAGACTTTACGACGGGGCCTGTACTTTCCCTTGCCTTCTTTAACACTCTTCAAGATAATATCACAAACCAGCAACCTATGCTGAGAAGCACACTCTTCCCCCGATTTAACTTTCATGTCCTTCACCACTTTCTTGTCTGACTTTCTAACCAGGAAGTAATCTATCTGTGTCTTACAACCACCTGACTCATATGTTATCAGCCTACTCTGCCTCTTACTGAATGATGTGTTGCAAACCACCATGTCCGTTGCCATTCCAAACTCAAGCAATCTCTCCCCTTCCTTATTTCTGCTCCCAAATCCATAGCCTCCATGCACACCTCTATAACCTTCAGATGACTTCCCAACATGACCATTAAAGTCGCCGCCCACCATGACAAGTTCAGTGTCTCCAAACTTCGATGTGACTGCTATTAACTCATCATAAAACTTATCTTTATCTTCTTCACTGAGTCCACACTATTAACTAAAATTAATTCAGGTGTGTGCCTAGGCATGCGCGTATGATTGCATGCCATTCCAAGAATCGAATTAACGTAAAATAAATGGTTCGCAACTTTTCTGTGCGTGAGCGCATAAATTTTTTTATAAATTGGAGCAAACAGCGAATCAAAATATCCTTTCCTTGAAACAACCCTCGTGTGATTATGACTTCAATCTACCATATTTGAAAATTTTTATGTGCTGAATACTTTGCAGAACGACTGAACCAAATTTTGCATTTACTTGCTTATTTATTTGCTTGAATTGGCTAATTATTTTAGGACCGCGTCAATGCTACGTTTATTTCTCAAAAGAAAAATATGGGCCGTCCAAATAATAAGCAAAAACAAACATGGTGCATTAAAGTTGTGGCATGCACACGATGTCTTGACTGCTCACTAGTCGTTGCTGTTGTTGTTGTTTTTATTCTTTTGAGAATATATTGAAATTTTGATTCGCATTTTTGATGATACTTTATGTAAATTGGGTCGCAGTATTCAAAAAACGATTCGCATTTAGCGAACTGCGAACCCTTATTTCGATCGTTGCATTCCTGACCAGGCCTGTGTAATTATAAATTGCTGTTAAAAATATTATATTTTTACTAAATGTTGCTGATACCAATATTTTTTTTTCTGTTTTTATTTTCAATATATACATATATATACTTTCAAGCAACAGAAGTTATTAATTTTACTGATTAAGAGTTATCAAAAATCATTTAAGTTAAGGGCTTAGTTTCAAGGAGTACTAGCCAATATATAGTTCTGGGAGATATAAGACCTTAAGATTTAGCAGGCAGCTCTTTAAAGCTTGGTTCTCACTACGGGCTAACAATGAGCTAACCAAGACTTTAGCCCATAGTGTGAACGTAAAAGTACCTGCTTAGCTCACAGCTGAACTCTTCGTTAGCTCATCGTTAACCGATTTTTTGAAATCAAAATTTTTTGATATTTTTTTTTGGCTAACAGTGAGATAAGCTCACTTTCAGCAATCTTTAAAGGAAGCCGACATAAATCGTGCTCAAAGCAATTTATGGTTTTAAAAATAGTAGTATGTTTCGTGGTGAAAGGTCATTTTAAAACTAAAATGGCTGACAAAATTATAAAAAAATGATGTTTGAAGAAGAAGAAGAAGAAGAAGGGTTGGCGTTCAGGGTGAAAGATTTTCCCTGCCTTTCTGACCAAAAGTCGTTTATTTTTCGTAATTTTGGTAATTCCTTCTTTTCCAGGCTACATCGTCTTCTTCGAAGTAGTAATAGCAAGACTTTCTTTCTTTCTATCTTTCCTTTTTATTCTTTATCGCATTAGATTCGGCTACAAAAGAGCTAACGATGCACCGTAGTGTGAACGTGAATCGAATACATCAGGTACCCGCAGCTTAAAAATTGAAATCGGGTAACACATTCGCACTATGGTTAGCTCATCGTTAGCCCTTAATGAGAACCAAGCTTAATAATAAAACTGAACATCATAATGGCTATGCCTTGTAGCAAAAAGAGTTTTAAAAAAACAGGCATGGGTCGGGACCCCCTCCCTGGACTGAAAAGGGTTCCAACAGAAGTTACTTATATTTTATATAGATATATTGTATCTTATATTTTAGATATTATTGAGGAAATTTGGGGTAATTGGAGCTTTTGGTCTGAAATCACCAAATTTAGTCCACACTAATATTAATATATTTCATCGTCACCAAATAAATATTATTTATTAAATTGTTTATGCAGAATATTGTACAAATATGGATCGACCTACGATATCTCATGTATATGAAGCTATTGATGCTTTATATCATTCACAAGAAATAAATGGAAAGGAACCTGCTGGGAAATGGCTTGATCAATTTCAACAATCGGTAAGAGAACACTCATTTGTTCAAAATTATCTGTCACAGTGGATTGATTTTGTCTGATGTGCCTCTAAAAATTATTTTGAGAGATGGGGATTTTTCTTAATTTAATTATACCTATTGGGAATTGGTGTATATGTAGAACATTGCCAACACAGTTCACCAGGAACTTTTTTTATCTTTGAAGACATCCGTAGCAGCAGCTTAACAACAAAAACTCTTTAATTAGATTATAATATTTCCTTTACTTTTCTCTCTATCTTGCAAACAAATGGAAGTGTTATAACATGTTGTACATTTGATGCATACTCTGTTCTTTATTTTAGGTATATGCATGGGAGATAGCTGATCACCTTTTACATGAAAATCGTGATAACGAATCTACGTATTTTGCTGCCCAGTCTATGAAAACAAAGGTATGCTTAAATGAAACATGGAATTCATATAAAATAGTATAGTCCTAGGTAAACTAAATCAATTAATGCTTTAGTTTGAATCTTTGGGATCTTAAAGTCAAAATTCTATATTTTCAGATGTGTGTTTAATGTTGTTGGATATATTTATCTAATATTATCTTTAGATTCAATATCATTTTGGTGAACTACCTATTCAAAATCATTTGGTATGTAATTAATAACAATTGAAAGAAATATCTTACGAAGAACACAAAGTCTTTGCTAATACAGTTTTTTATCTTTGTAGTCACTGCGTGATTCTTTGCTGGATCACCTGTATCAATATTCACTTGCATCGCATGCCACGTTAACTCAGGTTTGTTTAATCCCAACTGTACTGATCTAAATTTAGATCACTTTATTTTTTCTGTATGTGAGATTAACTATTTGTATGTATTTTCAGCTTTGCTTGGCTTTAGCAGATCTGGCTATACAGTGCCCACAATGGAAGACACCAGTTAATGACTTGGTTCAGAAGTAAGCATTCAAAAGGAAAAAAGATTTAAGTGCTACTTGTGCATTGCAATTTCTTGACAATAATGGATAGAGAAAAATACTTGATGCCTAATAAACTAATTAATTTTCAGAAATTTAATCTGGCTAGCATTTGTGTAAAAAAAATTTTTATGAGTTGATAAATATCATTGGATACTTGTTTTAGGTTTTCAACAAAACTTGAACATTTTTCAATCCTTCTGGAAATTTTAATGATCATGCCAGAGGAGGTAGTATTCTTTCTACATGAACTTATAATTATTTTAATTATATGTTACCAGCCTGCCAGTTTACTGTGTTTATTTTGACTTTTGTTTTATACTTAGTTGGAAAATGATGCATTACACATTGGTGCAAATAGAAGAAATGAAGTGTATGAATTATTCCGTCATTCATCATCTGTGGTTTTTGACCTTATGGTTAGTAGAGTATAAATTGAGTCTGAAGTCTTCTTTCAGCTTCAATAATAATTCCTGCTTACTGCTCTAGCTGAGATGTCATGAAATATTCCCTACTGACGATAAAACACAATGCAAGGTAAACTTAAAAGTTTATTCTACATTTTCTTCACTGAAACAGCTTAAATATAAAAGCTGAAAATGTCCTTTCATTGTTAGAATTTCAATGTTAATGTTAATAATAATAATAAATAATATGATTTCCTAGAATATTACAAGTATAGCTATCAAAAGGGTTTTGGTCCGTTTATAGTGAGGGGTACACTCAAATATTTCAGGCGTGTTTTCCGTAGATTAGCTACTCATAAGCTTGGCATTTTGCATGCAGTATTGATAAACATGCTCTGTGTGGTTGTGCGCGTGTACTATTGCACACTTCTCTCTATATTTTTAGTTGTATCAATGTTTTGGAAGTTGGCTGACAATCGGATCGTTTCCTCCAAAAGAAGTTGCAGAGAGTAAATTACTCAAGCTGGCATTTGAAACTTTAGTATGTTCATACTATACCTTTTTTGTATTGTTTAGTGCATGTTTGAAGCTGTTAAGATAAAAAATTGACTATATCTTTTTTAAAAAACACTAACATATTTCTCTGTACAGTATGTATTAGATCTTAAAAAAAAGGGAAAAAAGTATTTAGTATTTTTTGCTTTGTAACGTAATGTAAATCTCCTAAAGTATATATTTTGAAATTAAAATTCTTTGAAATGGACTGAATATTATCTTTTATGATATGGTTGTTAATTATTTTTTTTCTGTCTTGAACTATTTTTTACAATAGTTCAAGTTTCATCATTTCATTAAAATACCTGCTTGCCCCACTACAATAAAAAATACTGAAATTGCGTATAAAAGTAATGCCTAAAGCATGTAAGAAATTTTTTGATGATGTCTTTAAAATCTTTAATCTATTCTATTGTTTTTTCCCCCACATTGATGTTTTCATGGTTTATCCTAAAAATTCTGAAATATTCTTAAAATGTGATGATGTCACAACAGTACAACATGGCAATATTAAGTATCACATTGAAATATGCCTGATCACTTGTTGACACATGGTATAGGTGTATACAGGAAGTTTTGAAGATGATTAAAAGTTTTTAAGTTATTCTTAAGGAGATATCAGAGAAAGTGAAGTGCCTTGCCGAAAGCACTTGTGGTATGGTTGCAGAATGATCATTGCCTTAAAATTTTGCTTCTAGAAATTTTCATACAATCAACAGCCTTTCTTGTTCTTATTCATGTTTCAATGCTATTATTTGTTACAAACTGAGTTAAAAGTTTTTTTATATTTTTAGCTGAGTCCACACATTAATGACAATCTACATGAAGCTATAACCGATTGTTTATGTAATGCTTTATATACTGCTACTGTGAGTATTAATGCTTTAGACAATTTCTTTATGTTGTTGTAATAACTGCTACACATATAAATGCAGTGTTTGGAACATCGAGTTTACAAGTATAAGATTAAATAACATATATTTGATATTTAATCAAGTTTCCGTTTTTATAAAACATGTGTTATATTAGTCCCACATTCATTAACTTCTATCTGTTTTTATTTATTTTATTGCAGGATATTGACAAACAACTACCTTTAGCAGAAGCTTGCTTTAACTTTGTATCAACAATTCTTCCTGCAGCTTTTCATGCAGCAATAAAAAATGATGATTTGGACAAGTAAAGCAGTTTTCGTTTCTGTCCATATTGTTACATAATACTTAATGTTTTTTATACATGGCCACTTCATTTATGTCATTTCCTATCTTCAGGTCGATGAATTATGCTCGAATATTTACAGAGATGGCAGAAGCTTTTCTGGAAGCCATTTTAACAACCCCAGGACAGGTTGTATTTTATTTACTTCAGCTTTCTAAATCCTACATGCATTAAGTGTAACTATCCCAACTATTTTTAGGGACCTGGAAACTTACAGACATTAGATTTAGTTTTAAGCTGTGTGGAACATCCAAACTACGAGGTAATTTTTTATTATCATTTATATTAACAATTTCCCCTCAGATCTTTTACATGAAAAGAAAAGTTTAAAGGAAAATCGATCTCTGACAATAACAATGTGTTATAATAAAAAAAATGTGTATGTGTATAAAATTAACTACATACAAAGTTATTAAACTCAATCAGTAAACTTTTGCAGTTATTTAAAGGAATATTTTTTTGGGCAAACAAAACTATTTTTTTTGATTATCTTGTCCTTAAATTATTCACTAACATATCAACCTCTTCGTTTTAGGTAGCAGAGATATGTTTTAACTTCTGGTATCGCTTTGCAGAGCATCTCAGCTCAAGTACCGAACCAAATGATCGACAAATATTCAAACCCTACATACAAAAGTTAATTGCTCATTTATGTCGACTTTGTCAATTTGAAGCAAATCACGTACGTTTTTTATAGAAAAAAAATTTCTAAACCTTTTTCAGTTCTGAAGCCTGCAGTGCAAGTCTTAAAAAAGTGTCATTTTTTCCTGAAATCTGCAGTGCTTTAAGTTTATGACCACCCTGGGGCAGTGTGGTGTTTTTTTTTCAAAAATTAAAATTAGATACAAAATTTTGCAGTTTTTAGCAAAACTCCATCTGTATAACTTCAGAGCAAAACAGGAATGCAAAAAAAATAACTGAAGAAAAGAAAGCAGAATTAATGTTGCAAATTTTCCTTGTATTCGCTAACTTAAAATCCACATTTTCTAATTAAGGACGAACATTTGCAATCTACTATTTTACTTCTTATTTTGTTTCTGACGTCTTCACAATTTTCCTGCAAATTTATTATAACTCTTATAAAGGATGTAAACAAAAAAATAGCTATTTGAGGTTAAATTCGCAATCTTAAATGCGACAATTTCAATAAATTTGTGCACAATTCTTAAGGTGCTATTCACAACTTTTGATTCCAACATTTTTTTTCATTAACAGTTTCTTCCTTAAGGTAAGATAAATCTACTATTAAAAATGACTTCTCGAAGGCTGCTGAAAATCATTATTATTTCAGTTGCATATTTAAGTATCCCACTTCCTCAGATTATCATAAAAAGAAGACATATTTCAGAAGTTGTGGATTATTAAAAATTTGATGTAATTTTTTTTCCTGGGACTGTAGTGGTGAAAGCCTCCGGGACTAAAAGGGTTATTAAGTAAAAGTTCTGTGATAAGAAATATTGTTGTTTATACTGCATGATATTTTATGATTCTATGTATGTATGAATGATTCTTGAGTTCTTGTCAGTACTCTTCAAATAGTAAATCTTTAGTTCTCTTCTTTTAGAGGTCTTAGATTCTCTAAGAAAAACCATGCTTTTTTTTAGAAATTTCCTTGAGTTTGTTTATAATCTTATTCATCCAGACTCAAATTTTTGTTCTAACATTTGACTGTTTTTACAGTTGCATAGCATTTTCTATGAATATTATAAAGTGGAGTTTTCTCAAATAATATTGTCAGGCTTTTTCTTGGATTGCTAACAAAACTACCCATTTTCTCGATTATAAAAAGCTTAATGTTGCTTAAATTCAGAATTATTTGATAATACTGGGCCTAAGTGTTTGACGTATTAAAACATTTTTGTTAATTGTCATCTAGGAAGGTGTTCCCTGGTAAAGGAGACGAGTTCCAAGAATTCCGTTTGCGTGTGCTAGATGTTATTCACGACGTTGTTTACATACCTGGCTCTTCGGATTCATTTGCACAAGTATGTTTTTTTTGCTATGTTGTTCTTGCTGAATGTAAGCTAACTTTTTTTCTTATAAATAAATAATGCAGAGTTTATACTAAGATGTATGGAATATTGAAGTTATTCAGCAACTTGAAAAACTCTCAGTACTAATGAAGTTATCTTTTTTCCTAAGGGAAAACTACAATATTTTGAGAACTTGATTTTGCTTACTGCGAAAAAGAATTTAAAAAGAGTTATCTGATCAATCTTTGCATTTAAACTCGAAAACTTTGGTTATCTCTATAAGTAATAGTGCAATAGGTCTGTCTATTATAATACCTGACTTTCCATCTATGAGTCAAAGGTTTTGAAGCAGGTAGCAACTGCCGAATCACCATGTGTTTTACAGTAATGTCTGAGTAAAAAGGAATTTAATTGGGGGTTTTTAATATGTAGTATTGTGATACTGATCTTCGAACTTTTTGATTTTTTAAATTACAGATGGCACAAAGTTTGCAAGAAGTTAAGCAAGATTGGAATAAATTGGAAGCCAAACTATTTACATCAAATCCAATGACAAAATTCTTGTCCAGGTTTGTAATATTGGCTACAAAAACAATATCTTCTATTGTGTAACACACCAAACAGTTTGACATTGACACATCAGTATGTATTTTCAGACATGATGAAGCACCGGCATTTGTCTTACAACTAGTATTAAATCTTCCACCAAATATTCATATAATGGTACGACACACATGCGTTGTCTTACTTGGTGACATATCAAATTGGATTGTAGACCATGACCAGTTTATCAGTGAGTTACCATCTTGTCAATTCTGACTAAAACTTGATGTTAAGCCATTCTGTTCTGCGTAGTCGTTAGGAAGTTTAACATAATATATTACAACTGTTTTCTCAGGTCCTGTCTTTCAATATATACTCAACGCTTTGCAGAATAAAGATCTTGCACAAATGGCTGCTTATGCACTATCGAAGTTTTGCAGAAGCTGTTGCCGGAAGATGAATAATACGTTCTCTGTGTTATTGGAGGTACTTTATATCCAACGCTTAATATGTTTAAAGCTGGGTTTTTTCTTTCTTTTGGGGAAGTAGTAATAATCTCGTGTGATGTTGGATTAATTAATAATTGTTTTATTTTTCTTAGGTTTCAAAGGCTGTAGAATCACTTAGTATTGATAATGATGGAGTAATTGGAATTCTTACAGGTGCCTGTTCTGAAAATCCAAATACTTTAAATGAAGACTTAATGTACTAGTATTTACAAATCAAATGCTTGGTTAAGCATGAAACAACAGTTAGTTAACACATGTTTATTTCATAGGCTGCGCAATGGTATTATCACACATGCCACCAGATGTTGTCACAGATGGTTTAATGCACTTGTGTACTCCACATGTTCAACCTTTATATGAAGTAAAAACCTTTTGTTAAAAAGTTTTTTTTTCTTTGCCAGGGTGTCTGCCAGACCTTTCAATGAGAACTATTAATTCTAAATTCTTCATTATAGTGTGATAACGAACTGTGGTTTTTGTGTGATTTTCGTTTGCTTAATTAACTTCGGTTCTTGACATTTTTAAGATAAAACTAAAATGTCCAAAAATACATTCAACATACATGTTTTTTTTTAATCTGTTTCAAAAGATCAAATGATCACACAACACAATATGAAGATGTTTTGATTTCAAGAGAGAAACATGCAAAGAAATTCAAATCCCAAAAAGGTTTTCTTGTTTTTATGAAATAAGTGTTATGTTGTCACTGTCAGAAGAAGTCAATGTTAAAAAAAAGACCATTTTTAGGGACAAAATGTGAAAAACCATGCCATATTTAGCGATTATGTAGGATTGTTTTAAGCACAAAAATTAACATGTGACCTTGTAAATAGGAATTGTGTGTGCGAGCTTAAGAACCTTAAAATAAAGACGAAAATTATACCAAAAAACTCTGCAAAAAAAGCCTAAAAGTGAAGAAAAAGCCTTAGTAACCTTATAAAGGTGTTTAAAACAAATTGGCAGACTCCCTGTTTGTATGAACTGGACAGTTCCAAGTGTTTATGGTATACATAAAGTAAATACAATGCATTAATGAAGATAGAAGACCAATAAATTAATCCTCCTAGCATTCGATATGGAAGAGATTAGATTTATGGATATATCTTGTACTTCATTACAATAACGATGATATGGTGAATGCAATTTCTGTTGAATTTATTTTCAGATAGTAAAATCAACAGCAACATCAGATCCAGTTTTATATCTTGACAGACTAGCTTGCATATTCAGGTTTACGTTACATCAATGTTTTAGTTTGTACTGCTGCATTTGGGTAATTGAAAAATTTAACCCAAAAAAATTATATAACTTCATTCTTTACAACTATCATCCATGTAAACAGTGACAGAAATTAAAAGTAATCCAGAATATGATGGAAACATTTACAAAAAATATAAATATGTGAAAGCCATTATGTACCTTTATTCCTTAATGGCTAAAGCTCGTTTTAAAAAACTCAAAATATGTTTTTTGCTGACATATTTTTTTGATTAAAACAGATTTCTGGCTTTGTTCCAACATTGATGGAGTTGAGTACCACTGGAAAGGCAATTATTTCTCTTTCATAGGGGTCTGAGTTTTGACATTTTAAAGTTGCATAATCACGAGTTATAACCAATAGATGGTATATTGGAATGTAGGCCTTTCTTTAACACCAGTGTACGTCTTTAGGTCTGAGGGTTAAAAGCGGTAGTGCGAAAGAATTTAAGGGTTTAAAAACACTGCAGGTCCACTTTAGATTGGATGTAAACCCTAATGGAAGAGCAGAAATTGACTTCAAAATTTTACAAATTTCAAGTTTAATCTGTATTTTTGTTTTCTGTAATGAATAAAATGATGGTGTTTTTTTTCTTTTCATTTCTATTATCTTTTTATGTAGAAATATTCACATTAACGTTACTAACCGTGAACATCCGTGTAAAAAAGTCATAGAACAGGTATGTTTGGTTTTGTTTGTGAAACTATGTTGTTTTTGTTTTTGTTGTTGTTAGTGTTATTGTTGTTGTTGTTGTTGTTGTTCTTTCCTGTTTTTGTTTTTAAATTTTGATGTTTCTTCAATTTAGTTATGGGATTTGTTTAAAATGATTGTGGAAAAATATAAAAGAGATGACAGAATTATGGAAAGACATTTTAGGTATAAGCATTACGATATATCTATTTTTTCTGAATAAGTTTTAAATTTAAACTTACTTTATTGATCTTTTTAGGTGCATACGTTTTGGTATTAGGTGCATTGGTCAAGATTTTATGCACCTACTGCAACCTTTAGTTGAACTTGTTAGTATATGTTCTCTTGTCTTTAATTGTATGTTTTTTGTAAAATCACCATGTATTAGAGGGTATTACTTTTATCGTGAGTTAACAACCCTTTATGGTCATTTTAAAACGACAATAGATGTAAACAAAAAGCAGCTTTAGTAAAAAAAAGAATAACATATGTACTTTTTTAAAAAATGCAAGAGAACAAGAAAAACAGGCTGAAATAAACTTCATCTTAGGCCGTCTTTAAGAAATTATTCATTTTCTGTTTTTCTGACCACCTTTCGCAATTTGTTGCTAACCACAAAAATAATTTGGGGTTAAGAATATCAATCCTTTTAAAAAATAACCTACTAATAGTAGATGAGGAACAAACTTTTCTAGATATACCAAAATTAGGATGTCATGCCAGACACTGCAGCATAAAGCAGTATAGCAACTGACACAGGAAGGCCAGAGAAATAGTAAAATATATTTTTGTTTTCTTATGAAGAGGTAAAAAAAATAATCTGCTAACCAAGCAACTGACCCTGCAACAAAACTACGAGTTGGATAATGGAAAACCAATATTCATTAAGAATCGCCTTGTTAAAACATATACTAAGAAATTTGTGTTAGGTGAAAGAATCCACTTATTATATCTGAATAAAACTTGACCTTTTAAACCTTTTTTTTTTTAAATCTTTAATTAACTCTGCATTTTGCACATGCTTCGTTTATGAAAGTGGTGACATTTATATCATTCCTTTCTGTAAACACAGCTGTTGCAGCAATTTTTCCAGTAGAGTGGAATTTAAAATAGAAATAAAACACTAACAAATGTTTACTTTTAGATGGTCAATTTGTATAATGAGCAGCCACACTCATGCTTACTTTATATCGGCAGTGTTATTGTTGATGAATATGGAGATAATAAAGCTGTTGAGAAACCGTTAATACAAATGTTTAAGGTAAAAAACAAATTTTGGTTGTATTTGTGTTGTAGTTATGCTAGGAAGAAAATGAAGATGATAAATTGTATATAAATACAGATAAGAAGTTTATTAACAGGAAATGTGTTTAGGATAAGTGCCTGGAAACTTTTCTTGTTAAAAGTTAACATTGGAAAAGCGATATTATCATGAAATTTTTTTTGTGAAACCAAATTTGTTGCAACATTTTGTGAACTTGTAAAGTTTATTTCACAGCGTGTACTCAAATCTAAAAATTAAATTCAGCAAAAACTAACTATGTGGTAAACTGCAAAATTTATTTTCTGCAAATTCTGGTTAAAACCCATTGGTTAAATAAATAACATGGGAATATCGTCTTGTCTTAGTAAATTTGCATACACGAGACTCAGTACATAAACAAGTACTGTAAACTATTTTGAACAAGTTATATGATTTATGTTAGAATTTTACAGGTGTAGCAACATAATAAATTGCATTTTATGGTTCGTAAAAACTACCTTATTCCATGAAATTAATGAGTCAAGAAATTAACGCGAATTAAATTAACGGTCATGAAATTAACGCGGTTCACTGAAATTATTTTGAAAAAGGCATTTAATTACCGGGGTTAAGCACGTTTTTTTTCAAAAATGCATTTAATTAACGCGAATTTGCACACGAAGCAAAAATTTCGGCAACAGTCGAATCCACGGTAGTGAAGCGGTCTCTATTACAAGACGATTTGGAATTCGAAATAAAAGTTTTCGTTGTTAGGAAAGACAATGTTAAAAATTTTAAAATTTTGGAAGAAAAAGTGCTGTCAGTTAATTTTCCGCTTGGATCAGAGTATGAAGATTATACAAAAGCTATTTTAAGAAAAGATCGCTGAAAAAGAGAACACCGTTGAGCTATCGTTCGATGAGGTTATAGTGGAAAATTTGTAAAAAAAAATGTATTTTTATGTTTTTTAGGCTTTTATATATTATAAAAAAATCACCAAATTAACAGTATTTTAATTAACGAGTCATGAAATTAACAGTCTTTAAATTAACACTGCATTCAATTAACGGTCATTAAATTAACACAAATTTTTAAAAACCGCGTTAATTTCATGACTCGTTCATTTCATGGAATAAGGTACTTGTATCCCCAAGGTTTCAATTCATGATAGTTGTCATTTCTTAAAATTTATAAATCTTTTTTTATATGTATTCTCTTTTCCAGCAACTGATTGTTAACTACAAAACGTTTTTGGCTTGTAAACTGTCTTTATTTTTGTTTATACCTATTTCCTATACCTTTCAGAGTTTTGTCAACCCAACGTTTACACTACTTTCACAAGACAAAGGATTGTTTAATCATCCTGACACTGTAGATGATTTCTTCAGAATGTGCATAAGGTACTTCTTCTATGTAACAAACTTAACGTCTCCTATGCCATGTTTGTATATAATTTACATTCCCATTTCTAATGGAAAAAATGTGACAATTAATAACACTGGCAAAATGGTTTTAATTGTGTTAAAAAGAAAAAAAATAGCTTTTTTACTAAACTTGTATATTACCAGCCAACTAATTACTCATTACAAAAACCTCCATTTGATTAAATTTATTCACTCAAGTCTGGAAACTACTAATGGAAAAAGTTCAGAATAATGTTTTAAGACTACTGGTCAATTTTATGTGTACCGACTGTGTGTTTCTTCTTTCAGGTATTTCCTCAATTCTTTCATAAAAAACCCACGTATTCAACTGTTGACCTAAGCAGAGTGAAATATCAACTAGGCAAAACTGTTGCAAAAATTTTTATACAAACTTTCGCAAATTTTGAGAATTGGCCGATTTTGTATTTTTTGTGAGAATTAATTTAGGCGAATTGATGGGTATAACAAAAAGTGAACTATGTATTATTTCACACTTTTTCCAGAAAATATGTACAAATGTCTTTGTCATCAGCTGCTTCACCTGAGTAGCCCCTCGCTTTTTCCTCAAATGGTGCCATAACTGCAACCGCCTCTGATTGAACTCCATCACTTCTTGCATTATTGTCAATAAAATTTCACGAGATTAAGCTTTTGCAATTTATTGAAATCAAGTTTTCCATGGAACTAAACTTTCACAATTTTTCCCTAAAAATCGAAATTTTCTACTTCTAAAGGATGATTTTTGTCAATATAAAATTTTATTCTTAAATTTCCCCAAATATTTTAGATTTCTCCAGCGATGTACTCTATCTTTTTTAAAAAATGAAAGTATTGACTCAGTTATTCAACTTTCGATTGCTGGTATTACATTGGATCACAGAGAAGCTAACCAATCTATTATGAAATTCTTAGTGGAATTTATTAAGTGCACCTATATTGACCAGGTTGGTTACATATTATATTGTTGTTACAATCGGCAGTTTGTGTGTTAATGTATTGTGCACTGCCATAATACTATTTACTTCTTTAGAATCGAGCAGAGTATAATGAAGTTCGAGAAAGAGTATCTTTGGTTGAAAAATTGCTTGAAAAATATGGACAGAATATTGTACAAGGTATACCTAACAAACTTTATTTCAAGACTATATGCTTTTATAAAAAAAATCTAGAGATGTTTCTTGGAGAAAGCATACCAATAAAATAGATAATAAAGGTAAAGATCCTCTTTTATTGTCACCAGCCTCTCTCGGGAAAGAAAATGCTCATTTTTTTTATAAAACAAGACTTCTCAGATATTACTTCAATAAATGCAGAAATAGACATCTCTTGAGCTGAATCTCACCATTGTGCTTATATTATATATATACGAAAATGTTTAGGAAATTTGTATCATGAAAAACGTGATGTTGCACGATTTTTTATCTAGGTATCGTCAATGCATGTGCTGGTGGTATACAAGGCTACATGCTTCCAGATACTGCAGATGCATTATGGGAAATGATTCAATTCTGTCAAAGAGTATGTCACTAATATTGATTATTTCAGCAAGCAATTAGAGTTAGAATCTGTTGTTTTTTTATGAACTCTTTAACATGAAGTATTTGGCTTATGGTGATGAGAAAACTTAATTGAAATTAAAATCTTCAATTCTAACTACAACAACATTGTTCTGTAACATGTGGGTTGACACACCAGCAATATCAACCAGTAAATGACAATGTCTTTCTTTATAGCCAACTTGCATGTGGTTTAAAAATGCTTTATCAACATTGCCTTCCCATAATGCCACTGGCTCGATAAATGCTACACCTGAACAGATTCAAGCGTTTTATAACACTGTGACAAGGTAAGACTGTGTGCGATTATGTCTTTAAAATGTCAAGTAATGTTCTTTACAATTGCTTGTTCACGTCTTAGTTTGACTTATTTAATAACAGGGTTCAGAGTGACCCTGGAAAACCTGGAAAAAGTACCCTTTTTGGAAAAACTCAGGGAGAACCTGGAAAACTCAGGGAACTTTTTTCTAAGTCAGGGAAAACTCAGGGAAGTTTTTTTCTCCTATATAAGTATGTTTTGTTGCTGCATATTTCTTTGTAAAGATATCCTTTCCAGTTGGACAAGACGATGTGTAGTAGTATTTTTTATATACTTGTTTTATATTCTCACATGTATGTATGATTTTTATTGCTTGTACTTGCTTTATTCTGCATCCTATCTATCTTTGGCAAAATGTAATGTTCCAGTAAAGTTTAACATTCTTTCTCAGTTCGGACAACTCAGGGAAAAATAGTATCTTTGTGTATAGACTCAGGGAAAAAAAGAGTCTTTTTCATGATGTCTCCCAGGAAAAAACATCTATATTCATTGAAATTTCAGGGAAAAATATTCTGATAAGCCACTCTGAACCCTGAATAACTAGGAATGCTTTCCCTGTAAAAATTTCATATCCTATTTGTTTCTTGTTTAGTGCTACTTCCATAAAAGTACTTTGGAAAGAATTTAGAGATTTTTCCAAATATTTCAAGTGAAATTTCTTTGGGAGATTGAAATGACAATAAAACCAATGACGTATTGTTAAACATCAAGTCGGCATGAACGAATGCGTTCAAGAGAAAATATTTTGGCGTTCGCAAGGAGTTCAACATGGTTCAGCATGGATAGATATCAGAAAGACATTATTTGTTTAAATCTTCGTTTTTACATCCTCTCCAAGTGTTTTTCAAACAACAGACACCACTTTCAGCACACTAATTGTCGTTCTAATTATGTTTCTTTAAAAACAGAAAATTTACCATTTTAACTTTTTTAGTATTTATTGAACTCTTTTATACTAATGATGTAACATCTTGTAGTTTATCTTTTCTGCTTTTGTTTTTACTTTGACTGGCCCAATGTTTGAAGAAAACGAGGAAATACAAAGCACGCCTAATAAAAGTGTATGTACACAATTATTTTCTTATTTTCCAGCTCTATTCAATCGTATTGTGGTTATAGTCTCGAGACTATAACCACAATACGATAAGTTTTTAACTACTAGCTTATCTCATTTGATTATGGTCTTCAGATTGTTTACAACTAACTTATATCGCATTTTTATGTTCTGCTGTCAAGTTTGTACAAGATTTTAATTAGTTTTATTATTTTTTTGTACGACCTAGAAAGAAGATTTTTAGAAACATATTTCTTTTTACACATAATTTCTCTATGAGTTTGAAGCCTTCAAATAAAGCAACATTTTCAGGAATTGTCAATTTTGTTTTTAATATAAATAGATGCTTGCATGGCTAAACATTGAATGTGTAATAGAATCTGTCAAGTGTTAAACATTTTTTTTATTTAGAAAAAAAATAAGAAATAAGTAAGTAAATAAGTAGATAAATAAACAATGCAGGAGCCATCAAGAGATAATTTGCTTTCACTCAAAGGTAAGTTAGTTCCATTTTTTAATCTGGTAAACTCATACTTTCTTTAAGAAAACTACAACTGAAATGAAGTTGTTCGTATCTTTTTAGCAATTTTAAGCCTCAGAATTCTTCCAAAACTGTTCTTTTAAGAAAATTTAATCAAGTTTTGTTATCCTCTTGATGTAGAGATGTCATATGTACATTGTTTTTTTCTGCAGTGATGCGCCTCACAAAGCCGACAATAAAACCATTGTTGCATGTTACCAATGAAGAACAGGATTTACCAGGTGTTGTATCCATAATAACGTAAAATCTGCTGCATTGTTTTTTTATGAGGAGTGGAACTGATTTGCTTAGGGCTAAGATCAAGAAAATACCTTATGTCTAAGTTATAGTTATAGAAGAAATTGGCATCTCCCCAAATACACAATTTTTTGTATTATGAAGTATATGCATGGTATATATTTCTTATGTTAGAGCCTGATTATATGCAGCAATCGAGTCAACCTGTTTGAAAAAAGTGCATATTATATGGGAAAAATCAACCCGGGACAAGGCCTATACTGTTTGTCGGGTTGAAATAAAATGCAATTAGTTTTTTAAAAATGGCAGATCCAAGGAATAAACAAACCAGCAAAATAAAATTCTTGAATATTTTGTTTGTAAATTGTTTGCTAATTCAAATCCAAGGTTTTCTGTTTTTGTATTTGTTTCAACAAAATCACTTAATAAAGAAAGTACTTCATATTTTGTGACAAAACGAAACTTATAAAACCTTAGAACGTCAACATAATAGTTGTTCTTTTGTTTTTAGCTTGCAATGCGCATGCTTTTGCTATTTCAACCTGGCACTGGCTCGGCAAAGTGATATTATAATGAAGCGAGTCAACCCACCTAAATCAACTCGTCCCGGGTTGAAAAAAAGAACCAGCTCGCTCAAGCGGTTTGACTCTACTAATATAATGTGAAATATTGTTTAGTAGTGGTCTGCCAAATGCTGAGCTGTTTAATTTTATCATGCTGAGCATGTGGCGAGCAACAAACAGGTCAACCCGCCTCATATTATCAGGCTCTAGATTTCACACATTTTATCCACCTTATATACATTCATATCAACTGGCAAAAGTATCAGTGATTCTTTTACCTGACATATTTTAGTCAAGATCAATATACGTGTTTAAAGATGGCAGATATGTTTTTTGTAATGTTCGCAATAAATTTTGTAAAGGAACCGTATTCAACAATGATACTGCACATTATATTGCTGCTACGAAAGGAGCGGAGCTAATGACAACTGGAGAACTGTTATCCTTACCACAATCATTTGGGTATGTCTTGATTTGAATCATCACTTTGAACAGTGATAAAGTATTATGACGTAATATTATCTCTGTATATTTTGAACTTGCATTTTAGGAGTATTTATTTAGGTGAAACGTTTTCGTGCTACGTCAGCATTTTAAATGATAGCAATCAGAACTGTAGAGAAGTTTCTTTAAAGGTGAACTTTTGATTGTTCATGTTAGATTGTATCATTTTTTCTACTTTGTGTTTGTGTAAAAACTTTTCATACGAATTTGTTTAGACTGACATTCAGACAACATCGCAACGCTTCCAGCTTACTGTAAATAAACCCAAGGATACTCTGTCTCCTGATGACAGCCTTGATGACGTGTTGAATTATGAAGTGAAGGAGTTAGGTGCACACATGTATGCATAGGCTTGTTTATTCCTTGTGTAGGACAGCCATAATTAGATAAATATGCTATTTTGTGTTGCTTCACTACCAATCAAAACCATGTATATATGAATCTAACAACCTGAAGAATCAAGAAACTAAAGTATAGCTAAAACATATGGTTCTGGAGTTGAAATAATATCTGGAAACTCAAATGATAATGGAATAGATAAAGTCTGTTTTTATATGTGTATACCACTTATGATTGTGTGTACGACCAGCCATTTCATCTTGTTGATCACACTCCCAAGCAAGTTAAAATTGTGCTCAGAGAATGTTAAAAAGATACATTTCTAAACTGGTATTTTAGATTAATATGTGCAGTAAACTATCTATCAACAAGTGGTGAAAAATTATATATGAGAAGATTTTACAAATTTCAGGTAAAATTTCGATAACATCTCACATAATCAGTAAAAAAAAAGAGATCTGTGCAACAGTAACAATAATATTTAGTATTTACTTTGCGTTGTAATTATTAGTTTATATTGTTGTATGTTGCAGGTATTAAAGCCGTTGGAAGTAAAAACAAAATTTTATAACGCAGACGTAAGTAAAATTTATTATTTCTTCTGATATGCAGAATAAATTTAGAGAATAACTCGGAAATCTCAGGAACCTCGTTGTCTTATATTTCCTAGTCAAAGAAAAGTCCAGAGATTTTGATGCTATAATTCCAAATTTTTTTTTTGAATGAATCAAAATTAATTTTACGAATATAATAAAAAATCATAATTCAACGGAAAGTTTCTTTGAACTTTTATCCCTGGATCGATCGATCATATTTTACTGTCTTACAACCTTTCGCTCTGCCATACCTCATAACCTAACCATACCTTATAGCCTGACCATACCTTGTCAACTACATGAGAGCCTAAACAGTGGTAAAACGTTTTGAAAGAAAAGGTTAATGCACCAGGATTGCTTACTCTTGAAGTTCTTTCCCCCTTTTAGTCGGATGAAGTGTTTCTTGAAGCGCAAGTACAGAACATAACAACATCAGCTATGTGTATGGATCACGTTATATTGGAACCATCTCAGTTTTATAGCGTGCTCCCTTTAAACAACTGGCCGCCAAACAAGATACAAGAAGACTCAAATGATGATAAAAATATTTTTGGATCAACTTATATGAGTCCCATGGATATGAGACAATATCTGTTCAAGCTGATACCGAAGACTGTTTATATTCGTGAGCTGAGATCAAAGGTAATACTTTAATCTTTATTCTACAAGTTAAAGTAATTCCTGAACAATTTTAAGAAATCTGAGGACATGTTCAAAGGGAATTTATTTAATGCAGAAGTCTTTAAATTATAATTTTATGTAAACTGAAATATTGCGGGGGTTTTTCTGACAGCCTATGTCACCGATTGGAAAGTTGGATATTGTATGGAGAACGAATTTTGGTGAGATGGGTCGACTGCAAACGAGTCAATTACAAAGAACGGTAATTTTATTAATATTAACGTATTTTGTAAGTAATTCTGTTCGACTACCGAAATATCGTAACGGTGCGTTCAATAAGAAATGTAATAAAAAAGGTCGCTAAGCAAAGCAATTATTTTTTGCCTTATCCAACCCTGGTGATGTTTGTGTTAGGCGAACCGTATGGGACAGACGTTTTGCTAAAATCCGTTTCACCTTCTACTGTCAAAACGTTTTTTTAAGGCGAACTAACTACATAATTATTCTGCTTTTGCTTTGTTGTACTTTGATTTCTACGTTCAACCTTCTTTTTATATTTCTGCTCTTCAGGCCCCTGCACAACAGGAAGTTCGATTGGTACTTCAAGAAGCGCCTGATACCTTTCAACTTGAAAAGCAATTTGAATTGAAATGCAAACTGGAAAACTCAGGGTAACCTTTCTCCCACACATATCAATTCTCTACTCACTTGTGTTGTGATTGTCGGCTCGGAGTAAATTGGCACGTTTTGATCTTCTTCCTGGCACTAACATTTGTTTTTGTTTTTAGAAGTTCAAAAATGGAGGTCAAGTTGTTTCTAACCAATCCTAGAGACGATTCCCTGTTATGGTGCGGTGTATCTGGGAAGGTAAAAAGTAACTACGACTTGCTTTTGGTAACATGGCATGTTGTTTTTCGAGTCTGTAGAAGGCATCTATTTTCATGATTTATTTATTTCTCTGAACAGGTACTAGGTCCACTTCCATCAAACGCCTATCTAGATCTGCAGTTGCATGCTATTGCAATCAAACCTGGTTTACTTGTACGTATTTTTTTATTCACTAACTGTTTCTTTTCTAATGACAGTGCGATACCATATTTTTGTTGTTTTATAGACGATTGGAGGTGTTAGAATTCTGGACTTAAACACGACTAAAGTTTACGAGTTTGAAGATATTTGTAAAATACATGTATATCCTTGTAATCAGTCGCCATTTCGATGAGTTTTAAATACTTGTATAAAACCATCTCTTATGAGGCTTGCTGGAGATTAAAATTCTTTTATGTTGGATTGTGGTACAACTATGCAACTGTCATACCTTCACCGGAGAAGAGCAACGAAAGACAGATCTTCTTCGCGCATGTTATTTTGCCAATGCTGTAAATAATGAATATATTTTATTAAATCAAATATTACTTTATTTAAAATCTATCGTTTTGATTTTTATCATTTCTTGTTTATTTCTTTGTGTGATTATTTGTTTATACATGAGTTCTTATTATTATTTGTCTCTTACCTGCGTTTGCGAAAGCTTGTCTTCAGTCTTTCTTTAAACAGTCTGTGTACAGTTTTGTAGCTAAATTATTTATAATACAAAATACATTTTGTCAGGTAAATGACTATGCTCAGTCAATTGGAAAGGGAAAATGTTTGCAGAGCTTATTTTTTTGTGATTGGATGCTCTCGCGAAAAAAATGTGAAACTAATGTTTGTGTTTATTGCGTTTTGTTATGAAAAAATTGATCAAGATCAATTATATATTTAGTAAATTATGCATGTTTTACTTATCGTGCTCAGGAATTTTTTTATTTTTTTTTTTTATTCAGTATATACTTTTTAATTTTTTTTGCAGAACTTGATTGATTCATTCACTTTTTTATACTTTTGTAAAACAAAACAGTCCAAGATCGCAAAAATATCTTCCCTAAACTAACTGCTACACAAAACTAACTTATTCGTAAACCTACATCAATAGATTGCTAGTAATAATGTCAGACGATACCAAATCAGAAATTGTTGCACTGCAAATGGAGATTGAAAACATGGATAACGAACTTCATAGTATCAGTAGTCAACTCAATATGCTAATAGCCAAACAAGAAAATTTAACAGAACGAAAGAAAAAACTAACAAGCAGGTTAAACAACTTGAAACAAACAGACACACCTACTGAAGAAGAAACGGATTGGAGTGGAGACCATTTCGAATGGTCTGAAAATATCAAGAAAGTTTTAAAGAATAAATTTCAAATAGGTGACTTCCGTCAGCTGCAGAAGGAGACGATCAATGTGACAATGTCGAAGCGAGATTGCATTTTAATCATGCCAACAGGAGGTGGGAAGAGTTTATGTTTTCAACTTCCAGCTTTTGTTTCTGATGGTTTTACTTTGGTAGGTTTTATGCTGTGTCATTATGTGTAATATCTTTCTCTTTCCTAAAGTAGTTTTTATTCACTTTACTCTACCAGATAACTTATAGACGTCTTGCATGAATGCTTGTTTACTCAATTCTACTGTGGAAGTTAATGGTAGGCAGCCTCTAGGACTTCTTTGAAAAATTGTTTTTTTCTAAAAAGTCTCAGGGAGTAGTCATTTTATTAAAAAATCTTGCAAAATCAGATTTTGAAATGAATATTAGTGTTTCCTGTCAATGTCACTTTGTCCTTTATTGACAGGTGGTCATATCCAGTTTTGCTGTAGTCCTAAAAATAAATGTTTCCTAAACTAACCAGTTGTATGAATATGTGATTATGTATGTGATAGTGACAAAAAGTCATTATACAATATTGACATGCATACTGTGTAATTTGCAGACCGGAATATTGGTAATTTACAGACCGGAATGTTTGTATTTTCCTATTTCTCTATTTCTATTGTCATATGATGACGTCATAGGTCATTTTGTCACATGTCAATCCAAATTGTCTTGATTGAGAAGCTACTGACATAAGTGCTAATAGATAATACCAAGTTTTATTCCATGACAGCTACTAACAGGTTCTCGAATATCGATTTTTTAAAACAATTTCTTGAAGATTAGAATTTTGATCGATTTCCATTTTCTCCTTAGAGAAATCCTTTGTCTTTATACCACCTGTTAATGTTCCCAATAATACCTTACATTCCTATTATACTTTCTTAATGACTAGTACTGTAAATAGTTTTAAAAAAGAATAAAAAACTAGAATTTCCAAAAAAGACATATTTTCTTCAACCATTGTCTCATTATGACGTTATCACTTCCTGTGATGATATGTCAATCAAAATATTTTGTCACTAATTAAGTCACAACATATTGATGCTTCTTTGTGCCAAGTTTCGTCACTTAAAACCAAACTGAACAAAAGTTACAGCCCGCGGGCACTTTATGCCCCCCCCCCCCCCATACTTTCAAGGGTCAAAAAAGCCCATACCAAATAGGTTTAAATAGTTTTTACCTAAAGTCTGATCATAGATTTTCTTCAAAGCTTTTAAGCTTTTTTAAATAAAATTTTTAAAAAAATTTAAAAAAAAGGAAAATAATTCTATTTACAACTGTAGTCGATATGGTTTTTATGGTTTATCATCTGCAACAATAACCAATAACACAAGTGTTAGGACCTACTATACCTGTATTCACGAAATTTAATTGTTCGCGCACATAAAATGTGTGCGAAATATTTCTTTTCATAAGGTGCGCGAAAATTAGAATACGCAAAACTGGAAATCACGAACAATGACGGTTAAAGTTTTGTAACACGTTTTTCCACACAAATCACAATATTATTGGTGTTGGCTGGCGTAAATCCAAGATGGAAGAAGCTTTTAAGCACCAATTAAAATTATAAATAAGTTTTTATAATTTTTAATAAATTTTAATTTCCAAAGAGTTGCAATATGTACATTAGGCTTATATTACCCGCAAGCAGTGCGCGAATATTAAATATGTGCTAAACAGCTATAAACCATGTCATATTGTGTTTATGCGATGATGCTATACTTGTTAAAAAACAGATTAGGACACCCAACCTTCAGAAATGTGTAGTTTTCCTAACTCTATGCTTTTCATGTTATTTCATGTTTCAATAGGTTATTTCTCCGCTTATATCACTCATGGAAGATCAATTACTTGCTTTGAAAGCACTGAATATCGAAGCAACAACAAT
Organism: Hydractinia echinata; assembly: GCA_030067915.1. NCBI lineage: Eukaryota > Metazoa > Cnidaria > Hydrozoa > Anthoathecata > Hydractiniidae > Hydractinia > Hydractinia echinata. The sequence goes on along the minus strand of JASGCC010000047.1, from coordinate 1,503,593 downwards.
CAATTCGTCCTCTCCGCTTAAATATGTCACAGAGGTACAAAAACAAATGGCTATGAAAGAATGTCCCTTTAAAATTCTGTATGTTACTCCAGAGAAGATTGCCAAAAGTAAAAGATTTATGGCGAAGTTGGAGAAAGCATATTCAAGTTTGTAAATTTTACTCGTTTTTGTTGGCTTGCTTGTTTATTTGTTCGCTTGGGCTTGTCTGTCTCAGGGTGGAAATATTTATCCTTTTATTCCTTACAATGTTGCCAGTTACATAACGTATGTCGTAATGCATCGATTGAGAGGTTATGGGCTAAAAAAATGTTTTGATTTTTATTTTTTTCAAGTGGTTGATTTACAAGGACGTTTATACAAAGGAGGCATTTGTTCTATGAGTGTACAGGAAGTGAATGTTTGACAAAAATTTAAAGCTTTTTTAAAATTGTCCTATATAAGTGGATTTTTTGTTTCAGTTCAAAACAATTATTACTGACTAAGGTGTTTAATCGAGAGAGTGGGATTTATAAAAATTTGTGGAGGTCTTAATCAGAGTTGCCACGCCTTCTCAAAACTCCTCAAATCTTATCCAATAGATTTTTTAACAACTTTCAAATATACTTTGCTGCAATAATTTGTCCTTCAATTGTGGCGTTACCTTTAAAACCTTCCTCACTTTGTTTTAAGAAAATACCGTCAACTTCACAACAAAGCTTAAAAATTTTCATCAAAGTCCTGAAATCTCCTCAAATTGGACTTTATAAAAATGCAACCCTGTTAATATTGTGCGTGGTCAGTTACAGTTTCAACTGATTTATCTTGTGTTATTCAAACACTTTCATAGTTGGCAACATAAGCAGAATCGTGATTGATGAAGTGCACTGCGCAAGTCATTGGGGACATGATTTTCGTCCGGACTACAAAATATTGGGTATTTTGAAAAGACAATTTCCCAATGTACCCTTATTGGGATTAACAGCAACCGCCTCTGAGAAGGTGTTGACTGACGTCAAAGATATCTTAAACCTTGACGGAAGTTGTGTCGTGTTCAGAGCTTCCTTTAATAGACCTAATTTCTATTACGAGGTGAGTTTTGTGTCTGTCAATGATTTGAACTTCCCATAGAAGCAACAAAGTCATGTGAGCTTGGCCACATGTTAATTTCCAGTTCAGTTAACTGGAGTGAATGGTGACGAAAGTTTGCGTATACTTTAACAGTCTACTGTAGTGAATGTTAATTTTGATGCTTCTTCTAAAAACATTATTCTGTTTAAGTAACAGCAAATACATACTAAATTTGTCGACAAAAATCTCGCTGAAAAAACATCACAAAAACATTTATGATATTTTTTTAAAACTGTCCAGCCTTATTAGGTCCTTATAAGATCTTTCTTAGTTTCTTACCGTCTATTAAATGATTAAGTGATAAATTGTAACAAATTCGTTTGTTGCAAAATAAATGCGTTAACGGAATTTACAAAGGAACTGTTACTGTCAAAAAGCCATTTTTCACACATACGTAGGTACAGCATATAGTCACGTGTCTGAGCACTTGTTATTGGTCGAGAAATATAGGATGAGATTTTGATATTGTGACAGTTGAATATGATGTTGATAGTTATACAATTATAAATAAATAAGACAAAATTAATTTAATAATTTCTTATTACTTTTGTAGGTATATAAGATAAGTTGCTTGCCAGCAGATCTAATCAAAGAAATTGCTTCACGTATTAACACACAATTCACAAACATGTCGGGTATAGTTGTCGTTGTTCTTTTAAATATTTACGAAAGTAAATAATTAAAAAGACCGATGTATTTTTTTTCTGTCGGAATCTTGAAAACCTTGAAATCAGATTAACCTCGGATATCCGTAAAAATCTTTGAAGAATGAACACTTCCAAGTATTGGATACTTTTGGATATTTTCATTCCTATAAGTTAAATAATTTTTAGCAATGCAATTTTTTTTATTTTTTTTTTGACATTCGGACTAATTATGCCTAGCGTTTTAGTGCTAAAAAAACAGTGCAAAAAGTGAAACTTAAAAAAATTACTAGATACCTTGGTCCATGAAATTGAAAGTCTCACTGATACCATTTTTTAGGATTTAAAGTACTAAACTGCTCACTTTAGGTATAATCTATTGCTTCTCACGAAAGGATAGTGAAGATGTTGCAGAAAAGTTGGTTCAGCATGGTATACAAGCACATTGTTACCATGGCGACCTGCAACCTGAACTGAAGTCAAAAATACACAGATCATGGACGAAAGGGAACTTGCAGGTATGTGAAATCAATATTGTCTACAAAATGCTAATGTGTAATTGTGATTGTAGTTTCTTTTTCAAACGTGCTAATTCGTTGCTACTGGACAAATAATAAGTATAATACAGTGTATACAAAAAATAAGAATGAAAGCAATGCGTTTTTTAAATGTGTCGTCGCCTGATTTTGTGGCCAAGAAAAAGGTTTTGGTAATGTTACCATTTTAAGGTTCAGTTTCACTTCAAGACAGAATTCGTTTAAATTATTTCGTAAATTACTTCCACGCTGGAAGTCTTTACTTTCCGGTGTCGTATATAAGTACGGGTGTGGTTGCTACAATGCCACCTATATTGGTAAGACTATGCATCACCTGTAAGAAGGGTTTCGGAAAATCTTTATGTGTGTTTTTTATAAGCAATTGAAATTCCAAAATGAGGCTGCTTAAGGAAAGGATGCTTATGAAAAGTACTTTTTCAGGCTTAAAATATGCTTTATTTTATGGTTAATGGCAAAAAAAATTATTGGAAAATGCTTATGAAAAACACATGATCAAATATGCTTATTTGAAAAAAAAAATTTGAATGTTGAACATTAGTAATTAAAATTTAAATTAACCAGTATTTTACTGGTTAATTCAGACATTAAGAATTAAAAGAAAAACTGTTTACGAAACAAAAAAACATATAAACTTCCAACATTTTCTTAGGCTTCACATAATGTTTAGCATATGCTTAAAAATGACTACATTTAAGCCTATGGATACTTGTGAATGTCATGCTTATAAAAAAACATGTAGTCCAGTTGGAGATCACTTGCTTCAGTCCGATGACACTGCGTCCGTTGACAATTTTGTAGTTCTTGCATCTGAACCTGTTAACTACATTCTGGAGATTAAAGAGAGTCTTTTTATACATAAAGAGAAATCTCAATAGAAATATAACGTCAGCACGTTTGTATTTATTCAGTTAATCAAGTTATTCTCTTTTCTTTTAGGAGTTGTAGAGAGTATTTTATATAATATCTTTCTGCATACAAATAATATGAATATGATCATGGCTCTGGTCATAGCCGAAAGCTCATTTAAAAAACATGTTGTTTTTAATTATTTTCTATACTTAACATGTATACTTTTTATATGTCAGAAAAATCCTAAATTTTCACCAAAATAGACTAATAGTTGCAATGTATTTAGACAGAGATAAATAACTTATTAAGTAAGATAGGAAAAAGATACTGTTATTTTTTCCAGGTGGTCGTCGCAACGATCGCATTTGGGATGGGTATTGATAAACCTAATGTTCGTTTTGTTATTCACTATTCAATCAGTAAATCAATGGAGAATTACTACCAGGAAAGTGGACGTGCTGGACGAGATGATAAGAAAGCATGGTGTATTTTGTATTTTCGTTTTCAAGATATATTCAGACAAAGTTCAATGGTATTCACTGGTAATAACTGTTGATTATTTTGAAGATGTTTTCTTTTTTACCTAAGTTGCAAACCCTGTAGTTTGGATTCTTACTTCTTAAAATTTTCTTTCGCGAAAATACGACTGTTCTTTACCGCCATTTGTGAGTCCTCGTAATTCCTCCCGTTTGCTCGAAAGTTTTATTCGATAATTGTCCTTCAAAAACTAATTTCTCGTTTATTTTTTCTTATATTGCTTTTCTACCTACTAAATCCGTTTTTTACTTCAAAAAAAGGTGTTTGTCAACCGTTTGTCCTTCTAAAAAGTTTTACGGCTTCAAAATATAATTGTGTCCTATTTTATGACTCTCGCTCCCCTTATCTTTTTCTGTCTTTTAATTATCGCTACTTCGATTTGTACAGCCGATGGCAGCACAGTTTGACATATTAAAATAATAAAAATGTATAGACAAAATACTTCTTCATGTGATTACACCTAATCCCCAACACCGAACTTCGCTTTTTGAACTATAAAACGTCATAATTCAAACTCGACCCAGCCTTCGTAAAAATGTAAAGGGGTCAATATACGGAGGTGTTTTTACGCGTGTTTAACACAGATTATTTCAGAAAAAAGAGGGTTTCACTTGAAAAGAATTATGGTATCCGTTTTTTTTCTTTTATGACTATTGATTATGAAAATATAATTTTTGACCGAACTTCCCCTTTAATACGTTGATTTCCTTACCTATTCAGAAAAAACCGGAATTCAGAATTTATACAACATGTTGCGTTATTGTATCGATCAGAAAGACTGTAGAAGAACTCAAATTGGAGAACATTTTGAAGAAAACTGGTCTGCCTCCAAATGCCATCAAATGTGTGATAACTGCCAACCAAATAGAGGTAATACCAAAAATTATTACGTCTGAAGATATTGTTTGTTTGTTTGTTTGTTTTTTTGTTGTTTTTTTTGTTTTTCTTTTGATGAATCATTTTCTAGAAATTAATCAAAGATGTCTGAAAGCTAACGCGGCAACCATTATGGAAATATTACGTAATGCTTCTTCATCCGATGAGCGAGTCACACCTCTAAAAGTGAGTTGATTTGATATACATCAAAAGTTTAACCAAACGTAATTTTTAAATTTGTCGTTACTGTCAGGTAGAAAGGTAGAAAGGAATGATGCAGTTTCTGTTCTGTGATCAACAAATGTTTTTCATAGGTAATCGATGCATGGTTAGGGAAAGCGAAGGTTTCACTGCGACCTGAAAGTATCGCCACGTGTTCTCGTAGTGAATGTGAGAGTGTCGTAACGAAGCTTCTCATTCAACAAATCGTACAAGAGGATTACCATTTTACTCCTTACAGTACAGTGACCTACCTAGTACCCGGTCCTCGATGGTTGTTGTTGAAACGAGATCAAATCTCTGTAAAGCTTGACATAGTCTCTGAAAAGGTATTACTTTTTCCTTGCTTGTTTTATTTAACCGTTGTGTGATTAAGTGATTTGATGCTTATCTGATACATGTTTTTTATAAGCACGACATTTAAAAGCATCCGTAGACTTTTTTAAGCATATGCTAAGCATTATGTGAAGCCTAAGAAAATGTTGTGAAGTTTTTATGTTTTTTGTTTCGTGAGCAGTTTTTCTTTTTTTTCTTTATGTCTGAATTAACCAGTATGTAGTGAGATTTAAGTTGTAATTACTGATGTTTAAAATTCAAATCCAATATTATTTTTCAAACAAGCATATTTTGAGTCTGATCATGTGTTTTTCATAAGCATATTCCAATAAATCTTTTTGCCATTAAGCATCACCTAAGCATATTTGAGCCTGAAAAGTACTTTTCATAAGCATCCTTAAGCCTCATTTTGGAATTTTAATTGCTTATATAAAACAACAACATGTATCTGTATAATTCTGAAAGGTTCAGAAATAACGGGCATGGAGGGATGGATCGATAAATGACGGGAAAAGTATAAAGAGAAAGATTGTGGAAGTATTATGCTATCATGAATAATAAATAACTCAAGTCATATAAATAGATAGTAAGATATGGTTACATCATCTTCCCGATGCATCCACATTTAACGTGAACATTACAGTTAATTTACGAAAAACGGCGAGCGAGTGATTTAAAAAAAAGATGCTTTTAGAGGTCACTGACAACAATTTAAATAGTTGTTGTGTACATAGAGGATTGTGACATTGGTCTTTCTATCCTTCTAAATCTATTTTCCGATTTCTATGAAAACAATTCTAACCATGATAGAAACTCTTCTTCATTTTTCATCTTATATTTATTATTTTATGGTTTTATTTTCGGATTTTTTCAAAAAAAATCATGCTGTAAAAATTACGGATATTTCGTGTTAAAGATTGCGAGCAATGTTAAAATTTTAGAAGATTGTATTGGTTTTGCTTATACGCTCTTGTAAATCGATTTATGAACGATGACAAAGTTTTGTAATATCAGGATGTCTATCAAAGGTTGTTTTAATATCTTACAGAATGATATCACAAGTGGGGTATCCACGTCTGGTACTGTGAAGACGTTATTGGGGAAAAACAAAGAAACATCCGTGAAAACGAAGAAAAGGAAAGCCATTGTTATAGATAGTGATTCTGATGAAGATGTAACATAATCGTCTGAGAAAGAAGGTTTAGAAAAAAATTCTCCTTTTAAATTTCCTTTCACAGTTGTTGTGGAATATTTTATAAATAACCTTGTCACTTATGCCACACCCTTTTTATAAACAGCATGAGGCTGAAATCCTTTATAAGCGAAATCATTGCCCCTAGTGAATAAATAAATAAAAGAAAAATGAAAACACAGATTGTGAGAGCAATAATATCTATGCCTTGACATACCTTGTCTTGATCTTATTTTGTCATCAGTTTTAAACTTCTACACGTCATCTTAGGCGCGTTTGCTAAATTTAATTTTCGAAATTTGGAAAAATAGATTTCAGGGAAAAGGAAATAATGTTGTTGTTTTTATTTAAAAACTAATATTTTAAATTTTATAGTAATAATAGTAATAACAATAATAATAATGGTAATATATTTCAAATTCAATTAAAATATACAAATTGACTCTTCTTTCGAAATAGCGTTATTACGTGTATGTTATTGTGATAAAAAAAAATCAAATTTAAAGATATAAGATAAATACATAACGTTTTCAAAAAAAAACTTCGAACTAAAATGTACAGCGTAAGAAATGTAAACCGTAAATACCGTAATTCCTCTTCTTAGCCCCCGGGGGCTTATTAAATTCTGGAGGTTTTAGACGGGGGACTTAATAGAAGGGTGAGTGGCTAAATAAAAGGAGGGGGCTAAAATTCTATTATTTATTTAGCCTAAATAAATAATATAATTTTAAACACAATATCTATTTTTCAAATTAATACATAATAGTAACTTCATGTTTCATCATCATCTTCATCTAACAGAAGATGGACTTGTAGTGCCTGGAACCTATCTGGAACATACACATCCCGCCGTAAAGAAAAATAACCATAGAGTTTTTGCAAACAAAACTTGGGGAGAAAAGATAAAAGCTGCAACATATGGATATCGTTGTATATGACGTTAAATCAACAAATAATATCGAATTTCTTTGACGACTTTTACTTTTTTATTTTAGTTTTATTTTTTTATTTTTTGGGGGGAGGGGGGCTAAATAAAGGGAGGGGGGGCTAAATAACTTTTTGAGTCGCTGGAGGGGGAGGGGCTTATTAGAAGGGGGGCTAAATAAAGGGAGGGGGCTAAAAAGCGGAATTATGGTAATTGTAATATTGAAATTAGAACTAGATGTTGACCTCAAGAATTAGTGGTTATGACATGAACAAAAAGTCGAAAAAAAGGCGCGTGTCAATGTATTTGCAAACAAAAAGAGTAACCTCGTGCCTACCAAGAGCTTATTAGGTTCATTATTGTAGTGAGACGAATCCTGGGGACGAGGTTAAGAAAAGAAGTATGATTCTAAGTGGGAAGAATTTTCCAATAGTAACGTCATTCAAGCAGTTTTAAATTGAATAGCAACAAAATCCTACGCCTTCGTTTAAATTTTGCAATGAGAATAGAAAACGTGGATAAACTAATCACAAAATAGATTTTTTTTCTTCTTTTATCTGTAAAATAATCCGCGTTAATTCAAGGCAGGCGAATTCGGGGCAGAGGGTCATGGCACCCTACTTTGCAACTTTTTTTCGAATGTCGTCCTTATCCCCACTTTCGTGTTCGCCACTTGTCAACCTCGTTCCCAAGTCATTTTGCCTTTTTTGATTACCGACCCTGTGAACGAGGATGACCGGTCCTTAAATTTTAAACAAAAGTTATGTTACGTTTGATCTTTGTTTGAAACCGAGGCTCTTAAAAAAAGGCAAAAAATTAAGAGGCATCTGACCGTGCCAATAATGCCCCTAGAATAGGACTTTCTGAAGCTATAATGAGTTGAAAATTTACACGCATGTTAATCTAACTATGCAGAATCCAAAAGGGACAAAAAAACAAATTAACAGTGTTTTTTAAAAAAACACGAAACTCGGAATGTGTCTATTGACTTGCCTACTAGCAAAAGAATGAATTGACCAAAAAATGTACTCTATGCGCATATCTAATGTGATGTCACCTGCGATTTTTTGCGGGAATATCGCAGCATGGAAATCGGCTTTTAAGCTTATTTAACATATCATTATGACCTTAACTTCATTTAATTAAAAAAAAGATGTATATTACTACATTCTGAAGTTACGTCTGCTCCTCATTGTATATTTCTCACAAAAACAAGAAAATATGTTCCCTTCTCATAACGGCTATGAATTAAATACATTGCTAGAAAATACATCTGGAAAGTTTTAATTAAATAACACTACGATCGTATGTACATATTAACACAAAAAACGATCATTTTTATTCAACAGACGATAAATACAGAATCTAAAATCATGGTAAACCAACATCGAAAACAGGAAGAAGAATTTTAAAAACCGACAGATAGAGACCTCCATTTTTGACGCGATGAATTCTCAATTATTCAATACAACTGTCAATTTACATCAAGTATTTGGCAACTTACTGGTAAAGGGTACATCATCCAGATTTTAATGAGTGTGCTCGTCATGATCTGTATCTCCATTTTTAACGTCATCTTTATATACGGTTTGTGGAAAACGAAAAAGAAGAAAAGCACTTCGACAAGACTGTTTATGATGCTCTCAATTGCCAATTTATGCTTAGGATGTGTGACCTTACCACTTGTTCTTGTGATGCACTATCTACAGCCTTCCTTATGTGTGGTTGCACTGTGTATATGTTCAGTACCACCTAATATAACCGCTGCAACAACCGTTGTTCTTGCATGCCACAGGTATTTCGCTATCGTGCGCAATAATACTTTTCGTCTTTCGTGGAACTGTGTCGCTATAGTTATCGTGGCAATGATGTTGTTAATAGCAGAAGATAGTAGATATTTCTTGGCCAGAATAAAACCATCTTTTTATTCAGATGGCTACTCGTTCTATTCCACTGCATCTATTGGTGTTGTTATCATTTTGACTCCTATAACGATGTACGTTCATTTAGTGTTCTTCGTAAAGCAGGCGCAAACGCAAGTACGATCTGGGATTGCTAGTGCGTCTGTTGGAACACAACACACACGTGCTACATACACTGTTATAATTCTTCTCACTTCCGAATGCATGTCGTATGGTCTGTATTTTATACTCCGGTTTTACATCACATTCTTTTGGGACAAAGATATGGACTTAGATACGCTAAAGATCATGATATTCACCGGGTACTACGTACTGTGGTTGCATTCATTCGGTAATACATGCATATTAATTTTCAGGAACAACGAAATATGTTGTTATTACAAAAATTTGATGATGTGTAGCAAAACAGTTCGTCCGATATGCGACAAAGCCACATATGTTACAAACACGGAAAGATTAAGAGAGGTAACTGAATGCAAATAAGATAGTACGGTAGCAATGGGATCAACCTAGCTACTGATCTAAATTTTATAGACCAGATTTCGATATACTGGAAAGTGTTCTGTAGTTAAGAAAAGTTTGTAGCTTCAGGTGTGGTGTTCGAATCGTGTCCAAATTCGTTGGAAATAATGAGGACAGCGTTAAATCACTAAGATTTAGATCAATCGGAAATAATATACAAAAAAGTTCTTTCTCTTCAAAATAATTGTTTTGGAATTGCAAAAGGTGGAGTGGCCTATCCTTTTAGATGTGGCTAAGTAATTGGAAAATAGAAACTACTCAATGTACACATACTGAATATATAAAATGTACTTGACTTAGTTTATTGGTAATTTGGTCATAGAATAATGATATGATAAGTGATTAAATTCAAACCTCGGTTATTTTATCTACCGTTCTTGTAATCCTTTTCTCGTATTAATCTTGTAGATAACTCTGATAATGTGAGAAAAAGACACCTGTGCTAATTGCATCCCACCCCTAAAAACGGTTATACTAAAATAACTTGAGAGGTGCATCGGTTGAGGAAATCCAGCCAAGAAATCCAGTGAAATCATTACGTAAATGTCATTAGCAAAGAATCAAGTATCAGTGTGGATAAATAAGAAATTTATATTAAGAATGCTTTTTTAGCATTATTATATTTAAGTTTCTAATAGTTTTTTTTCTTTTTAAAAAAAATAAAATGAAAAGCCCTTGCAGGCTAAAAGATTTCGGATTTTTTGTTCGCGTGTATTTTTGTTCCCCATTTCTCGAGTTCGCTAGTAGCCTGTTTTGTACAGAACTTCTACAATGTTGTTCCGTCATTTCAAATAAATAGGTATTATCCCATGGTATATCTTGAACTTGCAAAATGTTTCATGTAGTGCGTGAGATATAGGCTAGAACAAACCAACGCGTTACTGTTAGCGGGCAAAGCAAGGGTCATAAGTTTAGGTAACCCAAAGCGGTAAAAAACACGCAAGCCACAAGACTTCAGAATCGGATGCTCGTAGGAGTATTTCGTCTAGATTAACTTGTGCGCGCGCTCGCAGCTTCCAGGCGAAAGAGTAGGATCCAATCCTATATCCGCGCAGTTCGCCAGGCATCAACCAAACAAATTGCTTGAATTTTTTGAGGTTTTAACTTTTGATTTATTCCAACCTGTTTTTAAAATTAATATTTGTGTAATTAGTATATCTTTAAATATTTAAATGTAATTATTTGTTTTATAATATTTCTAGAAATATATCACCATCAATTCTTGTTTTTAAAAAAAGTGTTAGAATGCAATATTTTGACTTGTTACGAGAAGCCTAGGTACGAGGCTCTTATTAACCACAGTACACCAGTTTGTGATTTTCTTGCCTAATCTTCCTCAAGTATCATCTAGGAACATAATAAACAACAATAGTGTAGTAGCATAATGGCATATCTTTCGTTTTTGATTGCGGCATATCTTTCCTTTTTGATTGCTGTAGATTACTCGTGATTTAAGTGATAATACAATAATTCGTTACAAAAATATACTCAGGCGTGGTCCTAGCGAAGGCTTCACCCTTTTTCTAGCGGGTTGGCCTTGTGCCCTGGATGGAAAACTGTCTCTCCCCTGATTCAAAATGGGAGGGCTGATACAGTATTTTGACAGGACGAAAACCGTGGGTTGCTCTCACAGCCGCAAAATAAACTTGATAAATAAATTTGTAAAATAAATTTAATTCAAGTATAGATTGTTTTTGCAATGTCATTTTAATTGGTGTCATTTCCATTTTTAACAGCGTTCGTGCTTCGAGTCTCGTCACTGCGACTTTACTTGCTCACTTGATGACAGTAAAGTATAATCCTTCCAAGTAAGTCTCATGGCGATTTGGATGAAGTGCGTGAAAATAAAAATAAGAAACTGTGTTAAACATCGTAACATCTAATGATATACAATTGTAGTTAACTTTCCAGGAAAATGGAAGATCGGGGTATATGGCATGTGAAGCATGGCTTATATATGAGACTTATTGCGCATGCGTGCGTGCAGCGCACTGTGCATGTGTAGCGAAAGCGAGGAACATTCCAGCAGAATCGTCAAGAAACACGATTTCCGACTATCTTCGATTGTAGGAAATCCCGCTTCACCTCAGACATCATAAAACGGGAAATTCTTAAGTAGGAGTAATGAATGTCCGACAAAAGTAGTAGCCTTTTATGAGACTTTTATATTCCCCTCATGTATACCGATAATATTTCCGCCAGATTGAGTTACATGAAGCTTTACATAGTTAACAGATATTATCTGAATTTAACTGTGATAGCCGGCATTGAACGCCCGGTGGAGCGATTAATAAGGACCGTTAGTACAGTTAAACCATGTTGCATATCCGTATGAACGTATTACCCTTTTTTTAAACTGTATTGCAACTTCTCTTTAAATAAAAATACAGGAGAAAGCCTGTTTTTACCCTGTCCAACTAAAACAATCATTCAGCATTTTATTTTGTAGACTAAGTTTTTATGACAGTAATAAAAGCTATAGCTGCCTTTCTGCATTTAGCATAAGAATTATTGATTAGGAATTTTGGTGTAGCCAAACTGCACTTTTTAGCCAGATCTAAATAAAGAGCTATCTATCAGAACAAAAGGACGAAAAGAAGGCAATTTTTTCGTTCGATCAATTTTGGTAATGGGGTTGTCATGTGTCACCATCATGACTGGAAAATCACTGGCGACAATTTTGCCAGGTATGTTATTGATGAACAATTCCCCACTGCCTTCGCGAAGAGCGAGTCTGCGCTACCTTACAAGTTTCTTCAGGATGGATGTCCTAAACAAAATTCCAAAGCAACGAGGGTGGCCTTGGAGCGCAAAGGTTATGTCATGGTCAAAATACCGGCACGCTCCCCGGATCTAAACCCAATAGAAAATTTTTTCCACCTTGTTAGGACAAAATTAAAAGAAGACGCAATGAAACAGAACATCACAGCAGAAACATATGAAGAGTTTGTGAACAGAATCAAGCAAACCATGTTGACAGGTATTCCAAAAAAAACTATTGACAACCTGATATCATCAATGCCAAAAAAGTTGGCACTTGTGCAAAAGCACAAAGGTGCCAGAACAAAATATTAAGTTTTTAAAGATATTTTAGCTGTAAATTCTATGCGTCACAGTGTGTCACTAATGCGTCACTCGGTTTTTTGCATGTGTTTAACTGTTAAATGTATGCGTCACATGCGCACAAATTTTTTTTAAAGATATATATACTATTCTTTTAATAATTTGGATGTGATGCATGTGACGCATTAAATTCTTTCACAGCATAGTACTATATAGCTTGTGACGCATATGTGACGCACTTGTGACGCATGGAATATAAGAACTTTTAAATACGAACATAGTTTTTATATATTATACATTTTACGCATCCATGCCTTGGATAGCCAGGGTGCAAAAACAGTGCGGACAAGGTTCTAAGTCTTTCATCCATTCCTTTGGGATTTCTTCAATGAATTTGAATTCTCGCCACCTTGAACTCATCATATCTGTTTCGCGTTGGTCTCTCTGGTTATATTTCCCAACATGTTCAATTGAACCTTTGCTTGTAGCCAAAATTGGCATGGAATTGTCCCTGCCTATAACCATGTCAGTGGCAAACTGGTTTTTAGGCCTTGGCAGGTGAACAGTCTGACCTTCCAACAGGAGGAGAAATTCGTTCCATGCCATTAATTCCGCTGACCACCTAAAATCATTAGGGTAGGCGAGTTCACATTCATCGAGGCCAACCCATGCGTACTTGCTGCTTGCAGGATTAACAAAACAATTGAAAATTAGTTATACAGGGTTCAACAAGAATGATTTTCCACAATTTGTTGGTCCTGTTAACAGGATATTGTTATTTTTCTTGGGACCACGCTTCAGACATTCTCTCAGAGCATCAGCAAAAACGTATATATTGATGCTATTGTTTCTCAACACTTGCCTTGCACACACCAACCAAGTGCCGTTGCATTCGTCTACGCAGGTTGTGTTTGATTTTTCTACCACAACGTCAAGTCTGCATTTTTGCTGTCGCTCGATCGCTTTAGGGGCACTGTGCATTTTCCAGGTTACAGAAATTAGTTCTGAGAGTGCCTTTGAAGACTTATTCAAGATAAAATTGAATAAGTCTGGCTGATTCTCAGCTTGTCTCTGGTTTGGCACTGAAATGAGCTGAGTGTCATTTTTTATGTCGTTTCAACAACAAAACTTGGCAACATCACTGTTAGATAAGCGTCGTTTAGCTGAAGCTTCCGGTTTTTGTACTGGACCCTCCAAACACCGGCGTTTCTTTGAATTTTGGGAAAACCGAGTGAAACCCCGCTTTGACACTGGTGATTTGGCATTCTTTAAGTTTGGGTGATTTTTGCTGTGCAAAACTGACTCAAACGGTTTATCTTTGCAAACATAACGGTATGCAGCCAAGTACCCATAGTTTTTGGATGAGAAGTTCACAGAAATTTTACGTGTCTTGTAAATGTGCTGATAAACGGGGCGCCAACGACGGGTTCCACTCAGTTTCAATGCCATGTGGTAGTGTTGATGCTCACCATCTGCATAATTTGGAACAACACTTAGATCTGCTTTGGAGTACGTTAAAATATACGTTCTGCAACTGTGTTTGTTCTCAAGCTCCTCATCGCTACTTATATTGTTTGCCATTCTATATTAGGTTTTATACTTTATTTTATACTTTATTTTATACTTTATTTTATACTTTATTTTATACTTTATTTTATACTTTATTTTATACTTTATTTTATTTCTTGTGTTGAATATCATTTGATTTCACTTTCGTTTCCTTCGAATTTTGGCGCCTAATTTTGCTTATCATTTCACTGGATTCGTTACAGAATAGTAGTCTCATAGAAACTAGGCTCAAGTCCACGTGTGTGTGTAAAAAATTCGAGTTACAGAGGCCTTTTTGACTCTTTTCAATTTTTTTTCTTGAAGTTCTGACAATCCCGGTCAAAAATAATGGCAGTAAACCCTTTTTTCATGTGTAGCAAGAGCAAGATAAGTACAAAGCCCCCTTTCCCCCAGTATCAATGTTCAAAAGTTGTGCTAACGCGTTTCCAAACATTGATAATTGGGGAGAGGGGGTAGGAAAGGATTATACTGCACTTTTTGTAGCTTACTGCCAATATATTGTGACCGGGATTGTAGCTAGATAGCCACAACCCAAACATAAATAAAAACGTTATGACTGGCTGGACTTAAGCATGCTCCCCTTAAAATCTAGTTTGTAGCCAAAATCTTAAAATTCGTTTATTTAAAATTTATACATGGCTAGAAAAAGTGACAATATTTTTATCTTAACAAGCAAAACATATAAAAAGCACAATTCAAAGACCTGCAAACCCCTTTTAAATGGCCGCCATTACATTAGATCGTCAACCAAGCACGCCGTCATCGTTAGAACGTTGTTGTACCCAAAATGGCGTAGTCAAATTTTACGATTTTTCAAATTTTGTTTTTTATTTTTGATAACATATTTTTTTTTTTTTAAATCTTAACCGTAAATATTCTTTTTAATTAATGAAAAACCAACAAAATAAATCCAACCCCCGCATATTTGTTAATGAAAGCTACCCCGAAGCAAAGAAAAGGAGAAAGAGAAAAAACAGTGGAATTAAATACGTGTTCAGATATACATCCGGAATCTTAAAAACTATTGACAAATTATATGCGCATGTTGGTTTGTTAGCTATGTACTCAATTCTCACTGGTCGTAATTCTACTAAACTCCCCAAAACTGCGCAATCTATTGTTAACAACATATTATGAAAGCTATATACAACTTTAGTTATCCATTAATAACTCTATTTAGGTGTTAGTACGGGTAGTGTTAATGTAATGTTAGTTAGTAGCACAGTGGCAGCAGATGATTGAAGCGTTCTCATCAACCACCGTTGCAATCAACGCCTAACGATGTCCAATATTGGTTGCTAAAGACGTTGCTATGTGTGGAAGTGTCAAACATGAGCGGAACAATTTCTCTTACGCAAAGATCATTCCTAAAATCGGATTGATGGTTTACTTGAAACTACCCTGAAATCCTTATGGAAAGCCTTTTTTAATTTGAAAATGCAACTTTAAAAGTTTTTTTTACAAGTAATTTGTTTCCCCGTTTTTTTTCTGGTTGTTTCTTTCTCTTGATTCACCCGATCGTTTACACATTTTAACTAGAAAAAAAATAAAAAATAAAAAATGATTCAATAGACCTATTTCCATATCCATTTGGTTCCACGAAATATGCATGCCAAAATACCGAATAACATGAAAACGAGGTTAGTTATGAGCAAATTTTTAGTTTGCAGCGAAGAAGTGCAGATATGGTTTGTTTACTTGCTATATTTGCCAAATTAATTTGTCATACAGATTGTTATTAACATTTGGTGATAATGTGGGATAATAGCATGTATCATTGGGCCGTTCTAATGCTTTTGTTTATTATTCTTGGTGTTAAATGAACTAGGTATTAGCTAGCTTTGAATATAATGATATGAGTAGCTTAGCTAGTTGGCTGGCTGGCTGACTTGTTCCAAACAAACGTGAAATTTCAAGCTGTTTACCAAAATGGTGATGTAGCTGGTATATATCCTATATCTCCAGTTATTGAGTGGACCTTATTTTTAACCAAAATCTGTGAAAATAACATTAGTCAGGCTTACTGACTGTGGTTTTAAAATAGTAGTTGAGTTGACCTTTTGGGTGCCTTAACTAGTTTATTTTTTTTCTAAGTGAGGGTAGTTTTGGAAGTATTTATAACTCACATTTTACACATTTGTGATTTCAGAATTAGGATACTAATTAGACTTGGTGGGGAAAGTTGGACTTTAAACTTTCCTTGGAATGTTCTTGTTTATTTGTGTCTATCGTAGAGTGTATTTGGTAAAAAATATTATTTCAAATTCCAAAATATAACGTTGACAAAAGGGATGATATCCTGATTCTTAAACTTTGTATTCAGAGAGTTACCATCTTGGTATTTTTTCAGGCAAATGAAATTGTCCAGTGATTTTGCTCGGTCCAAAACAAATTTTTCCTTGAGAGGATCACTTCACAAAACAATGAAATAATTGTTGCTTGAAAAATAACACAAAATGTTTACTGACGTACTGTCTAGAAAAAAATAAATTTCTGTAAAATTTTGTCCACATAATGCTTGTCATGTCCAACTTTAACTTTATTAAGTGAAAACAATGTGAAATTTTTTTGTGAGGTCAAAAACCAAAATTTTTGGTTTTATATTTTCACAAATTTACACTATGGAAAAATTTCATAGAGATTATTTTCTGTACATAAACAATTTGAACAATTCTGCAAGATTACTTTTCAAGATTTCATGTAAGCAAAAAACTAAATACTAAGGACCTGGTTTTTAAGAACATTGAGACTGAGATATTGACAAAAATTAAGCACGTTTACAATGAAATTCTTATAAGAAAAAGTATATTATTTAATTTTCCCTTTTTTTAAATAAAAATCTAAAAAAGCAGGGTGTCATTTAAAAAAAAAGACTTTAATTTCTCTATATAGGAAGATTTATGATAAGCTCTATGCTCTATAAATTCATAATACTTACAAACTGTAAGTATTAATGTTAACCATCACAATGCTTGATACAAATGTACGATTATTGATAGTCAGTAAGAGAGAGAGTAGTGACAGAGGGAGTGTGACAGTTACATGATCACAACAGCCAATAGTTTGAAAATATTAATTTTAAATATCATTGTTAACAAATGTTGAAAAATGCTTCGTTGATTACTCATGCAGCTAAGCTATAGCTACAAAAATAGCTGGAAAAAATACTTGTGAAAATGTGATAAAAAAATCTAGCCTTTTCGTTATTCTTGATGTTAAAATCTCTTTACTGTCCCCTTCAAATTCAATGTTACTTTTCTCTAGTATATACTTCAGGTTGATGGAGTACTTCTGTTAGCATCAGTCAAGCATATTCAATATTGATTTTGGGGGAATGAAGAGCTCAAAATTAAATTCACAATATGTTTTTCCAGGGTTTTTTAGCTTCTGGCTACTTTGTTGGCTTAGCGACCAGCAAGCTAATTTTAATTTTTTGAATTGCTCAGAGTAATATGAAGTGCCACGGAGCGTTAGTAAACTGTATATTGAGTTTTAGTTCTAAATTTACTAAGAAAAAGTAAATTAGAAATGTATTCACATCATTCTAAAAACGTGGCTAGGTTTTAGAGGCTTAGCTACAATCATGTTCATAATAGTTTTGGAAAAACCACTTTCCCCCTCCCCCCCACTCTTCAGTGTTGGTTGGAGGTCTTTTCCAGAGTCGCCGACAGTATTTTGGGGCACAAATCAACTCAAAATCAACACTGACTGTAGGGGGAGAGGGGGAAAACTCTGAAAAAAGCCTCAAAAGCCGTTTTTCCAATAATTTATGAACATGATTGTCTGTAAATGACATAAAAAAATTGAAAAGGGCTTCCCCTTGTTTAGAGCCAAAATTTTTCTTTGATGACACGTTCCACACGTTCCACACGTTCCGCACACGTTCCACACCCGTTCCAAGGTGCTCCACCATCGGTTGCACCTAAATTAAACACGTTCCACACGTACCGCCAACTTCAATGAAATTGAAGTAAAGTTTAATTTTTATAAAAAATTGGCGGAACGTGTGGAACGTGTGCTACTGCAGTCTCACCTTGTACACTTGGCTATGGAACTTGAGTGGAACGTGTGCGGAACGTGTGTGGAACGTGTGTGTTTTCCATTTCTTTTATATTATGAAGTGTCTATGTTATATAAAGAACAATGTTAGTCATGTATACATAATATATAAGCATATATAAGCTCTTGCCACATACGACAAACAATAAGAAACAAACAGACAATAGGAGGCCTGGAACCTAGTTTATGAAACAAGAAAACCAACCAGCTCTGCATGCACAGTATAAGGAATGACACAGCAGTACTTGTCCTTAATTCAGCCAACACAAACGCACACAAAAGCTTTTATAAAAAAAGCCGCTTAAAAAAACTAAGTCTCAAATTTTAGAGACAATCATGTTCATAATAGTTTTGGAAAAACCACTTTCCCCCTCCCCCCCACTCTTCAGTGTTGGTTGGAGGTCTTTTCCAGAGTCGCCGACAGTATTTTGGGGCACAAATCAACTCAAAATCAACACTGACTGTAGGGGGAGAGGGGGAAAACTCTGAAAAAAGCCTCAAAAGCCGTTTTTCCAATAATTTATGAACATGATTGTCTGTAAATGACATAAAAAAATTGAAAAGGGCTTCCCCTTGTTTAGAGCCAAAATTTTTCTTTGATGACACGTTCCACACGTTCCACACGTTCCGCACACGTTCCACACCCGTTCCAAGGTGCTCCACCATCGGTTGCACCTAAATTAAACACGTTCCACACGTACCGCCAACTTCAATGAAATTGAAGTAAAGTTTAATTTTTATAAAAAATTGGCGGAACGTGTGGAACGTGTGCTACTGCAGTCTCACCTTGTACACTTGGCTATGGAACTTGAGTGGAACGTGTGCGGAACGTGTGTGGAACGTGTGTGTTTTCCATTTCTTTTATATTATGAAGTGTCTATGTTATATAAAGAACAATGTTAGTCATGTATACATAATATATAAGCATATATAAGCTCTTGCCACATACGACAAACAATAAGAAACAAACAGACAATAGGAGGCCTGGAACCTAGTTTATGAAACAAGAAAACCAACCAGCTCTGCATGCACAGTATAAGGAATGACACAGCAGTACTTGTCCTTAATTCAGCCAACACAAACGCACACAAAAGCTTTTATAAAAAAAGCCGCTTAAAAAAACTAAGTCTCAAATTTTAGAGACAATCATGTTCATAATAGTTTTGGAAAAACCACTTTCCCCCTCCCCCCACTCTTCAGTGTTGGTTGGAGGTCTTTTCCAGAGTCGCCGACAGTATTTTGGGGCACAAATCAACTCAAAATCAACACTGACTGTAGGGGGAGAGGGGGAAAACTCTGAAAAAAGCCTCAAAAGCCGTTTTTCCAATAATTTATGAACATGATTGTCTGTAAATGACATAAAAAAATTGAAAAGGGCTTCCCCTTGTTTAGAGCCAAAATTTTTCTTTGATGACACGTTCCACACGTTCCACACGTTCCGCACACGTTCCACACCCGTTCCAAGGTGCTCCACCATCGGTTGCACCTAAATTAAACACGTTCCACACGTACCGCCAACTTCAATGAAATTGAAGTAAAGTTTAATTTTTATAAAAAATTGGCGGAACGTGTGGAACGTGTGCTACTGCAGTCTCACCTTGTACACTTGGCTATGGAACTTGAGTGGAACGTGTGCGGAACGTGTGTGGAACGTGTGTGTTTTCCATTTCTTTTATATTATGAAGTGTCTATGTTATATAAAGAACAATGTTAGTCATGTATACATAATATATAAGCATATATAAGCTCTTGCCACATACGACAAACAATAAGAAACAAACAGACAATAGGAGGCCTGGAACCTAGTTTATGAAACAAGAAAACCAACCAGCTCTGCATGCACAGTATAAGGAATGACACAGCAGTACTTGTCCTTAATTCAGCCAACACAAACGCACACAAAAGCTTTTATAAAAAAAGCCGCTTAAAAAAACTAAGTCTCAAATTTTAGAGACAATCATGTTCATAATAGTTTTGGAAAAACCACTTTCCCCCTCCCCCCCACTCTTCAGTGTTGGTTGGAGGTCTTTTCCAGAGTCGCCGACAGTATTTTGGGGCACAAATCAACTCAAAATCAACACTGACTGTAGGGGAGAGGGGGAAAACTCTGAAAAAAGCCTCAAAAGCCGTTTTTCCAATAATTTATGAACATGATTGTCTGTAAATGACATAAAAAATTGAAAAGGGCTTCCCCTTGTTTAGAGCCAAAATTTTTCTTTGATGACACGTTCCACACGTTCCACACGTTCCGCACACGTTCCACACCCGTTCCAAGGTGCTCCACCATCGGTTGCACCTAAATTAAACACGTTCCACACGTACCGCCAACTTCAATGAAATTGAAGTAAAGTTTAATTTTTATAAAAAATTGGCGGAACGTGTGGAACGTGTGCTACTGCAGTCTCACCTTGTACACTTGGCTATGGAACTTGAGTGGAACGTGTGCGGAACGTGTGTGGAACGTGTGTGTTTTCCATTTCTTTTATATTATGAAGTGTCTATGTTATATAAAGAACAATGTTAGTCATGTATACATAATATATAAGCATATATAAGCTCTTGCCACATACGACAAACAATAAGAAACAAACAGACAATAGGAGGCCTGGAACCTAGTTTATGAAACAAGAAAACCAACCAGCTCTGCATGCACAGTATAAGGAATGACACAGCAGTACTTGTCCTTAATTCAGCCAACACAAACGCACACAAAAGCTTTTATAAAAAAAGCCGCTTAAAAAAACTAAGTCTCAAATTTTAGAGACAATCATGTTCATAATAGTTTTGGAAAAACCACTTTCCCCCTCCCCCCCACTCTTCAGTGTTGGTTGGAGGTCTTTTCCAGAGTCGCCGACAGTATTTTGGGGCACAAATCAACTCAAAATCAACACTGACTGTAGGGGGAGAGGGGGAAAACTCTGAAAAAAGCCTCAAAAGCCGTTTTTCCAATAATTTATGAACATGATTGTCTGTAAATGACATAAAAAAATTGAAAAGGGCTTCCCCTTGTTTAGAGCCAAAATTTTTCTTTGATGACACGTTCCACACGTTCCACACGTTCCGCACACGTTCCACACCCGTTCCAAGGTGCTCCACCATCGGTTGCACCTAAATTAAACACGTTCCACACGTACCGCCAACTTCAATGAAATTGAAGTAAAGTTTAATTTTTATAAAAAATTGGCGGAACGTGTGGAACGTGTGCTACTGCAGTCTCACCTTGTACACTTGGCTATGGAACTTGAGTGGAACGTGTGCGGAACGTGTGTGGAACGTGTGTGTTTTCCATTTCTTTTATATTATGAAGTGTCTATGTTATATAAAGAACAATGTTAGTCATGTATACATAATATATAAGCATATATAAGCTCTTGCCACATACGACAAACAATAAGAAACAAACAGACAATAGGAGGCCTGGAACCTAGTTTATGAAACAAGAAAACCAACCAGCTCTGCATGCACAGTATAAGGAATGACACAGCAGTACTTGTCCTTAATTCAGCCAACACAAACGCACACAAAAGCTTTTATAAAAAAAGCCGCTTAAAAAAACTAAGTCTCAAATTTTAGAGACAATCATGTTCATAATAGTTTTGGAAAAACCACTTTCCCCCTCCCCCCCACTCTTCAGTGTTGGTTGGAGGTCTTTTCCAGAGTCGCCGACAGTATTTTGGGGCACAAATCAACTCAAAATCAACACTGACTGTAGGGGGAGAGGGGGAAAACTCTGAAAAAAGCCTCAAAAGCCGTTTTTCCAATAATTTATGAACATGATTGTAGCTAACTAGCTAGCTAACTAGCTAACATATACCAAAATATACGCCCTTAAAATCTGCAATATTTTAACTTTTTTTGTCACACTACCACTACAAAACCCTCTTTATAACTGTGTTAACTACGATTATGTGAGACTGCCAGTTAAAAGCTGTAAAAGTCCACATTTTTGTTGATACATTCTTCAAACTTGCATGTAAACAACCAGCATCCCGAAATTTGTTCATAACTAATCTCGTTTCCATGTTATTCTGCATTTTCGCATGCATATTTCGCGGAACCAAATGGATATGGAAATAGGTCTATTGAATCATTTTTTATTTTTTATTTTTTTTCTAGTTAAAATGTGTAAACGATCGGGTGAATCAAGAGAAAAAAACAACGAGAAAAAAAACGGGGAAACAAATTACTTGTAAAAAAAACTTTTAAAGTAGCATTTTCAAATTAAAAAAGGCTTTCTATGAAGATTTCAGGGTAGTTTCAAGTAAATATCCATTATCTCGCATTATGTGTTAAAGGCCAAAATGTATAAGAGTGATAAAAATCAGCTAAAATATTCCTAAATTTTATCAATTATCCATCATAGGGCTATTTTTCTTCTTACCGTTCGAGAGCCTGAGGACGAGCTGGGCGCACCAATTCTAATGGAAATACTGTCTTCATCAGGTAGCGTGATTTCAGCTTATTTATAAAAATTCAAATAGGCAGCATTTCACCAATTATATCTGATTTTTTTAACAACAAGGAATTATAGCAGAGTAAGTCTTTAAATTTGGTAAAGTTAGACCTCTCTCTTTCTGTAAGTTGATTTTTTTCTTTAGCTCATTATTTTATTGAATTCTCCTTTAGATTATCGCCAATATGCAATAACTCGCTAATTTCCACTTTTTCGTGATAAGAACATGAGGCTTACAATAATCAAAAGTTTTGTATAGGTTATGAGCAGTTTAGCGAGACTTTCTTTTTAAAAAATATCGATTAAAAAAAACCGCTTACACAATTAGGAGACCAATCATAATTTTTCTTACCACAAGGAAATCGGAATATTTAAGGTGGGAAAAGTTACGCCGGGTCTCAAACGAGTTTTTTGCGGTCAGAAAACAGACCACGCTTTTTGATTGGTTAATTCTATTAATTTTTGCTCACGTGGTAAATATCGGAGAATCCTTTGTTTTGAGCGTGAATGGTCTACTCACCCGAACAAATATAAGTAATTCTTGTATTATTTAAGAGGGTAAGATGTGGCTACGTCAACTTTGTGCTTATTGGTTGATTGTAATTCAGGGTTTGCTATGACGTGGATTTGAATTTTGGGATTTGCTCTGACATTTGTTTGCGCCAAGCTTTTATTTGAGAGAAGCTGAATTTAATATCCTCGAAAAAGGCTTAGTTATGTAGGCTATTACTCAATTTGATATCTACAAGAAAAATGATTTTCCTAAGAACATTGTTGAGCAAAGAATTAAAAATCTTTCTAGGATTATGCAAAAGTTCTAATGTTGAAGACTCCAGAAGTTTATGTAGTATTTCATTTAAGAATGAGTTTGTGATCCAACCTCGAATACGTTTAACTTTATCCCATTGTGTCCACGGAAAAAGCAAACAAATCTTGCCAGTCAGAATTCTTTCCATTGAGAGTTTTCCCTCGGTTGAAATCAGTTGATTTCAAAAAATCATTACGCACGCAAATATTTAACGTTTTGTCTCCATCGTACTAGATTAATGCTTTCCTTGTATATAGTACACATGAAAAAAAGGTGGAACTACGTCGGAACGCTCATTAGATAATCAATTTCAACTACACGTCGACAAATATATTACTTCTCTTTGTGTGCATTCTTAATCGCAAAACACACATTATATAAAAAAAGGAAAGAAAATTCAATCCCCATGGATTTTGACTACAAAAAGGGTAAGTAATAAAATATATATTTTTATGTAAAATTATAACTTTCACGCGCGACTGCTTCTCCGTGTGCACAAGCGAATGCGTGAGAGTAACAAGAAAGCGTGGTGTCATAAAACATGTCTAGAATGGCGATGTTGAAGAATACAAGTTTATCTGTGCGCGTAAAAAGAAGACTCTTCCATGACGATGATGAAGATAAAACTTCCTCCTCTAAATTATTAGATGAAGCTGTTAAGAAGTCGATTCAAGATAATATAAAAATAGAGGATGATGCTACAACGGAACAAATTCAAGAGGTGGTTCGTTTTTTGTTTTTTTTTAACATTATTAAAATCCGATTGTAGTGGTGAAAAGGGGTTTGGGGGGGGAGTTGATTTCTACCGTTTTGGCGCGACTTGAGAATCGCGAATTCGATGGTGAATGTTTAACAAAACATATTTTTGATTTTCGCGGGAAACAGAAAAATAGGCGCTAAATTTAAAATGGTGCGCTTTTATAATCATTTTTTTTTTTACAAATAAATTAAGTTTCTCTCTTTTTTTTTTTTTTTGATTAGCGTTTTGATTGGTGGAAACGAACCGTTTCTGTTTTTAGCAAGTTGAAAGCACCCGGAAGCGAAATAGTTTTTGGAAATTGCAATAATAATAAAGCTTTTGGCGAAAAATTAAGGGGCTGTTCATATGGGAAATATTTCCTCGGGAACCGGGTAAATGTTTCAGCATGACATCAAGTCGAGATCTCGGGTAGTTAACAAACTCTTAACAAAATAGAGGCGAGATAAATTTATGTCGAGTGTCGGCATAATTTTCAAAAATAAACAATAGAAACTTATCATGGTATTTCCTCATCCCGAGGAAAAGTTTTCTCGCCCATGCCATATGAACAGAAAGTAAAAATTATATCATGCTGAAATATTTGCCCGCTAACCGAGGAAATATTTCCCATATGAACAGCCCCTAAAGCAGTATAAAATTATTTCATTTCTAAGGGGGTGTTTACATGGGAAATCTCATGATGAAACTATGCTCAAATCTCCATGTAAACAGAAAAAATATTTAATCCCGGGATGAAACTACCTTTATTTCTGAACTTTATGCGCAATGGTTTTGAATAATTTCACCCCGGGATGAAATTATTCAAAACTTGCCCCGGGATGAAATAGAAATGTAAACAAAAATGGTTTCATCCCGGGACGAAAGTCATCCCGGGATGAAATTTGTTCCGGGATGAAACGAAAAGTGTTTACACGTGAGCCTCATCCCGGGATGAAATCAGCATATTTTCATCCCGGGATGAAACATTTCTAATTTTGCGTATGATAACTCTCAGTGATTTTTTTTTTAATTTGAGAGTACAAAAGTCAAACAAGAAAGGCAGAACCATGGCGCCTGATAGAAATTAATATTGTTGATTACAATTATATCCACAAGTTTGTCTTTACATGCATTTTTTTTTGGACAGGGATGAACTCATCCCGGGATAAGATTTCATCCCACCTGAAACCTGTAAACGTTGTGAGGATTTTCACTAGAGACAGGGATAAACTCGTCCGGGACGAAATTTATACCGGGATGAGACTTCACGTGTAAACGGCCCTTAACATTTAACACGCTAGAATTAATATTTATGTCAAATTACTTCCATTTTGGGTTGTAACTGTGCTGAATTTCATAATAGTAGCATTTGTTCTTCCTTATGGGATGACGGCATGACTCACCCCTATCTAAAAAAGAGCCCCAAAAACCCATCCTCTAAACTACAGCAGTTCTTGAATATGTTTTTACGTTAAGTCCAGGATCATATTGTTTATTCATTTAGAAAGTACGAAGTATCTTAGTAATCACCTCCTTTCAAGATGGTGACGATGTCCAACAACTTAGTGCACAGGCCACAATTGTAAACATTAATGTGCTGTACTGCTTACCAGAGAATTCGTTTCGACAGTGCGATCAAACAGCTTATAAAATTATCTTCACTGATGTCGACTTGTCTCAAAGCAATGAAATGTTAAGAATTATTGTGTCCATAAAGTAAGTTTTACTTCTTAATTTTTAACAATACTTATCCTCTCCAATAATCTTTTTTAAAGTGATACTTTTTCTTCAGAAAAAGGGCAATATTCTTTCCTCGTGTCAAAAAACCGGTTCATTGTATCGAGTTTAATGAATTTAATGCGTCCGGTCATCTACAGGTGCTACTTTTCAAATTACTGTCTCGCGAAACTATGGATGGCGTCCTCGGAGACACTAAATTTAGGCAAATTTTAATCGCTATTTCTGTCTCTATATAAAACTCACGAGAAGCGACAACAAACGTTGACTTCTTGTTTCATTCCGAAGATAAAAGTTCAAGAAAATCAGCACTCTAATCATAAAAAGAGAAGATTGTCATAGGGATAAAAATCCTTGCGAAACCAAATTAAAATAACACCTTCTAATACATGAAAATTGAATTCATTGACTGAAGTTAATAAGTCAAAGTGTCCATTCATCTTCCAAAACAAAATTTCCTTTCAAAATTTCAAACCTCCCTGTTGTAATTCTCAGTTTTATCTACGAGCGTTTTTTAGACTATGCTTACACGGCCTAACGAATTGTACAAATCATTAAGTCGTTTATTAATTCATTAAATAATCTCACGAAGCAGATATAATTCACTGTATGTTCAAGTTTTTAGATTCTACAGGTTCCAATTTCATCATTCTTTAGAAAAACAAGTGCATGCAATAAGATAACACCAGTAATTGCAATTCGTCAGACACATCACAGCTCAGGTAAATACCCAGCAATTGCCAAATATCCCGCAACAAGTGTCCCAGCACCACGCAACCGCATTTTAGTGCCTATGACTTTTTGTGACAAACCCCTGCGGACAAGAATGCTGAAATAACAACTGAGGTTCGTTTTCCTTTTTTTTAGCTAACGACCTAAGCTACTATGGTGTCGCCCATGTGCATCGGGGTACGCTCAATCAGGAAACAATTAAAGAATTTTTTGCTACATACGGCGATACAAGTGGTAATTTATTTTTTGTTTCAATTATATTGAATAATATCTGTAATGATTTGTATATGTGCGCCTGATTCAGCGAGAAGTGCTGATTTGTGTATTATGATTTTTTTTGCAACTTGTACTCAATTTCGACCTCGTCCCCAGGGTCCTGTGGCCCCTGAGCCGTTATTACGGAGTGACTTAATAAACAAAGGCAAAATGACCTGGGAACGAGGTTGACTCAATTTATATTTGGTATAAAGAAAAGGAAATTGCTATACCTTGTTACCATTTGATGACATATAATGACACTCAGAGTAAAAATTTGATCAAATAATCATGTCATTTTCTATTCTAAATTTATTTTACTACGAAAATTAGAAAAAAATGGCCTAAAAAAGTACTGTTTTTACTCGAGCTGCTGCTCAAAAAATGCCCAAAATTGTTTTCATCTTTACGCAGAAAAAAAGATTGAAGCAACTTCTGAACTTGCCACTTCTGACTCGATGCACCCCATTGATTGCAACATCAATGTTATTTCTCATACTGAAGACGTCAAAATATTTGAGACTATTTTATCAGCAGCAGAAGTTGTGTCAACAAATACGAGAACACAGTCATCTTCCACCGACTGTATGTCCCCGGTCTACCTGTCTAAAGAATGCAACACGAAAAACAACATAAGAGTCCAGCGACCTGTGTTACCCAAGAGTACTTTCAACATGCCCTACGTCCATCCAACGCAAGTGCGGCCGTCGGTTTTGAGACGATATGCATTTGTACCGCCGAATACGCTTAGTTATCCATATATGGTGAGCGGTACACCTGGAAGTAGTGGTATGAAGATTACTCTTGTACCTGATGACGTTACCAAACATAGCACAAAAGAACGCATGCGCAGGTGATAATGGTTTCTCTTTCAGTTTTTGTGAAATTTTTAAAATAATAAATCCTGGTTATTGAACACGTTTTCAGTCCTTGTAGAGATGATTTTATTTTTCGGTAAGATTAGTAGGTTTAGTGTTTACCGAGGCTCTTACTGTACTCTCTCTCTCTTTCATACTCACTCTCACCTGGGTACTATATGTTTTACAATAAGTGTATTATTACCAAGGAAATAAAGACATCAAAATGTAGAATCCTTGACATTCGAGACAAATTAGGCAAACACGAAAAGTTTTTTTAGCTTTTTATAACATCCAGAGTCGTCTGCCATTATATTATAGCAATTCTGAGGATTCCAAGGCTGCCACTTAGTGTTTCAGATCTAATTTGTAGACCGGAGAGCTGGTCTCCAAATTAGACTGCCTAGACTTCCCTTTATTTAGAAAACAACAGCCAGTGTGCCGCCAGTTTCTATTAAAAGCTCCGCGGTGAAATCAGCGGTAAAAAGCGCGGCCGCGTATTTCAGCGCTTGTTTTTAACCGACATTGCGCGGACCAGATTAAAAATAGGCGGCGGCGCAAAATAATACACCACCGCGTGAAATTTTGCGCAGCCGCGTGTTATGATTTCGGATTTACACAAAATAAACAGTGTTGTAATTAGTCACGTTACATTCTCCATCTATAATTTTTTCCACACTGTGAAATCTGATTGTACCAAAAGATTGTATTATCTTTTAGAGAGAGAATCAAAGAATGTTGTGAGCACTTAAGAATGCTGTTACCCAGGACTGGAAATAAAAGAATCGACATGGCAACTGTAAGTAGACTATACTCTTTATAATATCAGCACAAAACAAGAACAATGACAAGGCTAGAATTTTGCTGATTTTCCTTTTCTAAGAAAAAACACAAACAATTAGGAAGGATAACAATCATTTGTTACGGTTTGATGAAACTTCTAGCACTTAGCTTTTGGATCGCAATTACTTGTGTGAAACAAATAAGGGAATTCTCAAAATATGAAAACAAAACAAGAACAATCATCTCAGACCAACAGCTCAGACTCATTTCACATTTTCTGGTCCTTTAACAAAAAGTGTACAAAAAGATGCACTGCTAAAATATATTTTAAATGTAATCAATAAAATAAATTGAATGGATTTTCTTTTAATTGTTTTATGATCCTATTTGTTTCACGTGTAGGTTTTAGAATTGTCCGTCCTGTACATCAAAGTGCTGCTGTCGCACACTCCAGCAAATATTCTTCAACAGGTAAAATATTCAAGTGTAAATATTTTAGTAAACAAAACTTTTTGTATCACTATTTTTTCTGGTTTTTAAGATCGCGATTTGGAGTACAATATTATGCGGACTAATTGCGTAAATTTGTTCCGCGAAAACATCTTTTTACTCATTTTGAAATGACTCTGTTGAAATCATTAGAACTCATGCATAACATTTTTTGGCATGTTGGAACCTGTTTAAAGGATTATTTTTTCATTCTCCAAATTTTGATAATTGCTAAATTTAGCTCACCAACTACGTCATCTATGACAGGGTGGTGTGAATAAATAAATAAAGCCTTCCTTACCGCAAAAATGTAGCCGAAATATCTACAACTTTGCATCTTAACCCTCAGGGCTTTTTCGACGCCTATAAATCTTGGTTGAGGCCTCTTGCGCGCCAGCCCAATGGTGTAGCCCAACAAAATGGTAAATGATGAACTACTTTTAACTTGGACTCCCCAAAACTTGCATGCATGTTACGGTCCTGTTTCTCACCACGCAAACGGTAATACATTATCGAATAATCTTTTGCTTGAAATTTGTTAAAACACTAAGTGAGAAGCAGAGCCACCATTGAACGTCATTCGACATGAATTAGGCTAATTACTTGTGAGAACAAATTGACTGCCACATATGTCACTTTTTGTATTGATATATATTCTAGAGGGTTGTAGCTGTCGCAATATTTAATCAAAATAAATATCGCCAATAACCAAGTAATTATTGGTAATGTAATAGAAAAAAAATATTTTGTATAAAAATAATATATTTTAAACTGTTTATTGCGAAAAGATTTAGTTTTTTGTAAAACAACTCTTCTGTTTTTCTCTGTCGCATCTAGTAGCATGTTACAATTTGTACTTTTCTAGATCTTCTTCTAAAGCAACTTTTTTTTCATTATCCTGCAATCCACACAAACCATATTAGATCTCTGTTGTTGAAACATCTCATCCTCTTAGATGACTTTTGTGTATGTTCAAGCTTTTTCTGCCTTTTCTTTGCAAGGATAGACAACGTGTTCTTTAAACTTTCTGTGTGTTTTCGTTGATATATTTGTGCTTTTTTCTCTGCAAGGCAATCCTCCGCTACCAATCTTCCCGTCAATATTAGTAACATCATCAATACAAACATCATGATTGAACTTTTCTTCGTGGCTCTCTCCATCAAACATATTTTTCTTCGCTTTACTATTTATCTCTTACCAACTAGCACCCAGAACTCCTTCTGCCAATTTACTATTTACAATATTATCCAGCTTATTATCATTGGTGACATATTCATTACCGTTTTGGTCAACATCAGATTCTAACATTTTGTGCATAATATCCTGGAGCTTTGTTATGGTAGATTTAATGAACTTGCTCATCATTTCCAATCTGTCATCTGATTTAGCAAGTTTAACTTTAAGTTAACAACTACTTCTTCGAAAATATAATTTAATACTTTTGCTAAAAATTAGAAGCAGTGAGAATTAGAACTTCGCTTTTCGCCTTTTCCCCCTTATCTTGCTAATCTTGGTTAAGCTGCAAACGTTCACCTAGAAAGCATTCTTTAAAACCAAATTGCTAGCTGTTTGAGAAATAAAATCCTCTTGCGTGTCTGTGATAATTAAATCAAGATCTGCACATTTTGTTTCTATTTTTTTCACTTCTTTCACGTCTCTGTGTTTTTAGTATCCTTAGATTGAAGTAGGTTGTTAGCTTTGGCAAGTTTTTTTTAGCTCCGCTATATTGTTATCTCTTTCCACCTTTTCCACTATCATGTCATCCATTCTGCAATTTGTTCTCTTTAATTTGTCGTCTTTCTTATGATTATTCTTTAGGAGATAACTCAATTGGTTGAGCTTCTGTTCCCTCTTTTGTGATTCACAACATCTCTAAAACAAGTCTGCTATTCAAACAAAAAACCCTAGATCTAATATAGTTGCAAAGTCAAAAAAAAATGTCACAACGTTTCAGCATGCAAAACTAGAACAACAAATACAAAATGAACTTTTTACCTCATTCGCTATCCTCAATAACTCTTTATACTCGTCTGCATAGCTTTGCAATTCTTTCAAATGCTTAATGTAAATAAAACTTATAACTTCCATTATAATAAACATCAGTGGAATCCATATTTTCATATTCCTCTCTGCTGAATAAATGACGTTAAATAACTTTTTATCCGAACTGCTTAACACGCTTGTTCTTTTCTCTTGCCCCTAATGTTAATAATAGTCTGTGTGTGCGCGAAAAGAAGTCATGTTCCGGTACACACAGTAACAAACATGATATATTTTTATCCATCTATATTTATTTGTTGCGACATACAAACTCCCGTTGATTTCTTCACGGACTAACGACTAGTCATTTATAATAATGCGACAGCTGCGTGTGTCTGGCTGTGTGTGACAGGCAAGCGGAAGAGAAATTTTATTGTCTACAACTTTTTTTATAACGCTTTGCTGTTAGTGTACCAGCAAAGTCACAGTCAATTAACGTTAATATTTTTAATTTTTATTTCTACAAAACTTTTAATTGTCTGCTTGGTTGTTGCTTTGTTTAATTTAATTTAATTTTTGTTTAATTTAAAATTGTTTAATTTTCAATGAAATGTACAAAAAACCTTTGTATGATAAGAAGCACAATAAGTTCCAAAAAACTCTCTGTATTTGGATTTATTTCACGGATTTTAACAACTAATAATCTTAAATAATAAAACATGCGTTGTTGATTTAATGCCTTGAAACTTATTCTTATGCAACGATGTTTTTTGACATGTAGAGAAAGCGTTGTTTATAACCGGAGAAACCGTTACTTTTAGAGCGTGGAGGCTTTTCAAGCTCACTTTCGTTTATTCAACGAGAAGAAACGATTAAATGAATCATGTCAACTTGAACAAAATAAAAAGAACAGCAAGAAATTTCGGAGTAATGACAAGCGAACTAATAGGTAGGATAATACTCTTCCTATTTTTAACGTTCATAATTTCGAATCGATAAATAAACTTTATTTTTCTACCTTAAGCACATTCTCAAAAACCGATTTCAATTCGTCTTCCCAGAATCTTGTTTGTAGCAGCTCGACCAATGGCGGAATTAACCTATCAGTGCAATCATTTCCAAACTACCGATACCAAGATCACTTAGGTAACACTGCTGGCTCTTACGCACGTGCACCACAATCTCATTATCAAGCAATGGAGTATCTGAACATGGCAACTGCAAAGAACTGCGAGAATTTGACAACGCTTTATCAGGGGCATGTAGGTCATCAATCACATGCGACATTTCAAAAAGATGTGTGCAATGAAGCTCCACCACCAGTTGAGTTTACTCATCAGCACACTTCTTATTATAATCATTATTCTCAATAGGAGCATCTACAAAAGTACAACGCTTGATATTGTGGTTCCCAGTTACTGTTGTTGTTGTTTTTGCATGTGAGTATTTTAACGGACAGACTGGTGTGTGTTTAAACATGTGGTGTGTGCAATTACTTGGTGGAATGTATTGTGTTCCGCCATAATAGTGAAAGTTAATTTGCATTAGTTCATTAGCTAGCCAACATTTTTCTATAGGCATACTATTTCATCTTGTACCAGTTTGTGTTGCCACGGTTCATGACAAACCAAGCACCTAGCAAGACGCAAACAAACTTTGATGTCAGTGTAATATTACTGCTTAGAGAAAGGAGAGACACAAACTTAATAAGTGTACGCTAAACATCAAATTCGCCCTTAAGCCCTAACCCCTCTCACTTTCCTTACCCTCTCTCCACCTTCCTTACCCTCTCTCCACCTTCCTTACCCTCTCTCCACCTGGAAAGGTCATGGACAAATGTTATTATGGCGAACGCAACTTTTATCGGTGAAACAATGCATGCAAATCCTTTTACAAACGTTGGAATTAAACACCGAATTTATTTCACTTGTATTTTAATGTTCAACATTGAAATTTTAAACCTCGCCATTTTAGAACCCCTCTCCTTATAAATATCAGTTTAACGTTCAACCCTTACCTTATAAATTATGAGACACATTTTAAAAAGACTTTTCTTCTCATATTTATTGTTGTTGTTGCAATTTTATAACTACTATATTTAATATTCTATTTATAAATATATAATGTATTTATATATTATTTACACTTGAGTTACAATGAAAAATGTTCATGCTGATATTTGTCCTTGTGTTTAAACGTAAGAAGTTACCTTACTGCAGCCCACCCCCGCTAATCTGTATCTTCTTTCACTTCGAAGACCGTGCCGCCCACTCATGCTAAATCGTGTCGCCCGCCCTAAAATAATTGATTGTTTTTTTAATCATCTTTTTCATTGGTACTAATTTTCCACTTCTTATTTTTTGCCTTGCTAATTTTTAAATATCTAGAAACATGATGAGAATTAGTAAACCTCCATGTTAGATAGCGTGGCTAAAAAATGTTTGTTCTCATGTCTGCTCAAGGCTTTTTTCGAGTAAAAAACACTGGCAATTCTATAAAAATTGTTACCATTTTAAAATCATGTCGCAAAGCTTTCTTTAGCTTTTTTTCAACAAGGTCTTTTTGGTTTTTAATCACCGGTAAAATCTAGTTTTAAAGTGAAGTGAATTTTTTGTCACTCTCTATACTAGTCTTCTTCTTTTCAAGAACACATCAATTTATAAAAAGTCATAGAAATTACATTTGCATATCACACACATGAGTACCGATGAGAGAATGTCACATACAACTGTGCAATGAAACTTTAGTTGAATAAACACGATCGCCAGATGTGCTATCAAAAAGGTAAGTATGTTTGCACAAGCCTACATATCTGTGGTGATATATATCTTGCGTAGCGTTCCTATTTTTTCATTCTTTCTTCTTGTTGTAAAAGCTTGGAGGAGAAAATGATGAAGTTAATAGTGGCTGTGTTGCTTGTCGCAGCAGCAAACGGTATGTACATATTTCTTTATTCACTTATTGTTGGAAATTTTAGTTCCAAATGAGCTGATGTTGTACCTGTTTCGGATGGTTAGAGATAATACTGTCTCTTGTTTTCTAGCTTGTCGGGATAGAAGATCAGATTGCTCTTTCATGAGGCCCTTTTGTTACATTCCAACATACAAAACATATATGACAACATGGTGTTCAAGAACATGCGGATTTTGTGGAGGTAATTACTCTCTCCTATTTATTTATCATCAAAAGAAATTCGAATTTCATTATGATATTTTATGTTATATAGGTCCAGCGACGCATTTACCACCACCGACGCAATTTCCACCGCCAAACACTAATCAGCCACCATCTGGATGTAAGTAAAGTATTTTTTCTTTACAAATGCCGAATGTATACAACTTCAGCCAGCCATGTCTAAAGAGTCAAAACAATTTTTTTTTATTCTAATTCCTAAATCTATTCTATCAAACAAAAAAGATAATAAAACAAAATGAGATGCAAATTGTTCAAAAAACGTAAGAACTTGAAGCAACAGCATTACGCAAAATTTTATGTTGTTTATAAAAAACGATATACGCAATGCGAGCAATGTTCGTATATATCCACTATTTATCTACATGCTATTCGTGAAACTAAAACAATATTTCTGCATGCAAACACTCTTTGCATTGTTTATTACAAGAAAACATGGTAATTTATGAGAGTATAAAGCATATTTTATTTTTCAGCATGCGGCAAACCTCAAATTGCCCACTCGCGAGTTATTGCTGGAACAACTGCAACACGTGGATCATGGCCATGGCAAATTTTAATGCTTTATAATGGTAGAGCAGGCTGCGGAGGGACCATTATTAGTCCTACCTGGGTTATTACTGCCGCACATTGTGTCG
Source organism: Hydractinia echinata (assembly GCA_030067915.1). Classification (NCBI taxonomy): domain Eukaryota; kingdom Metazoa; phylum Cnidaria; class Hydrozoa; order Anthoathecata; family Hydractiniidae; genus Hydractinia; species Hydractinia echinata. The sequence goes on along the minus strand of JASGCC010000047.1, from coordinate 1,468,553 downwards.
ATGGGAAAGAAGGCTATGCATCATCATTCACAGTTCGGTAATTTAACCTCTTAACTTTGTTGTAGGTATTTTACATAAACACGTAAGCATCAGCTAAGTATAGCACTCATCGAAAAGTTAGCTGAGTATCCTGAAAATAAAGCAATGTTATGATCTCAGCATGAGCTTATTTGCATTTCCAAATAATTATTTTTTAAACCTGCAAAAAAATACAGTTTGCCTTTTAAAAATTGCGTTGGTTTTTGCTCAGTATTTACAGTTGTATCACAATATCTGCAAGGGAGTGTCACATTCCGAAAGTTGAATGAGATGGGTGTGCGAATAAGAAACAGTTTTAACTATATCTTATATCTCGTGTGTTGTGTGGAAGTACGTATTACAGTTAAAACCGAACAAATCACGAATGGTAGCTAAGCTTTAAAAAACTTACTGAAATTACCATATAGTTTTTCTTATTGAAGTCTTAACAGCACATTTCTTTTTCTCTCTGATCTTGCGTACAGTAAGACAGGTATGTAGCAAGAGCAAAAATAAGAGCAGCAGATGAAACAAAATATCAAAATTTTGATAATTCTTCCTTCAACACATGCTTCATGCTTCACATCTGTTTCACTTGCTTTATTAGTATTCACACAGGACTGAAGCAGACAGTGTTGCCAAAATAAAAGAAATGTTTTTTTAAGATAATATATCTTTGTAGAATTATGCTGTTTTTCACTTTTTATATGCTCATTAAAAAAATATCTGAGTTATTTACTATTATTTTCTAATTGGCTTTGCTCAACCGAAAATAACCTTATTTATTTTCTAAACTCCATGCGGGACAATAATAACGCGGTATTTAGTAGTGTAGTCGTCTTAGTTATCAGAGTTGTACAAGTTCGTAAATACATAAGTGTAAAAATACAAATGTAAAGCATATCTGGCCTAATTGTCATTAAAAATATGCCCAATGGCTACTCTACTAAGGTCAGTGTTAACGATATTGAATTTTTAACTCATTCTCCTGCTTAGCAATATGCCTCCGTGGCTTCTCTATTAAGCTACAACTTTGACTCAGCTAACAGTCAGCATTTATTTTCATCGTAATATCAATCTTTATTACATCGTAATATCAATCTTTATTACATCGTAATATCGGTCTTTACTACACTTTTCAGAATCGTTCCAATTTTTTACGTCATCAAAAAATATATGTACATAATATAAAATAAACAACAAGCAATCAGAAGGTATTCGCCTTTTTTCTACTGATTTAAGTGCAAGTTTTACATAGAGAGTTGCCTTTTCCAGGATAAAAACTATTCGGTACCTCATATAGCCAAATGAGGTTGGTTTCATTTACCTATTTTCCGTAAAGAAACCATATAGAAACGGCATATTTCTAAGCTTAAAGTAAGTCATTTACCTTATCATTTTTTACAACTTTTTAGGGGGTGGGTTGGTGGGCTTTCTCTTTAACTTGTTACAGCTCTGATGGTTAATCGACTTGTGAGAAGGGTGGGAGTTGTTGCACGTGCTGTAACGTTAAGACTGGAACTAGTGTGCCGTGTAACGGCACACGAATATTTCGTAACGAAAATAAATACGAATACAGTAACCATCTATCGATTTGTGTATAATTACAAAATTCTTCTGGATATCTGTGTTTGCATCATGTCTAGCGTATCAATGTGATGTTAGCCCATTTGCTGTCATGTCTACAATTTCCCTGTTTTGTGGTTTATTTTTATCTCGAACTTTCTCTATAGAACAAACTTTTTTTATAGAACAAACTTTTTCTATAGAACAAACTTTTTCTATAGAACAAACTTTTTCTATAGAACAAACTTTTTCTATAGAACAAACTTTATTTCTGCAGAGTTGGCGAGCATGACAGAAATTCACAGGAAGGTACTGAATCCGACATCAGAGTTGCACGAGTTTTTAAACATCCATCCTATGCCCGAAGAACGTTAAACAATGACATTGCTCTTTTCAAACTGTCGAAACCAATCGCGTTCACAAAATACGTCCAGCCGGCTTGTTTGCCATCTAGAGACGCTCCAGTTGGTACCAGCTGTTATATCACAGGTAACAATTGAATGCTTGAATATCGATGTTTGCGTACACATCGTTTTATTTGAGTCTAAACGACTTTTTGTAGCCATACATGCAATCTTGAATGCAGAAATTATTTTTAAAACAGAGGGTGTCCCAGATATAATTATATTTTGAAAGATTAGTTTTATTCATTTAGCATTATGGGATAACATTTACATCGTTTTATATATATTCCACAAATAAGTCCAGTAAGTACAACAGACAATAAAAAATTGCAAAAAATTGCTTCCGATCCGAACCACTCCGCAATGCCAACTCTATTTTCATGTTTTATTAAAGGTTGGGGAAAGACTCGACATCCAGGATCGATGACGTCAGTTCTTCAACAAGCACAACTTTCAGTTGTATCTAACAGCGTATGTGAAAGGTACAACAAAAAAGAAATTCCTATTCCAATTACCTCTGCAATGGTGTGCGCTGGGGACGCAGGACTTACCCAAAAATCTGGTTGCCATGGTGACAGTGGTGGCCCATTTGTTTGCAACATCGGTGGCCGCTGGGAAATTCACGGAGCCGTAAGCCATGGTTCAAGAGAGTGCAAATCGACCTCGACATATACTGTGTTTGCTCGAGTCAACTATTTCAAGTCATGGATAAAAAACAATATGGCACGTTATGGAGCGTAAAATAATAATGAAATAAATCAACCATGAAATATATTTTTACTTAATTTATACGTAGTCTCAATCCCAGAGTAACATTGCTTGCCTGACTTTCTTATGACATTTTTGCTTATTTTCATAAGAAACACTAAAATTTTGTCAAGGTTCAATGTTGCTCAAGTTTATCTCTTTGGACATCTTTAATCTGTAATACTTACTTCACACCAATGGCTTCAGCTTTCTTATCTTAGCTCGGTGATAAGAGCCATGATTTTTAGGCTCACTGATGATTTGCTCACTGAGCGAGTTAATTTGCGTCGAAGCTTAGGCCATGTGTGTGGACTAAACATAACCGACTCAACTGTTGCTTATTTGCCACTTGTTAACTATCTGCTTTAAAAAGGCAAAATCACGTGTTTGCTTCCTCTCTCAGGCTAGTGCACAGATGAAAATAAACTTAAGGTTTAATTACGTTTTTCGTGCGAAGCTGACATAACTTTATAACAAGATCCCTTAGATGATATGATTTTCATAATTACTGTTCTAAACTTTATGTTGGAAAATTTTAGCATAAGGCCATGCTTTGGGGGGAGAATTCGGTGAACGGTAAGAAGCGATTTTTGTGGCGTGGACAACCATGCTCATTAACGTTAGGAGATTAAAATGCATCGAAACCTTTTGATTGGGTCATTTACAGCACCACCAAATCTTGACGATAGTTTGATGAAAACAGGCATTGACGTACAAAAACACCATGCTAGGGGCCGTGTTTTAGTGAAGAAATACACTCGTCTTCCGAGATGTTTTCTGGTCATTGTAGGTTTTGGTGCAGACAAACAGACAGACAGATAATGAGTGTTAATAAAGCAGGCTCATCTGTAACTCGTGGATATATCCACGGGTTTGTATGTGCGTTTATATATCGCATTTCGTGTGTCCATAGCACAAATCGCCCAAAGACAGACGATGGCTATTATTAATAGAGATTTAAACTCACGAAATATATTTTAACCCGGAATATTTCACAGGTGTAAAAGTGGTATGACTTAACTATACATATTCCTCGGGATATGGCCGGCAGGCACTTTATGTTCTCTGCCTTTCCCCGTTGCTGGAGAATTCAAAAGCTGCGCTCGACTTCATATCTGTACCAATTACTTCTGTACTGTGAACCTAAGGTGATCCAAAGGAACGTTAACGCTAAAGTAACTATACCATAAGTGATCGATTAAGCCCCCGGTGGCTTATTTGTCAAAATTACTTTTAAGGGGTGGGGCTCATTCGGGTAGGGACCTATTTTCCGGAAGGGAGGTATATTAACCTTAGGATTAAAAAAATAAAACAACATAACATAAAGAATAGCAACATAGCCAATCAATTACGTAATGTTCGAGGGGCTGGCTTATTCGGGAGAGGGGGCCTAATCCATTATATACGGTAGTCTAAGGCTATCACGAGTATAAATAAAAGAATCTTTACACGGTTTTAAGGCTCAAAATGTTTCAGTTGAAACTTCACCTGCTCGTAATCCCCTCCCTAATTTCTATATTCTTACACAGCGATTAGAATTAATATTGAAGGCCAGAACATAACAAAAAACATGATTTATCTTTTGTGTTTGTATAGCGTTACTTTTTATATTTGTTAAAAAAAAAGGTTTCTATAGAAACCGCAAAGAGAATAATAATATAGCACTGTTTATATTTCGTTCATCTTTTTAAAACTTTTTAATCTGCGCATAAATTGATATATTAGCACATTGAAACGAGAAATATATAATGCAAAACTAAGTAAAAACATGTAAAAGAGAAAAGAAAAAACGAAATCACAAAAAAGAAGCAAAATGGTAAGAGAATATTTCGTTAAAGTTTGGTGAATTTCAATGAAACCGACAAATTTGTGCGCGATACATCATTTTTGTCGACAATTCAAGTAATGACTTCCAGTTCTTTTCAATAATGAACAACCCTTTGAGCAATTCTGGTACAACGAATGGTTCAGACAATTATTTATAGTCATTTTTCACTCCTATTTTTGTCTTTACATTTTTATCTTGAACCTAATATATTAATCAAACGCCCGTGCACGGAAGGGTGGTAAAATTAAACACTATTTTGTTTACAAACTTGGCTGCTTAGGATTTGTGGTGTATGAAATTTTAACTTATAAAAGTAAAAATAAAAGTAAAAATAAGTGAAAGTAAAAACAAAAGAGTCTTAATTTAGACTCGATATATTTCATAACACGTAAGGTGTTGGTGATACAAACATGGATGACATCAGCACAATGGTAATATTTTATTTTACACATGGGTTGGTATTTTGTTGTGAACTATTCCGTACTTGCTCTCTCTCTGTCTCTTTATTTCACTAAGTTGAACCTGTGAAGCAAGTTCTGACACTAAATATGGTACAAACTGTAGCACCCTTGACTGCGAAAGCAAGAGTTTATTGCTTGCAAATAGAATGCATAAAAAGTGGAAGGGGGGGGGTGGGATATATAAAAAAAAGTGTGTTTTCCATTCATTCTTAGCCAATAAAACGTTATAGCGAAACTTCAGCAAGAAGTTTTTGGTATAGAATGTGGAAACTGAGCGACGAAACTCACAAAAGCAAAATTACTACTTTCTACAGCAATATTTGTCTTAATTTTTAGGTCGACCAAATTGATCCGAAGTTGCTTGAAGGTAAAATGCTTTATTTATCAATATGATTTTGTATGTATTACTAACATAAATCATGTTAACTTTGTAATACTAATAGTTGACATGTCCATACAATCAAATTTGACATGTCAATACAAGCCTGGTTGTAAAGGATATGTAAACACTTCTTTAATAAGCATTACATTGTAAACCGTTGTTTTAAGATAACTTTAAATTTAACAACAATTCAATTTCCCACCTTCATAGTTATTTATAGAAAATAGTAATCGAAACCCCAGAAACTGGAACCTTACATTTATATTGTAGAATATAAAATTAGGTAGCTCTGAAATTCTATGGCAGGATCTCTGGTGCCATTTACTGATATTGCGCCTGTTTACATGAAGTAACGATGTTTGCTTTGGTGGGATTATTACTATAAGTGTGATCATGGTGACGTTTTCGATTACAACTTTGCTGGCTTTTAAATTGGCTCACAGACATACAGGCAATGAGTATTATAACATAGGTCAGCATATTCAACTTATTTCTCTTTCAGAGCTCAAGGAAGCGTTTGACATTTTTGATAAAAACAATGATGGTACCATATCTCCAAACGAAGTGAAAGATATCTTAAAAGCGTTGGAATTATGCTCAACTGAGGAACAAGTTAGCAAAATGATGAAGGAAGCAGACATTGATGGTCAGTCACATTAAAATCTTAAAAGTTTATGACCCAAGATCCCTGTTTCGGGAATCAGCTCCATTAATGACACAAGTTTATACTAGCAATAATTGAGTTCTAAGTCTTGAGTCGCCACTGTTGCTTTTGGAATTAAAAAAGCAGGTGTTTTAGCATGCAATGAAATTACTGTGTATTGCTTGCCATACTTTAAAATTCGTTTTAATTTCCTTGTCACTGACGTCTGAAATATTTAAAATTCATAGGTAGTGGAGGTATTGAGTTTGGAGAATTTCTTCAGCTGATGACAAAAAGATATCAACGCAGAGATACATCTGAAGAATTGAGGAGAATGTTCGTTGTATTTGATATTGATAAGTCTGGAACGATTTCACAAGAAGAAATAAAGGAAGTCTTAACCAAAATGGGGGAGAGCATAACCACGAAGGAGGGTGAGTGTCAATCATACATTTCCAATAATCTTGTCACGATTATTTGATTGCGACGTTTTGCGGAGTTTAACAATTTTATTTTCTGTTTCTCTTTTTGAGATCTGAAAAAAATATTTTATTCCTGGAAAGGAAAGTTAGAAGTTTTTAAAAAGATATCGAAAGATCTTTGTGTATTCTTTGTACATTCTAAGTAAATAGACAGATTAATTAAAAAGAGGGCTTTTCATAGTAATAATGAATGATTATTATTTTTATTATTATTATTATTAAAATTGGGTTCCATATATAATACATGGTTCTTCTCCCAAAAACATAAAAATCTAAATAAAAATAGTAAAAATGATTAAATTTCTTTACAATATATTTACATCTTCATAAAAAACAACAACTTTTTGATAAATAAAAACCTAGCCTTGTATTAAAAAAAAACTACAACAACAACCTAAGAAGGCTAAAGAGATAATATTATATTTTTATTAATATTATGTGAAATATTAATAAAAAATTTTCACGTTAGACAATGTTCAGGTAAGAGCTTTGTACTTATAAAATTGATCTGCTATATTTTTAATGTGTAGTCATTGCAGCTTGCTAATATAGCGACATGTGACAAAAGATTATGGCTTTTAGAGCGAATATAGACACATATTATATTCTTTTTAGTTGAAGATATGATTGCTATAGCTGATAATGATGGAGATGGCGAAGTGAATTATGAAGGTGATAAAAAGATAATAACTTAATTAATCTTGCCCTGTGCTACTGTGAGAAAATATATCTTGTATCCATCTGTAGGAATATAGCATTTCGTTTTATGTTTTAATAGGAAGTACTAATTATTTAGTCCACTCCTTGGAAGTAAAGCACGTGTTAAAACATTAAGTAAAAATAATTTTTTCCATCTTTATGTTGTTATCCCACTCTTCTGATGTTGTGCATTCACCAACTCGACACTTTTCTCATTGTTTGTAGAAAGCATCGCCTACTTACAGGGCGTTAATAAGTTTTAGAGGGCGGTAGTAGTAAAGTAGCAGCTATTTTTTTTCATTAAATGATACTTTTTAATGAAATAAATATATTCCTACTTTATTTTTAGAATTCCTTACTTTAATGGAAAGGATCTCGTAAAGCTGACAGCTACGAGCATTTTTGATTGGAATCTACCTGCTTCGTGCTACATGCATTTAAATTTCATTGTCAAACTTTAGTGTATGTATTACAATATATTATATATTAAAATACATGTAAATATGTATACTGTTAAGTTTTAGAATCTAGCTTAAATTTTGTGGGTACCAAAGTCAGGAAATTTAAGCCCCTTTATCAGCGATATTGTATCAAGTTGTCTCTATAATAAACGGGAAATAGTTCTTTTTCTTCGTTCAAGAAACCTATAACGTTTATGTAAGATTTATGCCCAAGTAACGTTTAACGAAACGCAAGAACAGCAAGGGAGGTTGGGGTGTCGTTAAACAAATGAAGTTAAATCGAAAAAAAACTAAATAAATTGAATGAAAAAAAATCATGAAAATAAAAATAAATTAAAATAAATATCAAAATAAATAAAAGTATTTGAGATTTATTTTGTAGTGAGAATAAATCAATTTGATTTTGTCTATGATCTAAACTACAGCAACCCTTTAATCGCGCGGAAAACCTTAGTCATGTGCTTCGTGAGATTTTTAACAGTCAAGAGGTAAAAAATCTTCTGTTGTTCTAATACAGTTCTAGTTCAGCTGTTCTAATGACTGGAAGGCTGACATTGCACTGAAAAATGACCTTACTCCTTACAAAGGGTTTTCAATGTAAATTTTCGATTATATGCTCAGACATTTTCCCTATTACAAGTGGAGTATTAAAATGCTGGATAGAAGACTTAGATGTTTTGATATAGTTTACAGTGACAAAAAATTATTTTAGAACAGGCCAGAGAAGCTGTGCTGAAGGAACTAAATCGTCTAGTCTACTTGGATAACGTGATATGCATCTAAAATAGACAAAAACATGACATTAAAGTACCCCGTGATCTAGTTTATGACCTAATGTACGACGAGGCTGAATTATTGCAAAAAAGACAGCCTTGAGTAAAAAAGACGGGCTTTTGAGGGTTTTTTCTCTTTCACTTCACATGCAAAGTTTTCCACTTTTCTGCATCCTGTATTCGCCGCCGTTTTGTCTTGCTGCATATTTCAGGTTGAAGTGTATTATTTTAGTACATGACTTATGGAGTCAATAGTTATACATCAAAACCACATTTTTGGGGAATTAACAATTTCCTATAAGCCAAATAGTCTCCTAGATTCCTATAGACGATTAAGGTACCACCTGTCAACTATCCCTGATTATAGTTTCAGATCCTACTTCTAATCAATATAAAAAGTGTTGCGGAGCGTGGGACTGAGTCCCCTAGGTTCGCAAGCGAAAAATTTTAGATGCCCCTTTCGGTTGAATCGTATAATGAATCCTATAAAAAACAAAGTTCCAACGTGATCCATGTTAATCGATCAAACGGTTTCAACTTCGCCTTGATTAAACATTTCCTGGGGTTTCTGCATTAGCAGTACCGCAGTGTGTTCTGGAAGCAATATTGCATGGGCCAGTGATATATTTTGTTTAAAACCCGATGTATCAGAAAATGCTAAAGAAGGTTAAACGGAACAAGAATGGTGTCCGACATCAGTGTACAGTTCGGGTCAAGTTACAAAAAAGGAAAATATTTCTTTATCAGGAAATTATTTTCTGGTTTAAAAATTATGAGATTTCCCGATCAGGAAATTTTTTCATTTTTCTGAAATTTGTTCTGATTGAACCCAAAAAATGAATGATATATATATTTGAAGATTTTCAGTAGGTGTTGATGATTGCACAAAAACCGCTTGTCAGAATTTATATAAACGCCTGGGTAATGTAGACGTTAAAAAAGTTTATATTTATTGAAATAATTTCCGTTTCTGTAACTTGAGCCACACTGGTGTATGCTCACCGGCAGGGTTAAAAAAGTTTATTTCCTGGACGTGCGTACAATATATATAGCTACAATCGTCCACAAAAATATGGCTGTCCATTCACCCTCAATGTTAAGAACTGCCCTTTTTGGCCGAGCAACGTAAACGATTACATGTGACATACCTTTATATAAATATTGAGAACGAGTGAGAACACGGAACGTGCTCTGCAAAATATCTAGCTAGCTATATGTTCTTTTGCTGACCTTTCTAAACTTTTTGGTTCTTTGCTTTTGGTACAAAATTGCCAGAGACAACAAATTTTGTGGACGATAGTAGCTAGAACAAGCTATGTGATGGGACATTCCTACAGAGTAGAATTAACTCACTCACTGTGTAGTGTATAGCTAGCTATCTTGTCAGAAAAATCTGTCCAAAAGCATTTTTCTATGCTGATTTTATGCTAGCTACATTGGTAGTTTTTTCTCAGTTAAGTAATTAATTTTATGTTAGCATTGTAGCTAGTTTTATGCTAGCTATATGGTACTGTTTTTATGCTAGCTAGCTAACACTTAAAGCAGCTAGCTATATGTTATCTAAGATGTATTATTATTCCAGCTAAGTCGGCAGTTTTATGCTAGCTAGCTTTAGGTGTGAGTGAGGCTAAGAAGGGATTCATTTACATGTAAAAAATTAGTGATATACTAGCTAAACATACCCTTTCTTCGTTTCTTGAAAATGACCTTCCGTCCTTTGCGACTAGAGCGAGTAGCATCGACACAAGTTCCGTTTGACGCCATGTATTTTAGAAAAGGTCACGTGATGTTGGTAAAAGTGACCCGTGGATCACATGGCTAAAACCGTACACTGGGTTGCTCTCAACAGGAATCCCGTCTTTAAAAATAACAAAAGCGCTCCATCGCCGTGCCTTAGATGTTGTCTCGCTGAATCGGAAATTTACGGGAAAATAACCACATAAATTACTGGGCAACCCAGTCAAAAAGTTGACGAAAATTACGAAAATTGAAAATTTTGATGTATAGGTGCGGAAAACCTATACACCCTCCACCGTCCCTTATATTTGCCTATTTAATGAGGAAATGGGCTCCGCTTTGCTCTGCAAAAATAATATTTTCTACTGGCCGTATCTATCCAGCCATAAATAGCTAGTTGAAATGTACTGTTCTGATAACCCATGAGTTCGTTATGGCCATCCCTCGAAAAAATCCAATTAGGTCCTCTTGACATAAGGTTTGATTTTTTTCTTTACTTTACCAATGACATGTGAATTTTGACAAGTTCAAAATGCGTGAATCTAATATAAGAATAGCCTACTTAATAACTTCAAAATTAGCTTTCTTGTGCAAACGGATTGTAGTTGATAGTAGATTTGGAATTAGGCTATGTCTGTGAACGCAGAGACCTTGAAAAGAATGCCGGTCCAAAAAATATGAACGCATAGAAAAACAAGCTTGTAACAAAAAAAACTACATTACTGCTGCTCTCCAAGGTTAAACATTAAACTTCACCTCCTGCTTCCACTACCTTCTAATTCTCAACTTCCCCTTGAAAAAATGGTCAAGTTTCAAGAATCATAAATATCATATCTTATCATATAAATATCTTCCCTTTACTGCTGCTTAATTCGGACATTCGTCTATTCGAACATATTTGTTGATCCCTTATCCTTATATTAAACTTTTTTATGATGGTGTTTTCATAAAATAAACTAAGGGGATTTGAGGACATTTTCGTATTGTTTCAAAACAAGGATTGTTTGAGGAGATTTAAAGAGTGACGGTTTGAGTAAAGAACAAATTACTGCTGTAAAATTGAAGCATTTATACGCATTTTGAAAATGTAAAACATGCGATAGGTTGTAAAATTCAAATTGAGTAAATTTAAAAATTCTAATTTTGAGAAGTTTTGAGCGGAGAATTTTCAAAATTGAGAACAATTGAGGAGTTTCGAGGAGAACAAGTATAGCATCACTGGGTGAAACATTACGCGACTTTCAAAAAGTGATAAAAAACTGTTAAAATCACCGTACAGATATCGAAGGCCATAATACCAGGTTGATTTTATTCGGGATAAATGATGTTGAATTACGCAATTTTATCAATAGCGAAACAAAATATTAACCCCGAGACTTCGATATCTTCACACAATGCACGAATTTTGTTTAGGCCAGAAATTATAATCCTTAACTTCTGCTATCCACCCGAAATTGTTAAAGTTTTAAGTTTACTCTCACTTTCATACATCCGTGTCGCTTCACAGCACTAAATTATTTACTGCAACTTTATAAAGTAATAATCAAATATTACAGAGATAGCCAACAGCTTTCCTCGAAGTACACTTTTCTCTAAGCATCGAAGATACCATTCTATCAACAGGACCAGGGTAGCATCTTTAGGCACGATATACGAGATAAAGCCGAATCTCCACCAGACGATATTCGCGACGATTTTTGTGACGAAAAGTAGAAACCAATTCAAGTTAATATAATTAATATAATAACATGTTACCATTGAAAGCAAATAGAGCAATCATTACAATTAACAACAAACAAACTACTTTATATACATTTCTACAAATAATAAAAAGAAACTTCATAAACAAGAAAGAGGTGGCGAATCAGTTTCAAACGTTTTTATTATGTATTTATGTGATTTTAAATACCTTACTTTCGGTATATTCTCTAGCCTTAAATATCGTTATTTTTTGTAACGAGACGCAAAAACAGATGAGAACTATGGTCAGATGTGTTATTGTAAAAACATTTAATAAAAGGTTTGATAACCTGTTAATAAGAAAAGTCAATTTGGAACAAAATAATAAAACATTAAGAATGCTATAAACAGTATGCGCTTACGGAAGCACGGGAAATTATTTTAGGGCAACAGGTAAAGCCAGATGTGTATTGGTTTTTATATAAAAATTATTCGTTAGCCAGTTAAAAAATCGAAGAAAAAACGTTCAAAAACAAGAGACTCATTTACAAAAACACTAGAAATTGCGGTGAAATACTCACACTAAATTTCTATTTTTTTTTACTATTTTTGAAAAAATAAAAAATAAAAAGGTAAAACGCAGTTTGAACTCTAACATAACAGCGCTTTTAATAATAAAATATACTTGAATCCTATAAATCAAAATTACTGATAATGCTACAATGTGTTAAACTACTTCGTCTTTAAGAAGACTTACATAAGACTTTTTTCAAAACTAAGCAAAATTTTAAAAAAAGTTACGTTTGTGGGAAAGTATATTGTGTTAAAATAAAATCATTTGGTTCGACGAACACTTTACTTCCCTGCGAAGTTAAATTTCCATCAAAACTTTTCCCCTTAAATTAAAATATATATATATTGAGGTTTTATAATTTAAGACTTAACAACCAGATAATGTTTTGTAATAATTGAAATAGTTTATTATCAGATGAAATTCTGTCGGACAAAAATTTGAAAAGTCAGTTAGCCGCTATAAATTTGGACTTTATTTCAGAATACTCCCTTCATTGCATTTTTCCCATCAACATTTTGTTGATAATAGATTTTGTCAATCAAAAACTACATCCTATAAGTCATCATTCAATCCTCATTAGTTGCAAAAATCAGACTAATTTTGTAACATGGAATAAAGTTATTTGTTCAAAAGACGTACCAATTCCTTCTAGCTAATACGACGTTCAATTGCATTAGTTTATTCCAACTGGAGGCGCTGCAACGCTTCTTGATCCCAGTTCATCATGTTGTTCGCAGCTTCAGAATAAGCTGCATGAGTGGAACCATCAAATTCCCCTGCATGTTGATTTCCAGCAACCAATGCGTGATTTCGTCCACCAATAGCTGCACCACATTCGGGACATATTCCAGTTTCAGTTGCGCCTCCACATTCGCCAATAGCATAAAAATGGCCATTAGGACATTTGTACCAATGACCCTTTCCAAGACCCATCGCACTTGCAATCATTATTTTCTCTTGCTCAGCCAAGCCCTCTAATTCAAATCTTCTCTTGATTTCATCAACACTCGCTTTAATCTCTTTAATCCTTGTTTTCCTTATTTTTTTTCCTTTTTCTATTTCTGCTTTAATTTGCAATAGAACATTTTCTTCTTGATTAGCTAATCTAAGCCATTTTATAGCTTTAGCTTTAGATGCGAGATCTGCCATTGCTAGAGAATTCTTCCACGTTTCGATTTCCTTCTCCTTTTGTTTTAATTGAGTTACACAAACAATAACACTTACATAGACGTGATTTCTTTCCAAATCTTCGTTTGCGTCTCTAAATTGTTGTTCGCTCATCCTTTCAGTCATGATAAAGTCTTCAAGTTCTACCATACCTTGTATGACATCATCCTTATCATCTCGCAAACTTTTGTTTTCCAAAACCTCCTTTTTTAATTTCCACAATGCTTCCAGTAACGCAGCCTGATGAAATAATCCGTTCACCGCTTCGTATCCCAAAGAGGATTTCTCTAATCGAGTAGCAAGCACTGATGCATTATTTTGATTATCACGCGGTCTAATATTGTGTTTTAAATTATGTGCAAACGTAGTAAAATCTGCATCTTCTCCTAAAGCCATGCTTAATGCAACGCGGTTTAAAAATCGATATCTGTCCAAAACTGTGATCTCTTGCACCAGTTTATTGACATCTCGACATTTTTGATAAGCGTTTTCTTTAACGCCCGGTAGGTCAGATCTCCCACTGTCAATAATCTTCTTCTTTATTTCGTTTATATCTTTTAATGAATTCTTCACAATATTTCCATATCTTACACTCTTGCGGATGATGGTTTTGCAGCGTGGACATTCCTTCATCTTTACGTTTCCCCCGTCTCCATTATCCTGTTGCATCCACCTGTCCATTCCATTAACTTCAAAGTAATGTTGACAATCTTCAAGGACAATAAATCGTGCTGAAGCTTCATCTTCGTCCCCAAAGAAAATCTCTTCCACTTTCTCTTTATCACAAATGCGACATACATTGGGGCAAACCTCTCCACATAAACCAATGCAGAAATGTCCACAGCGTAACCTCTTTGTGCACGGTATGTTACAAGGGTCCCTGTTACATATTTCACCGCAGTGTTTTGTGCATATCTTGTGTATGCAACGCCATGTACATGCTTCTCTGCACGGTGAGCAGACTTCACCACATTTCTTCTCACACCTGCTGTGAACACACCTGTTTTCACATTGTAACATGCAAGGTGGGCAGTTCTTTGTACATGGTTCTTTGCATCCATGAGAACATACAAGTATTCTTCCACATTTTTGTGAGCATTTTTTGTGAAGTCGACCTTGCTTACACTCCCCACATGTTCCAGAACAAATATGACCACAATCTAGCTCACCTTTACAGGGAGAATTGCATCTGATAGTTGAAACATCAGAATGACACATGACATGTAACAAGTGTTGACAAGGTAAAAGCTTTCGAACAAGAGCAAAACATCTTTGTTTCTGACAGTCGTCTTTGCAACTTAATTTGCAAGGATGGCCGCATTCAAGCACCCTTTTGCATTTTGCCAAACAACCAAATTGTGTCGGATCTTGTTTGCATAACATTTGCTGAACGTGCCCACATTTTGGTACTATTCTATTCACTCTAGCAATACATAAACCACAATCTTTACCATGATGGCACTGCTTTTGACATTGATGATCATCAAGGTTACACGTTGCCTTGAGGCAACGTTTCTTGCATACGTACTCGACATGCTCTGGATCAACTGGATGACATGCTTTTTCGCAAACATGGCCACAATCTAACCTGTACTCACACGGTCGTATACAACCACCTTCAGGAGCTTGCAAAAAATCTGTAGCATTTCTTGCATTTATAATTGTATCAGTATGATTTTGACAGCATAGCTTCACTGATTTTCCGAAACTTCCGCACATCGTGGCATCATTAATTATCTTTCTCCATAATATACTTTGTTCTTTGAGCAGGTCAAAGTTTCCTATAACAAATAATCCATGTTTCGCTCTTGACAATGCGACACATATGCGATTATCTGTCTTTAGAAATCCAATGCTTCCTTGATCATTGCTTCTTACCAGGCTCAACAGAATGATGTCATTTTCCTCACCCTGAAAGTTATCAACAGCTGTTATTCTCACACCGTTAAAAACCTCTTTTGGCATGATATGTTTCATTTGAATGAGTTGGCCAGTGTAACCTGTTAAAATTGTAATCTGACTAGGTTGATACCCTTGCTGTAAGAAATAGAAGCAAAGCGCTTTTATGAATTCTGCTTCATGTTTATTTGCTTTTGATTTCATGTGCGCTACCTGATTCTCCTTTTCGTGGTGATTAATAAACATAACATTATTACCGACGCCTTTAACACATGGATAGCTCCGCACAGATGCATGATCTCTTAACTTCGGATAGATATGCCGAAGAAGTATAGATATCTCCGGTCGCATTCTGTGTTGTATATCAAGTGTATGACATTCCATTCCGTTATCCACCATTCTTTGGAACAACGACACTTCCAAAGAATAACGCGTGGCTAGCTCATAAACTGCAGGATTAGGCTTCAACTGTTGGTGATCACCGATCAATATCAAATGCTCTATACCACCACTTAATGCTGTCAACACATGGGCTTCCAACACTTCAGCAGCCTCCTCGATTATAACCACCTTTGGTTGAATCTTTTGCAGAACTGCTTGATAGCGCGCTGCACAAGTAGTTGTCATGGCAATTACATCGGCTTTTCTCATGGCTATTTCATCTTCTTGTTGTTGAAGTTCCTTAATTTGTTGACACACATCTTCAAGATTATCGGCCTGACGTGAAAATTTTTGATTTGTCTCCTCATACAACTTTTGTAACCAGTATTTATACAGCCGGCATCTATCATCGAGGGAAAGATCCCATGGATTCTCTACGTCATGAGCCTCTGCAGATGACATTGGCTCATAACTTCGCAATAAACGTTGTATGCGATTTTTCTTTTCCTGGCGTGACGGCTGAACAACTGTAAAGCCGTCACTGTCCACCAAAATATTATCCTCCCTTTTTTCTTGAACTTCCTGTTTGATTTGTTTATTAGCATTGACGACTTCATACTCTTTAGTATCAGCAACCCAACGTTCCACCAGAACTTCTCCTTCACCTTCGACATCCACTCCATTCTCCTCAACTTCGCCTTCGTTAACTTCATTACTGCCACTTTGATCACCAGGATTATTTCTTCTAGGATCAGCTGTACTCGCACCTGCAACTTCATTTTTTGCTTCGTCGATGTTTTCAGCTATTTTGAACGCAGTGATGTTGTCGATCGGTATTTTTATGATGTCAAGAAATATATCAAAAACAGATATCTTTAAGCCCCGACAATGTGCATCAAAAGTTTCAAATTCTACTTGGTGTTCTTCCTTCATAAAGCATTGCAATCTTGTTAAATGGATCAAGTTACCTGATTGTAACAGGTTTTGACAGGCTTTCATGTTTTCTATATTTCTTTCTATGTAACCGATAAGATTATCTCTTTCTTCCAGAGATTGTGCTTTGGCTCTTCTAAGGAATTTGAAATCATCAGGTTCATTTCTTTGGCGACGTCTAAATCCTTTGAGACGGCTAAGTGCATTTCGAAGCGAGTATTTTTCCATTTCTTCACTCGCCCGCCCACCTACACGTATAACATCTGTATGTCCAAACTCAATTATCCCACCAAGAAATTGGTCTAAAGCATGGTTTGTATAACATACAACTAACATTGGACCCACCCGGTCTAAGTTCCAAGCTTGTTTGTTTTGTAGCAAAGCATCTGCAATTCTGATACCAACATGTGTTTTTCCAGTACCAGGTGGACCTTGGATGACTACAAACTCTTTTAGTGAGCGCATGTTTGAATGCATTCAACTGTGACTGGTTAAGATCAGTAAGATTGTATGTTGGCCAAGCACGATCATTTAGTATACGAACAGAATCTGCGACCAATTGTTTAGTCTTCAAAGAACTTCTCAAATTATACGTTGGAGCAAGAACATCCCGACGCTGAAGATAAGCAGGAGGTTCAACATCAGAGGTACATTTGACTATGTATCTCTGCATTGGAATTTCTTCTCCATGAAACTCTTTCATTCCACTTAGTACATGTTTATATGCTTCAAAATATACCGAACTTTCCACCATTTCCATCAATTCTCCTTTTGCGAAATAATTTTTTGTTTCAAGTCCACCAACAAATCTTAAATCAACCAATCCCTTTCTAAGATTTTCTGCACTTCGATCAGCAACAGTGGCGAAATGATCGTTTGAAATTGATCTTTACTCAGGCATACTAAAGTTCCAAAAATTAGTCGTTTTGAGTGTTGCCAAGGTATACCTTTAGTGTGAGTTGTGTCAAAACTGACACGATGAATGATGCCACTTTTTGTACAGAGAGGAAACAAAACTTGAACTCTGTTGTAAACATTCAGCGCGTGCTTTCTACTTTTCCGTGGAATTTCTTCAATTATTTCATGCACACCTTCGCGGAGTGGACACACCAGATCTTCTCGCAATAGTCGAAATTGAACATCCAAATACTCTTCACCATTAGAGTAACCTCCGCGTGATCTGATTGGTCGAAGGTAAGGCTTTTCTTCACGGTAAATATCGTTTATATCAGGAATAGTTGGGATGTCCCTGAAATCGTCAGGTGGAGGCTCGTTTGTAAATTGCTCACGAGGTGGCTTCTTGACAGGAGCTTGTGTTTTCTGCATCAATTCCCTTCTCGCTCTTGTAAGCGTGTTGACCTGTCAAGGAAAATAGAATGGTCCTACATTTTTCGGCTGTATTTTTTCCTTTTAATCAGATTCTACTACCACATTTTTTCTACTCTAATCGCAAAAAATATTATATTAAATATTTAATTTTATATATATATATTGATTTCCAGTCCTCAATTTTGATTCCACAAAAATTGTCTAGGTACCCATCTTATTAAAAATACTAAGTTTTTTAAGGATCCACTTTTTAAAAAGACTTTTTGTAATTTATTGAGCTTATCACAAAAACAGTCTGTTATTAATTTCATAAAAATGACTGCCAATAAAACGTTTCAAACGTAATAGACAAAAATAATGTTTAATGGCTTGGAATTTGCCCCTTATATTAATTTATAAAAAAAAAATAACATTCTCTGTGATTTAAAACTCGTCAAGGCAAATTAAAAAAACAATAGCAAAATTCTTAGCTAATGAAATTATTTCATTTTATCACGTGATTTGCTCTGGCCAATTAAAAAAGTAAACAAAACTTTTATAAAAAACATAACATTTTTATAGATGATGTTTTATGGGCGCTTTTAAAGAAAATTGTAGAAAATATAATCGACTTCGCCAGGCACAGAGGGCTAGAGCTTTCGTATTATTATAATAGACTAGTTATTTAACCCCGGAGAAGTATCGACTCAAAAAAGCTTTTTGTTTAATTTATTCATCTTATCACAAAGCAGTTTGTTGTTAATTTCATGATATAAAACGCAAATGAAACGTTTTAAACGAAATCGGCAACACCAAACAATGCTTAATTGCCCGTGACTTTGCCCGTACAATAAATTACTTTCCACGTGGTTTTAAAATTATTTCTCGGCAAATTAAAATACAATAGCAAAATTCTTAGCTAATGGAATTGTTTTATTTTATCACGTGATTGGTTCAACACAATTAGGAAAGTAAACAAAGCTTTTATAAAATACAGAACATTTTTGTAGAGGATGTTTTATAGCAAAAACAGACAGACGGAATACGGCTATTATTAAAGAGATGAAACAGATCATTTAGCAACCAATTACAAAAGCTGGTATAAACGGAGTAAACGTCTCTTTTAATTTTTTAACAATTTAAAAGATAAGAGGAAATTGTGCCTAGCACAATTAGCATTTACATTTGTTTGGAAAATCTTTGTAATTGTTCTCAGCTTTTGAGACAGTAGAACGTTAAAATGAGCTCCTTTTTTGTAGTTGTAACTTTTTTGAACCGAGACTAGTGAAGCAAGGAACGGTATCATTTTAGTGTAGCGGGTCACACAAACTGTTAGTTGCTGCCTTGTTGAACACGGTACAAAAACATAAACCTTATTTTTACCAAAATCACTGTATATAATTTCAAAAACTTCCCGAATTAAACATGGGTCCATCCCATCCGCAGGCAATTAAGACATTTGACATAAAAAAATTTTAAAAAAATGGTATAAAAACCTTTTGAACAAGATCTCTTTCTCCAATCAAATTGTCTCTTATAAACATTGCTAGTTCATCTAACGGCATATCCATGCAGCGCGAAGGGAAGTTCTTGAAATACACATCAATTAATGTTAGCAACGAATTTGCTATCATTATGTTCTTATCCATTGTGACACTTAATCCCCACATTACTAGACTTCTTTTTAAACAAGATGTCATGAATTGACAACCATGAAGGAGAGATAAAATTGAGATTTGGTTTTGACTACGTCGAACTTCACAGACTTTCGAATATATTACAAGAAGTTCAAAGTTCCAGTCGTCTTTTAGTTCTGGACTGTTGAGTAGCTGCAACAGCATATCCTTGGATGCAGCCATTCTGACTAAAAGTTCGTCGTTATCGTCAAGCTGATTCCATGTTTTCAACAAACCGAAGCCGATTGTCCTTTGTCCTCTGTTTGCATTATTGGCTAAAGTATAAATGATAAAAGTTAACAACAGTTTGTGATTACTTACAAAGACCGTAGCAGATATTTCGTCACATATAAATTTCCTGCGAAGAATTTCGTCAATTCATTTCAGTAATTATTTCCATTTAACTAAAAAATCTGCTTAATGGTAAAACGTTTGAACGGGCACTATGTAACAGGAAATTCGTTTTACTATCAAGTAAGATTATAGGCAATCGGATTCCTGACTAGCTTTTTAAAGTGCCATGGAAAACTCCACTTGATGATACTGTAAATGAAAGCATGTTAACAAAAAGGAACCATAACATTCATTGCACTTTTCATCAAAATGATTGTCCATTCCAAGCAGGGAGTGAAATATACAGCAGTAGAAAATACACACGAGCTTACGAAAACAATAAAAGTTAACTCCGCGTGAGACACATTAAAATCTTACTTTCTTTTATTCATAAAAATATTCTTCTTATTTTTGTTAAATATAATTACTTAAGGAAGAAAACACGCATTTTATTTTACCTGTCACAGTATGTCACAGGAAAAAGATAGGCAAGCAGACGGAAGTAGTGTATTAATAAGGCATGCGGACAAAATTAATTTTAGATACTGAAAAAAGCAACAAAATTAACGAAATAAACGTAAACTTCATTGCATTTTCGTCCAAATGTTTGTTCTTTTATTGAAGCAAAAATAAAAAAATCAGCATTGACTAAAGGCGGGTTCCCGCTTACACGAATGTGCTCGAATCGATCGACGTCGATCGAATCGATGTGTTACTAAAAATGATCGGTCGAATTCGATCGAATTCAAAAGTAGGCTGGCTTTCTACTTTTTCGTCGATCGATTGAAATTTATCCAATGACATTGATTTATGCCCACGTGATGTAAACAAATCGACGAAGAAATGAACATTCACTGGGAAGTGGGAAAAGGAGAAAAATGGCTGAAAACATTTTAAACAAACGAAAATTTAATTGCGCATATTTGATATTGATATTTGGTCTCACTATGCGAAGAGTTTGTCCCTACAAACAAATGGCTAAGAAATTTTAGAAGAATATTTGAAAATATTTTTGTTTATTGTATTTATATGTTATGAAATTCTAAATACATGCTCAATATCATTATTTCATATCAAATTTGTGTTATTGTTTTAAAATAAATTTGAATGGGTCGCCATCAATCGAGGCATGGTCGAATGTAAGTGGAAACCAATTTTCATAAAAACGCCATCGATCGATTCGATCGACGTCGATCTATTCGACCGCATTCATTTGAGTAGAAACCCGCCTTAAGCAAACTGAATCGATTTCAACACTAGCACCGTACAGGAGAAAACCTCAACCTTCATTGCGTAAAGAAATAATAAAAGTAACTTAGACGAACAATTGCTTGTAAATATGTAGCTATAATAACTTTTTTAGTAAACAGCCAAAGCATGTGTACACAATATGCCATGTTACGGCGTTCTCGACCCCAGAGCTCTTTGAGATAAACTTTGGAAGTTTTAATCTCAAAGAGCTCTGGGGACAAGAATGATGTTACGGTTAATTTTTTAAGGAAAAACAACACATCTCCTTTGCCTTATAAAAAACTGGTGTATTAACATTTTAGATAATGCAATTAAAATTTGAATTTTGATCATCTAAATTCCGTTTTCAGTCAAAATTGGTCCAATTGCTCGTTTACTAGCGTTTGTTACTTGTTAAAAAATTCACACATTACTATATTTTTTTAGTTGGATTTTTTTTCTGTATTGACATTCGTTGTATCTTATGTTCATGACAGCAATGCCATTCATTATTGACTATTGCGTGTAGACAAAAGTGTGTAAATAAAATTCAATAGGTGTTTTATTTCAATACTTTTAAAACCAATATAACTGTTACCATGGAGGTAGAAATAGATCTCTCTTTCTATCTCCATGGTATTAAGAGCCTGATTACATGACCCCAATTTGCCGAGACAATTTTTAATTTAGGTACATGAAAATGATAGCTGGGTAAAATTTTATCCCGGTTAGCTAACAGCGACGACTATAGCCCTGGCTGTTATTCACTTTTTCCAGGGTTTTTTGTGTGTAGGTTAAACTGTTAGAATGATTCGATGAATGCGCATGCGTAGTTGCCATAATTTGCTACGGCCAACTGGGATGGTGCAATTACACGGAGAGCTTTTGTTCTGTTTAAAAACGGAATTCCGGCCAGGCATTACCTAAGTGAAATTCGCCTGTGGGTTAATTTCTTTCCGGTTTATCATATAATCTCGTTTAATCCTGGTCTAACTTTCATACTCGCGAAACATTTCTTTACCATTTCTTTAATTAACAAAAAAACAGAAACTTGTGAAGTTTTTTGATGGGTTTAAAAGATTTCCATTTCTAGTTTATTTTTTATGTTTAAAAATAATTTTAAAAAACGTCTTCCTGGAGACGTTTATCAAACGAAAAAAACAGACTAGAATTAGATATCTTTTAGACGGTATACTACTAGACGCATTTTACACGTTTTTAAACGACTTTTTACCGGCTGAGAGGTTTCTTAATTACATTTTTTTGCCTAGGGTTTCTTGTGTGATTTAAAAATAAAGATGTAACGAGTCTACAACTGTCATCATTTTCAGTTTTTGCGTTTTTAGCGTGCGTATCCGTTTGTTGCAATAGTTATTGCAGCAGTAAAGAGTAAAAGAAAAATTAAAAACGTAAGAAAAGAGGGGGTGGACAAAACTGTGGCTAGAGGTCAAACTAAAATGTCTTTTGTCTATAATCCTTGAAAGCTCAACTTCCTTTCATTCCTATCTTTATACTTATAACATCCCAAAGAGCTTCTTCTAAATTATAATGTTTTTCGTGTCCTTTTGTCCTTTTTATCCATATCGAATGTTTATGCTCTGAAAAAACGTGAAAAGGTCACTTGTCGCAATTATTTTCTAAGCGCTAATTGGTTAAAGGTTCATACGACTGATCGTAGAACTTGAACATGTTCAAACTTTTTTTGTCGTACACGACTTGTCGCTGGTACTGTTGTAAAATTTTAGCTGTTTATACGACACGATTTGTCGCTGGTACTTTTTGTAAAATTTTAGCTGTTTATACGACACGATTTGTCGCATACTTAAAATCGTGTACGATGAAACGTACCGTGTATCCGGCCCTTCATTAATTGCATGGTTGACCACAGAATTTATGGTTACAAACTTTTTTTGAATATTCTCAACATTTTGACAAATATATTCTGCAGTATGAAAACGAAATGTAACGGACGCATTAAGTTGTTGCTTTTGGACGGATAAAGACTTTCAGTTTGTATGCATAGATGAATTTCGTGTGACGTTGCTTGTTTACATTTCAGTGGTAATCTTTTTCGCTCTGGCATTTGCGTGGCAGAAAAAAAGATGCTGGGGTTTGGTGGTGATAGCTAGGTCTCTTCATGTGAATTTCTTCTCACGCAAACATCGTTTGAGGTTTTAAATTATTATCGAGTGTAGATTGTTTTTTCTGATTTATGTAAATTAATTTAAAGTCCTAAAATTGCCTTCATGTGACGAAATGGACTGGAAATAACTTTGTTTCCCCTTCATCTTTTTTCCTGTTACACAGATGCTAGAGCCGAAAGAGCTTACCGTTGAAAATGTGAATAAAGAAATTTATCTATGAGAAATTAAATTTCTAATCAAATTTGGAAATATCATGAACATTTTCCGATCTATATTAAAAAGCCGAGCATGGTTCTATTTTTACGATATTCTTAATTGTGTAATAATGGATTGTAGTATGCTAACACCTTTTGTTCAAACGACTGTCAAGGGTAAAAACAGATTAGGCGTGGTATTTCTTATATAAAAACAATTTAAAAAAACCAACGAGTCTGTGAGCAACTGTAAATAAGAACAAAATAAGAGCAATGGCAAGGTTGAATTTTCATGCGCATGCTATGCAATACTGCTCCAATCCGCCATACGCATAATAACAATTTTTAGTACCCTGTATTAATTTTTTTTCTGCAACGCGACCGCAAATCGCTTCAGTGCAGCAAAAAAGTTGTCCCTGAAGCACGCGAGCAAAATAGATCTGCATCTATTTTCTGGTAGTCAAGACTCAAAATAATTTTTCTTACCACCAGGAAATCGGAATAGTTAAAGATAACAGTTAATAGAGAATAGTTAATAGTTATCAAGTTAATCAAGATCATCTTCAGTATCTTATTATATCTTACTAGTCGATAAGGCCCGTGGAGAAATCCACTTTGGCAGAAGGACAATAAAAATTAGGTTGTTTTAAATTGTTTGCTGACGTCACCAGTGCAGATACAAAAAAAAATTTGGCGAAGTTTAGTTTATTCGTTGCCTGCAATGTGTAGAGGTTAAAACGCTGATCAAAATAATGTATAGCATCATGTGTTTTCGAGAAACGCCTAAAGAGATATAAGGTTTTAAACATTTTGCTGACGTCAGCAATGGTTAAAACCCAAAAAAAATTTTTAAGAAATTTGTATACCTGTTGCCTTTATCGTATAGATCTTGAAACGCTGATCAAGAAAATGTATAGGATCATGTACTTTTGACAAACGGTTGCAGAGATATTAGGGTTTGCAGGTTTTTTGATGACGTCATTAACCCGTCCACTCCGAAACGGATTTGGGGACCCAGGTTTGGGAAACTTACCCAAATTGGTCCTAGGTGGTCCCTAGTTACCCACGCTGTGAAAAATCATTGACGTCACCACCTCGTTTCCAAGTTATTTGACCTTAAAGTTTTAGGTGGACTGTAATGGCTGCATTAATTTAATATAGGATATTGACGTTAAAGTAGTGTTATTGACGTCGCGTCGTAATGTCAGAAAATTTAACATATTAGACATGCATTTTTCGGCAACATCAAAGGAAAATGAACACATCCACTTTGTCTGTTACAAACAGACAGACACAGTCTCTGTATTATTATAAGAGACTAGTCGATAAGACCCGTGGAGAAATCCACTTAGGCAAAAGGAAGATGGAAAAATAGGTTGTTTTACATTTTTTGCTGACGTCAGCAGTGCAGATCAAAAAAAAAATTGGCAAAATTTATTGATCCTGTACTTCGTAGAGCTCAAAACGCTGATGAAAAAAATGTATAGGATCATATGTTTTCGTCGAACGCCTTAGAAGATATAACGGTTATAAATTTTTTGCTGACGTCAGCAATGGCCCGTCAAAACTGAAAAAATTTTTTTTAGAAATTTGTATACCTGTTGCCTTCATCGTATAGATCTTGAAACGGTGATCAAGAAAATGTATAGGATCATGTACTTTTGACAAACGGTTGCAGAGATATTAGGGTTTGAAGGTTTTTTGATGACGTCATTAACCCGTCCATTCCGAAACGGATTTAGGGTCTCAGTTTTAGGAAACTTACCCAAATTGGTCCCAGGTGGTCCCTAGTTACCCACGCGGTGAAAAATCATTGACGTCACCACCTCGTTTCCAAGTTATTTGGCCTCAAAGTTTTAGGTGCACTGTAATGGCTTCATTAATTTAATATAGGATATTGACGTTAAAGTAGTGTTATTTTCGTCGCGCCGTAACGTCAGAAAGTTTAACATATTAGACATGCATTTTCGATTTATTAAGCCAGAAATTTTTTTTAAATCGGATTTGAAATTAGGGTTACCACCTTAAAAGGGGCTACAAAACGATTCGATAAGTTTATTCAATTTCAGAAAAATGGCGTGTAATAAACGACCACTCAAAAGGTCAAGGTGGATGAAATTATACACACTTTAGAACCACATACACGTCTAGACAACCTGTTAATGAAGAATTAACTTTTTATGATAAATTTGGTACTTTATTTTCTAAAAAAAGAAAATCTTTCCTTCAGTGTTTATTTTCGCGGTAAAATAAGCTACGGTCTGTAAAATATATTAAATATCAGTAAATCGAAAGTTTGTTTTGACAAAGGAACAGAGACAACACGAGAAGCTATATTTGTTAAAAAATGCTATGTTATTAGCTTTAAAAAGGTAATTAATTTCTCTAAAAAGATTTTAAAGTCATTTGTTGCTTAAACTGGCTTATGTACATATAACTTATATGTTTCTATGCAAAATTTCAAAGGATATAGCTAGCTAGCTAGTTCAAAAGGTTTTAAGTTTATTTTATTAGAAAGTTTGAGTTAAAAGCAAGGTAAGTGCTTATATGGAATAAATCATGGATATCCAATATATATAGGGAAGTTTTCTGTCATTTTCAGTTATATTTGGATGCCCAATAATATATTTAAGATGATTTAAGTTGTTGTTTTTGTCCTCAGTGATCATAAACTTTTCCACCGCAATTAGCTTGACTTTCCTGTAAGTCACTATAGTCAAAAAACCAACAGCTGTTTCGTAGCCCTTTATAAGAACAGCATAAATTTCAAAACAACTCAGGCTGAAGTTAAATTTCATCGTTCTTATAAAAACATGTGTTGTGTTTGCCTCTAAGAGCATTGTTGAAATATCCCAACTTGTCAATAGCTTTCTTTCTTTCTTGAATTCAAAATCAAAAAACAAAAATAGTCCTGGTAACGAGGTTGTACGAACGAATTAAGAAAGTTGTTTGCTTTTTTTCTGAGTTCCAATGTTCTTATATTAAAAACATATACTATATAATTTACTTACCTCCACGACCACCTCCTCGACCACCTCCACGACCACCTCCTTGACCACCTCCATGACCACTTCCTCTGCCACCGCGCCCTCCTCTACCACCACGCCCTCCTCTACCACCGCCTCCTCTGCCACCACCTCCTCTTCCTCTCCGATTATTGGATCTTTCAGCAAAAAATGGACTTGAAAAATCCATAACTTTTATATGATCATCATTTTATTTTATTTTTTCATGTTTTCGAGTCTTCATAAAACTTTTTGATCGTGTTTCTTGTCTGGACAAAATAAAACAATCTTGCCCGTTGCGCTATTTCATAAATAAAACATCTTTAAGACGATTGGTTAAAAAAATTTGCTTCTATTGTTTTTAAAGAATGTTTTCCTAGAATTATGAATATAGATTGCTTAAGTAAAAGAGAGGAGAATTTAATGTTTAATCAACAACTCTGTTGGTGGAATTATTTTTGTGTCTATCAATTCCGTTTCTATAGAGATTTACTTGAGAAATTGTTCGTATAAAAATTCCCCTAACTCTGAATACAATGAGTCATGGAGGTTTTTGTATGTGTTCTTTTATGCTTTTGTAAAAGCTTTTTTTTACCTCCATGGTCACATAAAAAACGTATTTGAACAGCAAAATTGCAGTAATACAAAATAAATTGCAGACTAGCTAATTAAAAATACTTAATAATATAGATTTATATGGATTTATTCACATTGAATTCACGTGACAAAAATTGCTACTTCAGGTTATGACCTCTTTTTCTATACCAACTTTGTTTCCATTACTATTTACTACGAAAGTTCATCTTTTTAGATCATCAAATAGGGTTTGACCTGAAATAATTGAACATCTCTGTTGTTAGCGCAAGAGCTTCGCCATGCATGAATTTTTCGCGTTGCGGTTAAAATTATTGCGTATTAATTTGTATTCACAGAACGTACGCGGGTTTCTGCGCTTCTTACGCTGGTTTCTGCGCTTCTTACGCGGGTTTCTGCGCTTCTTACGCTGGTTTCTGCGCTTCTTACGCGGGTTTCTGCGCTTCTTACGCTGGTTTCTGCGCTTCTTACGCGGGTTTCTGCGCTTCTTACGTGTTGAAAGTGGGAGTCAATCTAAAAAAATATCTATTGTGAAAAATTATTTGTTGAAAAAAAAATATTTGTAGAATTTAAAAGAAATTTGAGAAAATTAATTCTATATATTCTATTTTTAAAATGTGATATATTATTTAGTGTCCCTTGGAATTTCCCTCAGAGACTTTGTTTTTCTCTCTGGGACACGTGCATTTGTGTAGGAAACACAAATAAGAAAAATAGTACAGGAATTTATTAATTATTACGATCGACATACTCAAGATGTGAAGTATTTTTTTAATAACCCTGCAAATAACACATCTCATTGCATAGAAATCTTTCCAACCTCCTCCCCAGGGCTATTTTAATAACATACGGGAAAAGTAGGACCCGGGATCCAGGGACCAGGGTTTTTTTGTAAACTAAGAGTTAAGTAAACTTTCTTTGATTCAAAGAAATTCACGCTGGATCTCCTAGCTAAGAAAAACTTGGCTCTAACCTTTTCAGTTTTGGACCAAAGTCGTAACATGAATATGAAATACATTTAAAAATACATGCATTCGTACTAAGTCCGTATAGGCTTAGCTATAGATGCAAACTCCGAAAGAAACACCTATGCCGAGATATTATTCTGGTCTTGGTAATATTTCCATTAAAAAAAATCTAACCTGCGTTCAGGGTCCCGGGTCCCACTTTTCCGGCATGCCCTAGTTTGAAGTCTCTAGATTGCCGAAGAATGGCTCTCCCAGCCTTCTACATCTGTTTTTTGTAAGTTTTTTGGACAAACAGAACTTTTTCCATGTTTCGAGCGAGTGGTGTCACACTCACCCAGATAAACATAATTAACACTCATACTTCTTAGAGCATAACACGTGACTGTGTGATGTCACCATACAATCCGACTGCGTCTCAAATTGCAACCAATTGACCTTCTCCTTGATATAGAAATGTCGGCTTTAAATATAACGGTTGACGCTTTATTCATATAGTATTTCTATGGTAGCAGTGATGTCATTTTATTTCTATTTTTGTGCCCTAGGGTGTTTTTACCATCTCTAATCAAATCTGCAGTACCCGCAAACGCATTGTAATATCTATGGATGTGGTTATATTGCGCAGAATCAGGAGTGTCATTATAGCACTCTATCTACACGAGCAATTAAAAGTACACTAATAAAACAACAGACACATGAGATTAATAATTCTACAGTCGACGCTCATTATCTCGAACCTCCGTTATCTCGAACTTTCTCTATCTCGAACTTTTTCTTCGGTCCCTTGAGTTCGAACTTTTCATGAAATACGCTCGTTATCTCGAACTTTCGCTATCTCGAACTTTTCTTTCGGTCCCTTGGGAGTTCGAGATAACGAGCGTCGACTGTATTCTAAACTTAAACAAAGAAATTACGTTATTCTAAATCATTATACATTGTCTCTACCAGGATAATTATCATGAGCAGTAAATAAAAGTAAAGACCCGTGCACACTAAATAGTTATAAGAATCATATTTTGACCTTGTGAGGATCATTTGATAGATAGAAGTTCTACATTTGCGCCTTGTAAGATACCTAAATAAGTTCATTTCCTTTTATTTCGAGCCTCTCTGTTTACATTAAATTCAAGCACTGAGAAAAGCTTTGCAGTGCAAATTTGCATCAAAATGTCAAGGAAAAGACGAAAAAAAAACTATTTTCTAAAGCTATTTTCTTCTAATCAATTGAGGAACTTGTGTTTTTTTGTTCTACATATAATTCATAAATAAAATGCGTTCTTTTTTTTTAAAGTTTCGCATGCTTTTCTTCCCAAGATTGATTTCGTTGCTTTTGATTGAACAGATTTGATAAATTTGATTTTTGCAATGGAATAAGGAAATCGAGTCAGTCCCATTGTTTTCTCGAAGGTGTCTTACAAAATGTTCAAAGTGTGTCTATCTCTATGTATTTGTAAGTCAAAATGGTAGCTAGAATGCTGATTACCTTGTTAATCCTACATCAGCCTATTTTACACAGGCCACTATTGGCCCCTTGATTTTTAAATTTTGTAGATGCGGATCTCCATTCAAACTATTTCCACGCTCGCGCATATCTTTGAGCTCAACATTCCGTCATTTGCTGCAGCTTGTTCTGTTGCAACTCCACTATTACTTGTGAAAAAAAATTTTCGTCCATGAACCAAGTCGGATAAAGTAAATAATAGTATTTTGTTGTAGATAAAATAAACGTTTGAGTTTAAAAAATGTATCAAACAAAGTAAAAGTAACTGGAGCTTGACACTCTAGAAAAACATAGAAAAGGAACTGTTTAAGATTAGAAATCGATAAAACAAAGTATAAAAATTATGAATAAAGGAACCTCGCGCATTCAAATTTGCAATGGAATGTCTTCATGAGAGTTAGTTTTACTGGGAAAGTTAGTTTTTACTGGGAAGAAAGTACTTCTCCATTCATAAAAGAGTGATTTCAAGGGAGTAATAATTTCCGTGTGGGAGTAATAATTTCCTGGGAAATTACCACTCCAGGAGTAATAATTTCCCAGGAAATTATTACTGGGGGAGTAATTTTTTTCGGGGAGTAATTATTTACGGTTACACCGGAATTTTTCTGCATGCGTCAGTTAAATGTTAAATCAAGCATTGAGATATTATTAAAAGAGAAAGACAGGGTTCAGAGTGACCCTGGAAAACCTGGAAAACCTGGAAAAGTACCCTTTTTGGAAAAACTCAGGGAGAACCTGGAAAACTCAGGGAACTTTTTTCTAAGTCAGGGAAAACTCAGGGAAGTTTTTTCCTCCTATATAAGTATGTTTTATTGCTGCATATTTTTTTAATGACTTAAATGACCATATGCTATTATTTTTGTTTGTTACATTTTGTTGTATTCTATTTACAACTCTCTTACTTTCTTACTTTGTAACATATCATTTTGGAAAGTTACTGCATTAAAGAGATGATATGTTTTGTAAGTTCCAGTAAAGTTTAACATTCTTTTTCAGTTCGGACAACTCAGGGAAAAATAGTATCTTTGTGTGAAGGGAAAAAAGGGTCTTTTTCATGATGCCTCCCAGAGAAAAACATTTATATTTATTGAAATTTCAGGGAAAAATATTCTGATAAGCCACTCTGAACCCTGAAAGAGACACAACGCGATAATTCTCTATTCAAATTCCTATTGTTAAGACAAACAATGCGGAGAAGGCGCGTTACTACAACCATCCACATAATCTTTGAGACAAACTAGAAATTCTATCAAAAAACCAGAAATGGCCATTGACGCAAATGTCCATTTTTCCATCTGAGACGGTTTAAACATGTAAAAAGCTATAATTAGCCTATAGCAGCACTGTAAGGCTTCGTTCTAGTGAACTTTTCGGTTTCACTAGTTGAATTCAGAAATAGCTGAAGTTCCGTGAGCCTGGAGGCAGTACGTCGAGTTTGAGAAGACTTGTGGTGCGAGTTTGTGAAATTTTTTTTTGTCAAAAATCGAAAAGTCTCAATATTTATGTGGGTGATTGTAGGTTCCAGCTCATTTTGTGCGTTACTCGCAAAACGACTAATTACCGATTCTTTCAGTATAGAATCCCGACAATTTTACTTGTAAAAGATTAGGAAAATAATCAGGTTTTCCACTGAATTCCGCCAAAGTTAATTGGTTAAAAAGCTCTCAGGGGCTTACCCTCGCCTTCGAAATAATTTACCTGCACAATTTTCAAGACAATCAGTTGGAGAAGAGATAGATAGATTGATGTGCATATCGTATTTAAAAGTTATATCAAAACAGCTTTAGCAATCTACCATCTTATTTCTATTTAGGTTTCAGGAGCTGCTCTAAAAACATGTCATGGAGGGTATAGCTATAGCTAGCTATACCATTGAGGAGGCTAACCAATATAATTTAAATCACTATTGCTAGCCAATGAAGGATTTCTCTGGGAACTATCAGTTCTGACTTGCTAGTATTTAGACCACATTCAAGTGATAAGCTCTGAAATCAACTGCTTTCATATCAGACAATGAAAATATGCACTGAGAATTAATTACCAAAAAAACCATACTTTTCATTTCAAACACACGTTTTACGAACTCAGTATGGAGGTAGAAAACCTTGATCAGCAATACAGCGTTAGAAAACCAGATCAGCATTACCAGGAACGTTGTATGGAAGTGTCGAATCATGATGTTTTTAACACAAACATGTATGTGTATGCAATCCAAGCTACTGTACTGATTTTTTTAAAAAATCCACAATTCATACCAGATGAAAATATTGATTAACGGTGAAGTTACTTATCGATATACACCAGACATATTGAATTTTATTATGTTTTAGACAAAAGTATTGTCTTGAAAGATCCATTTTTGATCAGTGATAGCTGAAACGAGCTATACAAACATTTTCAAGATAGCTGTACACAAAATACCAACACATGTCATGAACAGTTTTAAATTGACATGAAATTGGATTGATAATATTTTATTGAAACAGGATGAACGGTGTGACACCTGGAAAGTTAGAAAGTTTAAAATTCAGCTTCAGTCGTATATAAGTATATATATACCTTGAATATTTTGTTCTTATAAAAATGTTATTAGCAAAGCTTGATAAACACTTTTTAGATCTTTGGCTTCACCTTGAGGTGTTTTTGACATGTTTAGCTTGAAATTTTTCTTATATTTCTATATTTTGAGCATTTTAAATTTATTTTGTTGTACATATATTGCAAGTATTTGCAATGTAACATCACGTCTATAAGATACACGTTTCGAATAATAGTAACAATTGATTCGGTGAAAATTTTTCCTTGAAAGATGTTCCCTATGTTTTTGGAGGTGTGTGTGTGTGTGTGTTTTTCAGGAGTCTTTAGTAAAACTTCAGCTCTCTCTATGTTCTTATTGTGTTCTTATTTTTCACCCATTCTCAGCCTAATTGTTTTTAAGTTATAAGTATATTTGGCATAGGAAAAACTGGGGATTTTAATGTCAGTCAGGGAAAATAAAAATTGACTGGACACTCTTTCTACAAAATCTATTTGTTTATATGTTATGTTATAGCTTGTAAGATTTGTTGGTCCACAACTACAGGTCAATATAAAGCTATATCTAGCTCTGCTTGGCTAAGAAAGAGCTTAGTGATATATTTATCAAAATCTTTGAGCTTATTTAGTACTGCTAATAAATTTACATTATATGTGGTAAAAATCCTTTTCTACCTATGGCTCAAAATGAAATACTTTTTATCATTGACATTTGTTTACATTTTTCTTCCAGGGCCTCGCCTAAATATTTTTTTCACGACGATTTTCTTTGGTGTAATTTTCCGAGCAACTGCAAAATCGTTTTAACGAGTCGTTAATTATTACAAAATATTAAGTTTTGCGAACATTTATCAACCCTGATTGGGCGAAATAACAATCGAAACATTTTCCTTGACATGATTGGATCAGAGGAAACAATCTAGCTTCGGGAACTTTAAATTTTCATGAATGCACCACCCGCTTCTAGGGACGCGCCCTAGTACAATAGCTTGAATAATCGTTGTGTCTGTCTCTTTCTCTTTTAGTATATGAATCAAGGAACGAGACTTTATATTTGCGTTGAATCATAACGAAGCTTTATTTTTGTGAAAATTTTTTTTAAATAAGACATCAACAAGAGATTCCAAATGGGTTATCTATCAACTAAGAATAAAGCTGGGATGATAATAAAGCATTTACTTCACACTGCTTATATATGTGTTATTTCAGGGCGAATGAAAGTAAATCTTGACAAGTTTGAAGATGATTGGAGCGAAAGTGAAAAGTATGGACTCAGTATTTCCTTCCAATACTTCACTTCACTGGTACAACTATGTGGGGCTGGTACGCATTTAAATCGTAAGTGATAATAAATTTTTAAGGTTAAAAACTTGTATTTTAGATTTGCGGTAACAGCTCGTTAAAGGTTATGTGTAGTTCGACGGTATTAGAAATTAATAAATTTTTCTGTTGTTAGAAAACACTATCCAACGAGCGATCGATTTCACGCACCAATACTACTGTTGACAACATTTGGAGCTGTCCTTTATGGCCCACTGCTCCATCATGTTTACCGATATGAAGTTGACAAGTTGGACAAAGTGAGAAGCACCCGGAATTGTACTTCTTGTTTGGTGAGTAGCTAGCAATTGCTCCATCATGATTATGTTTCTAAGAATAAACTAGGGCTGGCAACACCAATACAGTTGTTCTGTGTTGATCTTACCTGTCGAATATATAGGCTCAAAAAACTTAAAACCAAAACTACTGTCCATATAATTATCTTTAAAGAAATGTATGGCGACCATTATAGTATTTCGGGAACTTCTTTCCATAAAGAGACGTTGGTCAATAACCTCTTATTGTCTTGAGGAGTCATGATTTAGAACAAACTTGAACTTGATAGCCATAAAAATACATAAAATTTTCTTTGCAGGATTTAAAAGTCAATAAGTTGGATTTTGGTGTTATTCAAGCAGGAATGATCTTAGTATGTTTAACACTGGCATTATATCCGTTATACAAGCCAGAAAAGTCAAAAGATCAGACACGAGAGGAAACGTTTAATGAATTCGCCCTATGCAATACAGAAAAGACAAAAGATAAAACAAGGCGTTTATTGAATAGGACGGCTATTGAATTTTTTGAGAAAGTGATGAAGTGTGTGAATGCAATGGATATGATAGAATTGGTAGAAGATTTAGGCTGTATCCAACGGTCTGATGTAGGGTGGGTGGTTTTATTTTACTTGGCATTTTTAATTTCAACATGGCTCCTTGCATTTCTTGACGCCATGAACATCGACAAAGACACTGAAAACAAATGGTGGGAATGGTTGAAGGTGTTCACCACTTTTTTAACGTGGGTATTTACTGATATTTGCTTTGCTGCGATTCGACTGCACGTGATGGTGAAAGAAGATAACATACAAAACGGATTCAGTTTTGTCGTAAAGAATTTTTTTTTTGTGGTCACTCATTTTCTGTATAAAACATTTAAGAAAAAATAATAAAAAACTAAGAATTTACACATGCAGATCTAAATTTCACTGCAATTTGATTTCGCGACTGTATTGCGCAACTGCGACATTTTATTGTCGCGAAAGTTTCTGACATTAAAGTGTTTTCTTGAAGAATTTTACAACCAATTTCGACATCTTAATGAAGAATGCCGTGTTGATTTATGTCTAATTTGGAATGTCCCACACCATTACATTCAGATGACGCTGTCATTCTACAGAGAAAACGATTTTACGATGAGTACGAATCGTATTACAGCTGCAAGGAGGTTTTTCATTAAAAAGTTAAATCCACTCTGTACACTCTTCTCGTTATGTATAACGACCGATCGAAGGATAAAGAAAGAAATGTCAGTGAAAAGCAATGTCAAAATTGACGTCCAACGCTGTAAAGGTTTCGGATCTTCATCATCTCTATCTTCCAAACCACAAGGGAACGCGAGCAGTAGAGTTGACGCACCAGTGGCTATAAAAAACCACACGAGCCAATCCGTTTGATAAGATTGCACGCAGCCAATATCAGCAACGAGATCCATAATATCAAACGCATTTAGAAATTCAATACCAATCGCATACAGCTCGCCCCTTTTGTAATGCCGATTAGGAAATGGGTAGAGTAGATGTGTGAGGACGAGAATGATCATCACAATTTGGAACATGACAAAATGAACTTCTGGAACAGTTATATTCTGAAACACAAACATGGGTACAAACATAAACATTTTTAAAACCAAGTTTAGAAGAACTTCAAAGATCGGAATTATCAGTCGGAAATGAACAACAGCTTTGGAACACACCTTAATGAATAGCCAAAATGAAAACAGAAAGAAAACATAAGAAAAAATACCAAATAAATATATATAACGTTATCACATCTCTCAAACCCGTATAATTTTCTTTAATAGGAACTCATTAAGAACACTTCAAAAACATCTAATGATTGGAAAATAGATTAGGGTATTGCAATGTTGATCTAAATTTTAAAAAATACATGTACTTTAAACTTACAAAACAGTTTGAATTCGCAACAACTGAATCTGTTGTGTTTGGTAAGAGTCTTGGGTTAGCAGCTTTGTATTCATAGTTTAAAGCCATACCGTATGGACCAAGAGAGAAGAGAATAAAAACAAGCATCGGTACATGGCACCATGTTTGGTTGAATATTTCGTATCTAAATAACAAAGTACAGTAACATTTCAGAAACAAAAAAAATTGTTCGGTTTTCTAACCACCTAAAGTATAGCCTAGTTAACTAAGCTTTCTTCTTCGAGTTGATAAAATGAGTTTCTCTCAAACAAAACAGTAATTTTTCCCACCTTAACTACTCCGATTTCCTAGTGGTAATAAAAATTACGCTGGGTCTCCTAGCTAGGGAGACTATACTGAATACTTCCCCGCCTTAAATTTTCAAAACTTTTTTTTTGCTACACAAAACTTGTGAAGGCGGATTATCACGTGCTCACCACAGAAAAACAATATATACAGATTTTCAATAATATACAAAGTAAATTTTAACAAAAATTTGCCAACCTTTTCCAAAGTGCTAACCAAATTAACACAGCTTGAGCGGCCATAAATGCTAATGAAAGAAAAACACCAGCTGCGATTGTACCTCCACTGGAATATGTGTCTTCAAATTTATCTAACGTTTTACCTAGTCCAACCCATAAGTAAATGAAGTATGCTGTGTAGACGAAATGTACTAACCATGTTCGCACCTTCGCAAGAGGAGTAACCTCGTTATCCATATTTCCTGGTTTAATTTACGAAGTAGTATTTTTATATACGTTATAGACTTTGTTTACATTTTCTTTTTTTCTTCTAAGAATGCTTTATTCAATGTTTTCATCCAGCCGCGATTAATTATGTTAGGAGAATATAAATATTCATCACCTTGGAACGTAAATTGTTTTTGTTAGATAAAGTCTGTAATTTTATGAAATTGATCACTGATCGATAAAAAGACGTCTGCCAAAATCATACCGATAAGCGCCCATCCCAATTAAACGCCGAATGTAAAAACTAAATTTTAAAGTTATCGACTTTGAAGCGCTTAATTCCGATAAACGTCCCATGATGAGCAAGCGCTAGTTTAAAATGCTAGAGAAAGAATGATTTTATATTCACAATTTGTGCATCATGCTTTTAGCTAGTAGTTAATAAACACGATATGAAAGATCTTAAAAACACGATTTAGTCGTGGTAAAGATCTTAGTAGACTTGAAAGGTTTGGAACGACACTGGAATGCAACTTCGTCCCCAGGGCTCTTCTTACCTTTTTGATAAAGCCATCCCAATATCGAAAAGTGAAAAAGAGCCCTGGGGACGAGTTTGCACTGAAATGCTGCTGTTGAAAACATACAACAAAAACAACAACACAACAACAACAACGGAATTACCGCGACACACTTCTCAGAAGTCTATTTATATCAACCTCGTCCCCAGGGCATCTTGTATCTTTTCTGACCCCGGGACGGCGATACGAACATGGCCCTGGAGGAGGCTGGTCCGATATGAAACTTGATTGGCGCGCATATGTCACATAATTATTGCGTCATAAAAAACATTTTGGCAAGGCGGCGAGTCTGTGACGAACAGGAGGAAGCTGTTCGTATTAAAATGGCGGAGGAGCTGTATCAGTCTCGTGTTTTTTTCAAAGTAAAAGATTTAATAAAAAGCATTACTAAGCAATGAGAGTATAAAATAAGACATCATAAAGTAATGCTGACACGGAAAGTTTAATAAAACTAGAAAAGTAGCTAACTAGCACACTATATACCTAGCAAACTATCAAAATAAGAACAAAAGAAAGGAACTCAACTTGTTTCCAAGTGGTCAGGTTTAATTTGCAGCTTTATGCAAAGAATGACCTTACATAAAATTACTAGCTGATAGACCTAGTGCCACCCATGTCCTTTATAGACAAAATAATTTTGCACAAAATATCGAAAATGTTTTTTTTACAAAATATATGTATCATTACGTTTTAAATTATATCAGGTTGTTATTAGTGGGCATGTTTTATTACTTTATATGCTTTGGTTACCATAAAAAATATAAAAAGCCAGTAGGTTAACCGTCGGAGCCATTTTATCATTGACTGCACATTTACCCGGCCTAATTCAAGAAAATTCAAAGTGCAATAACTTCGGTAAAAAAAAAAAGTTATTGACATGAAACTTGTCATGGAGTACTTTTAAACCAATCCGATAAAAGATAATTTTACACGAGACATAAAAAATTTACACAGCCATTTTGAGGAAGAGAAAAAGGTAGGAAGATTTTCTTAAATTGATTCTTACTAGGCCTTTCTTAACACGCTATATGGTGGTGGACCAACAGTTCACCACATGTTAATTGCGGTTCCTGAAGTAAGTACTTATACCTTGTTGAAAGGCTTGGCTTTGATTGCATTCAGTATTCAAGTGTCAACAAAGATGGCTACTAGCATCATTGAAGGATATACTTTAGAAACTCAATGTTCTTCCAAATCTAGAATGGTAGACTAGTGAAAAGGGTGGTCACAGGGCATGAACACTAGGGGCCCTCAAGGTAACTAACCAATACTGTTGTAGATCCAGGCCCCTAAGATTGCCTTGCCTACCTATAAAGTGGGAGCAGCTAAAGTCAACTAGTTTCCATCATCACATTTTGCTAATAGTTTGGTTTGATTCATAATGGCTGCTGCTTCACAGGAATTGAGGAGAAGGACCTGGAGTCTGGGATTGGATAGACAAAAGCAAGGCAGGCATCAGGTGAAAAGCATTGGTATTTCATCAGAAGAGACATTGCATGTAGCCAGTTTGGTTTGTAACTGTGGGCTCCTCTAACATTTGGTGCCCTATATGAGGTTTAAGAAGAAGAGGGTGCCGACAGAATGGAAGATTACTTTGTGATGGCTAGACTGATTTGATTCATAATGGCTGCTGCTTCACAGGAATTGAGGAGAAGGACCTGGAGTCTGGGATTGGATAGACAAAAGCAAGGCAGGCATCAGGTGAAAAGCATTGGATATTTCATCAGAAGAGACATTGCATGTAGCCAGGTCAGTTCTATTCATACTATTTATTATCTATTCATGTTAGGAGAGTTAAGGAAATGTCACTTTTAAACTATACAAGGAAAAGGGCATGTCTCTTGCAACTGTGAGCTCTAGCACATCATTAATAGCACATGGACACTTCTTTCTGAACAATCTGGTTAGCAGAGTAAGGCATTTTGGAATAGGAAGCTTAGTTATCCAAATTAGTAATGCAATTCTGGTAGCCATTATGGATTTTAGGCAAGTATGATAAGTTCAACTTTGGACCTGTGTTCTTATTTTCTATTATCTTTTTGCATTTGTTAATATTAAGTAATGTAACACTAGTAAGGGCTGCAAAAAGCTAACATTGCGAGTTGTGGTGAGAGTTGTGGTGAGGTAGGATTACCAAGCAGATCCTTATTTTAACAGGTTGTGGCTCATTTTGCTTTATTTCAAGCTCCACCGGTATATAAACACACCCCTTCGTATTCCCTAGCTGCCCCGTTTACAGATTTTTTTTATCATCATGTACTTAGCTTGGAAAATTGAATTCTACTCTTTACAACCTATGCGCAATTCCTAGACCAAAGGTTAAAAGGACTACATATAAGCTGCTTTATTATGAATTCCTTTAGCAGTTGAACTGTAGATCAAGATTTTCTATATGTGAAGGTCCAATGTTTCGTCTATAAGCATGACATTTATAAGCATCCTTGAGCTCGGATTTAGTCATTTTATGCACATATATACTAAGCATTATGTGAAGCCTAAGAAAATGTTGTTACATTTTTATGTTTTGTTTCGTGGGTGTTTTGTTTATTTTTTTGTATCTGTTTTAACCAGTAGGTAGTGACATTTAAGTTATAATTACTGATGTTCAAAACTTAATGCAATTTTTCTCAAATATATAAGTATATTTTGGGCCTGATCATTTTTCATAAGCGTATTCTGGTAAATCTTTTACCATCATTCAAGCATAACTTAAGCATATTTAAGCCTGAGTATCTTATAAGATGACGCTTAGGGATGCTTGTGAAAGGTACTTTCTCTGGCTCAGAATGGCAAAACGTAAGAATCATTACCAGGCTGGACTGGTAGGAACACAATTCTTAGAACAATGAAAATTTGAACAAACATTTTTTTTTAACAAAATTAGCTTAAAATCAACCTAAATATCTAAATAAGTCAAAGATGTTGCCTTAAGTCAAAAAGCCCCCTAAGTTTGGCTCCTAAGATGACTTAATGGAAACAATCAAACATCGACGCTGAATGTAAATTTTGTGTCCAATCAGGGACTCTTGTGCCAGGTGCATGACTCTCAGTCAATTTAAAACAAACGATTTAATTGAGTGTTTTGAAATCAGGAAATGACCTTATTGGCAGGGCCCTGGATGCAGAGTGATTGGTGGTAGAAAATGGCCAGGCTTCCCTTTTTAGCAATTTTATTTGTAGTAGCAAACATCCATGGTAGCAACAGGGTTTCTTCAAAAATTAAAAAGGAACACGTATTAGCTAACATTATGCTTTTACCAAAATTTGTGTGGTCAGGCCTTTCTTTTGCTATGACTTTATGACGTTCACTGGGTTGTGAGAATAATAAATACAAATTTTTTTTGCAGTCTTCACACATTTTTGTTATATAATTATGTAAATTAGATCAACTGCGTGTGTGAAATCAGGAAATAATTTTCTTTTATACAGGGTCCTAGTTGCAGAGTGAGTGGGGGTAAAAATATGGTCAGGCTTTCCATTTTCAGGAATTCTATATTGGGAAACATTCATAGTGAGAAGGGGCTTCTTAATGCTTCTTTTACCAAAATTGATCAGGCCATTCTTGTGCTATGGTTATTTTATTTTAATACACCTATACTCTAATGTCATTCAGTCTAAATATTTTACATAAAGCTCGTAGTATTTGTAAGTGCAAGGAATACAATAGACAGAAGCCAAATTTATAAACAATTTTATGTAAGTACTGATAATTAGTCATGTGACAACAGATGAAATGATATTTCGGCACATGTCAAACTCCTGTTTATAATTATGTAAAATTAGACTTAATTGAGAATAGTCCTTAATGCAACGATTGGGTAGAAAAAACTTTCAGGCTTTTTAATTTTGGTAATTCGACCTGGGGTCATAAAATTCAACTCTAATATTACTTCCATAAAGTATTTCTCATATAATATGTATGGGCTTTGTATACATTACAACTTTACTTTAGCCTATGCGTTGTAAAAATTTCACAGCCTGATATCGTCTAATTGCACAAAATTTGAATCCCTATACACGTTTTTTTTTTTATAAGAAACCTACATGTAGAAACCAAAATCAAGAAACTTTTACTACTACATTCTATGGCTGTTTCTGATAGACACCATCCAACCATCAAGAAAACATGCGCTCAATTTACAAGGTCATTGCCATTTTACTGCAGACGAGTTAACATTCGAACATTCCATCGCGTAAAATTTTAAATTAAGCAACTAATTAAGAAACTTTGGAACTAGGCCCTTCTGATGAAATGAAAAATTACAAAACAATAGATTTTGCAATCCGTCTCTGTATTTTGGTAGGATTGGCCGTGTGGTTCACTTTTCTTTCAGCTATCAACAGCCCTAAGAATAAGGCTAGTTTTAAGTTCTCTTTCGAACTCACTTTTTTAAATGGCTATATATTTTGTAGAGAATTATTGAACTTTTTGTGCACGGATGTCACACTGTGAAAGTCAACTGTTAGTTGGGTGAATGAGTATTGATAATTTACTCATCCACAGTGTACAGTTACATAGTTATAAGAAAGTAAAATTAGAAATCAGGCTTGGATAGGTTATTGGAGAAACAAATAAGAGCTTCAGTAGGATCTCAAAGTTACTAATGCATTCCCACAACACCTTGTATACTGAGACAGTTATTAGAAAAATTATTCTAGGAATTTACAAAATCAGGATCAACAGTGGTCTCGAAATTAATACACATGACTGTCAGTGTTTTGTAGAATTTTAGATTTCACCATTATTAACAATTAGTAAAGTGGACTAGCAATTGTACTGGAGAAATCTTGTTTCAAATAGACTGCTAACACAGTGGTGTTATAACATGAATGATATGATCCTGCCATTCCCAGCACATTGTTTTGTACACATCAACAAAATAAATCTCAAAAACGCAAGGCCTCGTTTCACAGATCCAAGAAAGAAACAATCAATAGTGCTTGTTAGTTCTTAAAAGTAGATTCATATTAATTGATGTTTTATAAATTGACTGAATAGTTACTAGTTGTTGTTGTGCATTAACACATTATGTGAGTTAATATCTAAAAAATTGTCTTCTTTCAAAAATCAGTTTGGGGTTAATTTGGGGATGTCGGGCTTCCTTCGTCAGCCAAATGGGATGAAGATGCGTTTGTTTCCCTAACAAATGAGGTGTGTTTCCATGAGATACGCCATAGCAAGTAGTAGGCAATTTCCAAGCGATTTGCTGAGGTGTAGGCGATTTCCAAGTGAGTCGCGGAGATGTAGGCAATTTCCAAGCGAGTTGCTGAGGTGTAGGCGATTTCCAAGTGAGTCGCGGAGATGTAGGCAATTTCCAAGCGAGTTGCTGAGGTGTAGGCGATTTCCAAGTGAGTCGCGGAGATGTAGGCAATTTCCAAGCGAGTTGCTGAGGTGTAGGCGATTTCCAAGTGAGTCGCGGAGATGTAGGCAATTTCCAAGCGAGTTGCTGAGGTGTAGGCGATTTCCAAGTGAGTCGTTCAGATGTAGGCAATTTCCAAGCGAGTTGCTGAGGTGTAGGCGATTTCCAAGTGAGTCGCTCAGATGTAGGCAATTTCCAAGCGAGTTGCTGAGGTGTAGGCGATTTCCAAGTGAGTCGCTCAGATATAGGCAATTTCCAAGCGAGTTGCTGAGATGTAGGCATTTCCACGAGATTTGCTGAGTGTAAGCGTTTCCACGAGATAGCTGGGGGTGTATCCCCAGGTGAGTTAGGTTTCCACGAGATAGCCAGGTGTTTCCACGAGATACACCCCAGGTGAGTTAGCGTTTCCACGAGATAGCCAGGTGTTTCCACGAGATACACCCCAGGTGAGTTAGCGTTTCCACGAGATAGCCAGGTGTTTCCACGAGATACACCCAGGTGAGTTAGCGTTTCCACGAGATACGCAGACGTTTCCACGAGATACGTCTTACTAAGGGTAAGGATGGAAACACACGCATCTGGTTTGGGCCCCCCCGATACCAAACCTGCCATCCCCCCCCCCTTTCCCCAAACTCAAGTGTAGTTATGACATAAAACAAGAGAAATATACTTCTAACATTATCTGTCATTGTTGTGTTTGCTTTCGTGTTGTTGCTTCAGAACCATACCAATTAAAAAGGAAATTTCAGAAAATCAAACTCAATCAAATTTTAAGTGACACTTTGATTGAGCGCTTAATCTGGCACATGGTTAAATCCAGGATGTACTAAAGAAAGTGGTAGATATTGAACAGCTCACCACTGTGATATATTATCT
Organism: Hydractinia echinata; assembly: GCA_030067915.1. Taxonomy (NCBI): domain Eukaryota; kingdom Metazoa; phylum Cnidaria; class Hydrozoa; order Anthoathecata; family Hydractiniidae; genus Hydractinia; species Hydractinia echinata. Next base: position 1,425,201 of record JASGCC010000047.1, on the reverse strand, counting down.
CAAGAGTTTTAATACTAATTACAAAGCAGTAAACATAAAAAAATAACAAAAAAAGTCTAAACCGAGTATATATAAAGTATATATAGCGTCCCATAACTTCAGTAAAAATTAAAATATTGACTTGAGATTTGGTATGATATGGTTTTAGATTGGTTTGATGAAACTGAGCCAAAAAATAGTTCTATTATCATCATACTTTCTGAGTTTCAGAATTAAGCCCTTTTCAGAGACGCCGATAAGCCTTTTTTGACAGCATATCAATTTTGACAAGATACAGGTTCAGAAAGTTTTAAAAGCTATTCTAACCTCAGAAATAGGTCAGATAAGATTCAACCTAAAATTATGCCAGAAAACGAGAAATTTAGTTGCAAGGAATGCTCTTATGAGAATACTGAATTAATCTTCACGGTTAGCTAGTTTGGCATTTTAAATATTTTCCAAGCAGAATGATAACAATAAATAGATGTATATATCAATAAAAAATCGATTTTTGAACACCAGCAGAATTTTGATGAGCTCTAAAAAGTGCGAAACATTTTTTTCTCTTAAGGTAGCAATACTTTGCTGTTGGTAAAGTCGTATACCAATTCTTTCTAAACTATTAAGGCAGTGATACATTGAATCGAGAAAACAGATCACATGTAGACTTGTCGATTTCAATTTTCAAACCAGCATAATGCTTTTGATAAAATTTTTGGATTATTTATGTTTTAAACAGAAAAAACCTTGTTTTTGTAATGTGTGTGTGCAAATTAAATGTGAGCTTGTTGAGTAAAAAATAAAAAAGCTGCAAGGCGTTTTAAAAACATGTCATTAGGAAAATAAAAAGCAGAATTTATCAGTAATGGTGGCTTTTTGGAAATGTTAAGGCCACAAAATGTAAAAGCAAAAAAGACTTCTGAAGTAAATACTTTTTTGAAGCCTTTTTCACCCAATATAACTGAAAGCAGTGAGTCCACCATATATGAATTCAGTTTCAGTTAAGTATTGTTTAAATAAATTTTGTGCAAAAAATTAATAAAAAAACAACTTTGGGATTCGTACAGCAAAATCTTTGTCACTATATAAAAGCAGTAATGCAGACACAGATATGAACTCACAGTAAATGAGAATTCTAAAGTTCAGCCAAAATGAATAAAAAATGTAAATGTTAATACGAGATTAAATTTCAGCCTAGCTACTTTCAGTCAGGCACCTAGAATGACACTAACATTTGAAAATTATGTAGCCATATTTGCACCTTAGAGAACTAACGAAGTGCTATGGTCAGATGGGCAAATCATTTTCCAATTTCCAAGTTTCCCCTAGCTACAAGTTTTGCAACCCAGTGCTTGCTAGCCAACCAATTCAGTAAAATACACATAACTAAATTGCTTGAATTTCTTCAAGTAAACAGCAGCCTAAATAACATTATTGTATATTTATACATTTACACAAAACAATCAAGGGCGATATGCGAGCAGTTTGTGTGTTGCGATGAGAGAAATCAAAACAAACTCGCCGCACATATCTGTGACGTAAAACGCCGAGCTCGCTTAGCTCTGCAAGGTTATATATAAAACTTTGGTTAATTGAGACAAATCTCATTAAGTATTACACACAGAAATACTGTGTATTGGAGGGTCACGTGACGAGGCCTCCTCCAGGGCCATGTTCGTATCGCCGTCCCGGAGTCAGAAGAGATACAAGATGCCCTGGGGACGAGGTTGTATTTATATAACATTGTAAATATTTCTTAGAAAAATAAAATAGTTCTAAGAATTTACACAGTTAATTACGTATAGTGTCTTAGAATAAACTTGACCTCTAGAATTCAAAATATAAGCTAGATTGACTAACTTCCCAACTTCGTCACCATGACCTTGACACGGGCTAGTTACTGTGTCGCATCTTATTGGTCAATAAATAGCAAAAGTATGTCATAAATAGCTATGTCACTGAAGATGTTTGTGGTTTTAATTTCAAAGCTTAAAAATCGTTATTATTTTTAACTTTAAAACAAATGTGATATTTGATATTTCTTTTTTAAACAATGACTAACAGCTTCAACTTTTGGTGGGACCAATCTATATACGCATTCTCAAATTCTCCAACTGATGCTAGAAAAAGTGGTGTTGCTTGTCGATGACACAAAAATAAAAGTAAAGGGGTGATATATTAGTTAAAAAAAATATGCGATGATATATATATATATATAGCGATGAAGGTCTCACGTGATCTGATGGCGAGAGTTAAAAATTTAAAAATGGAGGCATAATGTAAACAAACGACGAGGCAGAACAAAGTAGACAATAACGCCAAAACAGAGATTATCGCATTATGAATGTAGCATAACTTTGCATATGAAATATATCAACCTCGTCCCCCGGGTCTCAAGGCCCCTGAGCCGTTATTACGGAGCTGCCAACAATGACCCTGACACAGACTGGTCACGTGTTCAAAAAAAAGTATTATGTACGAAGAATTTTTGAAAATCCTAAGCAAATGAAATGCACATTCGAAGTTCGCCTCAAAAGCAAAATTTAGAGATGGTGGGCAAAAAAAGCGGAGTTGAAGAAACTTTTTGTAGATGAAAGAAAAATTGTCACTGATAAGGTACTGATTAACAATAGTTAACAAAAGTTACTGATTTCACTCCATTAGCTAAATTGTTAAATATTAGAAAAAAAGGTTGTAATTTGAAAAAAGGTACCGGAAGCTTTTCATGAGCTGCAGCTACAAATATCCGAGACAGTTTTACTTAACCACATATTCAATAGGAAGATCTGGGCACTATTATAAGCTGCAAAGCACAAATCTTCCTCCTAATATGAACAATAATTTCTCCCACATTTAAATCAAAATTATATGGAGTATTTAACTCTATTCCTACCACTTTTAGAATGCAAAATTTTGTTGGGTTCTGAATACGTTTATCAAGTCTAGTTCTGGAAATTTCTGTGTTTTACTGTAGCTAGCTGAGACAAGAAAACATATTTCGTAAATTAATTTTTAAAGATTTTGGAAGATCTTATTTCGTGAAAGAGACACAGTTAACTCCCGGTAACTCGAACCTCCAAGGGACCGAGGAAAATAGTTCGAATTAACGAATGTTCGAGTAAACGAAGCTCTTGTTAAGTCAAATTTAGTCTAAAATTTTGTTTTTGTAAAAGCGATTTTCTCAAGAGGTTGAACCACAGTTAACATACTTGGTACACTGCAATGACTTCACTAATCTTAATTGAGATTTCAATTATATATTTCAATAAACTACACATAATTTTACAACAACAACTAGAACATTATATGACTACGCGGGACTAAATTACGATACAACACAACATATACCTAACTAAAGATTTAACAGTTCAACTTTGAAATTTCATGATCAACCACAATATCATCTCCAACATCAAACTTTTTATACAAACTTCTCGAACCTCTTAAACATATTAAACCGGATCTCAACAGAGCGAAACAAATTTTTGTGCGTCTATGTGTGACTGCAGATGAAATGGGTATGTTCTTCTTATCCGCTATCATTTCTGAAAGCCGACTGTAAAAAGTGATGCATTCGCGACCCATGCTTCCGTGAATTGAAAATATAAGCAGTGTGAAACTGCCAATATCAACACTCAAAATTCTGCAGTTGTAATTTCTTTTCTTCTCGTTCTCGTTTGAAATGAAAGATTGCTGTAAAGTGTGGTTGCTGTACCTCGAGGCAGTGGGGTCAAAAACCCTTACGTCAAAAAATGCCTGTTGGCCGTTTATCCAAAAATCACGAGCACAAATGTCCGGTCTACAATCATCACCGGTCTTTACACTCTTTAAATCGAAACGTTCTCCAGTTAGCGGTAGTAAATTCGGTTCCAACTGTACGTCATGACAAACATCCTTGAGTAACTTTGATGTGAGGTCACGAATGTCGTTGTGACGTCTCGTAACAAAACCACCCATCTTACACTTCATGCTGTGCACAATAAGATGCTTGAGGTTCTAGTTCAGCAATCTTTGAGAGAAGTTTCAGCTGTTCAACTAAACTGGCAACTTTGCTGTTAACATATTCAATCTTGTAAGACTGACTACCAATGACTGCACCGAGATGACGTTGACCAGTCGATGTTACCAAAATATTTGAATCTACAAAGATTTGTTCAGCATTAAGTAGATACTCTTGTTTCACAATTAGATGGGTTTTAGTCGCTTTCGGGAAGTAGCCGTATTTCGAACCGATGTCAACGATTTTCGACCAAAATTCTTTAATTTCGTAAAGTTTCCCAGCAACAGTAAAAACATCAGCGTATGCAACCTCTTTCAGGGTGTGGTCATTCGAACGTGTATTGTTGAAAAGTGCTTTCAACAATGGTATGATTCCAATAGCATACAAAGCCATCGACGTCGGATCGCCCTGTGTGGTGCCTTCCATCGAAAGAATCTCCTTTCCTCCTATCACGAATAAACGTGCAGGTACATACAGCATAACAGTTGTTGATGAACGTAGCAATCATTGGGCATAACTTCGAAATGTTATGCAGCATTACCTTTCTATTAATTGAGTTAAAGGCATTCTCAGCATCGATTAGAAGAACAGCCTCAGTATCATCGTTGTCGAAAATGTCATGGACGGCTGCTTCAACACCAGCATTTTGACTAGCACAAACTTGTAACGAACCTGCTGCTTTAATTACGTCATTTCTAGATATGTTCATCACAATCTTCCCAACTATTCTGCGAAGCACCTCATCAACACCAATTGGTCGAAAACCAGGATTTTTGTTTTACGGAATTAGGCGGCAAGCAACAAAGGCTTCAAGCGGAGATCTATCAGATTCTGGAATAGATTCAATACACAGCTTCCTCGTTAACTCGGATATGGCTTTACGTAGATCAGTATTTGTTGTACCAAATGTGGACGAGCAAAGTATACGTCTCCATCCGTCAGCATCCAAACCTGACGGACCAGAAACACCTTTGGTATACGTGGCAGCTTTCAATACCATGTCTTCATCAATGACATCAAAAACAATATCATGTATTCGCTGTGACGGTTGATCTATTAACGTATCTTCGCTAAGAATCCCCTGATCTGGATGTTTTTGTTCCAATAATAATAATGTCTCGTCGTTAAGTGGAAGGATACCTTGCATCATGTTGTCAGTTAATAATCGCAAAGCACCGTTGATATTTCCCTTCTGCATGAACAATCTAAACTTTTTCGAAATAGATGAAATATCACTTTTCGGATTTGGTGGCTGAAGTCTTTCTTGAATAGCGACAGCTTCATCAAAAAGTTCTAACAATTAGCCATTCTCCCATAGTGTCAAGCGCCGTTCTAAAGCTTTTGTATGGTCTTTTGATTTCGACTTCTTACTGGGTTTTTGTAACAAGGCATTTTGAAGGCATTACATGAAGTGCTTTTAACGAAATAGGTTTCATCGGCGAATCGTCGATCCAGAGACTTATAAGACGTGTCATTTCTAGAATAAACCATTTTCCAGCCGCACCAGAAGGTAGTAAAAACAAATTCTTTTTCCAATAAACTATTCTTTCATATGTATAGTCTAAATCATGCGTAAATTTTGATTCTGGAATGTTCTTCCAATAAAAATTTTCATTTACTACAGTTGTTGGAATAATTCGTTCGGCAGCTGGTTGGCTTGAAGAGTTTGCAATTGTCGCATCATTTGTTTTTCGTAAACATGTTCTAAGATGAATATTCAAACCTTTATATGTATTAAAAGTTCTCACATTACAGGAGTTGCATCTGAATGATGTAGAAGATGTCGCCAATTGATTTGGTTGCGCGGAACTGCCATTTGCGTTTGAATTTCGATTCGATTCGTTATTCACTAGCGGTCCATTTAAAGTGGCCATAACAAGTACCAGTAATTTCGCGGCAAAGTTAATCTGCTTAATACGTTTAGTCACGAACAAAAACTTCACATTTACTGCTTTGTTTCACATTTCCAATTAATCGTTAGCGGAAAAACGTCCGCCATGTTCAAAGTTATTGCAGTGAGCGAGATTAATTACTGCGTCGATGTTAGTGTAATAACGTCGTGAAGTAACGCCAAAAAACAAACGAGATACATTAGGAACGAAAATTTTCGGACGGAAAAACTTTCGGATTTTTTTTGTCCGAAAATTTTTCCGTCTGAAATTTGTATCTGCCGAAAGTTTTTTTGTCCGAAAATTTTGGTTTTTTTAATTTTTTTTAAAAAAGGACCAGCGCATAGAAATTGTATATAGGGTAATCAGAAAATCAATAAAAACTGCAGTTTTTGTACTTATTATATTTCGTTATTTTCACATTTGCCTGAGGGCTCTATCTGTAAAGTTGGATCCTGAAGACCCTTTTTAGATCTTAATTAAGTATAAGTGCACTATAAATTCTTCTAGCCTTCTTTTTGTGTCATTTTCCGTAATCATTACTTTTGAAGTTTGGTTAAAATTCGTTCAAAAGACTTGTCCGAAAGTTTTTCCGCCGAATTTTTTCCGCCGAAAATATAAGTTCTTAATGTACCTTATCGGTAAAAAAAAAGTTGGCAAAAAGTGACTAAATTTTGGCGAGGTGACTAATATTTTTTGCCGACTAAAATTTTTCCTTTGCCTGTTACAGACACACCGACGCAGGTAGTGTATAATTACAACGGGCTAACCAACAGAAAGAACATCGAAATGGGACAATATTATCCGTCACACGTGAAGTATTCGTTTTATAAGAAAGGTTTTTGTCATTTTAGTCACTTTTGAAAATTCCGTAATGAGTATTCTCATTTTGTGCGATATTTTATGTTTCTTTAAGGTATGTGAAAAGTAATATTTTTCTGTTGCAAATTTAAAACTTAATCCTACTTATAGAGACCAAGGAGGTGATACAGGAAATTTTTCCTTATGGGTATTTTAAAAGTTCCTTTTTTTTCTCGAGCAAGTTTATGTAGAATAACAACAGATGGTTCAAGGAAAATTAAGGCTTAGTTTAGACCAGGGTTAGGCAAGTTTTTGGCATGCAGTGATTTTGGTTTAAATTATGATGTGAAATGTGAAAATAACGAAATAATAAGTACAAAAACTGCAGTTTTTATTGATTTTCTGATTACCCTATATACAATTTCTATGCACTGGTGTCGTGACACTATATGTCGCAAACGCCACTACATGTCGCAAACGCCACTATATGTCGCAAATAACGCCACTATATGTCGCAAACACCACTATATGTCGCAACTTGCAACACTATATGTCGCAACACAATATGTCGCAAGAAAATACAAAATCTTCCCGTACGAATTTGATGTTGACACTTGGCAGGTATGTACAGGACATTATAAGGATTAAAATACATAATGCGAGCCAAGTTTCTAACAAGTGTGTTTTTTCGCTAAAAAGTACGTGGCCTAAATTTGGTACTGAAACTTCTTCCAAATTAATTGTCATTTGAACCTCTGCTTTAATGGTAAATTAAGATAAATACACAGAAAGGGCAGATAGATTGAAAGACGAAAGTTTTAGTTGTTTTATTTGCATTTATTTGCGTTTACCCCTTTTGTGCTTGATTTTAAATTTTTGTTATTAATTATTCCTACGACTATGTTACTACTACGCGCGAGATGGCACTTTTTGCCTTGGTCAAACTCACGCAATTATATTTTCTTTCCTTTATATTGAATTTAATGTTGGTGAGCCAGGACATTGTTGCTGTTTAGAAACTATAAACAAAAGTAATATACCCAACAGGAGTGTAAATGTCACCTGTCCTATACATAATACGAGCCAAGTTTCTAACAAGTGTGTTTTTTCGCTAAAAAAAACATTTACGACATATAGTGTTAACTTTGAAAAAAATTGCGACATATAGTGTTAATTTTAATAAAAATTACTATCTTAAACTTTGCGACATATAGTGGCGTTTTTTGCGACATATAGTGACGTTTGCGACATATAGTGTTGCAAGTTGCGACATATAGTGGCGTTTGCTACATATAGTGGCATTATTTGCGACATATAGTGGCGTTTGCGACATATAGTGGCGTTTGCGACACATAGCAGATACTAATTTCAGACGGAAAAATTTTAGGACAAAAAAAATGCGAAAGTTTTTCCGTCCGAAAATTTTCGTTCCTAATGTATCTCGTTTGAATCTGTCTGGTCATTAGAAAAAAATATGTCCATGACGTTCCATGCATTTTATAGATCATGTCGTATTTTACCAACAATATCTGGTTATCTTACTCGTACCAATTTTTTCTCAACCAAGTGGCTAGGAAATTTGATATTTTATCAAGAGGACTATAATTATTTGTTGCAATTGCCGTTACCACAGCTACAAGTGAACTCATGATGTAGAAGTTTGAAATTGCTTTCAGATTCTTTAGCAAATATATAAATTTACTTCACTCCTATATGACTATCCATTTCTTTTCTATATTGACAATATTTCTCGAGATTAGTTAGGTTAAGATAAGCTACCTGAAAGTTAATTATTGGTCGCTCTTACTTGTTATCTGGGATTTCCAACACGTCAACCGGGCGGAAAAATTCACGTCAGGGCACACAGATACCTCAAACTGTGAGAGGAATGACCTCGGAGTATCGAGGAAACCTTTTTAAAATTGAAGACGCGTGGCAACCCTGATTATTGCCGTTAACAGTGCGATTACCTGAATAAGACTGTATTGCCATACCACTACACCGCTGCGTAGCGATAGAAATATTTGCAAAACATACATTTATAATCATAAAAAAACATTGAGTTTAAGCGGAATTGAATCCATTAAAAAAAGTTGTAAGATCTGACCTATGGCCTAAATCTTCCACAAAAGGGAAAAAAGACAGGTTAATATGCTTACCTATACCCAACACAAGAAACATCAGAATTCCTGTAATCGCAACAAAATTCGTTCCCACCCACATGGTGGCAGCAACAATGCGTATTTTCCGAAAGTTCGGATCTAAGCAAATAATCTAAGAGACCGCTATGAACATTGAGAATTGAACTGTGGCATGTTCAAATTGCGTCAATTTAGCATAGAAGTATTCTATAGAACTACATGTAGCATCCAATCTGGAAATTTGCAACCTTGTCTCATTATATTTTGTGGACCATTGGAGCAAGCACTTTCTTGATTTTGAAAGAGAACACGGTTAGCTAGTAAGTTAATTATATATAAACTATATATACAGGAACGGAAGATATCTTCTGCTCACTTTTCATCATGTGAAATCCTTAACACAAACCAACATCTACAACCATGGACAGAATTAATGAAACAAACGCATTTATTTCTTCATTTTCCAAACACGAATGAAAAGGTGAACTAGTCGAGGCTGCAAAGTCGTTACTTTTTGCGCACACTTTGCGCACTCATTTTGTCCATGATTGTAAATAAGGCTTTTTATGTAGCATAACAACAGATGGTTCAAGGAAAATTAAGGCTTAGTTTAGACCAAGGTTAGGTAGGTTTTTGGAGAGGTTAGTGGTGACGATTCGATTTCTCGCAACGGGTGAAACCTTTAGCTCTTTAAATCTACAATTTCGTATATCGATCTGAAATGTCCCAGAGAGACAGGGTCTTTCTTCGTACAGGTCAATCAGTTTCTCCACTATTTCATCGTTCCATTTAAATTTTTGTTAACCAGCAGTGGTAGTTGCAGGATCAGCTGAAGCAGTGACTTCCGCCATTTTCAAAATGAATATATCTCTATGTTTTGATCTTCTTTTCATGCAAGTCGTGTATACACTAGAACAAAAACATTCGAATTCGTGCTAGAACATTCGAATTTGCAATTAAATGATTCGAAAATACTGAAAAATGTTGCCAGAAATGTTGATGGCTGTAGCAAATCGTAGCAACATACAAAACTCATCAACAATGTTGATCAACATTTATAAAAAAGTTAATAAATGTTGATCAACATTTTTAGAGGTTTTTTTTCTTCGTCAACATGTTATACCCATAGCAAATCATGTTCATCAACAAATGTTGACGGGTAATGTTGCTCAGAAAGTTGCCTCGATTTGCCCCGGCCTTAAGATCACTTTACTTAAAAAATTTTGCAGCACAACAAAACATTAAAATTTTAGTATCGTTATCATTTTCGGCATGTCAACAACAAAGCATTCTTCATCACGATCATTGAATAATTGGACAGTCATTTTCACTAAACGTTGACGAAAATTTATGATTTTGTTATAGAGATTTCTTTTTATATAGTTATAACACGTTTTGTATACAATTGACTCTCACCACACACTATCACTTAAAATAAAGTTCGATGATATGGGTCAGTGTATTGATAAAAGAATGTACAACATATTTGTTATTGATCGAATGTTATGTGTTACATTTCTTTTCTTATACTTCCATTTTCTAACTTGCGATGTTGATATGCTGTGAGATACGTCTTCAAAGAAAAATTTCCTCTGCCAAATTAAGTTACCTCTTCTCCCTGATTTATTAATTCATAAATGTAAGCCAAAATGATTCCTGTGCTTGTAAATCCGCTCCGTTCTTCCCTCCTTGATGTAATTTCTGTTCCACTATAACAAAGAGTTAACTTGATGATCTACAATAGTTATTTACACGCTTGTGGGAGCAGTGGTATAATAAACACGTTTTTCAAAATCTTGTACCATTCGCAGCATCTACCAGCAAATGTTACAAAGGCTTACCCCTAACGCAGGAGGCCTGTTCGTTCTCGCCTATGTGCGTTATTTTGATTAAGTGTATTTGACTTACCAACTATTGTGAACACTCAACCCTTTATAATACTTTGCAAAATAAATAAATATGTAAGTTATAAAAGCTGTGATATTAAATCTTAGAAAATTTAACTAGTGACACGAATTTCTGATTAAAAGGGGGTGGGAGGGTGTACCAACAAAACAATAATAGTATCTGACATTAACGTCATCATTATGTCCGGCATGGTTCGCTTATTCACAGCGCCTTTGTATGAAACACAATACTGGTAAATAATAATTTTAACATGAATCAAAGAACGATAATATGATGATTACATCGTCAGCAACAATCTGTCTACAAAGAAAAATTAAGAACAGGAAATATTACTCTGGAACACTCGTGCATGTTCAAATTTGTTTGGCTTATTCACTACTAAACTTTAAAAATCACCTTAGTCACCAGACCAAACGTCTCTGGAAAAGTTCACATGCATGTACAGATACTAATACATTAAACTCTCCGTTAACTTGCAAGGGATTGGAAAGTTTATTCGAGATGAGGAGACGTCCTAGAAAAATAGAGTTCAGTGTCAAAAATCAATATACGAAACTTTTATTATTCAATTTTGCGCTATGATGCGAATAAATTAAGACAGATTAGGAACTCGATAGTGTTTTTGTATAAAGTATTTAGAGTGTAAATGTTGTGATTTTTACATTGACGTCCTTCCTTTTTTTCGAAAGCAACCTACGTTGAGCAGGATGAACATATGTACCAAGAGCGAATTTGGCGGAATAATTCAGACTATATGCAAATCTTTTCTTTCTAAATGGTTGTGTCAATATTCTGGTCTGTATTTTATTTGCCTCTAAAGTTTACTAGTATAAATAAATGGAAGATGATAAGGAACTGTTTCCAGGACCCTAAGACATCTCGCAGACTCAAATGTACCCCTGACTTGAAAGGTTTACCCCCTAACTGCTGGACTAACTTGATTTTTCAAAAAACTCTATTAATTTTTTACAAGAGCTTTAACTACATGTAGACAACGTTTGTGAATTATATTTTCAAAGTAAACAACGCAAGACATAATCTTCTGAAGGTCGCCTGTTTGTCACGTTATTCTTCTAGAAAGTACAAAGTCTGTTATTGCATGATATACGAATGCAGAAAATCATTGTCCTAATAAGGAGACGTGTTGTCTCAGTTATTTTCACAACTTGTTCCTGTTCCCACTTGTCCATCGGGCATTTGAACGTTTTTCTGTAGGTTTTTGGTTTTGAGACATCGAGGTTTCTTTAATGAACATTTGACGGAATCATAGACAAAAGCGAGGGATGAAGTACGTTTAAATGTTTTCGCTGATTTTGAACAATTTTTTCAGAGTAAGATGGTATATTGTGATGGCCATGTTTGCAAACGTTGCAAGAAAAATGGGGCTAAAGTTTGTCTGAATCTTATTCTTTAATTCTGCTGAATGGTAGAGATAAAAAAACAAGTGATAAGGTTGTATGACGTCTAGATGTGGTTGTAAAAGTAAATATTTGTGGTTTCTGTTGGAAGTGGAAAGTATAGTAAAGGACGTTGGTGGCTTGAGAAAACATAATAACATGCGCCAATAAATAGTTCAAAATTACAATATAAGATAATTTACAATATGATCTTTGTATATACATGTTATGCAAATTACCGTTTAAAGTCTGTTATTATGTAGTGTTTCAAGACTTCTCCATTTTTTCGATTTACTGAATTCTTTTCTTTTGATTTTTTCCGGCAAAACATTCCGAATGGAGTAATCGATTTGAATATTTGCACCGGGTTCACAAGTTACACTTCTCCCTCGTGCTTCGTTATTATTGTCACTGTTACATACTTGAAATAAATGCAACGGGGAAGATCCTCTATCGTGAATATGCGTGCAATCTGAATGACCCGTGGGTGCTGGTACAGTGATTGCTTTCAAGCCTGCGGATAACAAAGCTCTTTGATTTATTGATGTGTCCTTATCAAGGGCTACGTGTAAGCCTTGATAACATAAGTTTGTTTTATATTTCTTCTCAGTTTTCGGAGAGGCTTTTACTACAGGTTTTGTGGCTCCAGGTATAAAATTTTGTGGTACCGGAACGTCGGATGCTGTCCGTCGTACGTTTGGTGAACCTTTGGGTGAGGGTGCCATGTTTAATATCTAGATGAAAGAGCACGGTTACAAATGAACACATCATGAAAATATAAACAAATATGGCGGAATTTTGTGTGCGCATGCTTACTACAATCTTTATCATGCATATAACCAATAAAATAAGATAAATGAAAGACGAGTTTTAAAATATCTAAAACATAAAAAACGCTGACTCTCCTAACTCAACAACTAAAAAGTTCAATAGCACACTGCACCTGTTTCACAAAAAAAATCGACAACTGTGAAGACACAACAGGGTGCGCATAATACTCAGTATTATACCATACTGTGTTCTGAAAATGAGATTCAACTGAGAGCCACTGGGAAAAAATATTGTATCTTCTTCAAAATGAATCTTTGACTAAAATATTTCTATTATTAAAATGTTTCAGCGACAAGTTGAAGTAAAAGCACAGTAACAGTAAGAACAAACTTTTAAGGAAATCAAACGAATTATACTGAAAAGGTTAGGACCAAATCAAAAAAAAAAATCGAACGAAAAGCTCAAGAGATAAAGAAATTTCGACGTAAGCATAATGTCATAATATATTAACATTTCACTTCTGGGATGTTGTTTGCAGTTAAACAGTTAAAATATAGTCATCTAAAATGTCCTCGACACGCTACAACAAAAACTTCTTAAGTCTACAAAAAAACCCATCAAGTGTTGAACCTTGATGTCAAGTTTTGAACATTGATGTATACATAGAGCGAGAACGGTGAATCCGAACGTTAACTGGATGATTGAAACAGCTTAACAGCCCTAACTAAATAAATTTCTAACTAAAAAATATGTAGTCAAATTATCCGTGCTTGAAGTTGAACATCCCTTTCATCACTTTAATCTCTGTGTCAATTCTTTTTCATTGAAAATATTTGTTCGTGTCTCAGCGCGCATAAACAACTTAATTAATAGCCTGTGTAGCTACATTTCATTATTAATCCTTTTGAATGGATATAAAACATTTTGTCAGATAAAAGGATTTTTTGAACAAATACTAGAACATGTTTGCTCCATGGAAACTATTGAAGTTTAAATGTAAATTTTAATATTACATTAAATTATAATAAGTAAGAAATAGATGTAAAAGATAACAATTTTAATGTACTTTTAATCAATAACAAAATACATACCATCGAAGTTATAAAATTCCTTGTTCCCTTATTCGCAATTTTTGTAGTCAAAATAATGATAATTGATTTTATCTGTCGTCTTTGTACAAATATGTTGAGAACCACTGTTTCTCTTTTATTTATCAAAAAAATAACACTTGGTTTCCGCGTGCATGAGAAATTCATCACTATTACGTCAGCCACTAGGCATATAAAATTAAAGGTTGTAGAAACCAGGTTGTCACTCCAGCATTGATGTTTTGTTCCGACTGGAGACAAGTAACAGGCGACAGTGTTTGTGTGTGAAGGACGGGGGTTCGGGTGTGTGAACAACAACGTGTTTGAGTTTTATCTTTCTTTTCAGCTTTTTTTGCATAATTGGTTGAAGTAATCTAACTTACTGTTCCATTTCCTAGGTTTTTCCGTCCGTCTATCCTGTCAAAATCAAAAATCCCGGCAAAGCTAATTTAAATCTATGAGGGAGAGCTAAAGTATGTTTTAATAAAAAATTTAAAAAATGATGACGATTTATAATGTTTAAAATTTATAATATAATGTTTTTATGACGTTTTCGTCTTTTGAGACATGTAGAACATCTTATGTTGACATATTTCGCCCACATCATAAGTTTTTAGAAGGAACACAAAAGAGGAAGAAGATTCAGCGTCAATGCGGGAGTGTTAAAATTAACCGCTAACACACTAACAACTTTTTTACCCGTGTCTCTGTCTACCATTTTTGGTCTAAATGTCGTATATCCACTCCACATCAAAATTTATAAGTATATGGTTTCGTCTTACTAATCTCGTCCCGAAGGCTTTTTAGGTATTTTTACATTAAAAAACTAAAAAGCCTTGAGGACGATGTTGGCATCTTACGTGCAATCACTGGTAGTTTATATGTCACATAGTAAAGCTATACAACTCAAGTTAACTTTCGCGAATTTCGCAAATTTTGACCATACTCAGAAAAATTTGTCTGCGCAAAAAATTCCGGTAAGGTCAATTCGCAAAAAAAAAACGAAGTTCTTTCTTCTTTGATGAGATCTTTGTGTGATCTCAACAAAGCTTGTCAATCTTTCATTGTTTCGACATCAAAATCGATATATTCCTCTGCTGCCATATGACATTCTGAATCAGCAGCGAGCTCCTTGAAAAATGCATTGAATTTCTTATCAACAATGTCTTCTTCACTTTCACTTTGTCCCTCAATGATAATTCCACACTTACCAAAACAGTTCTTTATTGTAGTGACGCTAACCTCCTTTCTAGGCAAGTAAAAAATTTCTGTTGCAACTGTACACTTTGATTTAATACTTTGTATAATTAAGCGGTTGCAATCATGACGTTGTGTTTTTTGGAAGAAATACAATTTTTATGTTGCTTGGCCTCTCTTACCATTTGACGGCGTTTAAGGTGTCAAGGATTTTTTTACATAATATGCATTTGCATCCAAGATTTCGGATCATTAAAGTAAGACACTTCGACAAGCGCATCGAAATTGTTATAAAATCCTTGCTCAAGTCAGTCATCTGACGCTTTGAAACTATGTAGTTCGGATTGATTAATGTTCATTGCTTCCTTTTTAAGCAAAGCCCATTTACATAAATACCAGATGTTTCGCATTTTTTGTACCATGTATACAAAATTCATTATTCGCTTTGAATTTTTAATTCACTTCTCGACTGACATAATGAATCAAAAGCGATTTTAACATCCAAGAGGAAAATAGACATTCGAAAGAAAAAAAAATCGAACGGAGAAAAAATCGAAACGACACAGTCCGCCTGAAAACAACACTGACAAAATAAATATGATTACAGAAGAAATGTCTGAACTTGATATTCCAACTTTAAATGAGAAAGATTCGGAAACGTACGAATACAATTATTTCGCTTGAGAATACCATGCTTACATCAACATCTGGAGTCCATTGATTGTGGAGATCTTAAATTTTAAAAGAGAGCCATCAAATGAAGTAGACAAATACGTAGTTGTCATAAAGGCCGGGACAAACCAGTCCAACATTTCATCCAAAATTCATTTTTTGTGATGTTGGATGAAATGTTGGACTTAATTTTGATCGCTGTCAAACACTTCATCCAACAATTTCGGAAAGATCAAAGAAAGTCTCTAATTTGAATGCATCATTTTCCATTTTGGATTGGTTTGGTGGTATGTTATGTCCGACATCTACAAACTCTGTGAATTTCGAACGTTCGAAACGTCGTTCGAAAAATTTTGAATTTCTCAATTGAATGTTTACAATTACAATTACGAATGCGCCAAGAAAAAATATTATCATTTGCAATTCAGGCAGAGCAGGGCTAAACAAAAATGTCTTCTAGCAATAATTTATATTATGAAAATTGTTAAAATATCTATTTTGCCCTCCTCCTTTATCCACTCTCTTGTTTTACCACGTGTTGGCTTTTCGTAATCTGAATCAAGAAGCTAATTTAGCAACACACCAAGCACTACAGACTTCTTCATCTGCCATGAAGAAGTGCCAACAAACCTAAAATCTTACTTCATCCAACATGAAGTTTTTTATCCAACATGGGAAAAACGAGTTGGATGAAATGTTGGACTGGTTTGCCCCGGCCTTAACGAGTGAAGACTTATTGGAGAATGAATGTTTCCACATTTGCCAGAAAAGATTTCAAAATGTTTCTCGAACGATCCCCAATACTGCAATTAAAGTCCAAGTACCTTATTCCAGGTAATTAACGAGGTACAAAATTAACGATCACGAAATTAACATGAAGGAAAACACGAATGCTTATAACAACTCATAAGAAAGAATTCAAACAACGCGATTTAGCTCAACTGACTTGTGTATAAATGTTTATTTTTATTTTGAGAATGGGTTTCTTAACAGCCAGATTCCCTTCTTTTATCTTAATCACAATAGTTGAGTGAACCGTATCAGGACGATACTAACTTTTTGCGTCAATCGATCAAGGTGAAAAAGCATGCGTGTGTGTGAGAGAGCTTTGGATTGCATGCCCTGCTAAAGTGGACAAAAGTCCACTTTGTATATATAAGGTAAACTTTGTGTATATAAGGTCAACTTTGTATATATAAGGTTAACTTTGTATATATAAGGTTAACTTTGTATATATAAGGTTAACATTTTTATATATCAGGTTAACATTTTTATATATAAGGTTAACATTTTTATATATAAGGTTAACATTTTTATATATAAGGTTAATTTTCTTGTAAATAAGGTTAACCTTTTTATATATAAGGTCAAACTTTTTATATATAAGGTCAAACTTTTTATATATAAGGTCAAACTTTTAAAAATATAAGGTCAACCTTTTTATATATAAGGTAAACCTTTTAAAAATATAAGGTCATTTTTTATATATATAAGGTAACTGCGCAAGGTAACTGCGCAAGGTAACTGCGCGTGACTCGCCGTGATTGAAAAGAGCGGGAAAATAGAATTTCGCACTTTAATATGGTGGATGAAAATGTAAACATTGAAATTTTTTTCAGATATTTACCTTCTCTGGTCTCTCATGCAAGAAGGCATCTGTTTGCTACCAACGTAAATGTTTGTGAATATTGGTGCAGACGATTAGAATATTTCTTAAACTTTTTAACTGTATTTTGTCGGAGAGTTGTGGATGTAGAAACTCTCAATTCTGTGGGAATTGTCAGACCAATTAACATTATAATCCAAGTAATTCTACGTTTGAAACAAGAATTTGACAGGATATTGGAAGAAAATTCTACTGAATTTACCCAAAATGTTTGCCCCACTGAGTTCATGGAGTGTTGTTGGGGACGACCAAGGCAGAATGTGTCACAGTCAGATATTGGCAATTTATACTATCGCTCTTGGTCTTTCAGTAAAATCCCCCCCTCCGGAAAATTGCTCTTTGTGGTCGAGCATCAACAACATATTCTGCACCAATTCTTCCTCTTCCTCTTCTCCTGTTATAAATTGCACTAAACTCCTCATTAGGAGAGGAGAAACGAGCTGCAGTACTTTAGACTGATGGTTCTGGACGTTTATTGTGGGAAAGGATTCTGTTAACTGATTCTGTGAACGATGGATGACTGAGAATTTCCTTGCAATGGCACGCTGCTGATCTTGGTTCAAGTTCGCCATTTTACTTATCTCGCTCCATTATTCACTCTCCACCGCTGTGCTCCGCAAGTATGTCAACATCACACGTTGTTTTTATTTACATCCGGTGTCACGCGCAGTTACCTTGCGCAGTTACCTTATAGCTGTATATATAAAGAAGTTGACCTTTTATTTATAAGAAATTTAACCTTACATATACAAAGTTAGCCTTACATATACAAAGTTAACCTTATATATACAAAGTTGACTTTTGTCCACTTTGGCAGGGGATAGGATTGCGATTGCTGGAAAAATATATTTTTAAACTTTAATTACAGGTTTTAAATTGACTACCTTAAGTGGTGGATTAATTTTCGCGATTTTGCAAATATTTAGACTTTTCGCAAAAAATTATCCACACGAAATTTTTCAGATAAGCTCATTCGCAAAAATAAATCAACGCAAAATTTTTCAAATCTTGCAATTCACGAATGACATTGCCGCAAGCAATGAATGACGTGTTCCCTTGTACGCAATTGTTCACTTCGGTGGAGTTTTAGAACGGCAAATATGAACTGTCTGATTATTATTGGAAAGTCTTCTTCTAACATAAGGATTCCTCCTATTTCTAACTCATGAACGGAGCTTAACTGACAAGAATCTTAGGTCTTTAACCTGGACATAATATATTGGGAAAAAGGAGTAGTACTAGGGAGTGAGCATAGGTCGGTTTTGCCCTCCTTTCACACCTCTACCCCCAAAAACTCCGCCTACCCCACCTCCCCACTCCCTCACCAAAACCAACCTGCTCGCCAACCACCCCACCACCAAAAACCCCTAAAAACCCCGCCTCTTCCACCTCCACCCCCGCTTTTTACCAACTTGCCCACCTCCCGATCGACAAAACCCATTGACAAATGTCAGGCCTTGAAGGATGCCATACGTCGTGGGCAAAAGCACTTACTACCGAAAAAGTGTTCTGATGCCACCCTTGACAAAGCTTCACCCGAGGTGATCGATAAGATCCACAATGAGTTCGTTCAACGTGAGCTCCAGGAGAAGGGTGAAAAGACAGCCAAAACCCTATCATCACAAGCAATCAGCATGTACAGCAAAGTTGTAGCACGTGTGGTGCAGCTTGACAGCGCAGAGGCTCTGTCGAGAGATATTGAAGAGGACCCCATCATCAAGGACTCCATGGCTGACTTGGGCCTACTCGTCTACTCCGCTTTTGGCAAATTCCTAACGCCTCTTCTATTAGCTGCCCATACCGTCAACCACTTTCAACTCTCCATGTCCAAGGTTGGTGAAGAGCGAGATAAAGATGGCGAACAGTCTATCGAAAATACGAATGAACAATCGTGAACGTTATGAGCGTTTAAAGAGTATGGCACTAGATCTATTCAAGTTACCACCCCTGAGTTATTCGGATTGGTGCAGTACATCTGCCGACTTGGGTGTACATAGTACCGTCATCATAACACCTGCGGCGGCTCGATTCCCGCCTCACGTCTGTGTTTTGGAGACGAGACCTTATAGGAATTCACTGGAGTACTCGGGAAGATATGGTCCGAAGGGGTTTTCTTGACGTGGATGGAAGTGATTTCTTCAAATCTCATGGTTTAAAGAAATGAGTGAAGAATCTAACCAAGTTATAACCAAGAAGAACGAGGGCCGTGTTGCTGCCGGCAAGAGACTTGTGGAATGGAATCGCAAGGACAAGCTGGAGAAGAAGAAGAACTTGGGCAAAAGTACTTCCCAAGAGGGTGTGGAACTTACCGCAGGTCCCCCCCAAGTCCACAGGCAGTGTATATATCTATGGTGCTGGAGGTGCAGCTATTCTACTCTTTTGCTTGGGAACCGGTCTTTATTTTTTCTTTCAAAAACCTCCTGCTCCGCAGCATGACGCGAAGAACACAGATATCCCCCAGCCTGATCGTTCAAAGGCTCCGCAGGGGCATCACCCCAACATTAACGATCACGATCTTTTCAAGATGAGATAAGCTTATAATATAAATGAGTTCAAACGTAACACCTCAGCAAAAAGAAATCATCGACATGCTCTACGAGACCGTAGTCGATCTCGGCTTCACATTCGTCTATGCGATGGCCGGCAAAAAGTTCTTGGGGATCACGAGCCCCTCCACCAAGATGGACTCGAGCGATGCCTTCAAGATGGTGGCTTACTTCTCTGCGGGAAGAGGTTCGAGAGAGATGGCTGTTTCAAAGGGATGGCTCCCAGGGTCCATTGTCCCAAAACCTAAGTAGGTCTGCAATGTTCGTGTGTGCCTCATGAAGAATAAAATGCCAGACATCGTATACAATCCTCATACAGCAATATTTACAGGTCCTACAGGCTGCGGGAAGACTCAGCGCGTCCTCAACCTACTGGAGAGCGAGTACAGTGGACACTGCCACAATATCGTGATCCTGTGCCCTACTCTCCGTTGGAATAAAACTTATTTGGAGAGATCTTCGCTGTGGAAAGATGACTACGTGTTCCTTATAGAACCCAAGGAGCAGCTGTTCGAGTGGATCGAAAAATTGTCGGAGCTGCTTGCGGGTGAAGAGACATTGTTCATCGTCGACGATATGATAGCCGATGAAAGTCTTGACAAAAAGCGACAACCCCTGCTCGAGCTCGCTATCAGTGGTCGGCATAAGAAGCACAGTTTATGGCTACTCACGCAGTCATATAAGGCTCTCCCGAAGAACCTTCGTCGTCAAAAGAAGCAACTCTTCCTCTGGTACCCCCACGAACGCGGTGATATGAAATTGATCGACGAAGAGACGAACATGATCTCTGATTGGACCGACATCAAAGCTGGGTTGAAAAGATCGAAACACGCTTGCTTGTACGTTAGGCTGGAGCATCCGAGGAGCTGGAAAATTTTAAAGTGATTCTCAACTAAGTAAATATGTCTTATTCAGATGTGGTAGTGAAAAAGCTTATGGAACAGATCAGGGAAATGAAGGATGAGGTAAGGTGGGGGGGACGAAAGAATTTCATACCTGGAGCGCTCCCTTGAAGGGAGCGAGGAGGAATTGTACGGCCTGCGGGGGTACGCAGGAAAAGTCACTGCATTTACCGCTGCAGGGTCCTTCATTCTTATTGCGTTCTCAATATATAAGATGTTATAGAATATCGACCGGTAAATGTGAACGAGGGGGTCGTCTCCGACCCCCTCGTTCAGCTCCCACCCCTAAATAAAATATGACAGAGGACACAATTAAGCAGCTTATGGAACGGATTAAATAATTGAGGCCGAGCTAGCCTATGATAACATTTCTAACTCGGAACACCTCGAAACGGATGAACTACTATGCAGCATACTGTAGGAATTGCGCCAAGTGC
This sequence comes from Hydractinia echinata, assembly GCA_030067915.1. Classification (NCBI taxonomy): domain Eukaryota; kingdom Metazoa; phylum Cnidaria; class Hydrozoa; order Anthoathecata; family Hydractiniidae; genus Hydractinia; species Hydractinia echinata. The sequence goes on along the minus strand of JASGCC010000047.1, from coordinate 1,403,807 downwards.
GTGACTGTGTGAAAAAGGTCGCGACATTAGCCACTGTGGGGTCCATCGTCATGGTAGCACGCGTGATATATAGAGGACTGTGATAGGGTTGGTATTAACGTGAACCACACAGATTTACTGACAGAACAACCAGGTCTTTACATCTTCCTCCTGAATTTTGTATAGATTCGTCCATACAAAAGATTTTCGGATTCCAAAGACATTACAAGTAAAAAAATGTCTTCACAACTCGCCTTATTCAACGCAATACCCACAGGATCCATCGAGACCTTATTCGATGAACAAAATCAGCCTATGTTCAAGCGTGCTGATCTGGGGAGGTTTTTGGGGATTGTAAAAGTTATAGACTCATTCAGAGATTTTCATGCCAAATTTTATCGTACCCGTCACACTCTAGGGGGTACCGGTAGTACCGGTACCCCTCGGAGTCAAAATATGCATGATGTCTTCGTCACATTAGATGGTGCTCTGGAGATTGCTGCCAAATCAAGAAAGCCCAAAGCCGTAGAGCTTATGAAGTGGCTTGCGAAAAAAGGTGTCGAAAAATTACAGGAGACCTTGGAGGATAGGGATGGGGCCCTGGCATTCCTTAATGATGAGGTCGAAGACAGGGACAACCAGCTCCTGGCACTCGGGGACGACCTGGAAGACAGGGATCGACAGCTTACGGAACTCGAGGATGAAATTGAGGAGCTGCGACAACGTGCCGTACCCCATCTCAACGACCCTGGAAAAGATAATAGTATGGCTGTTATCCAGAAGAACAACGATGATCCCTGGCCCTACCTTGCCATCTGTGGGCAACAGGGATATGTAGCGCAAAAAATAAGGAACAAGCTTGTAGATTACCCCAAGAGCGAGATTGTGGTACTGGCGGAGACCCCTAATTCCATTGTACATTACAATTGGCTTCGGGAGCGTGGGTGTATTGAGGTAACTCCTGAGCGTGTGAGACATTTTAGGCTAGGCCCTACATATACGCATGAACGTCTCATGCTCCTGCGGAGCCGCTAGGCGATAGCACTCGCGGGAGAGTGGAAACCGGTAGGTAACGCTTTTGTAGCTTGATCGAGCCACAAAAACAACCCATTTACCACTCTTTGACCACTCCCTCAGAGGATTAAAAGCGGAAGAATCGTGAAAGAAAAAGATGGAAGACTATGTACAGAGCCAACAACTTAGAAACCTTTACAATATTCGGGTTCCTGTGCTGAGATGGTGTATCAAGGCAGGATCTAGCGTTGGCTATTGCTCTACTTGTCTGGAAAATTTTAGATTTAGAAATGGAAAGTACTACGAGGGGTTTGAATATCCAGATGATGACGAGCTTCTAGAGAGAGTAGCATCGGGTGAAAAGCCGTGGGCAACAATTCCCTGTGAGGAAGAAGATGAGGGGCTCGAGGTTGATATTGAAGACCTGGGTCTACATATCGTCTCGGGTGAGGTGAACAAGTGGGGTATGCTCTGCTACGAGGTCATCAAGGATAAGGATTTGAAGCTCTCGGATCTGGCGGACTTGGAGAAAATTGGCGACATACTCAATATTCAAGTCGAGGATAGAGCATTGGTTGACATCATCGACCTTGATAGCGAGCCCAATGTCATCAAGGGTATCGTCTATGGGTACCCGTTCTACACCTTGCATCCTTTGGACTATATAGTCTGAATGTGACGAAGATATCATACCAATTTTGGCCTTCCTTTAACCCGGCATGGCATGCCGGGTTCTGACCACGTAGCTCAAGGCGTGTGTTCTCCATCATGTTAAGCGCTCTACAGGAGTAACGCAGTTCCGGCTCCACAGGAGTAACACAGTTCCAGGAGTAGTTTTGTAGCTCTCACAAGCCACAAAAAAAACATTTACCACTCTTTTACATGCTCTGGAGGTACTTGAACATCCTCCAGTACTAGCATGAGGTCCTCCGCCACAAAACTTCGATCAGGCCCATCTGCCAGATAGTATAACAACCTCGTACCTGTCACGATACGGTCCAGTCTATACATTCTCTTGCTCCACCAAGCGTCGGTCGCGCGTCTTTTAGCGTCACCATGCTCTTCTCCAGGCTGCAGCAGATACAAGTATAAGCCGTCATCCGGTAGAGGCTTTTCCTCCGGGTGCTGCTCAGTTTTTGCAAGCGGGACTTCCTCTAGCTTGATGGCTTTCGAAGGCTTCATGTCGATCATAGCCGTTTTGCTATTGTTCATGCTTTTCACGATAGTGTACAAGTGCTTAACCCAAGTGGTACTAGTTTCGTCAGAGGCAAGCTCTTGCGCATCTTGGGGCTTGAACAATCTCTGCGCGAGCACCTTGTTGTAAGCCTCAACAAAAGCCGTAAAAGTATGGTGGTACTTGGTAGTTGCGCGCCTGAGTTCGACGCCCTTGCCCTCTAGCAGTTTTGTCACGTCCGACTTGAACTCACTACCGTTGTCGCACTGGAAGGTCTTCGGATATCGTAAAGGTCCAGCTTTGTAAATGTCCTTGATCATGTCAGCGATTTCGCTGGCTTTCTTGGTGCGTAGGGGTCTAGCCACTTTGTAGCGCGATGCTACATCGATGCCCGTCAAAATGTATTTGTATGTATTGCCGTACAGCCTGTCGTGGGGCATGTAGAGCAAGTCAAACTGATGCATTTCATTAGGCTTCGTGATGGTGAAATGAGGGTAGTCGATCTTTTTGGGGCCTTTGATATGTCGGAGCCAGAGCAGTTGACGAGTCAGCCAATGAGTAACCCTCTTCTTGGAGAGACCACTCTGCTCGGAGAGTAATTTGATAGCTTTCCTTCCGGTCCAGAGATGCTCCGGGGTATAGTAGATACTGCTAAGCTTTTCAGCTTCTTCCTTGGTAAATAATTTTGACATGTCTTTATATTATACATGTCAAAACCTTGTCTGGATGTAGATCTGAGTACCTTACGAATATTTGTACGCGATCACCCCTAGAACAGCCAGTGACCCCACGATGAAAGTCAGTTCGCCGTCCTGCTGTTGTTTGGAAGGTACATAATAGTCCGAGAGCCTTGGAGCTTTCTCGATCGTTGCGATATAGTACTCTCGCATGCCTTCATCGAGTTCTTTCAAGCTCTCACCCGCTTGACGCTGTAACTCCCGCTGCCTGTTGTACCAATCGATCTTTGCCTGTCGATCACGTACCCACCGTGCTTGAGCTGCTTGAAGTTGCTCGATCGCTTTATCATGCCTCTTGCGTTCTGCTTCACCATGCCCCGAGAGTTTACTGAATAGGTAATTTGAGCCGCTGAATGCCAGTGCATTGATTAATGCTCCCCCTGCCATAATTGCTAGAGGAGTCATGTTTTATTCTAATACTCCACTCCGTGGAAGCGCCCGTATAGGATGTTGAGCTGGGCGTCTTGCAGCAAATACACATAGCACTTGAAATCCCCGGTACTTCCGTCAGCTTTCTTGGTCATATGCAACGTGATGCCGTCACTGAGTCTCTGCAATGGTCTACCCGAACCATGTAGGGTATTATCCGGAGAGCTTCGAAAATCGATGAAGAGTGCGTATCTCTCAGTCATGAACTGCCCGATCGTAACCTCACTGTCATGACTGCCAAACAATTCAAAGACTTGTTAAAGATGATCCTTCGGTAGCATGGCGTGACTGTATAGCTCGTTAGGCTCACCTTCGACAGTAATCGAGATTTTTTCGATCTTGGGGTTGTAGAACACCTCGTTTACACCCGAGTAAGCTTTGACTCTCCCAGGGTCTACGAATAGTAGTAGCACTCCCTTGAGACTCTTGGCGGGTGTATCGATCTGGAGGTTATAGCTCGTATCAGACTTTTTCATGGTCACCACCTTGCTTCTTAGGATCCTTTCATAGGGCAGCGCTAGCCTCGAATATCGTGACATCATAGCACTACTAAGCCCCTCGTGGTGCACTTTGTCAAACTCTAGGGCAATGTTGGTAATCTTGTACTGAGCATCCGCTGGTTTAGCTGCCGTAGACCCTGATGCCGCTGTGCCAGCATCTTTGATGACATCACCATAAGGGCTGAAATGCAGGACGAATTGTAGCCTGTCATGGAGTCCTCCCTGGCAGAAGGGTAGGTCTCTCGTCAACTCGAACATCTTACCCAGCGGGATGCAAAAGGTGTTGCCATACCCTGCCACGATCGCTTTTTCCTCATCTGTCCCAACGTGGTCCGTTGCTTTCACCTGGAGGGCTCTGATGGTACCGTCATTGGGGTTGATGCCTTCCAGAATGAGGTTGTTCTCGCGATCGAACTTGGGCAGCCAGAGATCTCTATAGGTAGCGAGCACATTGTAGTCGCTAATGTTCTGCCTCGTTACCGTTCAACGTGATACGCAAATTCTGCACCAGGGCCTTGCCAATGTTGCTGACAATGGTTCTCTTCGTGTTCGTACCCTCAAGCTCCAGGTTAAAAAGGAGCCTGAGAGAGCCTGGGAAAATGACGTCGTCCCGCCCCATGTTTGGTACGTCGACGTACAAGTCCTCGTTGTGGTTGATCGTACTGGGGACGTGACTTATTTTAACACGCTGCTTCTTTCCTTTCATACCCAGCATAGTCTTGACTTCTGCATCGGGATCAAGTTTAGTTCCGTACATGTTACTCATGGTTTATTAGTAGCTGGTTTTCGTTGAATAAATGTCGATTAATCCAGATGAAGGAGCTTTTAAAGGTATTCCAGAGGGGGACATTGACCGCGGAGATGAAGAGAACATTGAGCTCAGGGAGATCCTTCGGCCTGATGACATTCCAGGGTCTGACACTGACCCACAAGCGAGTGGGATAGAAGCGACTGAGACAGAAGCGACTGAGACAGACACCACGCTGAGTCAACCAGAACGGTTGCAAAGATTGCTGGAGAAAGAAGGAGACGACACCACGCTAAGTCAAGGGGAAAGGCTGAAAAGGTTGAAGGTTGTTAGCTTTTACAGCTATCTTATCAGGAATGGGATGGAGCTAGATCTGGATCTAGAAGCGATACCTTACGATGAGTTTGAGGCACGAGGAAACCAACTTTTTTTTGATGGTATAAGACTCACAAGGGCAGATAATGGTGACTTTAGAATTAATAGCCCGGGGCTGTGGAAGATGCTACGCCCCAAGCAGCGCTTCGAGCGTATGGGGTTCAAAGGCCATATTACACCTATCGTATAGATCATATCGAGGTAAAGGCGGACACTGTCGATATGGAGCCACTGCTCGGGAACGTGCTCGACGAGACGGAGAGCTTCATTGAAGATAATTCGTTTGGAAGGACCCGAGATCTTCACGGATCGCGAGAGAAGGGGACTCGACCAAGGGATTCGAACAATCCGGGGTCAGCTGAGGATGCTGAACAGCAAGATGCTCGAGAGAGATAGCCAGATTGACAAAGCAGAAGCCAAGTTGAAAAGGATCGAGAGAAAGAAGAAGACGCCTGGAATAACCAAGGAACAGGTGGAGATTGAGGACGGGAATATAGCCTTGGCTAGGGAAGAGTTAAAGAAACTGCGGGATGAGAAAAAAGCCATACGAGAGCAACACGGTATAATGTCCTCTGAGATTCAGAGCCAACTGAAGCACATCAAAGACACTCTGATGAAGATCGCTGGGGATGACACGTCTTTGCTTCAAAAGCTTAAGATCTTGTTCAAAGAACAGGGGCTGACTATAGCGAGCATCGTCTCGGCTGTTGGTCTACTGATTTCCACCATCGTGCTCGCAGTTACTGGAAGTGCCGCAGGTGGAGCTGCTGCTGCAGAAGGTGCAGCAAGTGGTAAGGGTTTTGTACAAAGACAGCTGGAAAGACTCGGGAAATTCTTGAAGTATCTAGCAGGTAAAGCCGGTGCGGCGCTGCCAGGGATTATTGGCAGCGTTGTCTCGTTCTTCTTTAGAGTAGCAGCGAAGGTTGTCGAATACGTAGCCAAGCATCTATATATGGCCATCGCGGCTGCTGTCGCTTTCGTTGTGGCATACGTTAGGAAGGGTAGCAGCGCGGATCGCAGTTCCAAAAAATCATAGGGCGGCTATCATCTAGTGTGTTGGGTGTACTTAATATCAGGTATACCCAACCAATCAAATTTAGACCTATTTTTTCAGCCAAATATAGGCAAGGATGAGGCCTACCCCTGTTGTAACCAAGGCGGCTTTGTTGTCCTCGTGCGGATTTTGGTCGGCATTTGGGGTATGGGTGGCACCCTCCCCTGCTATTGCGCGTATTTCTTGCCTTGGAAGTTTGCCTCCGGGCTTCGCGATAGTAGTACTAGGGAGTGTGGCAGCCGCATCCCCACTAGGTGCGGCATGCTTGAGGGGCGTGGCATGCTTGAGGGGGTGCTTGGGGTGGGCCGCACCCCTGACAATAGGCTTGCTATTCACATCAACACGTACACCCACATTGACATTGGCAGGTGCTATGAGGATGTTGTTGTTGTACCCTACCATTTTACCAATACGCAATTCAAGGTCCGAGGGTAGCATGTACACGCTGGGCATGACGGCAAAATTCACCGGTGTTTGAGCATATTGCAAGACCTTCTGGAATTCTATGATGTCATGTCCTACGTTATCTTGACGCTTTATCATGGCTTCAAATTTTTGCATCAATATTTGCCTTGCTGTATAGTTGTCTGCACGCGAGCCGAGTAGGGATGCCTTTGCCCCTGCTTGGGATCCAAGCAACAAGACCACGTAGACGCGAATACTTTCGCTTAGCTTGGTCAGGCCTTCCGACGTCAAGCCTTGACTTGTTGGCATGATGAACTTCGCCCAATCCCCTTCAACTTGGGGCCACCATCTACCGTTGGTGAGTGACGCCGATACCGACTTGGCTTTGTAGAGAATATTAGGGTCAGCACCATATTCACGACATACTTGCGCATATCCAGATGTGGAGTAGGGATTCTTATAGCGTGAGAACCCATCGTTAAAAGACATGGGGACTTTCATCCTTGCTAAGATGCGTCGCATGTGATAGTACACGTGAAATTTGAAGATGGCATTGACAAGCGGTACGGAGCCAGTTAGATGCTTGGCAGAGATGCCCAAGGCCGTTGCCAAAAAGTTCACTTGGATGTTCCAGTAGTCGAGGGCTTGTCCTTTCGTCCAACCCTGTATGACAGGGTCGTTCAAGTACGTACTTGTCACCTTGATGGGGTATTTGGTAAACTCGGGGAATGATACGGGGATATGCGAGTCTGTAGAGACGTACAGGTCTTGATGCTCCAAGTTAGTTATAGCAAGTGGCCATTCACCCCTGTTGGAGTGGTACTTTCCCTTTGGATTATACGAGTAGATATTCATGTTTCTTTAAAGAAACATGAGACAACTGTATGTTACAGATATAGAGAAGCCTACGATATTCAAGCATCATCTAGAGGAGGGGACGCGGATCGCTCTGAAATCCATTAGTATTAGAGGGACTTGGCTCAATGTGTTCGACATCATGAACCTGAGGATATTTAAACCCGAAATAGCGGGCGCAATATTGAAGGTGCATATCAAGATCGAAAAAGGATTATATCGGGTTGAGGATATCGCGACTATTATCAATGATCGAGCCGGGGATATGCTCAAAGTGTTTATACTTAGAAACGGTGTGTCCAGGATTCGTGTTAACGCTGGGTACCATGCAATAATTGATCGAAGGCTAGGAGGTATCTTTGGTTTGAAGAATGATACTGCCCTAGTATTACCCGTGGGGGACTATGACGGATCCTACAGAACAGACGTCTACCAACGACTACGGCTCAAGTGTACACAGGTTGATCAGGAGCACAGCTTGTTTAATGGTGAGCAATAGGATATATTAGCCTTGCTCCCAACCAAAGAGCTAAACGCTTGGGGGGACCTGCTAACCTGGAGTTTTGATAACCCTGTGTACCTCCCTTTGAAAAGCTCCACAGATCGCTTGGAGTTCATGCTAGCGGACGAGTACCACGATAGGAATATTTTGTTCGCAGGCTTAACGATGCACTTGCTCATAGAATAAATGACAGAGATTACAAAGCTTTATCCGAGCTTATCACCGAGTGCACCTGACGAGTTTGATGAAAGCCAGGTGTACAGACTGCGCAAAATCGAGGAGGTAGAGCAATATCTACGTAATGAATCAAAAGAGCGGGACAAACTCGCCGAGACGTTCAAAATGCATGGTACCTGGGTTAGATTCACTGACCATGGGTTATTGGCTATAAGTGTTATCACTTCGGGTGTTGGGATTGGTAGCATGCTCTCGGGGATGGGTGTACCGCTCGCCGTCGCCATGGGTGGTATCACGATCGCCGTGGGACTAGGTCAAGCAGGTCTGCGGAATGCGGGGAAGAAGCTAGATGTCAAGTCAAAGAAACACGAGAGTATAAGACTATTGTCAGAGACCAAGCTCAACTCTGTTGTCGACCTCATCAGCAAGGCTGTTGAGAATGGGGTGATCAGCGACTATGAGTTCAGCTTGATTATGCAGGAGAAGCAAAAATACATGCTGCTGAAGGAACAAGTCCGTCAAAGAACGAAACAAGCCGTGAATGCCATCAATGATCGGGAGAGACAGCAGCTTGTCGCGAAAGGGCGTGAGGAGGCCAAGGAGGAGCTTATGAAAACACTTCAATCTGTACAGCATGTAAGCGGTATCTAGATGAACCGCCAGCTTATAATGTCTAATATGTTGTTCAACATACTAGACGAGTACTTCCCCGGTATCTAGATAGAATGGATGGTAGCGATCATAATACACTACGCGTTTCTTCTTTTCAGATAGCTCTCGCGCATACTGCTCAAGGTTCTTCTCCCAAGCTATGGTAACGCATGGTTCGCAATAGGGGCCATCGGTTTGTGCCGAAGCGTCCTTATACTTAACCTTTCGGATCGCTTCGATAAGGGTGGCCTTATTCATTGTTGAAATATTACGGATCTTTAGCGCTTTGGCTTCCCTTTTTAATTCGGTAACGAACATGTTTTTATATGGTTGAAGAACAACCACATAAAGCATTTTTTTTAGACCTATTCCAAATAGGAGTCATTTTCGTCATCCGAGTCGCAAAGGTAGCGGGTAGTACGTAATGTTACGGTTTGATACTTGCACTCGTCCAGATAGATCTGCATATGATGGTTTGAACCTTGTTTGTATATGCCGGATAGTTTTAGAATAGCTTGGCACTCGCAGGGTTCCCCTAACGGGACTTCTCCGGAATGAAAGTCCGTTTTGACTTTGCCATCCCATTCCTTCACCTTAGCCGTAATGTACTTGCCTCTTTTCACAGGCTGGGTAGCAAAGGTTTGTAATTTCAAAGCTTGTACCGTGGTCATGATGCTATTAAATTTCTCCAACCATTCGGTGTGCTTATAGATATCCAATGACATGGTGAGTGCAGATGTCTCGTTATAGCGCGAGGCACCGTTTGAATAGAGCTTCTTGGGTGTTATGATTGTTAAATGCCGGATCTTGTCACCATTTTTATAACCAAGTACGGTGCGCTCATCTTTGCCTCTGTTGGCCGGAACGGGATCGCTTAGCACGATATTCTCATTATTGACATCTTTGATATTTAATGGAGCCGCTTGGGCATAAAAGTCTCGCGTATTAACATTCTCGGTACCAAATTTAAACATCCTTTATTTTGATAATATTGGGGTTCAACTAGAGTTTGGAACATGGACAGTAGTCGCCATTGTACGTAATGTACAGGTAATAGCAGGACCAGCACAGCATTTTACCCTGTATAAGGAGCCTCCGTTGACATTGTAGGCATCGGTCGTACTCATCTAGGGTCACTTCACAGTCGTCACATTGTTCCTTCATCGTTTATTTGACCCCTCCACAAGATCTCAAGAATGGCCTTTTCAGCCTCGGAGAAACACCAGTCTATAACTCTATCGGGATGCCATGTTATTGGGGCTAGCTCATCTTTAATCATGGCCTTTTCTACTTTTCTCAATTGATGGGCATTGAGTACCCGAGGATCCACTCCTTTGTTGCTACGCATTTCCTGGGTCATGAACCAATCGGGAACATATTTGAGCGTCCAGGGGTATTCTTGAACTGCCCCAGTGCACATTTCCTGCGTTTTGAAATGGTCCGGAATAAACCCGAGCATCCAGGGTTCCTCTCCGACTGCCTGGGAACAGATTTCCCGGGTCTTGAAAGAGCCCGGCACATATTTGAGCATCCAGGGGTACTCTTGAACCGCCATCGCGCACATTTCCCGTGTCTTGAAATGGTCCGGGACATACTGGAGCACTTCTGGATCCTCCCCGACTGCCTGGGAACACATTTCCAGGGTCTTGAAATGGTCCGGGACATACAGGAGCATCCAGGGGTATTCTTGAACCGCCATCGCGCACATTTCCCGTGTCTTGAAATGGTCCGGAGCATCCTCGAGCACCCCGGCTCCGCTTGAACTGCCACGGCACACATTTCCTGGGTCTTGAAATGGTCCGGGACATCCCGCAATATCCAGGGTTCCTCTTGGATCGCTATATTACACATCTCTTTAAATGGTCCGGAACATATTTGAGCAGTCGGGGATACCTCTCCACCATCCTGTTACACATGTCCCGGTCAACGAACCAATCCGGAACATATTTGAACAGCCAGGGATACCTCTCCACCATCCTGTTACACATTTCCAGTGCATTGGAAGACATTTTATTGTGAGTCCAGTCTCAAGCACCGGTCCTTGAGTATGGGACTTTCCCCTACTCAACTGCGCATGCGCTGGTTTTTTGTTGAGGTCAGCATTATCACTATCGCCGTGTGCGCATGCGTTAGATTTATCGGTTTCGGGGTGGTGGTGGAGGGGGTGGAAGCGGGGTTTTGTCGATCGGGAGGTGGGCAAGTTGGTAAAAAGCGGGGGTGGAGGTGAAAAGGGCGGGGTTTTTAGGGGTTTTTGGTGGTGGGGTGGTTGGCGAGCAGGTTGGTTTTGGTGAGGGAGGGGGGAGGTGGGGTAGGCGGTGTTTTGGGGGGTAGAGGTGTGAAAGGAGGTCAAAACCGACCTATGCTCACTCCCTAGTACTACTAAAGGTCGGAATTTCGAAGATCGCAGCCACAAGCAACTAATAACGCTGTTTCTATCTAAGTAATGCGCACTGCGAACTTGCCAATGTTCACATTGCAGAAAGTGCAGCCAGCGCATTTTCGACCTTGGCCAAGTGATGCTGTTTGCCCATTTCGAGAAAGAGCTAAAAATCGGACGATTTCCCAAATATTATTTCCAGAGTTGTTCCTGAGCTTACCGTAAATCCTCGATTAAGCGCCGCACCTTAAACTGTAAATGCGGCGCTTATTCGAAGCATTAATTGATAAAGGGGGTTCAATAAGACTAAAACATTATATTTTATAGTGGACCAATTCTTGGCCATTTTTTCATGTCAAAAGATATTTTATCAATTTCAAAATGACTATATTTAGTTTTCTTCTTTATCAGTTCATGATGTAGAATGTTTGTTAGCATCACGTAGTTGTTTGGTAAAGCAGATGAACTTTCCTGGAACAACCAACCCGACCTCGCGCTTTCTTCTTTTTCCTTCCACATTTAGTCATTTTGTTTGAACTGTGAGAATGTAGTCATTGGCTAATTTCATTTATTGTCAATCTATTTTTTTAATAAAAAGATGAATCTGCCTGAAATCTTTAGTTTTTAACTAAGCGCCGCCCTCGATTAAGCGCCGCACCAAAAAAGTCGAGTTTTAAATAAGCGCCGCGGCGCCTAATCGAGGATTTACGGTAGTGAAAGCTGTTGTCAACTACTGACCATAATCCGTGAAGAACTTGAGTGATTATAAAAGTTTACAACCTATTTCGCAAGTACTAAAACAAAAGCGAAAAAGTCGGAAACAGACTCCGAAGGCGGAAATCTTCAAGCCCATGGGCTTCTTGTTTTTCAATGAGATGTTGGAATCAATGGAAAATTTATTTACTTGTCAAAGAAAAAAGAAATAAGTGGCAGTGAAAACGTGCGTTGTTGAGCATCAAATTGGAAACAAAATCTACATCCTATAATTTATTTTTTATAAATAGCAAAAATGTTTTTTGATTTCCGGAAGCGAAGGCGGAATCTTTAAAATCGCCTGAGGAGATAATAGATAGATACAGCGCAGCTAGGCTGGACGCCAGAAACTTAGTCAGGCTAAAGATTTTTTTCTGAGAACGAGGCTAAAATGAGTTTTAAGCCAATAAGAATCCTAACAGTGCAACAGATTGTTTTATTATCCAATGAACAATACTTTATTTTAAAGTTTATATGCTATCGAAAGTTAAAGCTCGTGAAGTGTAGCATAATGAAGATCGGCTTATATAATGCGTCATCTTTAATGTTACGTCATTTCTTTCTGTACAATTTTGCAATCACGTAGACTAAAGCTATATTCAGCAGAACTAATTAATTAGTCATGAATTTTATTTTTTTATTTATTGAGTTGTATTTTAACATTGCAGGTTAGTTACAATAATAATTGAGAATACTCAATGATTTGTTTACCCCATAATTCTCCGATTTAAAGATCAACTTCAAATTTTAAAATCTTTTAGGCTAATGGCGGAAATCTTCAAGCCCCTGGGCTTCTTGTTTTCCTCTCAGGTATTCTCAATTCTGTAATGAAAATTCGATCTAGTTGCAACAGCCACTTTGAAGGAGGTCGTGGAAAGTAATAATTGTGTGATTGTTTATGTTCCTGCCAACATGACAAACTATGTTCAACCTTCAGATTTGACTGTTAACGGTCCAGCAAAGCAGTTTCTGACGCAAACGGATTTAAAGAAGTCGTCGACTTATATTAGTCGCTCACTTAAAAAGCGTGTTAATAAAAAAACGAGTTTAAAAAAAAATGTTTTAATCCTAGTCTGTTTACAAAACTTGAAGTTTGTGTTATCATAAAAGTAGCAGTAGTTTACAAACTATTAGATCTCATTTTCATTTAAAATTGTCCATCCTTGTTAAAACTTTATTTACATGACGCCGCGAGGGGATTTTTATTTGTGAACGAAAATGTCAGTTAAATATTTTACATATAACTTCGTTTGATTTCTATTCTATCTTTGAGCTTCGTAGCCTTCGATATATGTCGACACGTCTATCTCAGACGGCAATTCGCTCACATTAACTTCAAATCGATCTTGTACATCGTTCAGCACTTTCGCATCTTCTTCGTCGAAAACGAATGAGATGGCCAAACCTTTTGTACCAAACCGACCAGCACGAGCTACCTAAAACGAAAACATAAAAAATGATGTCTCTGTCAAACAATGTTTGTTTCCGTTTACGAAAATAAAAATATTAGTCTTCTAGTGTAGTGTATTCAGAGAAAATAGTTTTTTCTTTCACGACAAAGTTTTTGGCAAAAACATTTATGTTAATCAATTCACACACATCTCTGATCAGGTCTAAAATTACTGATGACAGAAAATGTCAAATTTTGCTATTACTTAAATACGACATTATAATTTATGCAGCATAATTAAATCTGAAATTCTTTTTTAATGCGAATATTTTGAGAACGATTAACAAGGTTAACAAGTCACCAACTTTTTTAGCTCTATAATATAAGCCTAACATCATTTATACCTTGGGTTTCCTTTAAGGTTTCATTCAAGAATATAAAGGCTATTTAGTTTAATTTCAAGGTTTTCCGACGGACCATTTAATTTTTAAATCTTTTAATGTGCAGAGTTTCCTAAAAGTCCAAGAAAAAAACAGTAAAAAAGGACACCGAAATATATCACTGCGAGACATTTTTGCAACTTAAAGTTACGCCTCTCCTTTAGTTAAGGAAATTACTAAATATTTAGCTTTGAGTTCAAAATTAACTTCACAAATCAACAAAATATTTCACAAGAATTTCTATTCCTTATACAAACCAAAAAAGGATGTCAGTTCAAGTAATTCACAAAAAATTCCAGTCACTAAAATTTCTGTTTTTATATTCTGTTATTTATATTATATTATATATCACTTCGTTCATATTTATTGCAGAATGCCAAACGAAATTTAACATTTTATTAAGCACCATTTAAATGAACATATCCACAATTCTAAATTGTGATCTTTCATAAGATTTTACAAAGAAAATGCAAGCCATGCTACTTACCCTATGCAGGTAGGTATCTGAATCTTCAGGCATATCATAATTTACAACAATGTTTACACGTTCAATATCCATTCCACGACCAAATAGATTTGTTGCCACCAAAATACGTTTCTGAAAATCTTTGAATTGTCGGTAACGAGATATCCTAGAAAAATAAAGTTGTAGAACATTGTGTTACTTGAATTTTAAGATTAGTTATAACTCAACGGTAGCTGTAAATATACCTGTAAGTTCTGACTTACAGCTACCATCACAGCTAGCGTTAAAAAAATAATTTTATACTTGTTCGGAAAAATTTGAAAGCCAATTGATTTACCTTTCCTCTTGAGGCATAGATCTGTGAATTGCAATAGCAGGGAAATTCTGCTCCACCAGTAATGCAGATAATGCTATACATCTTTGCACAGACTTAACAAATATGATGACCTATGGTGAAGGATATATCAATAATTCACAACCTTATTTTTATTAACCACAAGAATTTTCATTTAGCACATGGTGCACCTAAGTGAAGGAATGAGTTTGTAAGTGTAAATAAAGTGACTCTCACCTGGTTGAATTCAAGTGCATCTAACAAATCAAATAATTTACGATTCTTCTCATTGTCTTTTAGTTTGACGTAATGTTGTGTTAAACCGTGAAGCGTTAATTTTGTTTCATCGTCAACATAAACTTCCATAGGCTGAAGTAGGCATAAATTAATTTTTATGAAGTATTTTTTCATGCTTCATCCCATGGCAAAAATTAATTACATAACTCACAATAGGCTACTTAACCCTTTTGGACAATATGCAATGGTTTTACTTTACCCCATCCTTTCCCGGTTCTTTTAAAATGTACGAAATTTACTATCTGAAAATTTTTACAAATAAGTAAGTCCAGACTGCAGTAATTTAAAGATACAACCATACTTCTCTGTTCTTTAAAATGATCTGAAGCAGGAAGACACTGTCAACTGGCTTGAAAATCTTCCTAGCACAATGGCCAGACAATTACTGCAAATCATCCACAATGTTGATTCCAGTGATAATGAACAGTTGAATGACTGGAGGTACATAATACCAAAGTTCAAGTGTGTAATTTATGACATGACAAAGTGACAATATGGCAATGACAACAATTTAACCTGTTGCTAGTTTAGCATGTGTAATCAATGACAATGTAAGTGACAACCGATAATGGGTACACCGGGTCTCAATGGCATGAATATAAAATGAAGTGACAAAGGACCAAATGGAAAATGAGACGGTCAACAAATGAAAGAAGTGATCATTAAATGACAAGTAAAAATAGAGGATATTTACATCTTGCATAAATTTCTTGCACACCACTCGCATATCTTTACTTAACGTTGCACTGAACATCATAACCTGTTTTTCATGTGGTGTCATACGGAAAATTTCTTGCACATCTCGTCTCATATCTAAAATTAATGTTGTTAAAGAAAAAATAAATTAACCAAGACAGTTAACCACAAAATATATAACTGACAACTTACCAAGTTGTTCCAACATTTTATCACATTCATCAAGAATAAAGTGTTTCACATGCTTCAGGTTAAGAACCTTGTCTCTTGCTAGTGCGAGAATACGGCCAGGAGTACCAACAACAATATGAGGACAGTTTGTCTTTAACACTTGCTCATCCTTTTTCACACTAAGGCCACCAAAAAAGACTGAAACCTTAATGTCAGAAAGATATTTAGAAAATCTTTCATATTCTTTGCTGACTTGAAAAGCAAGTTCTCTAGTGTGAGACATGACAAGAACACTGACTTGACCATCAACTGGTTCAAGCTGCTGTAATGTTGCTAGAACGAAGACAGCCGTCTTTCCCATACCACTTTTTGCTTGACAGACAATGTCCATACCAAGGATAGCTTGTGGAATACATTCATGTTGTACTAAAGAAAAGGAATAAAAAATTAAAAACAAACTTGCTTGATTTTGCTTTTTTCAATTGTGGTGTTCTGTTTTCTTATATTTTCTAACTAGACTCATGGCCATTGTTTTTAGCATATTGGTATGACAGTACACACTTTTATATATGGTTTGTTACTTTTTGTTCTTGATAGTAGGTTGTTCTTGCAGAGAAAACAATGTGCTAACTTGTGCTTTACTACACCCAAAAAGTTATTTTTTATTTTTAAAATGGATCAAGGCTTTTTGGGTAAAATTTTCAGTTTTCAAAACGTAGAACTCGCTAAAACTTTTTTTATTGCAATATTTGACGTACATTATTACTATACTTCACTTCAAAATTCTGTCTGTGAAGTGCCATGGGTGCCAAGAACTAGTTTAAAATGGTTTGCAAAAGCTCCAATTAAACGAGGTGTGCTAGTTATCATTAAATATTAGTGTTAATAACACCCATACATAAAGGAGGGAGAGCTTAGACAACTTTTTGAATAAAATTTGTGCTTTTCATTCGATAAGTCCCAAACTTGCCTGAATTATTCCTTAACTTGCTTAAATTATTCCCAAAATGCAAAACAGCGCTTTCAATTTTGTTGACTTCGAAGTATTACAGAATTGTGTGACTTTATGAACTACATATTTATCAATCCAAATTGTATTGAATGAAGCCTTTTTTGAAACTATTTGTGATACCATCCCAGATCAGCCAATATTTTTTCTGTCAAATATAAGGCTAAATGTTCTGCTGTTAATAATCTGTTTCCGGTTGAGGGAAAACAGGAACATTTCATGGTCAAACTCTCACAGAACAAGAAGAGGGTGCCGATAAGCCGCAAACGCCCGCATATATAAGGGCGAGTTCAGGCGACTTTTCTAATTAAATTGGCGGTTGTCCTCTGAAACCCCCGCACTTTCCCAAACCTGCCTGAAGCATTCCCAAAATGCAATTCCTTGTAACATACCATGCGGACGACAGTTAGAAGAAGGCGTTTGAAGAGAAAGGAGTTAATAAAGTTTATATATAAATTTATCAAGTAAAAACCATCAAAAACAGTTCTTTTAAGAACTTCACTACCACATAGTGATTGTGATGCCTGATGCGCGCTCAGAAATATAGGTTAAAATGTAAACAAACCAAGCATACGCGTTACCTCCATTTCTGCGTACACAGGAAAAACACGGCACTATGATTTGAGTGTATTGGTTTAAAAGTATCACATGACATTTGCTGACTGGGAAAATACACGATGTATTAGCTATAATGCTACAAATGAAGTTTCCTACAGTGTACGGCATTTTTTCAATTTCCAATACAGTAATTTATGTTGTAAATAGTTTGACATTGTTGAAAAAAAGTAAACCCACCTTCTGAAGGATGCTCAAAACCACAATCTACTATGGCTCTTAAAAGCTCTGGTTTTAACAAGAAATCCCTGAAACCGGAGCTGTGAATACTGACATATGTTCCTTTAACATCTTTTTTGGCTTGTTCAGCTACCTGTCCACCCTCTTCTCCAGCTGCCTCATTATCGCTGGTTTCTTCATAATCTGGAATAAATTCTTCTTCTGGAACATCGTCAGCCATTGTAGTAAATTACTACGTAAGAAAATAAATTTAGTAAAAGCTTGTATTCTTCTTGAAAAATTAAATTATTATACGTATATTTCTATTACAAAGTTACTTTATTAGATACTCACAGATTTTGAAAACAAGTTTTTCTTTGTGCTTTCCCCTACGGTGTCTACTTCTGGTGAGTTGGCGGCAAGCGAATGAAATATTTTATTCGGCAAAATATTCTTATTTATTTATTAAATTGTTCTGGCGAATGTAACAAAATGGTAGCTTTGACAAAAACAGCGAAAAAAATGCAAACGGGCCTTCTTTTGTTAAAATACACGAGGATCATATTGCTACTACATGCACTTAAAATATTTTATGCATTATCAAGCATTTATTTTAACGGTGTTACATGCGCATCTAGAGAACCTGAAATCAATTTTTAAAGAGTTTATATGCGCCGTTTTTACACCCAACTCGTCTCCAGTTTTTATTTTTCGTTTTATGTCGTCACCTACTTCTGCCCCACAGCTGTACATTTTTTTCATAAGCAAGTAAAAAATTTGAAATAAGACTGAGATATGCCTATGTGAAAAACACAATATATGGATCAGATAAAATGGTCCTATTTTTAACTTTTAAAAAGCATCAGCCGCAAAACTAAAGGTATAATTACACAAGACTAACAGCGGTAGGTAAATTTATTAACCTAGCCTAGTTAACTAAGCTTTCTTTGAGGATATCAAATTCAGTTTTTCTCAAACGAAAGCTTAGACGCAAACAAATGTCAGAGCAAATCCCTAAAATTCAAATTCACCACACAGCAAACCCCGCATTACAATCAACCAATCAGCAAAAAGTCGGCGTGGTCACGTCTTACCTTCTTAAGTAATTCAAGAATTAATTATATTTGTTCGGGTGAGTGAGGCCATTCACGCTCAACCAAAGGATTTCCCGATATTGACCACGTGAGCAAAGAACAATAGAATTAACTAATTAAAAGGCGCGGTCAGTATTCTAACCGCAGAAAATCGTTTGATACCCAGCGTAATTTTCCCCACCCTAACTATGACGATTTCCTTTTGTGGTAAGAAAAATTATGCTGGGTCTCCTTGCTAGAATTAATCAAGCCTTAAAAGACTGTTTAATTAAAATAACTATAAAAAACACACAGGATTCACCAAGGCTAAGCAATATGTTTCGTTTTCCCTATGCGGGCCTGAAATGCTCATAAAAAAAACATGTAATGTATCAAATTTTGTCAGATTGTTTTGCGAAATAGAAGAATCAGATTTTTCTTCCATCGTTTCTTTGTTCTGGCTTTGTTATATATACTTACCCCAAATAAAAAGAGCATTAACAGAGCCCTAGCTATATACGCCATATGGCCTCAGCACCATAGCAAAACAGATTCCTAATCAGTTTTTTTTATCTAAGGTACATTACAAGCTTCCGTTTCCGGCTTCTTGAGAGAAGGATTTCTCTCGCTGAGGATACGAACATACGGAAGTTAAAGACGAGAACGTATATGGAATGACGAGAATGAAATAATTTTCCCCAAAATCGTTAGTGGCATTAGAAACACTGTATCACTCTTTTAACGAGTAGTCTCACACATGAAGTTTATATACCTTAACCTTGGCGATAAGACATAGTTGTGTTTTTCTAGGCCATGATTTGATACTAACTTCATAGAAAAAAAAATTGTAAGGGCGGAAACTGAATGTACATAAAATTTAGGAAACGTACTTCATCGTCACAATACACCTATTTAACATTACGCGCGCCATTATTATTCCGCGCTAGGGAAGGGAACTGGGTTCTAAGAAAGGGTGCCTGACAAAATCTTCCTTGTGTTCTTCTTAGTTAAACTTGATGAAAACGAAGTATAAACAACACGCTTACATTTATCTATCTGCACAAAATCTTTTATTTCAAGAATTATTTATCATGCCAAGTGTAAACTGTACTGTTATAGGCTGTTTTAATAGCACTAAGAAGCTGCAAAAACGGAAGAAGGAACGATGTGAAATTCACGAAGTTAACCATGAAGAATGTTCATGTCAGCGACCGTTTAGTTTGTATTGCTTTCCAAGCGTCCTTAGAAATAACGAACAGAGACAGCGTTGGATAAAATCTATGAGAAGAATTAACCCAGATAAAAGTGATTGGGTACCAAAACAAAGTGACAGGGTATGCTCTGTTCATTTTGTTGATGGAACACCTTCCCAGAAGTATCCAGATCCAACACTAGAATTGGGGTACGACACTCCTGTTACTAAAAAACCTAGGAGAGAACTATTTCGACATTCTCTGAAAAAGTCAACTTTTGTTTCAAAAGATGTTCCCAGCAATGAAGCCCAAGAAGAGGAACCTTGTTGCTCAAATATTTCTGACGCATCAGGATTTTTTTCATCGACAGTACCAGACCCCTCTTACACTATTTCTTCACCGCCTACATGTGAATCATACAAAGATAAGAGTGAAATGATTAAATCTTTGGTCAGTAAAGTGAACTCCTTAACTGTACATCTCAACTTCCACTTATCCTTAAATTTCTAACTCTCAAGTAGTTCTTCAACTCTTCGACAGACATTTTTGATATTAAATCGTAATTTGTTTTAAATGTTTTAAAAAGTTGGTAAATAATTTGATAGCCAAAGTGCGATGTTTATACTTCGTTTTCTCAAGTGTACTGAATCTTAGCGGCACCCACAAATGGTACCGAGACTCCCGGCCGGGATTACGTAATCGCATAATGTTAAATAGGTGTATGGTATGGATTTTGAGAACTTTCTGACTTTATCGTTTGCTACAACATGACTTGCAAAAAACTTTCACTTTTGATATTTTTTTATATTATTAGCTACTAAAACTAAATACAAAACTTACAGTGTATAAAAATATTACATATGCATATAGCCACATGGTAAATCTAGTCACGTGACAGTCAGCTAAATTATGCCTGCAGTTCATCGAATGTTAAGAAATAGGATTTCGGCGTGAAACACTATTATTACTAAATGAATCACGAACCGAGTAAAGTATGACAAAACTCATTGCTTTCAAAAATTGCTAGACAGGTAGAAAATTCTTATCATGCTAAAAATGGTTAAAATCATTGAATATGTGCACGCTTACTCCCGTTCATTTTCTACGCTCGATTCCAGTTTCTAGAAGAGAACAAAACCAGTGTCAAAGCGTGGAAACAAAGTTGACCATATGACGTGTACATATTGATTTTTGCACTAAGGCTTGAACGCATGTGGATCAGACATTGCCTGTGCTGATATTACATAATTGCCTTCGCATTCAAAGATGCCGTTCAAATATAAGGAACACGTGATTTATATGAATTGACGGTTCTTCTCCGTCTATCGTCGTCATAAAAGTCGTCATTGTCGCCGTTATCTTCGGGTTCTAGAAGATCATCATCTAAATCTCCTCTTTCTCTTTCAACTTCGCTTTTTCTATTACTGGGAATTTCATCTTCATTTACAAAGTTATAATTGTTCCCTATTTCATTTTGCTCTCTCTGATAGGGCAACATTTGATCCCCTAAAATTGTCACTAATTGTTTCTCATTATTATTATTCTCATTATTATAAGGATTGTCTTGTAACTGATCTCTCGCGATTAAATCCTCACTCTGATCTTCAGTTGGACCTTGAATATCATCCATAAACTTCTGTTGCTTAGCAACAGCTTTTGCAAACATAGATTGCAGCCCATCTTGAGTTACTTCTTTTAATTTCAGAAGATCTTCATTTACCTCCTGCTTTTGTAGGTTTAGCAATTCACTCGCCTGTTGCTGCCTAACTCGCTTGTCGCTTGAGGCGATCACGTTAGCGATACTGTTCTCATCATGCTCATCGTGTCGTTCTGTGATTGGTTGTTCCAACTGATGTTTATGCTGATGTGGAGTTACCTGTTTGTGACTCCGTTCAAAGTGGTCATCATCATCGACCTCGTCCTCATATTCATCGTCATCTGTTTTGGGTGTGGCATGTTTTCTCTTTGGTGAAGTTTTTTCTTCTGCATAGCCATCGTCATCATCTAATTGAAATAAAAAATAAAATAATTAACAAAGTTAGGTCGCTTTATCTTTTGAAATTCTTGCATCATATTCCCCTTTCTTCTTGTTAAGGCTGAGCATGCGCTGTAGTTTCTGGCGATCGTAAGAAAGTCGTGAAATTGGAAATGAGCACAGGCCACTTCATCAAGAGAATACACGCTTTTTTTATAAGAATAACTTCTATAAGAATATCAGGGTGAAAATTGCCTAAATTGTAACAATATCTTAAGAATATTTCCAGGGTGAGTTTGTTTAGAATAAAATTGTTAGTTAACCAAAAAATTAGGGAAATCAAAATGAGACAAATCTTTAACCTGTTATATTTGGTTTGATTAATATCTCTGGGGAGAAAAACACAAACATGCTGTAAATGCGTAACAGTATACTAAAAAATATGTGTGAACATCTCATTCAAAAGAAACATATTCAGCTGTCGCGAAATAGTTGTTCTTGTGCATACATGTGACAGAAACTTTACTCTGAAAAATAAGAATACATTAAGAATACTTCACCCTCATATTTTGCCAAATCATAAGAATACTTCACCCTCATATTTTGCCAAATCATAAGAATACTTCACCCTCATATTTTGCCAAATCATAAGAATACTTCACCCTCATATTTTGCCAAATCATAAGAATACTTCACCCTCATATTTTGCCAAATCATAAGAATACTTCACCCTCATATTTTGCCAAATCATAAGAATACTTCACCCTCATATTTTGCCAAATCATAAGAATACTTCACCCTCATATTTTGCCAAATCATAAGAATACTTCACCCTCATATTTTGCCAAATCATAAGAATACTTCACCCTCATATTTTGCCAAATCATAAGAATACTTCACCCTCAACGAAAAAACACTATTCTTATAAAAAAGCGTGTACAGTCTGCAACAGTATGCAACAAAAAAATATCTTTGGAAAAATACTATTTCATCATTCATTAAAATCATCACAATATAGAGAAGTGGTGACCATTTAGATACTTTAACCCTTTGAATAAGTATCATTCGGTGAAATTATAAATAAAAAAAATTGCGCACTTACCATCAGCGTCTTCTAATTCTTCGTTTCTTTCATCCTCGTCATCATCTTCATCTTCATTTCTCTCAATTTTTTTCAACTTCCTGCTACTTTTGATTCTTCCAGTTTTCTTCATTTTTTCTTTTCTCCGATAAGCTACATGATGTGTTTCGCCACTCTCATAATTAGAACCCTTACTTTCAACATTGTTACCTGTTAACTCAGTAAAAATGGCGGCTTTACCCCTCTTCTTTGCTTTTTTGTGTTCCACTTTATCTGACGCATGTATCATACCATCAATTTGACTTTCTATATCGTTGATCATGGCGAGAGTAGCTTTAATTTTCTTTTGTCTTTTCTCTTGTCTCATATTTAATTCCCTGCCTTCTGATAGTTTTGTCTTTCCTTCTATTTCTTTGAAGTATGCATTTAGTAAATCCCCGTGTTTGTTTTCTCCTTTGTCTTCCGAAGGCGTATGATGTTTTCTTGATAGCATTTCTTCATTCAGTCGTTCATCCTCTTCTTCGGCGATATGTCTGTTCTGTTCCTTAACCTTCTTCCATTTTTCTTCAATTCCCGCCAAACTTGGCTGCTCGCTGTTAGTCTCCATTTGATATTTGCGATAATTGTGCTCCTTCTCAGTTGGGAAAATAGAAGCCGTTGTCTCTTTCTTTTCGTCTGATGAATCGAAGGATAAGGAGTTTTCGTTTATAAGTTTTGAGTTGACATCTCCTTCAGGCTTTGTGGTGGCTGACTTTGCAGACAGGGAGGTCGCACTGCCTTCAGACTCGCTAACCTTAGTGTTAATCCCGCTATATTCTGATTTATCCTTTTTTCTACGCGACATTTTTAATCCACGCAAGACATGTTTTTTCTCTCCAGTTTCATCATCAACATCTTGAATGTCTGTAAAGTTTTTGATGAGATGAAACTTTCCCTTTTGATTAAGTGAACCTTCTAGATCAGATTTCAAGGCATTGTATTCTTGTTGATCGTTTAATTTCAACTCCCTCATGATATCTCCTTTGTCGCTTGAATCTTCAATCATCGGAGAGTTAGGATCTTGTTCATTCATTGCAAGCTCGTCCTTAAAATCCGACATTATTTTCGCCATTTCGCCATTTTCGCTTTTAGGAGGCCTACTCGCTTCAGCATCAGCATCTGAAGTGACGAGATCACTCATATTTTTATACCCGTGTTTCGTGTTTACACCATTTAATGTCGCTTGTTCTTCATTTAGGGCAGTGCCGATAGATTCCTTAATCAGATTCTGGAGTTCACTTTGTTCGGTAAATTCTGCTGCGTTTACAATATTTTTAATCTTATTTTCAACCTGTCTACTTGTGGGAGACACGTCGTATGAATTTTCCTTGTCCTTTGGCTTCAGTAGTTTATTAAGAAATCCAGATTTAGACATTTTGATATCTTGTTTGGTTTTCACATCTGGTTGGAAGCCTGTATCAAACCAATCGCCATTGACGTTGTCATGGTTCGAATATGCTTTGTACGGCATGTTGGTTTCAGTTTCATCGAAGTTAGTTTGGCCGGCTCGTTGTGTTTCTGCTCCATCTATACGGTCTGTGTAAACTGCTTCAATTTCTTTTGGAGTGTGAAGTTTTTCCATCATCAGTCTTTCCTTGGTCTTTCTTAGGTAGGTTTTCACTCTCTCGCGGGTGGCATTAGACACGTGACTTATATTTTTTTGACCACTCAATATTTTTGTGTTGTTAGCCAGTGTTTTATTGTGTAGCATTGCTTCGACTTTCGTGACGTTGACAATATTAGCCTGCGTTTTTACTTTATTAGGCTTGGTATCTCTTACTAATGCTTTTGATGGACTATCTGTGTTTTCTATGGCTTTCGTTGTCTCTTCCTCTTTATGAACAGCTTGGGTTGGTTTGTCAGCTTCTTGAGTAGGAGAACCCTCCTGCTGAACGATATTCGTTATGTTCTCAATACCACGAAGTTTTGTTGGAGCTTTACTGTTGTGAAATAACCTAGTTGGTTTTATAATTCTATGAAATGGCAGTGTTGGATTGTCCGACTTAATAACCGGTTCCGTCGGGTGTTCCGCCTTGTAAAACTGCGGCGTAGGGTTGTCAACTTTGGAATAAGACTGGGTGGAGTTTATTGCTTTACGAAATGACTGAGTAGAAGGATTTATACCTTCACTTGATTTGGTAGGGTTATCAATTTTGTTAAAGGTTTTCGTGATAGCAGCCAATTGATGCTTTAGTCGGAGAGTTGGAACATCTAAACTGAACAATTTTGTTGGTTGGTCATGATGTAAAAAAGCTTTGTTGACAGTTTCTTGTTTAACATACGCTCTGTTAGAAGATTCCACGCCTATGTAGGGTTTTGTGGCCACATCTTGATGACCCTGCGTTGCCGCGCGATGAAAAGATTGCGTTGGAAACACAGCATCGGTGTAGCTTAACTCACTTTCGGTATGATTTACAAAACCTTTTCCACTCGCCGGTTGAATATTCTCAATATCTTTTAGAATACCTGTAGTGTTTTGCTCATGATTGCGATTTAATTTAGCGTCATGTCGAAAAAATACTGATGACACATCGACATTGTTGTCGAATATAACATTTTCAATTCCCCCATTTTTATCGGTAAGACTCTCTCTAGCCTTTTCCTCCTTCTCAATTTCTTTTTTCGCTGTCTGTAAATCCGACGTCTTTTTCTTAGCAAATCCTTTTTCAGTCGGCTCAGGTTTATTTTCATCTTCATCTTCCGCAATCTCAATAGCAAAATAAGAATTTCTTCTTCCCTCGTCACTATCCTTCTTTTCTTCGTCCATAATCTTATTGACAATTTTACTTTTGCTTTCTCCAGTTTTTGTCATATTTCCTTTCTCCTTCATCGCATCATTTGTCACATTTCCTGCAGTATTGTTAACTACGTCATCTTTGTTCAGATATTTTTCAAATGTTTCCTTTAAGTCTACCACTGTCTCATTCGAAATGCTGGAAGTTGTCGTTGCATTTGTGACGTTACTAACACTGGCTGCATTCGATTCAATGTTTCGTTTACTCCCCGATTCGGTATTCCTAGTGGCGTAATATGGTATTCCAGATTTGGAAAGCATAAGGGCAGCCTTATATTTACTTACTTTATTCATCCTTTTCTCACTATTAGAAGCAGTTCTATTTTCATTATCATTTTTATCTGTTTTCACGTGTTCTTCCTGCTTCATGCTTCCCACTTCATGTTCTTTGTTTATATTAGCTGATTTCGTTGTATTCTTCCTTAAACTCAGCTTCTCGACATTTTCTGTGAATGTTTTGTTTTCGTCGATAGTTATATTTGGATGCGTTACCGGTGTTTGTCTCATCACCGTTAACGTTCTCACAATTGGCCTCGATTTTTCAGCTGGTTTGCGCACCAAGTGGTTAGGGTAAACCAACATCCGTTTGGCGCCAGTTTGAACTTTAAACTTCTTCATTTTAAATTCTTCGTCATGAATGTATTTTACAGGACTAACAATTCTTTTGTGAGAGGACGATTTATGAGCAGGAATTTTAGCTTTTACATCTGCAGGTTTGGCGGGTACGCCATTCCTGGCATAAAATAAAGGAGTATTTTTGTTTTGTTGATAGTATCTTGAGTAGCTGCCATAGTAATAAGGAGAGGCTGCAGGTACAATGTTTTTCGCATAATACTGACTTTGTGTTGGGTAGACGTTATTGTAGTAGAAACTTGCTTGTTTATCATTGGTGGATTGAGGTTGATACCATCTTTGAAACGATCGATACCTAGTTTGTTGCGGAACATAACTCTTCATGTAGTATTGGGGTGAGATATAGTATTGAGACATCGGTCGCCGGTTATTTAGAATCGTTCTTTTATTAGTGTAAGCATTTCTTTGAAGATTACTAGTGTATTGATTGCTGTTTTGGGGAAAAGGATGGCGCGTTTGCACCGAAGTTCGTTTTTCAACGTAGGCGCGTTTGAGTGGAAGAATATTTTTAAAATTATACGAGTATGGATAAGCATAGTTGCGTTGTGCTATAGGTATCACACTTTTTTTAGAAGGAGCGAACGCCTTTTTAGTTCTTCTCTTCTGAAAGCGTTTCTCCTCCACATCATCTTCCTCTGCAATGTAAGACTTGCGGCCATTCTTATTTTTATCAGCAGTAAAAGCTGTTTCTTCTTCAATATCGTTTACAATACCTTCATCAAATACTGTATTCGCGTTTTTCTTTTCGCCTAGATATTTCGCATTTCTTCTCTCTCTTGTGTTCTCTTTCTCGTGTTTCACCAAAGATGGAGAGCACTTGTTTTCACAGTTACTTAAGCAAGCCTCCATGTCTTTATCATCTGCGCAACCTTGTGCGCAATCACATAAGCTACGTCGATACCTTCTGCGTTTGTTACCGTGTTTGGCCTTGCGCTTCTTTGCTGGTGGTTTATTGGGGATTTTTGCCCGTTTGTCGTCATGGAATTGAATTTGACGGGGAAACGTTATCTGTGGATGCACGTTATAACGCTTCATATAACCGGTGTCATCGTCATGAATAACAACCGGATCAGTCGGAGACGCCGGTGAATGAAAAAGGGAGTTCTTTCGGTTAAATGGTGATCGTTTTACACCGCCAACAGGTACACCGTAGTACCAAGAACTTGGATGTTGATGTTCAGCCAACCATGCTTCGTATCTCTGCTTTCCTCCTTCATCTTCATTCGTGTATTCCTTTAAAAAGTTGCTTAAAGATTTAACCTTACTGCGGTAGTTATTCTCTTCTAAAGCTTTGATTGTTTTAAGAATATTTTTCTTTCCGACAAGGGCATCGCCATCTTCAAGCACCGGTTTTCCGCCCGGTCGATCCGGTGAGGCTGTGAATGTTTTTTTCTCACTTCGACCACCAATCACTTCTTCTGGCAATAACTTCGCCACTGCCTGCTCAGTGTTTCGTCTCCAACTGTCAGGGGTACCGCTTTGTTCATATTGTTTCACAGCTTCGAAGCCCACTTTCTCATTCGACTGTTCAAACGCACCAACCCTGACATCCGGCACTGTCGATTCTACGGTGTTTTCAGAAGGTTTGACTGTACGTAAGGCATCACTTTCTTTATCAAGCTTTTCAATTTGAGAATTCAGTTCACGCAGTTCCTTCTGCGTTTCGTCAAGACTTTTGATAACAGAGTAGCTCTCACTATCAGCGTCATTGGGTTCCGTGTAAGTGGCGCTGTTCAAAACATCGCTTGTTTCGTTGTGTAGTTGAGTATTATTTTCAGCCAACGACATTTCTGTGTTTGATTGCTCCACGCTTTTATTCGCTGCAAAATATTCAATCTTAGAATTAGGTTCAGTGTTGTTTGTTGTTTCATTTTCTGAACCAATGAAATCAATGTAATCATAATGCACCACATCTGATTGGTTTTGGATTTGGAATGATGCAGTGTCGTTGCTAGGATACGAGGCTAGTAAACTTGCAGTTTTATTAACTTCATGTTCCATGTGTTGTAGCTCTTCTCCATGGATGACTTTACTCGTTTCTTTCTCTTCACTGTTTGAGCTGTTCATTATATTTACGGTCTTGTTCCCTGCTAGCGACGCTGTGATGTTTTCAGATTCTTTTGTTGATGTTGTGTTAATTAACGTCCCTGTATAATTCGCAGCACTTGTCTCCAGCAACGCAGGATTTGTATTATTCCTTGCCAAGCTTGTATCATTGACAGCGTTACCATCAACAAGAATTTCAGTAATGGTTTTCTTCTGTCCATTGTCGTCATCATATGATATCTCCATAACATCAGGTACGCCATCTTGAAAGTAAAAAAAAAATTGTCAGAGAACTAACACGTAAAAAAAATGTGACAGCCACCCTCCTTCTTATAGTTTAATTAACTCTCAGTTAAAAAAAATAGTGCGACATGCTAAAAAATTAAAATGGTATGATTTTAAAAGAATAGGGTAAGTAAGGCATTAGTCTTGATGACGTGAAATTTCTTTATACCTTTCTGTTCCGCGTTCTCATCCACAGGCGCTGCAGGACGATGGTACTGCTTTTTTTCAATCAATACAGGCAAGTCAATTGATTCATCAACTGCATTGGAGATCTTCATGGGCGGATACAGTTCTTCGTGAGTACGAGCCACTCCTGATATGGAAGTGATGTGACCCTGGTGTGGTGGATTTGCAGCTAAAATAAAAAATCAACATTGTAAGGTTGCTTTTTTATGATTATGATTATTCTATTGAACTTAATTGCAGTATTAACACAATGGACACATATTTTACCAATTGCTTAAAAGGCAAGACACGGATAAACATATCAGAGACGAACGAATATTGGTTTTATACGGATAACACGAAACTTACAGTTCGCTTTGTTCGGCGGTTTTTTCTTAGTTGGTTCTCCTGCAGTTTCCAAGGGCGGCAAAGTGGGCGCTGGAGATGTTACCGGTGGAGCTGGTTTAGGACGCTCAAGTCCTGCAGGCGGATCTTTAAAAGAATCCATGTCAGGCAGTTCTGGATGAACTTCAGTGACAGGATCAACAGCAGTGACTGAAACTTCCGTGCTTTGATCTTCATCAGCAGTCGGGTAAAACTTCATAACTCTCTGTCCGTTCAACAAAATGGTCCGACCTGAACTACTTTCATCCACACCATGGAACACAACGGGTTTCTCATATTTGTGTTTGAATAATATTTTCAGTTTAAACACTTCTTTGCCGAGTACGTAACCTTCTGGTTTAATACTTGAAATTATTCTGACGTCACCAGTCGTGCCAACATTATTATTTAAATGAAGTGCGATATATTGCTGACGTGGCTCTACTTGCTCTATAATTGAAAAGTACATCATGAACGTACTTTGACGAAATAGTCAAGGCTTGATTAGAGACAAGTAAATGCAGAGGTCACTTTTGCAGCTAAAATAATACATACAAATTAGAAGGATAGAAGAAATACAATCCCACATACAATCGATGCATTAAAATTTTGAAACATCATAACATTTCCCCTTCTCTTCCACCAACGTTATTGTCCACTATTTATTCTATAAATATTTTGTTTTATCCAATTGAAGAGCTGCGCCCTGTAGATCTTCAAATGGATAATTAATTGCCATATTTGATTAGAAATTAATACGCCCTGGGTGTTACTGGAAATGGGCGTTGAATCAGTGAACAAAAAATTACTTACCGTCGCTAAGTGAAGAATTAACCAGCATCGTCTGACCATGGTTGCTGTTCTGTAAAATACTATTAGTTGCAAACGGCGTTTCATTTTCGTTGTTGTGCTGCGGAATGCTAACAACATGAAGATGCGCCTCTTGAGGTGCGCTTTTAACCAAAATGAACGGCTGTACGCCCACGCTCTTCATGGGAGATACTTGTAACACAGGACGCTTTTGCTTATCAAGGTCCACAGGCGCGTATTTATTAACAGGATTCGTTTTGATCTCATCTAAATTTATTGGAGCTATATGTTTTGCTTGTAGGATTGCATCAATTGGGGTGACATTCGTAGGATGTTTGGCCACGGTTGTCATCAATTTAACCTTCGCAGCATATTTTGCTAAACGAATAAAGTAATCAAACATAGGGGTAAAGAAAAGCAAGATTTGATACTACTGCTTCACGAAATAGAAGCTTCAGTATATTTTCAAATTTACCTGCTTCAACATCAGCTGTATGGTGCGCCAAAGCATCCAAAACATTTAGTGGCGCTTTTTCGTTCCAATTACCTGGTTTTGAATCCAATTTTCCTTCCGAATTTTCCTGCAAAAATTACATTTAATTCAATTAGAAATAAAATCATCTTTATTTTCGTTTACCAGCAATAGCATTGAGATGTAAGAACTTGTAAAGGTATTGCAACATTTCAAAACCAACTCACCTGCGGGCAGTAACTGTTGCAAGATGGTTCAAACGAATTCATATCAAGCTCCACCGGCACCACATAAAAAGCGCAATTAGGAGAACGTCTATCGTTATAAATATCTGTGGAGGAGGGAGCATGGCAAAGATAACTAACTCTGGTTTGAAATAACCTGATACCATACGATGAAGGAGCAATATCATCTTGACTGTCAACGTTGAATGAACTTAAAGACGCTGAAAGAAAAACGTGTTTAAGTATAAACCATCTTTACTACTCCCACATTTTGTGCTTTCGTCACTGTCGCCCTCCTGTTGTCGTTGCCGTTTCGTCATCGCTAGTGTCATTGCTGCTGTCACAGCGCTTGTCGTTGTCGTTTCATGGTGACCAGAGAAAAATAAAATCTAAATTCCAGGGTATTTTTTTTCTTCTTAAGGGGAAGCTTTTTTTTAAGATTCTAGAACGATTTCAGGAATGAAAAAAATAATATTTTAGGTTTTCGTACTTTTAAAAAAATTCTTTCAGCAAGGTTTGTAAAAAAACTTTGTATCTGAATTTGCAGAAAAAATAACCGTATATGATTACTTTTCAGGACAATTTTAGGACATTTTCAATTAATTGTCAAAAAATTCCAGAAATTTCCATGACTATTCACCACGCGTTTACACAAAAAAATAGTTCCAAAAAACACTGCAAAACAACAGGACTTACCAAAGTCTTTAGAACCATCGTTTGAAGCAACAATATATCTATCACCATCTTTAAGAAGGAATACGCCATGTTGGCCATCTACTTGAAAGGATATAGAGTTAGCATAATTATTCAAACCAGGTTTGGTGATCACAAAAGTCGTTGCAGCTTCTCTTGGACGTAGCTTGACAACTCTGTCTTCACCACTCAATGCATATTTACATATATGACCCTTGCGTTTCGGACAGTTAAAATTCGTTGAGTATAAACGGACTCGTAGATCTATGGGTAAATAAAGAAATTTACGGTAGCTACAGTGATGCAGATAATGTTTTGGAAGCACACTCTACTTGTTGCTGTTGTCTCGAGCACAAAGATAAGTAGTGTTAAGGGTTTTGTGCGAATCAGGGAGTGGATTTGTACTATGAGTGAAATTACTGAAAAAAATTACAGTTTATTTTTTTTTGCCACTATTTTCTATCTATAATTCTTACCGTCACCGTTTTTACCGTTAAAAGTAACGCTGTTACCGTTATTTTCCAAATTAATTACACTTTTTTTTCCTACTTTTTGTTACTTAATTTTTTACATATTTTTTTATTTGACCGATATTATTACGTCGATGTTAAATTTACTAAAATGAAAAATAAAAGAACTGTCATGCTTCATGATAAGAAGGAGGCCTTTTAATTTGTCTATTATATTTTTTACTCGTGTTTTCTGCGAGAAAGTAGCAACAAAGTGCGTTTTTAACATTTCAGAAAGACGACGAGTTGGGCTACCCAGTGACACTAAACATCAACCGTCTAGATCTTGTCCTCAACTCAGGAAGCTGATTGTGTATTGAGTGAAAATAGGGGCCTTTTCAAGAACGGGCCAACCTATAAAGGTTCAGTTAGACTTCGCTCAAGAATGTTGCTGTTTGTTTGATGCGCACTTTTTCTTCAAATGTAAACCAGGCTTATAAGTAGTTACTTGTTAAAAAAACGCGTGCATATAATTATCGTTAACTTACTTGTTCCACACGGACTGGCGTTTTGTTTACCTACAAAAATAAGCGTGAAGATTTACAAAATTGCAGTGATAAAAAGAATCAAACTTTCAGCTAACTAAGCGTAAACAGAAAACTTTTTATTTTTATTTACCTGTACGATGTAATTGTCGAACGTGAGGATCGTGTGCTTTCTCTACACTACCACCATCGCTTTTCATTGGTGGAGGATTGGTCAATTCTGCTGGGTTGTCTTCTTTAGGATCTATAAATACGTGAAATAGATTGTCATCTATATAAATTTATTACGTTATTTTTTACAACTGGTTCTTATAAATGCAAGACTGAGAATTCTATCGTTATACTACCTTATCGGTAAAAAAAAAGTCGGCAAAAAAATTAGTCGGCAAAAATATTAGTCACTTTTTGCCGACTAATTTTTTGAATTTTGTCACTTTTTGTTGACTAAATTTTTGAATTTAGTCACTAATAAAGAATAATTGCGTAAAACTCATAAAAATTAGCAACAAGGAAGAAAAAACGGCAAAAAGGTGGTCGGAAAAAAAGTTTGGTCGGTAATAAAAAAGTCGGCAAAAATTTTAGTCGGCGAAAAATATTAGTCACTTAGCCAAAATTTAGTCACTTTTTGCCGACTTTTTTTTACCGATAAGGAATCTACAAGTCATCACACAAAATATAAAGACAAGGTTGAAAAATCCTCACAAGTGATTCAGTACACTAATACCGTAATAGATTGCGCATTTTGAACACGGCAAAGTTCACACAACAGACTTAAAATATAAGATCTCAGGTTATTAAATTATATGCTAACTCTTTAAAAATGCTGAATGTTGCTGACGTCAGCACGCCCCTTTTTACCTAACTTCAGGGCTTTCGGGTTTTCACCTATATTGTTCCGTCATTCTCACATAATAGAAAGTGTGATTAGCACATTGCTTATTTAGCCCACACAAAAGTAACGCTCTCACAGTCTGCCGGTTGCGAACTATTGGGCAGTTGATGCTTTTGCCAACTTCAAAAAAAAAACTAAAAAAAGCCGTTGCCTTAACATTTTAGAGAATACTTGTAGCCTTAGCTTCACAGGATAGATTTAACGCATATTCCTTTGTTTTATAAAAAACCTCTATATTTACTTCATGAAAAGTAATGGCATCATACTTTTTACATGGTGCAATAGAGGGAGGAGCAACTTTGTGTGTGGCGTAGTGCCAGAATCTTGCAGTATTAAAACCATCGAGTTTAAACGGAGACTGAATAAAAGGCTAAATATGCAATTCGATTCTTTCTGTTCCTTTAAAATACAATTTATCGTTTTAGAAGTACGTAGCTTAGAGCTTTAAACCCTTCTTTCGATTGACCCTCAACGACGCAGTGCCACACAGAAGTAAAGAAGTTACCCTAACAAAAACAACAACACAAAGTTAAAAAAACAAACCTTTCACAGTGTAAAAATATCTACTCTCTAGTGGAAAGTGTTTTTCTCCATTCGGGAACAACGCCCCAAGCTGTAAATGACTAGCACCATCAAGTTTTTTATGAACAACTTCCATATAGTACATCTGATTGGCGTTCAGAGGAATGGGGCGAGAGTTTTGATTTCCGTACCTAAATTATGTTATAACACATTATTCTAAGTTTTGAGTAAGTCTCAAGGTTATCGCTACTTTTTACATATAAAAATCTTCTTGGTAGTACGATATGTTATGTTATCGCTCGGTTGTAAAAATTAATAAAAACCCTAACTGGTTGTACGATTTCGTTTTTAACCATCGAAAACGCTGTTGCAATTTTACTGTACCATATTTTAGTTAAATAAAGTTTTTAATATCGGACTAATTTTGGCTAAGAAGGTATTTAAGGTGCAAAAATAAAAACTTTCATGCTGCTATCATTTTCGGCATGCTTCTTTGTTCATAGTACCAATTCTTGTCAAAACGAAGAAGAGCTGCTGATAAAACCATTCAAAACAAAGAGTTAATAAATCCGTTTGATTCTTTTTTAAGTATTGTTGTAGTCTTAAGCGAAGCATGTAACGAGGTTTATTTAGTTTAACTTACTTGTCGTACTGACGTTTGTCAACTACCTGTCCTGCTTCAACGTCAGCATATTTTTTCATGTCGTTTTTATCCTTTGAAGTGCTTAGAGTCAAGGTGCTTTCACCTTTACTAGCTAAATAAAAGACAAGAGTTAAAAGATTAATCACCCGACAATATTTAACTAAGGAGATGTAGCGAGTGAGCAAATTAAACCACGATAAGACATCAGTTTAATTAAAGTTGCAAAACACCGAGCTGCTACCAAGCACTTACATATTTTGAAAATATATTCTCCTTTTTCAGGGGGTTTGAAATATCCATATATTCTCTCAACAGCACTTTGCGCATCTTCCGGATTAATTAGATTAATATCCGGTATAATATATTGTTCGTCCGGATTGACTGGGATATCTGTTCGCGCAAGTTCTTGTTTATTATCGTCGTTGAGATCTTTGAAGATTTGTTGCGTTAAACCCGGAAAAAATGTTTCATCTGTAAAAAAGATTCAAGATTCTAGGCTGAATCAATTCAAATTTAGCTACTAAACTACGTCCCTTGGTGCTTTGCGTGCCTAAATGTGACTTGCGAGTGACGTTTTCCAAGACAATAACTGGGAAAGTTATTTGAATACCCAAATCATTAACCGCAAAATTTCTTTGGGAAATCATCACTATTTTCGTTTTGTCAAACTTTTTAACATAGTGACACGAAAAGGCACGTCAATCTTTATAAGACACAGAAGGCAAATAGGCATGCAAAGCACTGAGACATGTAGGCATGTAGACACATAAAGCACGTGGTAACTTAAGGCATATAATTTAGCAAACCCATTAACTTATCTACAAGTGTGTTTCCGGACAGGAGCGTTTTTGGAGATTGATAAGATTGACTTAATTTCAATCCTTTTTTCTTATAACATTCTATCTTCTGGCAGAATGGCCAAAAAAAACCTGTTATATAAGAATTAATAATAGAATTTACAAATCAAGAAGGTTTACTTAAGAGTATTGATTGTGCTACCCCATCTTACCCACATCAACAATTAACCCACCCACCAACAACTTTTTAGACCCTGCGTAAAGTTGACCGACATCACAAAGCTATATGTGTATGCATGGTGCATGGAAAATTCGCACACAGTATCTTGTTGTGAAAATGAGTATCTTACCCGTTCGTTTATTTACTTGCTTTTTATTATTAACTAAATATTCTGCTGACACATCATTTATTTGTTGGTTAATGACGTCACGCGCTTCAAATACATCTCCATCGTCAGTCACTATGGAAAAGCAAAATGTTTCATGCACTATTTGATTTCACTCGTCTATATCACCTCTGTCACTGAATCCCTGGCCTGTTTACTACTTGCAGATGTGTAACGTTTCTTTTAGAACCCTTAATACTAGACTGACTGACACGTATATTTTGTATTATGCTCTAACAGTAAAAAATTGTCGGTTTAGTTAAAACTACGGTGAAACAGAATATTATACGGTAACACCTTTCTTGTAATAACGCACACTCACCTATAGTTTTGTTGATTTTTTCATCCGCACAAAATACAATGTGAACGGACAAATAAACCAAATAAATCCAGATAAAATATGTCATATTCAACCATCTCATATCATAAAATAATAAATCGATAAACCATATTTTAAATATCGCTAGCTACGCGCAGATTTGTCTTTGATTTATTATGCTGAAAGTGATAGGAAGAAGAGGTTCTACTCTCTCCTTCAAGTTAAGTAGATTGCTGTTTACAATTGAAGCGCCTCTCAACGTGTGGTGTGCCGAACTTTTTTGCACGCCTCATCAAACATACATAAAAAAGTTGATACACATTTACAAACGAAGATGTACATATTTTGATCTCTTAAACTTTTTAAAATATCTTCATAACCACGAAAGATATTTGTAATAATGAAGTAGGAAATGTTTCTGTTCCTTTTTGAGGTTATATCAACGCTAGCAAAGACGATATTGGCAAGTTCATATCTTGCAATTCTTTTGAGCATTATAACAACAGTTGTTCAGTACGTGTATGTGCAACCAGCACAGTCTTTTACGATGAATTTTCTGCAGAGCATGACCAAGCTCAGCTCGTGTTTTATTTCTCTCTGCACAAATTTTTTTTTGCAGGAAAGTTATTTTTTCTTTACTGCACGAACTACGTTATTGAAAGAAATTTAATCGAATGGAAAACACGAAACACTTTGCAGGAATTTAATTCGTGGATGAAAAATTAATAAGATCTCTTTGTGCTTTTAATCTGCAGGACCTACACAAATCGATTAAAATTTTCACAGCAATTTTTTACTTTATACTTGATTATTTCTGGAATGAACAGTACATACCAAATAATAGTATATTTATATAAATATGCGTGTAAAGATTTCCATCTACGCATTAAATTCCTAAGAAATGTTTTCATTGTTCCATTCAATTAAATATCTTTCTTTAACGTAGCAGTACGTGAAGCAAAAAATAAGATTCGCACATGTCCAAAAACTTTTCTCAAAATTTCTTGCTCCTAAAGTATACACAGTGGGTGAAAAATAATAGGAAGTCATGTTTGTATTGTGTGACGGAGAACAAAAAAGAAACGTTATTTGAAATTTAAACAATTATTTACAACTTTTAAAATTCATATTCACAAAAATATAAACAATAACAAAAATAACTTAAACATAAATATAAATATAGTAATTAATATAATTAATATAATAACTACAAATTTGACGTCACGATACTACAAAGATAAATTATAACATACATTCTCCCGTAACACAAGACTTGATTCAGAATCCGGTTTTCGGAGATTTTAGAATTGTAAATTAAAAACACAGAATTATAACTAAGAGGTTTCAACGTCGGTGTATAACAATTTCAACGACTGTTTAAATGCTCCCATCTCTTGTTCGAGTTGATCTAGGCAAGAAAAAAAATCATCATGGTAACTTTAATATACACAAAACGAGAGCAAAAATAACACATTTGTCAGCTGCCTTAATTAGCAGTTATACATCAGAATTTAACAGCAGTTTTGTGCTGAACTAAATGAAGGATGAGTACTAAGACGAGTACTAAAAATCGAAACAAAAATCGCATCATACGATTTGATAATAGAATAGAGTGTACACACGACACATTCTAACGACACTTATAGGGTTTCTGCAAAAAAACAAGCCCTAACTGATCTAGCTACAAGAGAGACTATTTCGCTTGTCAAAAAGCACAGATAATAAATTGAAAAACATGTCCAGGCAGCAGAGAATTTCAGAAATGATGTTGTCTCGTGCTTTTTCCCAGGTTCTAAAAATATTTTCCCTGATTTAAGTCCAGTCTTCGGTTGTAAAAATGATGGCA
Source organism: Hydractinia echinata (assembly GCA_030067915.1). Lineage (NCBI taxonomy): Eukaryota > Metazoa > Cnidaria > Hydrozoa > Anthoathecata > Hydractiniidae > Hydractinia > Hydractinia echinata. The sequence goes on along the minus strand of JASGCC010000047.1, from coordinate 1,366,234 downwards.
CAACAACACCTGACTGCTACACGAATAGTCACTCACTTATCCTTCCAAGAATGGCGTATAATTGCTGCAATTTCTCCTGACATACTTCATTGTTCTTCTCGTATAGTTTCGCAAGTGTATTTTCTAATGCTTGACACCAACTCTCTGTCTGTATTTCCATCGTCTTGCGAAATTCTATAAAGGTAATAAAATCAAACTCAATAATTAATCGATGATCACTACATGGAGATATGATGCTATCACATTCTGCATTTCTGCAAGGTGATTAACCTTTTTTTAAAATAGACACCATTACAAAGCAATTTTATTTAAGACTAAATTTCTGTTGCATACCATGATGTCAGATTATTTAACAATATACCATTGACATGTTGTCTACCGATCACTTTCAAGTCAAACTGGTAAAAACTCAATTTTTTATAGCGCAAAACCTACCAGTTATTAAAGTCTCATCGTTTTTCCTCTTCACTTCCATATCATCGATTATACACTGCGCGTGTGCAGCTAAACTTTCTGATGACAACGCATCATTAGAATTTGCTTGTTTTTTATTGGTAGACTCGCCAGCTGCATCTTTACAACCGGTGACATGTCCAACAGCAGTCTCACTGAAAAACAGCATTCACAATACACACTCCAGTCGAATTGCATATTAATAGAGAAACAAAAATTTGCACAAAACTAAGTATATTTATAACCTGATTGTAGCTGTGTTTCGCATGGTTGGTTTTCTGGAGTTTTTTACATGCCACATTCAATTTTATAAGATTTTGCCCGACACATTTGAAAGTGTCATACAAAGATATTGACCAACAGATATCAGCCCACATAGGGAAAAATAGCACTGAATACACATTGACTGAAAAAAGGTGTTCAAAACGTTCTTTCTTTTTTCTTTTTGGCTTTTCCTTGACCAGATCAAAATTTGGCTATTTTTTTAATATCTTGCTCATTTTACTACTATTTTTAGTAAACAAACGAAACTGTAATATGCACCAATCGTTATGAAAATTAAAATCAAGATAAAAATTCAATACAAAACGGATAATGAAGTTTCGTGGTTCAACCAATCCACAAAATGTTTGAATTTTTAGGGATTTAACTTTGCTGAATAGTCAATTTTAAAAGATTTTGCTGGAAAAATTATATTCTTTAAACATGTAAATTACAAAGAAAAAAAGTGAAAATTAAAAAAGCAGCGCATCTATTTTTAACTCTTGCAACTCATGACAATTTCGAGAATGTCACGGAAATAAACAAACATTTGCAGATGTCTTAGAGTGATAATAAGCTTCCAAACATTCTTCCATTAAAGTAGACACCTACCCTTAACACAATCAAATTTTTTTATTTCCAAACTATAAGAAAACTGTAAACATACCTATTTGCTTCCTCGCCGTTGATTTTCCTTTTCTTCTCCATCAAAAGATCAGTACGTGACTAACATGTATATACACACTAAAAAGAAAAGCTTATATATATTGCGGAAATTTGACATATTTAATCCTAATTTGAAGGAATTTTACCAGAAGCTGTAGTAAGGTAAAAACGACTTTAGAATACTTCGAAAGGTAAAGAAAATTGAACTGAAAAACAAAATCACTTAGAGTGTATCAAATGCAAAGCATGAGAAAGTTTCACATTACACCTACATGACATATAGTAACCTGGTGAATCTTGCGTTCTAGAGAAACGTACCAAGTGACAAAACAAAATCATCATAGCAATATATATGCATATATACACATACTGGCTGAATCAAATATGTCTAGTGGAAACCTGTCACATCCAATGAATCAAAACATTTATCTGATTTTTGATATATGAGTTATTAGTATTATTTATATATCAATAAACAGAAATATTATTACATTATGTATACTTGATAAAAATAATTAAAATTAGGTAAAAAGAAAAGAAAAAAAGGGCCATAAGTACACATAAACTACCACTGAAGAAAGCTGAAAAAGAGTTTTGGACTGAAGCATGGTACGTATTTTAAAATTTTCCTAAAGAAAGAAACAACGACATTACATACATAACAACAAAAGATCTTCTTGTTTAAAAATTATACGGTATAACCACCACAAGGCTTTCATGGAGATACTTTTTCATAATTTCCTTTCCACGAGCACAAGTATTTGAAAGTTACTTAACTGCAAATCACAAAGAATGTTTCTCGGAGTACGCCAGAACATAGTTTACTGTAAATCATGTCAAGTGCAGGATATTATAGTCAAGATGCGTGATACCATTAAGATTTCCTGGTTTTTGCCTTGTCCTGACCTAAGAACCTTTGACTTTTTCAAATTCTATATATACTCCATAAAAGCCCTGCATTAATTGGATGCATAACTATAATTATTATAAAAAAATATAAAAATGTCCAAAAAACACGAAAATTGTTAAGGAAGTATTGAATTATTTGGAAAAGTGTTTTTACCTCAAAAAATAATTTTAGAATCTCGTTCGCATCAAATAATACATTTTGAATACATTAGTTATACACTTAGAAGTATTAAAAACACCACAATTTTTAAAACGACACAGAAAAGCACACAACAGGTTAACTATCATGTTTGCACGTTGCCACTCGCGATTCAAAGCGTATAACATCTCTCAAGTACACGTATGGAACTTGACGTAATCCTTCTTCAGTAAGTGCATTAAAATATGGAAGCACTGTGACGCACAAAGATGGTCTTGTTCGTTGATATCTAAAAGTAATGAATGTAAAGAGTATACTCTTTCAGTTATTTCATTGAAAATCATGTTCCTCACTTTTATCATGTACTTAGGTTTTGAAATTTGAAATCATCATCTTGTATTATGGGAAAATGTTTTTACCAGTAAAAATGTGCATTTGATTCTTGAAATCGTACAGAAAAACAGGGAGATTTTTGTTCAACAAAAAATCATGAATTATAAAAATATAGTATTAAATTTTTCTCACTTCTTCACTAGAGTTGATTGAAGTTTTTTTGCTTCAGATACCAGTGATCCAGAAAAGAGAAAAAAAGCGACCAAACGAGGACACTAAAAAAACAAAGAAGCTTAGAATATCATTGTAAAAATGCTCATTAAGGAATAGAACATAATAGATAAAGTGCTAACAACTCACGTTTTCAAATAAAGAGATATAAATGTCAGCATTTTTGGGTACTTTCCCATTCTTGCTGATAATACACAGTATCTCTAAACGCTTGCAGTTGTACAGAGCTGATAAAATATTCTCTCTTAATATATAATGAGGCTGGTCCAACCTGGAATAAAATTGAAAATGAAGAGATAGGTATATAAAAAATATACCAGGTTTTACACACCATAGTAGCCATCCTGGAAAGAGAGCGTCTCTTTCCAGGATGGCTACTCAATTTGAGGACAGTTAGATAATTGAAGAGTTTTTAATTTAGACATATTTCGCAAGAATCTTTTAATTGTTTTAGCACTGCCGAACAATTGTAACATCAGAGATTTAAATACTATACAGTAATTTGAATACATCTTAGGATTGATAGTTAGCAAAAAATTAGGAATTCAAGATACACATGTTTTAGAAGTTAGTAATTGCATACCTAAACTTCTTCAGCTTTTTGCAATTTGTTAATGCTGATTTCAACGAAGACAATGCACCTGAATGTCCAGACAGTCCACAATGTGCAATCGAGAGCACCTTCTAACTGTTCACATGATGCAGTTATTTTGCTTAACGAAGAAAACGATGAAACACCTGACAAACCTATTGCATGAGAATAAAGAATGACAAACTTTTTACTGCAACTGTCATGTAAGTATTAGCTACCTTGTAATAGAGGTATTTATCTTACCTGCTAAAGTCAACTTTGTCAAGTTTGTGAGCTGACAAATAGGAAGAAAGTTTTTATCTTTTAAATGAGATGTTTGCGGACTAAATAAAAACAAATGAAGAAAAGTATATATATAATACAGTGAAAAAATCTACTGTCCACACTAATCTCATTAAGCAGTAATGTGTAATGCTTGGACAATAATGTCTTGCTTTTTTCCATATTTACCACCACAATATCTGTTCTTGACCAATATTATACTATATTGACACATTTTAGTATAAACTTCAAAGTACCATTTTTGACGACAGAAATTCAATGCTGGACTCTAAGGGAGCATAATAAGTTTGTCATCAAAGGGTTTAACATTCCGGATATTTTTAATATAAACTTTTTGCTGATTGGCTTTAATATATTCCTTATATACCAATGCCATAAAATCTTAGGAATAACAGAAAAATTCATGACACAAGTCAAAGTTTTTTGGATTCGTCTGAAAAAAATCTTATTGTATTCTGTCAATTTTTCCTGTTGCTGTGCTTGATTTTCGTGACAAGGTCAGCACCTACAGCACCTGTAGTCAAGCACACACGACCTTAAAACAACTTACCAATAAAATTGATCCTGGTTACTCAGTTTACTAAATGCAGAATGAAAACCTGTATCAATAATCTCCAACTCTCTAAGTTTTACACAATCGCGACAGATTGAATCTAAACCACTCAATCCAAAACTTATGTCTAATTCTTCTTGTGACGAACGCAACTTTCTTGACAAGGAATCATCACCAGTCTCCACACTGGAAGAACTACTTTCATCAAACAGTACCAGTTTTGAAGCAGTTTGAGGTTTGTACCGTGACGCATTTGCTGATTTTACTTTTGTATCAACTAGATTAATGTTATTGATCAGATTACATGCTGGTATGGAAAGCGATGTTAAATTTTTCATTTTGCCAATAAGTGAACACAATTTATTTAATTCGTATTGGCCAGCATGTATATGCAAACAAGACAAGTTCAATTCTTTCAGTTTCGAGCAGGAAGTAGCTACAGCATCCAGACCGTGCAGTTCCTACAAAAAATAAATCAATAGACTAAAAGACAACTTTGATAGTCAAATATATTATACGTTATTATTTTTACATCGTTCTTTTTTCCAACTGGAAATTTTATAATGACATCACAAAAAACAAATGGACCAAAAAAATTACAGTGCCTAGAAAGTCATGTGCAGAAAAAAGCTTTAAAACTACCTTATCGATCCAGTCATCACAATCAGTAAGGTTCAGCGCAACTAAATCTTCACAATTATTTGCTATTACTCTCATCAAATTTCCCTTGAATGATCCAACAGCAGAAAGATTCAAGTGAGTCAGTTTTGTTAACTTTGACAGCCATGTCATTTGTTCTTTGCAAAGGAGGCAGTAACTTAAGTCAATTCTTTTGAATAATATCGAATCTAATACTGTTGTTATGTATTTCCAACATGGCGAATTTATATTTCCAGGTGCAAGCAAAACTGTCAGTTGTTTTGTGTGAGAAACTTTGACTATAGTTTGAATAACAAAATCCATCACAAGCAAATTAAAATGCAAAAATCTGTTCGCATTTATAGCATGACTTAAACAAAGTTGGAATTTTTCTCTGCACTTTACATGAACACTGTACGTATTTCCAATTGTGAAGTACGAAGAAGATCTGTCACTCAAATACTCTAGACCGAATTCTTCAACAAAAATTTCTTTTGAATCAAACAAAGGTAAAAATTGCTCAAAGCTAGCCAGCGTTTCAAAACGTAATATTAAACTACTCAACTTCTTGAATACTGATTGAATGTCATGAAATAATGGTGTCAATTTTTCATTCTTACGCAGCTCTGTTGAAATATTTGTGCTTGGAATAGACCAACCAAGCTTTTGTAAGTTTGGGTTGCTGGTTGAAATTTTTACAAGTCCTGCCATGGATAGCTTGCAGCCAGTGAGGAAGAGTATTTTCAACTTTGTGCATCGTTGCAGTGCTGCAACTATTTGGTAAGATGGAATCCAAAAACAATCTTTGAATATCAAAGTGTGTAAATGATTTGCATACTGGTTACACCTCCGATGAAGTATAGTAGATGATACATGTAGATTGTTATGAATCTCAATCCTCCTAAAAATGAAAAAAAAATATTTCAATAATGTGATTTTTTAAAGTAACTAGTGCGAATTTTTATGCATCTGTTCTTTAACTAATTATGCAAAACATTTTTAAATTTTATTTTGCCACTATCTAATTTTTTGCTTTTTAGCCAAAAAATTTAAACCCTTATATCTCCTTAGGCGTTCGTCGAAAACATACGATCTTGTACATTATTTTGACCAGCGTTTCAACCTCTACACATTACAGCCAAAGTATAAACAAATTTCGCAAATTTTTTTTTTCTGCACTGCTGACGTCAGCAAAATATCTAACGCAACCTATTTTTCCATTGTCCTTCTGCCTAAGTGGATTTCTCCACGGCCCTTATCGACTAGTTTATGATATTCTGATAAGGGTTTTTTATTCAGGTTGGTGCAAGGGCTTTCTATCCTAGCTATTCTTTTTGTGATATTTTCACTAATCTGATTTTTAACTCCAGCTACAACTTGGGTTTATAAATACCTAGCTAAAAAAGTGAAAGTACTATGGTGTTTTGGCATCAGAGATGCTGCCTTTGACTGGTTCGAGTCCTACTTAACGGGCCGAATGCAGCTGACTCTTGTAAACGATACAGGATCAGATCTGCTTCATGAAGACGCTTTTGGGGTGCCGCAGGGATCTGTGTTGGGGCACCTGCTCTTTCTTTTGTATATTGATGACTTAAAATCTGTCATCAATTCAAACTACCACCATCTATATGCAGATGATACAATAATTATTTCGTCTCATAAAAACTTGGATACCCTTGTCTCCCAGGTCGAGTTAGAACTTTCGCAAGTCGACCTCTGGCTGAATAATAACAAAATGACTATTAATACGGACAAAACTGAAACAATCTTTTTCGGCAGTTAAAAAAAGTTGAGAACAAAACTATCAACTATATGGGTATTCCTTTGAAGAGGAGCGAAAAAGTTAAATATCTTGGGGTAACATTTGATCAAAAAATGCAATGGGAAAAGCACATTAATGACATAAATAGAAAAATACTAATTAAATATTCTAAAATTAGAACCATTGCATCCTGTTTAACACCTCACACAAAAAACCTTTTAATTAATGCACTTGTCATACCATATTTCAACTACTGCTCCTCGGCATGGGCTTGTGCCACCCAAGGTAGATTGGGAAAACTAGAAAAACGATTAAAATGTGTCCGTACCTTTCTTGGGAAAGAGAGGGAATATTCAATGAATAATTTACTCATCAAAAACGATGCCATATTAGTTTTCAAAGCCATGATACACATTGCTCCTGATTACATGCGCTCAAAATTCCTTTTGACAAAAAACTGTCATAATCATCAAACAAGAGGAGCTTCAAAAAACAGGTTCACACTTCCCTTGGTCAACACGGAATTTGGCAAAAAAGCCTTCCCATTTAGAGCTGCAAAAGTGTGGAATAATCTTCCAGACCAAGTGACCTGTGATGGAAGTCTGCTTTCGTTTAAGACTTCCATCTCTAATGTATTTGGCAAATTCTAATGGAGATCACTTTTTAACTTTTTAATTTTTTTTTTTTATTCTTTTTCTTTTCAATTTTCACAGATTATAAATGTTACTATGTTTGATTGAGCTGAGGCAGTCTAAGGCTTATCATTTTTTGTTTCTTTTTTGTTCTAGTGGCCCCCAGTGGAAACAATCCACTAACTATAGGTTTTTGTGATTTTCTGGGCTAGCCACTTTAAATATTTATTATTATTATTATTATTATTAAAGTACTCATATACACCTTAGACTGTGTATATAGATTATAGATTATAGATTATAGACTGTACACAATTTTATATCCATAAATTGCTACACAACAACGTTTTTATAAATGTTTTCTTTACCATGTAAAATTTTATTAAAATAAGAACATCCAAAAATGTACAAATAAAAACACTAAGCTTTTTGTAAGTAAAAACTCTTTATTGTCAGGTATATATAACTTAGTATATATATTATATGTCTTATTTTGACACATCGATAAAATAGATTGATGTCAATGTTTTTAATTAAATTAGTAAAGTCATTGGATTACAGTTTTAACTTTAAGGCTAAATAACTTGAAAATGGATGAGAATAACCGACTTCATCCCTGCGTGGGTAACTAGAGACCACCTGGGACAAAATGGTACCAATTTTCTTAAGCTGGGTCAACCCACCCATTTCGAAACAGATTGGTAGATGATGTGATCAAAAAACCTTTCAAACACACTTCCTCTTTAACCATTTGTCAAAAGCACACAATCCTAACATTTTCTAGCAATGGTTAAACAAACTTAGATTTATTATAATTTAAATAGTTTCTTTTCCATTGTTCTTCTGCTTAAGTGGAATTTTTTACAGGTTCATCGACTATCAAGGTACAAGCACTTGTGCAGTGCGATGCTATATTATATGTAATAGCTGCTATTATGTACTGTGGATGGGCTTGTATAAGAACTTGTGCAATTTCTCATTTTTTTAAATGATTTAAATACAAACAATCAATGTTTGATTTAGCAAATACACAATGATTATAAGCTTTTGTTTTTATTGTTACTTTCATTATTTTTATTCACCAAATCTTCTTTGCAAATATAGCTATGAAAGTTAGCTTTATCCTTGGCAAGAAATTCTTCAATTCCCTACAAATTGGCTTCATGATTACTGTTAATGCCTCCGTATGAGTCTAACTTACCTTCCTTGAGTTGAATATGATTTGGAGAGTCATCCACAGTTACATAATTAAAAATTATTTTTTGATATTTGACACAAGTAGTACATAAAATCTTTGAAAAATATACCTTAGTTCCTGAATGTTGTGTTTTCTTTGTAAAATAGTTGCCGTTTTGCCTCTTTTTTTATGGAACATAAATTTTTTATTTTATTTTACTTGCATGTATAGCGCTGGACAGGTCATTTCCATTTACAGAAAACCAAAAAAGTCTCCACCCCACCGGACATTGAAAATTCCAAAAAGATACAAAAGAACACTATTTTTGGAGGTTTATCAAGAGCATATTGTATCTCAACCGATTTCTCTGCTAAAACAACCATATTTAGTGAAAAGTCCAGGAAAGCAAGCAGGCTATCCATTGTGCTTTGTGAAAAGCGTTATTAAACAGTTTTAGGATAAGGAAAATAAATTAGCTGAAGAAGATATTGTTCCATCTTGATTATTTAAGGAGTACAGGAACTTCTTGCTAATTGAGAAAATACTGTCTAACCCTTGGTCCATATATATTGAAGAAATTTACACATCAAAAATCAGTCTTTTCAATAATAATGGACTACAAAAAAGGTTAAACATTGATTCAACATAAAAGACAAAAACCCGCATTCTTCATGCTGTATATATAAAAGAAATTGCTCTTGTTCTTCTATGGAAAACTATAAAAGCAACAAATTAAACGAGTTTGAAGCTATATATATAAGTCGTCACTGTGCAATTTTTAAAAATGCTTTATAATGAATTTACAATCATCATTCTTATGAATAAACTAAGCATTTTAAGTAATAAAATGTTTCTTATGGTCTCACCTTATCCCTTTTTTTGATACACAAACTGCCTTTTAATTGTAAATAATTATTACGTGTGCATAAATAGGATGTTTATGGTGTAGTTTTACAGCAATGGTTGATTAAATTAAAAAGCTTTTGTTGATTTTTGACATGATGGTTATTAATTTTTATAAAAATATATTTAACTATGGCAAAGTATCGAATTACATTGTAATACATAATACATAATGATGAATACAGCTCAGCTGACATTTAGCATGAATTTTTTAGCACCAGCCAAGGAAAATTGAAAATTTTAGATATGATGAGATAAACTATGCATTATTATTATTATTAAGGGATACCTGTTCAAAGTGGGATCATGTGATATATTGTGAAATCGCTTATTCACTTGGCTGATAGATATTAAATCTTCCGTGTTGAGAAATCCACAAATAAGAAGTAAAATTTCATCTGTAACTGACTCCATTTCAAAGTCTTTTCATCTAGAAAAATAATAAAATAATACATTATTTGAATATTTGTGATTTAGAAACGTTGAATATATCCGCAACTTGTCCAAAAAAATATATAAAGGTTTACCCTTAATTTGTTTAAAAACTGTGGGAATATGGCCAAAATAATTTATGTAAAACCTAATATGGGATAGCTAAAATGTTGTCGGAGTAAACATCTCATAATACCCTAACAAAGAAAAGCTGATATTTGGTGACTCTAATTAGTTTGACGTATATAATATAACATACATCAAACCAATTAGTATTCTAATAGTATTATTTTGATCAGTGGTTTAAAACCTACACAATGGAGGCAATGGGATATCAAATTTAAAACAACATTTCTTTGCATGAGGACAAGGTTATTGCTGACACCATTAACATTTTATTCATTTCAGCATTACTTTTTCTGAAGGAAGTGGATTTTCCCACAAGCCAATAAACTAGTAATTATAAAATTTGATAATAGTATTTTTTAAATTAGAAATTTTGACTCCAAAAAAATTAACAGGATGTACACCAAAAATTTAAAATAAAATACTGGTCAAATGGGAATTTCATCAAATTGGTTTGAAGTATTACTAAAATATTATTCCCTCAAATATTCAATGAAAATGGTTATCATCTCATATTTTGGCATAAATATCACTACAGTACAGTCTGAATGTAAGCTTTTGCATACGCGCAACTCGCATGAAAATTACTGTCATAATAGACCATTGTTTTTTAGATCAGGAAAACATTTTGTTCAAACAGCAATAACCTTTGTGAACGGATCTGAATACTTTCATTCTGGAGTCTATAGAATTCATAAACAACATCAATCAAAAGAAATTAAAAAATGAACTTTCCTGTATATACTATGAATTAAAAAGTTTAATTTTTATCTAAAAGGATATTTTTTCTTAAATTAAAATACCTTAAATTTTCAAAATACAATATAAATACATGGTTTATTACTTTAAAACAATCTATTTTAATGTCAATACGAAAAGACTCACGTGAGAAGTTTTAAATTTAAGGCACATGTTTGATGCAAGACAAATATTTTGTGGTGATAGAAATAAATGAACTTTGAAAACATCGCTGTAGATAACTTAACTATCAAAAAGGGACTGTAATAGGCTAAAATGGTGTTGTAGTTTGCTTGAAAACTGTTAAGGTTTCCTTATGAGAAAACATTTATAAAACACATGACTATAGTGGTACATAAATGTTTTTGACAACAATAGTTTCATTTGTTTTATTGCAAAATAACTCTCACAAAGATCAATAAAATAATTAAATAAACAATATAAAAGGAATTTCGACATTTCAAGAAAATATAGCGCGTATGTATATGGGAACTTAAATTCGAACTGTACTGTAGCTTCTGCTAGAAAATTCAGGACAAATTCCAATTGGAAATAGCTGTTTAACGGCTACTGAGAACGCTGAAATAAACCCTGTTCTTTTAGAGTCAAATTTTTGCATTTAAAAAGACTATTATATATATATTGAATTATACAATTGGGTTTTGAAAAAATCCAGTTAGTAAAAATCTATATTATAATATCCGTATATGTCGTATATGTCTGCATTTAAAATTCGTATATGTCTGTCTGTCTGTTAGCCACAATGGTAACCGCAGTAGCGGGATACACGAAATGCAGTAAATAAAGGAAGGGTGAAACCGTAGATTTATCCACGGGTTACCGACTAGTAACTACATATTATTTTAATATAAAACTAGGAGTTGACCAAATTAAAATCAGGCAGGCCAGCTCTAATTATAAGGAAAATGAAAACAGTGTCTAGAAACCTTTTATTTACTTTAAGTACCCGTTCGGCTTGGCAAAGAATTTTATACATACTAAAGCATGCAGTGGGTGGGGTAGGGTGTAATTTGCATGCCATACTTTACCTACATCAGTATTCCGTGCATCTTGTTCTCTTGTTATGAAATTACTGGGGCAGTCATATGGTCCCTGGAAATATCCACTTACGCACTTATGCAGTGAAGTGGTAAAAACTACACATGCTCTTCTTTTTATTAGAACCTAGTTTATTACAAATAAGCTGACATCCGGCAAAAATTTAAGAACATGTTAAGACCATACTGAGCATCAACCAAATTCCTTAGCTTAGGAAAATTTATGAAATAAGATCAAAATAGTGTTATGCAACTTTACATAGCAATAAAAACATTCAGCTTCAGCCAAAATTTAGACGTGCTTAAAGGTTATACCTCCCGCGAAAAATAAAGTTAATCGCATATGAAAGAGCTTGAAAGGTTGTCTAGGAATTTGAATATTTTTTTTAAAATTCTTGATTGGTTCTATAGAATTTGGACTAAGAAGATTTACTAATTATGCATGATGTCATGAGTATGCGCTGCAAGGGAGTTAATTTAACAGTTTTGACAAGCCATATAGAGTTAAAAGTGTTTTCTGGCCGTTCACTATGACGCGTTTTGAACATTTTACATAAATTTTGATATTTAGTTACCGTAATTATGCTCACTGCATACTCATGACGTCATAATTTCGCATAATTAGCGCAACTTTAAGACAAATATCTCAAGAACAGATAAAGATTTTTCAAAAAAATAAAAAGATTTCTAGAGAACTTTCAAAGATCTTTCATATGAGCTCAACTTGATTTTTTGCGGGAGGTAACCTTTAAAACAATGTATATTCATATGGTTAAAGATGAAACAAAATTCACAAAATAAATTACAAATTTTAGGCTTGTTTAGTTTATAGTGGATCCACATATCCACTACAAATGGCTTTATGTTTAAATGATTAATTCATAGCATTATCAAAGATATGAAAACAAAACAAAATGGTAAACCACAAAATTGTAAACTGGGAAAAAAACAAACAAATTTTTTTTTTACGTGGATAGGTCATCAGGAATTTCTGATGAAACTCTTTTAGGTAAGTTTAACTTGTAAAAGTACCTCGGGATCCCTTTAAGTAAATTGTAGATTTTTTCATTTAAAGCCCAAAATATGGATTTTCGAAGAATCAAGATGCTCAAACCAAAAAAGTACGACTTTTATAAAAAAGTGTGTAACATGGAAATGCTAAATAAGCAATCAATTAATGACATAAGAAAGCAAAAAATGTCCCTAGGTGATGGGATTGCTAAATACACTGATTGATTTCTTGCAATTTGCCTCAAACCTTAATTTACAGTGTACTGTATTTGAATGTAAACTAAATTATTTTAATGATTTTTTTTTTCAATTTTTGGAAAAGTTTAGCGAATAGTTCAGGACCTTAATGTCAGAACTTTAAAATTTGCAAAATATTTATTCAAAGATTTTATCTCTGACAAGCTATACTTAGGACTTAAACTCGCACATTGTAAATTGTTTGTTATTATTTGCCTAGCAAATTGTTTAAGTTTTAACAATTCATTTTCCCCCATGCAAATTGTTTAGCAATTGTTTAAAAATTTAACAATATTTTGGGGTGATTGTTTAAATTTGGCATTAGTTTATAAAAAAAGAGTGTAAGAAGCAAAATGAGAATTTAAAAAACAGGGAAGAAAGAAATTCTTTACGTCATGAGAGGTATCTTCAAGTTAAGCCTTATATGTAATGGTAATGCCATGCAATAAATATACTTTATGAAATGGGACTGAATTTTTAATATTTCTTAAATTGATGATGCACTCTTTCTCTTTTAGTACGACTTGTTATTCTTAATTTTAGTGTAAAATTTATATCTTTATAAAGTGACTGTTAAGTTTTTAAAATGCGTGACGCGATCTTAAAGCTGATGATTGTGATTTTCTCTTTTAAAAAGTGTCGCCATGATTATTAACCTTGCCCCTTTCTAGGCAATGTGATGAACCAAAGCAAACTTTGGCAAAGTAATTAGAGAACAAAAATGGCTGTGGTTCAATTCTTCACTATTGTTCCCAAGGTCACTTCTGACCTGAGACAAAATTATGGATTCTCACTTTGTCAGGTTATTATTTGGAAAAGAAATATACTTGGTAAACACATGGCGAGCAAACATAAATAAATAGCAACAATTATTTTCATGTCAAAAAGTCTTAAAATTTCTACTTTTGTTGACATGAATTCTATATGTGGAACATTTTGTGACGTCACCTAATTATGCAATCTTCAGAAAAACTTTACTCTCCTTCAGAATAACAATATAGAGGTGAAGATGAACCAACAAACGTGTTTGCAAAAAAAAAAAATTGAATTTGAATTTGTTTTGATTTTAATATATATCATCATCATCATCATCATTCTCGGCTTAACGTCCGTTTTCCATGCTAGCATGGGTTGGACGGGGTATATTAATGACCCTCTTCCAATCTGATCTAGACTGTGTTAGATCTAAACTCAACTTCCTCTGTATCAAGTCTGTTCTTATAACCTCCTGCCAAGTCTTTCTCGGTCTGCCTCTGGGCTTTGCCCCAGGAACTATCAAGTCTCTACACTTTCTTACCCAATTATCCTCCTCCATTCTTTCCAAGTGCCCCAGCCAATTCAATCTTCTTATCTGGATAACATCTTTAATTCTACGGATACGTAGCCTGCTTCTTAGCTCATCTGAACTCTTTCTGTCTCTCAGACTGGCGTTACACATCCACCTAACCATTCTCATATCATTCCTTTCTAAACGGTCAAGATCTTCCTGCTTCACTACCCATGTCTCACTACCGTACAACATAACACTTTTTACACAGGCCTCATACAACCTACCTTTTACCTCAATTGACAAGACTCTGCTAGTCAACAAAGAAGTAACTCTCTGAACTTTTTCCAAGCAGAACCTATCCTGCAAGTAACACTTCTTCCAACACCCCCTTCACTGCCCAACATATCACCTAAGTAACAGAAGTTCTCAACTATCTCTAACGAGCCACTGTTGTACATCATTAAAGCTGGAAATACTTCATTCACTATAATCTCACCTTTGCAACGCTTGCATACAAACTGAATGTCAGCTCTTAACCTTCCACCAATACTACTGCACTTCTTATGTACCCAATGCTTGCAAGTCTGACAAAAAATTGAGTTACTACCAGCCCTTTCCTGCAAACTCCACAAGGCCACTTTCCAACTACAAGGTCACACTTGGCTGCAATGCTACTAATCATGACTTTAGACTTTGCTGTGTTCACCCTTAGCCCTTTCTCTTCCAGTCCTTTCTTCCACTTCTCAAACTTTTCAACTAATTCTTCCATCGACTCTGCTATGAGAACCAAATCATCTGCATACAATAACTCCCATGGACAACCTGTTCTGAACTCCATCGACAGCGCTTCTAAGACTAGAACAAACAACAAAGGACTAAGTACAGAACCCTGATGTACACCAACATTTACACTAAATTCAACACTAAGTGAATCGTTAATCCTGACACGAAATTTAACAATTATTTTCGTATAAGAATATGATTATTTCTTTAAAACAAGGGTGGAAAGACCCAAGACAAAAACCTTGAAGAATCTGCCCTCTCCCTTCTTCCAGATTTATCTAAAAAAAGCTCAGTATATTTAGGTTTAATAGTCCTTTTACCCTATGCGGGTCCTACTTTTTAACCCATACAAAAGCATGCACACCAACATCCTTCCTATATATTGTTCTCAATACAAAATCAAAACAACTACGTGGTCTATAGCTAGTTAGGCGTGCATCACAAATATGTGGTGTTATAGTCATTTGAGTCCTAAAAAGGGTTGGTCAGCCGAATGGCTGTTTTAAAGCGGACAAAAATAGCCTGCAATAAAAAAAATATACCACTTCAGAACTTCTTCCATAATATCTTTTTTACGATCCATAGTTTAGAGGGGATATTCAGGATAAAGGTAATTAAATTTTCATACTGTTCGAAATCATCCAAACAGCATTTTGGGGGCCAAATACGTCAAATCTACAAAAAACTACAAAAAATGCTTGTCGTGCAACCTTAATGTCATCAAGGCATTGGAGAAGTTGCTTCTTTCAATGTCCCATAATGTCCCATAGTCTGAAAAACCTTACACCTAAGTTCCAATTCTAAAATGGAATCATCAACGGTAACATGGCATTGCCTTAGATCATTAATTCATTTTTCCAAATGTGAATAAAGATCTATTGTATGTATCTATTATATTCCTGAATCTTTTTTGGCAGGTAAATCTCTGAAGAGTAATATCGTGAGATTCCCCAAACAATTCACAAACTTGATGTCACCATTTTCCGCATGTGTCACATAATACCCAATTAACATCAATATCAAACCTTGTTGTTAAGCAAACCTCCACTGCGCACGATCTAAAATCTTTATTTACTCAAAACTGTTTTTTTCTGCTGATTTTTAGAGATATTTTCAAGTTCCCCAAAATCATATCACTGGGCATTATTTGCAATGCATCCAACCTGCCCACACGCTTTAACAACAGTTCATACAGCTTAAGGGTGATGCCAAATACAATATGCAAAATGGGTGGAAGGACTCTGCATAGATCCGTAATATAAAAAATAACATCACCCGCAATAGTGTGATCCTCGGTCAAATTTTCATGGTAACTAGCCTCAAGATCTTTAACAGTTCTGAGAGTAATTTCACAATAAAAAGGCATGTGAGGTTTTAAAGGTGACTTAATTTAACATAGTCCTTTACACTAGGCTACGAAGCAGCCGAACCCTGGTGACCAAAAACATCATCGATGTAATGAAAGTCATTACATTGTATTGCAGTGTACCACTTTTTCCTCTTTTTTATTGCTAAACCAATACTTTAACTTAAAATTTCAGTGGTTTATAGTTTGCGAGACAAACGGTACACGATATTGGCTGATACTACCACGTCACAAGGCTCCATATCCCTACATTGGCACAAGGTTGGATAGATGGCATACTTTTTGCAGAAAAGTATTTGATCAACATTTTTCAGGCCACGAAAGATTTATTTTTATCGTACACGATAAATCAGGCTTGGTATTCAAGTAATGGTACATGATTGTGTACACTCGAATTTGGGCACGCCAACATGAAAATATATGTGGAATTGGGCGCCATTATCATGTATATATGTGTTAACTTGTTCACGCAGACCAATTTTTATATATTATAAACATGCATAAAACGTTAATTATTATTGTAGGTTATTTTTTTTCTGCTAATTACATTATCTTGTTTCTCCATCACGTACATTTATTTGAAAGAAAAAAAAAACAAGAAAAAATTTGATACATCAAAAATGACTCATCCGCAGATGATTTTGTCAATATATATAGTATATATATATATAAAATAGAAATTCGAATGTGGAGGAGAATCACAGTGAAAAAATATTTCAATTAATCATTCCTAAAATAGGTCAGAGAAGAAACAAATATTGTGCAATAGTTCATTCAAACGTGTGAAAAAAAAAAAATTGTTCATTTTCCAGAATATATTAACGGTCTAGTTCTTCCAACTAATATTTGTGACATCTGCCTTAGCTATGCTAGGCGGCAAAAAAATTTTTAAATTTAATTGATTTTAATTTATAGATCACTTTCCGATGTATATACAGTACTGTGAAAAGGTTTGTTAACATCGTGGTTCGTGTTTATTTCATGTTACGCACGAACCACGATAGCCCACGATGCGTATTTTTTTTAACAATCGTGGACCTCACGATCATGTTTCGTGGACTACACGAACAAAAATTAAACATTACACTGTGGTGTCCACGATAGATAACTTCTATTATAAAACAACAAAGACCGTATTAGTTTATCAATTAAATCAAAAACCGACGGCAAAAAATAAATTAACACTTGTTGTTTTAATTCGTTGTCATAAAGCTAGCTATATAATAGATTTTAATCGTTCGTGAATCAAAATGCGATGTAAAAAAACATTTCTATCGCCGCTTTTCGTTTATCAACTTTTAAAATGCGATCTAAAAAAACATTTCTATCGCCGATTTTCGTTCATAAACTTTTAAAATGCGATTTAAAAGAGCATTTCTATCGCCGATATTCGTGCTTAAACTTTTAAAATGCGATCTAAAAAAACATTTCTATCGCCGCTTTTCGTTTATCAACTTTTAAAATGCGATCTAAAAAAACATTTCTATCGCCGATTTTCGTTCATAAACTTTTAAAATGCGATTTAAAAGAGCATTTCTATCGCCGATATTCGTGCTTAAACTTTTAAAATGCGATCTAAAAAAACATTTCTATCGTCGCTTTTCGTTTTTAAACTTTTAAAATGCAATCTAATCTAAACATCGTGGAGCTCGCGAAAATAATCGTGGGACACACGATCCTTCATGGAGATAATAATATTAGCGTGGTGACCACGATAGAATGTGGAATGTTTGTTATACATAAAGACCACGATTTTATTGTGGTTCGTGTGCATCACGCTCGTTACACGAACACGATGTTAACAAACCTTTTCACAGTACCTGTACCTTATTCGTACAAATTTTAGCATGCATTTAATTTGGTGATGGACCAAATTGATTTTTTTGGCGAGCATTTAATTTGGCGATGGCCATTTTGACTTAAATTTGACTTGCATTTAATTTGGCGATGGAAAGATTTTCTTTCATTTTTTATGTTGCTTACAAATTTTATCTTAAAAGCCTTAGAGGACAGAAAAGATAAAAAAAATATTTTTAAACAAGAACATGCTTTATATTAAAACAAAAAAAGTCATGTAAAATTTAGCTTAGTTTTCTTCTGTCTTCGTCGTGAATGATTATGTTGAATGCGTTTCTGTTGAATTTTTTAGTCTGTGAAAGATTTCTTTATGTATTAAATTTGTCGAAAGATAAAAAAAAATTTGCCAAGCACTTTGATGATGGATTAAAAAAATTAAATTTGGCGAGGTTTTAATTTAGCGATGGATGAAAGAAATTAAATTTGGCGATTTCAGACAAAAATCGCCCAAATCGCCAAATTTAGTGCTCGCCAAATTAGTACGAATAAGGTAGTTGTTTTCATTTCATTTCGAGAACAGTGGGTATGCGTGCACTTTTGTGTAGGTAAAAAAAGAAGGACTCGCACAGGGTAAAATGGTTTATCAAAGAAGATTAAAGATTTTTTGGTTTTTGACGCAAACGAAAGGCGAAAACGCAAGATACATAAATACATAATATAAAAAAACTTTTTTAAAAGAAAATAAGACTTTTGTTTTTACAAGAAAATATTTAATATTTACAACGTTCAAAATCAATGTTTTAACATTATTTGAATTTTATAATATAATTATTTCTATCTCTTAAAAGTTTTTTTTACGCCGCGCAACCAACACTATTTAGTTTCCCCACAAATCTTTTATTTAATAAAACTATCAAACAATGGCCCTTCGCGTCACATTGGTTACAGTTGATAACATTTCAAATACTTAAAACGTGATCTAACAAAGCTTTTCTATCGCCGTTCTTCGTTCTTACATTTTTTAAAACGTGACCTAAAATAGCATTTCTATCGCCACTCTTCGTTCTTAAACTTCTAAAATGCGATCTAATGAAGCTTTTCTATAGCCGTTCTTTGTCCTTAATTTTAGTGTCACATTGGTTAGAGTTGATAACATTTACAAAATGCTATTGGGAATAATTATGTCAACACAAATTAACAATAGTTACGCGGAGTTATAAGTTATTTTTTCTTCAAGAATCTTTTGTTTATTACGCGCAAGTTAATGACTTACAAGACTCGCAAGAACAAAAGATAAACAACTAGCTACTGCCTCCGAGAAAAAAGTTTTTACATCTGGACTGTACTGTACATAAATTTTGACAAATGTTTTTGTATATGCACTGCTGACGTCAGCAAAACACCTAAAACAATATATTTTTTCCATTGTTTTTATGCCTAATTTGTTGTTTTTTTCACGGGCTTATTCATCTTATATAATAATACGAAGTGTCTGTGTGGTATAGTGAAGGTATTCATTCTCCTTTAAAGTCGTTAAAATTTTCTTTGAAGTTGCCAAAAACAGTATGTCTTATTTGTAACTGCCTAGACGTTACCGCACGACATCGTCAATTCATTAAAAAGAATAGTAAAGCCATTGCAGCAATGCACTTTTATGTTTAAGGCCTTGCATCTTAGAAACGGGTGGAAATAACTGACGCCATCTTCAGTGTGGGTAACTAGGGACCACCTGAGACCAAATATGGACCAATTTTTGAAAAACTTTTTTTGTATTGACGGGTCATTGCTTACGTCATCAAAATTCAAATGACGGTATTTCTTTATTGTTCTTCTCTGGCGTAAGTAGATTTTTCCACGGACGGGCCTTATCTCGTCTAGCTAGGTAACCTTTTTAAATAAATTGCATGTACATATTTTGAAAAAAACCTATCGTAAGTAGTTAGTTAGGTATAGCTACCTACATTTTTTGTTTCGAGATTCATTTCATCCTTTTCTCCCAAATAACGTCTAATCCAAAGGAAATGCGTTATTTGGATGCCACCATCTTTGTTTATGCTCTTCATTGCAAGATCCTATTTACTTATTTGTTCATAAATTTAAAATTTCCCGCGTGTCGCCGGGTCTAAAAAAGTAACCAGGCTATAGGCAAATCTCCACGGGACGATTTTTAACGACGATCGTCATCAATACTCGAGGAGGGAGGAGGCATGTTATCCTGCTGGAGTTCCGGTAGCCTTGTGGTCGAGCGTTCGCTTCTTCTCCAGTGCGGGAGGTCTTGGGTTCAAACCCCGGTCGAGTCATGCCAACCATCTAGTTGATGATTTCCTGGATGAACTTTATTCTAATTTTTTACAACCATCTATAACAATTCCAACCAGAATATCTAATACATCTAAAACTTTAATTGATAATATATTTACATCTAATCCATTTACAAAATATTTCTCAGGTAACATCATCACCTCAATTTCAGACCACCTTCCTCAATTTTTAATTTATTTTGACAATAGACTTAAAATCAAGGATAATTTAGACACCTATTACAAGGATTGGAAAAATTTAAACATTAATGCCGTAATAAATGACATAGAATCTATAGATTGGGATTCTACTTTGCTTTTAAATGAAAATAATGTAAATAATTCTTTTAACCTTTTTTTTAATCAATTAGACCAAATTGTAAGTAGACATACCCCTAATAAAAAACTATCAAAAAAACAATTAAGTAATAGAAGTAAACCTTGGGTCACTAGAGCTATTCTAAAATCCATTAACATCCGCAATAATTACTATAAAAAGTTAATCAAAGCTAAAAACCAAGAAAAAAAATTATATTATCAAAACCAATATAAATTTTATAGAAATTGTATAGTTAATCTTATCAGGAACTCAAAATCAAACTATTATAAAGAATTTTTCTTAATCAACAAAAATAACAGTAGAAAAATTTGGAAAGGTATAAAGGATATTTTAAATAATAAAGATAACAACAGTAGATCTAGCACTTCTTCCTTAAAAATAAATGATAAAATAATCTCTGAAAAATTAACTGTAGCTAATGCTTTTAATGAACATTTTACTTCTGTTGCAGATAAAATTAGAAACCAAATTCCACATAACAATACACACTTTTCATCTTACCTAAAAAATAATAATAGTAAATCATTATTCTTTAACCCTGTAACAATAGAAGAAGTTTTAAAGATCATAAATAACCTTGATTTAACCAAAGCATCGGGCCCAAACAGTGTCCCTAATCTTATCTTAAAACAAGCCAACATAGCAATTTCTGCAATATTAACCAAACTTTTTAATCTTTCCCTACAACAAGGTGTATTCCCAAACATATTAAAGATGGTTAGTGTCATACCAATCTACAAGAATAAAGGGTCTCCTCTTGATCCAAATAATTATAGACCCATATCATTATTAAGCAATTTGGATAAGATCTTTGAAAAAATAATTAAAAACCGATTAATTTCTTTCCTAGATTCTAATAAAATTATAACCAATAAACAATTTGGATTTTGGACCAAACATTCAACCACCCATGCACTAAATAGTCTCACTGAAACTATTCGACAAAATTTAGATAATTGTAAGTTTGCATGTGGAATCTTCATAGACCTTCAAAAGGCCTTTGATACTGTATCACACGAAATTCTCCTTTCAAAGCTTGAACATTATGGAATTTGAGGTGTAACAAACTCCTGGTTTCGCTCCTATCTCAGCGATAGGGTACAATATGTCTCCCTAACTAACACCAAATCTAAAAAACTTTTTATTAAACACGGAGTTCCCCAAGGTTCCGTTCTTGGTCCTATTTTATTTTTACTCTATATTAATGATTTAATTAACTCAATAATTTTTTCAGAAATTTTTCATTTTGCAGATGACACTTGCATGTTATATACTAACCATAATCTGAAAAAAATGCAGAAGCATTTAAATATAAATTTAAAATGTATATATAAATGGCTAACTGCAAATAAAATAGCATTAAATGTAGCAAAGACTGAAGTCATCCTTTTTAGGCAAAGAAATAAAGCAGTCAACTATGATATAAGGCTGAAATTAAATGGAAAAAAACTTGAATTCTCAACTCATGTAAGATATCTAGGTATATTAATAGATGAATTTCTAGATTGGGATTTTCACATATCTTATATTGGCAATAAATTAAGAAAAACAAATGGAGCTCTTTTCAAACTAAGATATTATGTGCCTAAGGATATCCTACTTTCAATTTACCATGCATTATTTTCTTCTCATATTTCTTATAGTCCGCAAGTGTGGGGTCTCACTTCAAAGTCGTGTAGAATTTTTCGCTTACAAAAAGCTGCTCTCCGAATCATTACTTTTTCTAATTTTAACTCACCATCAAATCCTATTTTTCTTAATCTTAATATTCTTACTCTTTCAGATCTTATAAAATTTCTCAACATTATTTTAACTTTTAATATTATAAATCTGCATTCTCCAGGTAATATTCGTGATATATTTAAATTGGTCTGCCATTCATCTAATCATTCAACAAGAAGTAAATCCATTAAACTTCTAGCTAGACCTTCTGTTAGGACTACCTCATTTGGTCTCAAATCTATACGTTACCAATCTATCATTAATTGGAACAATATCCAACAACACTTTCACCAATACGACCTAGCCTCTCTCACTCTAAAACAAACTAAAAAAAATCTGCAAAACTTATCTTCTGGATTGCTATAACACTAATCTCTCCACTGCATAAAAAAGATTTACCAAAAATTTTTTTTTGTAGTGTCATACTGCTTATTGCAATCGTTTGATCTTATATAGGTGGCCATCACCTACATTAGTATTTATACTATCTGATGGTCTCCCCGTAGGTATTTATTTAATGTAAAATATACAGTTATCTCACACGAAATAAATACTACTGCTACTACTACTACTACTACTACTACTACTACTACTACTACTACTATGTCAGAGACTATAAAAGTGTGAATCTATACTGTCTTAAGCTGTTGTCTAGTTGAGCGATTGCTGTTCTCGCACGACCTTCGCAGCTCAAATGAGAGCTTTAAATGCGCTAGGACCCCCTTCGCAGGACCCTCGTTGATAGCAGTACCAATAGGAACTGAAGAGGCTATCCTGGGTAATATATCAATAATAATAATAATTCCCTTAAAAATCTGCCCCCCCCCCCCACCCCTCTCCCCTTTTGTGGGGCTAATACTTGGACGCGCACACATAATGGAAAAAAATATTGGTTGCTCGTCTAAGATATTTTAATTTTTTCACGTGATTAGATTGTTCTTATTGTGTTCTTGTTTTATATCAAGCATTATTTGACAGTATCTTCCAAATTTTTTGAGCAAATACAATTAATTTTTCAAAAAAATTAGAGTAAAATCAGTAAAGTTCCTATTTTATTCTTTTTAAACCTTAGCATGAATATTTTGGTTTGTGATCTCAAGATCCATCCTAAAGCCAGTTACGATCTAAAATACGAATACTCGCTGTGGACAAATTGTTGTTTTCAGTCGAAATAGCCAAAGTCAGAGGTTATGTCGCTAACAACGTTCACTGACAATATGAAGCAATAAAATTATAGACAGAACGATTTCCGCGAATGCCACTTTTTGAAAAAAAAATATGAATGCAAGGAAAGCACAAACCACAAAACTTACGTCTTAAGCATCTGTGCCGTGAGAACCGAGGGGGGGGGGGGTGTAAGGGAGCTTGAAAAAAATATTTTTTTAAAAAAAAAGATACTAAAGAAGAAGATTAAAAAAACAAAATGTTGCCTAGGGAACGAGGTTGTTTAATCAGTAGGTTATGATTCAATTGCCTCTTTAGTAACAGTCTTTTGCACATGAGTTAACTCAACCTCCATTACAGCTTAACACACTTGCTATGAATGTGAGAAATTATAACCGGAAAGGCTGTAACCGGTAATCAGCCCTACCAGCTTATTAACATTTGCTGTGAAGTTTTGGTTAGAGAAATGGAGGATGTTGAGAAGAACGATGACCACTACTTTTCTGGTAGCGATCAAAATGATATTGAAGAGTGGAAAAGAATTATTGCTGAACTTTGTACTGGAGTTCCAGACACTATTATCAGAGACTGCCTACGGGCCTACGATCCATCCAAATCTACCAAGCCTACCGAGCTTCATTAAAGAGACTATTAGTAGGACATTTATTTTTTTATCTAAGAAACCCCATGATGACAAAATGAAGAAAGACGATTTGTTAGGCATTAATTATGAAGGTAAAAAATTATTTTCCAGACAAATGTCTATTATGTAAAGAAGTGTATTGTTATACTTCTAATGATGATAATAATAATACTTCTCAACCCAAGGCTTTATTAAACAAACCTAATAGCCATGCTGGTTTTGATGTAAATGATCAGAACAATAGACTTAATTTAGTAAACCCTAGTAAAGAGATTATGGACACCTTTAAACTCCAAATAAGTGATTAAAATATAATTTATAAGTGGACAAATGAAAATAATATGAAACTCAATGGGTGTAAGTTCGAGCACCTAAGTTTTGGAAAGATTGAGTCTTTGAAACCACTCTCTGTATATCTAAGTAACACGTCAGAAA
Source organism: Hydractinia echinata (assembly GCA_030067915.1). Taxonomy (NCBI): domain Eukaryota; kingdom Metazoa; phylum Cnidaria; class Hydrozoa; order Anthoathecata; family Hydractiniidae; genus Hydractinia; species Hydractinia echinata. The sequence goes on along the minus strand of JASGCC010000047.1, from coordinate 1,341,280 downwards.
AGATTAACACAAAAATCACTGTGAAGGACTTAGGAGTTATAATGTCGGATGATTGCAAATTTGACAAGCATATCTCAAACCTTATATCAAAGGCAAACAGGATAACTGGATGGATATTACGAACATTCGAGAGCAGAGAAAAAAGCGTGATTGCAGCATAGACTGTTTCAAATCGAAGTTGGATTGCTTTCTTTCTACTCTTCCTGATGAGCCACTGATACCAAATTATGTTCAGTTTCGAAAGGCCAACACGAACAGCATCATTTACATGATGAGCATTGGACTCGCCGAGTTGGATGCGTGAAGATCTCACAAAATCTACTTCAAAGTATTCAAAGTATAAGTACTTATAAATCTTGACGCCCCTTCACCCTTGTCCCCAGAGTTTTTTGCCTTTTTTGATATGAGAGAAGACGGCGAAAAATAATCTTCTCTCAAATCAGAAAAGGCAAAAAACCTGGGGACGAGGGTGGACGCCCCTTCTGATTTTAACTGCTAATTGACTGCGTGTAATAGAGGTACAAAAGATCCAGTTTTATTTCCTTGATTTATTGGACCTGCAACTTTTTTTGTTTTTGTATCGTCTTACATCAATGTTTGGATGCAACAACTAAATTGGCAATTGTAACACCAGTAAGAATTCGAAATCGAAGGGGTGAGAAATCGAAAAGTGTACGGTAAAACGTCGATGTGATACTTCGATTTGTAGGTTAACCCTTACAAAGTACACGTTTTTTTATAAGAACGAAAAGAGCATAAGTTTTTAGAACATATTTTATTTGTGAAAATATAAACATATAATATATGATATCAGATAGAAAACTAAGAATATTTATATGCTTCATTTCGACACAAGGCTTTCTTCCAACTTTTTCGCTAAGACTTCAGACCGTCCAAATATAAAAAGCCTAACAAGTTCTGGGGATGAAGTTGAGCTTCTTTTTCTATTTCATTCTTTCACAGTGCTTAGGCAAAATGTTTAGGCAATAAAGGTGGCATCCCAGTTCTTTTCAAACTTATTTTATCGAGGGTGATGATAGCTTTTTATCACCACTTTTATTGCAAAAATTGTATATTATTATTATACAAAAATTGAACCGTCAATGCACTTGGATTGTCTGATTTTGGAGAAAAATAAATTACGATTTTTGCCAAAAATGGCCCCTGCGCGATAAGGCGCGTTAAATTAGAAGTTTTACAACCCTCGGCAATATTAACCTCGTTACCACGGCTCTTTGTCTCTTTTTTCTTCAAGATGCATGTAGTAACAACTGATAAGAAAAACATTATATGGCCAAAAAGACACATTGTCTTAATTTTGAATGCCAACTGTCTCCTGTTGGCATTTTTCTGATTGGCCATCTTGCTCTGAACAATTTTCTAAAACGTGCGAGATATCATGTTAATTGATACACACCACCGCAGGATGATTCTGGTATTTTTCGGACGACTACTCAGAAATAATTTCAACCTAAAATTTTGGAAATAATAGTCCACACTGTAACAAAAATTTGGATACTATATCCCTTTTAAAATTTCAATCTTTTACAACTTTATTTTGCATACTTTTAGCAGCTGGTACCTGCAGCAAAAATACGTGATCTGATCAGAAGATGAACATGATTTAGTAAATTGCCGAACACATTTAGCCTCTGGGGAACAGAACCATAATTCACTCGTTCGGCACAATTCAATCTTTGGCTCGCAAAATACCGTCACAACAAATATGGCTGATAGAAGGGAACTTTTTTTCCTGAAAAAACCCTACACTTTTATTCTTGGATTATTTATATTGATAAAATTTGCAAAGAATGAGACGCATAGTTTATACAAGAAAAGTGACCCAATGGTACAGTTTTCAAATGGTACTATCATAGATGGTCTAACAGATAGTGATAAAGTTTGGATTGTAGAATTTTACTCCAGTTGGTGTGGACATTGCCAAATGTTTGCTCCTAAATGGGTTCGTTTATCTTATGAACTAAAAAGTAAGAAGATTTTTATTGTCTTGTCACACTGAATGTTTTATTTAATTTATCTTGGTGCCTAAATAAATTGGTCCTTCCGCTTTGATTGTCTCAGATTGGGAGTAATTTTCAGTTTTGTTGGCGAACAAGTGGTGACTAGTAATAGAAAACATGGGGCACCCCAATTGGGGTAGTGTTTGGAGTGGTAATTTTATTCTACAGACAATAATTGTGTGCTTTTATTTGCCATTGACCAGTTTTGCAAATGAAAACTGTTCCATTAGATTTGGACTGAATGGTTTCTTATAGCGATAGTTTCACACATGTAGCTAGCTAAATAACTTGAAAAAAGGCTTCGCTTCCCCAATGAAAGGCTCACAGCTAAAATATTTTTCTCTTAGAGTTGTTATAATTTGTTCAACTTGTTATTATAAAATTACACAGTATCTTCCGTTTATTTGGCTTGATACCTCGAAATTCATACATATGTTATTATATATAATTTTGTTATAGCGAAAGACTGACGCTCAAAATATATAATATTCGGCTATCGGAATTCCCTTATTTTCGATAGTGTGTTGGTCAAAGACATGTTGATATCAGATATGTCAACACATTCTGCCGCAATGATCTAGATCCACGCACGCATAGATCGGAATAACGAAAAGCAAATTTTCGTTCTGACAAACGTCATAGCGATCGATGTTGGTATGCCACGTTTATCTGCTATCAACTCAGCAAAGACGTTGATAAAACCTCTTGTACTCTCTCCCTACCCACCGTGTGTAGCAAACACCAAAGGTGTAAAAGAACCATTTTCTACCTGCAAAACCCTTTCGTTGTATGATCTTCTCTTTTCTTGCTCATTTCTTTCATAGCAACGTTTGATTTCTGTGTTCCTGTACCTCTGGGCGTTAAGGTCAAAGACCCTGACATCGCAGCCCGTTGGCTAGGAAACCAAGAAACCAAGCGTGCTTACATCTAATCGAGCTTCATTGGGGGTGATCGCACTTTTCCGGTCAAAGCGTTCGTTTTGTAGTTGAGCAAGCATGGGTTCAATTTGTACGTCTTTACACATTTCTTTCAAAAGCTGAGCAGTTATATCACGAACTTCATTACCCACCCTTTTTGCAGGATAAGGCATGAGCGAGATCGAACTTTGAGCCACATGCACATTCAAATGGTAACCTGGGTAATTTCCATTTATAATGAATTCTCAATGCATTGAAAAACTGTTCCTTCGTGAGGTAGTAACCACTCTCCTTCATTGGTAGAATCGTCCACCAGTTTGAGACACCTGTTTCCTGATTTGCTTTGTTCTGCTGCTTAGTACTTTTCTTCCGTTTAAATCTTTTCTTCCTTTTTAAAACACTTCTCTTCCAAAGTGAGAAACACTTCTCTTCGATAAACTGTAAAAAATATTGATTGAGCTGGATTTTCATAAGTCAAGTTTTTTAATAAATGACCATCCTCATCCCCGGAGATTTTTACCTTTTTGAAATATCAGAGATAAAGGTGAAAATCTGGTGAAGGTGATGAATGGCATACCGGTTCCTGTTCATAAAAAATATCAAGTGTTCTGAGTATAGATAAAAATATATTGTGGTATTTCATTTGGGGAAAAAATATATATACGTATTATGGGTGTAAAATTGCAAACAAGATTTTTTAATTTAGTTGTGAAGAGAAAGTTTAGGGCCACATGTAGAGAAGTGTTTCAAAATGCAGAAGGGTACTGTTTGGATCATATAAGAGAAGTGATTTTGAATTAGAAGGGAAGTAAGTCATAGGGGGGCATAGTATTTTCCCCAGTAAGGTTCTTCAAATTTTCTCCTTATGAAGTTGTCTTCACAGTGATCAAATAACATGGAAACAAGGCTATAGATGTGTAAGAGTTTCACTGCACCACATACAATGCAAGTCAAAGCTTTAGAGCTATGAAAGATTGGTTGCATTATACATGCAACCATCCTTTAGGAACTGCACTGTACAACATTGCTTATCTTTTTGTAAAAGTGATCAATTTCACACAGCGGCTCAGTTTTGGGAAGGCATCTTGTCTGCAATTATTATGTAAAATTTAAATATGGTTATGCGTTGTAAACCAAAGGTAAAAGTGAATTTTTTAAAAAAAAAATTGGTATGTTAAGTGGGCTAAGAGTTGTCATATTTGAGTAAAATTGAATATAAAATGAAAATAAAATTGAAAATAAAATTGAATATATAATGTATTTACAAAAAATATGCTTTGAATATCAAAACTAGTTACCCCAATCACTACCCCAAATAGTACCCGAATTGGGATATCCCGTGTTTTTATTTAACCCAGTGACAACAATCCAACCTAAATCAACCTAACCAATGGTTCAACATAACCAACAAGCCAACATAAGTAATGATCAAACATAGCAAACAATACATACACACATGGGTAAGCATGCAGGTTTCTCTTTCATATGCACAACATGTATACGTCATGTCCTAAATGTCATGCACGTAGAGTAGCCCTTTATTGGTAAATGTTTTTTTTAAATGTAAACGCTAAATGCCAAATTGGAATTGTATAAAGGTGGTCTAGGTATTATTGAAATCTTATTCCTTTACAACTTGTATACAATGGGCTATACGTCCGATGCTTTGTAGTCAATATAATTAGCTCCTCTAATAAATTTAGGATAAATTTCAATTGGGAAATAGCTGTTCAACGGCTACTGAGAATGCTGGATTACACCCTGCTAACATAATGAAACATGTATGTAATGCTGCAAGCTGAGCTAGTTTTCTGTTTTGCTAGGAAAATCACATATCCTGTATATATATATGATACATCATGCAAAAACAAAATCAACAAAATATAAACATTTTCACACACAATACAGCTGTTGTGTCTATTTATCTGTCCATTAGTAATTTCAGACGTTACTGTTATTAAGCTTACAGAAAAAATGAATATATCTTCACAATGGCACTAGTTTACTTGCACCCTCACTTTTTTGTTAAAAATTTTAAGTTTAATCATAAAAGTTACAGGGGGATCGGCAAGCGACTAATGAGTATAATATGTTGCAAGTTTTTAATCTATACACTTTTATATAGAATAGCATATAATTATTGACTAAATCTGTTGGGCCAATATCACATCATAATTTATGCAGAATTTATGTGTCAAAACATATCAAAAATTTAGCCTTTTCAAGAAATGATAACCCTTCAATAATAATATAAACACTGAATTTCTTCATGGGTCATAAGGCATTGACTTAATTAGCATAATTAGCATATATAAGATTAGTCAAGTTTTTTCGTTTCACTTATGACTTTAAGGCTAAATAACTTGATAACCAATAGGGAAAACTAATGCCTTCTCCTGCATGTGTAGCTAAGACATACCCATGACCAAATTTGGTCCAATCTCTCTAACCCAGTCAAACCCATGTGACCTACTGTTGATGACCTCATCAAAGCATCAAAAGCATTTATCAAAAATATTGTTTTTATATTGTATAAGAACACAACTTCTTGATAAATGGAAAGTTTCAAGCTCTTTATTATACAGGCAAGATTGAGGCAAGTAGTTTTGTCCAGCTTCAGAAACACTTGGTGTGTCACGGTTTGAATTAGCGGGTCACAAATTGTGACTGAAAACAAATAAAAAGTTAAAATTCCTTCAAAAATCGTTTGTATCACCTATTTCTATGATGGTTGCTGCAATTAAATAACCTTTACCAAGAGATCAATGGCAGGTGGGCTACAGTGCTCTATGGTGTTTCTAGACATTCGCAGCAAAAAGGTTTTCTTCTCTGCATTCTCAAAATTATTACAAACTGACATTATATTTCTCATTCAAACTCTGGCTGTTTTTTATTTTTTGATCCAAAGTTGGGAAATGCTTTTTTACAATTTTTATTATGATCTAGTCTGTAATAATACCATTAAAGTACATCTCTTTATACTGATTTCCTAGGTCAAACAACTTGCCTTTATAATAATGACCATATTATGTCTTTGTGTGCACAAGTTGGCTGCCACTATAAAGCAGATTAAAAAAAAGCATTTGTATTTCTGCTACTGGGTAAATTTGTCATTCTACTGCACAAATAAAGTGGCCTTCAGACTTATTTTCTTGTGTTTAGGTATTTGTAAAAAAATCTATTTTGTAATTTATAGATTGGAAGAAATATGTAAATGTAGGTGCGATTGATTGTGCAGCTGAAAAAAATATTGATACATGTTCGAAAAAATTCAAAATAGATTCATATCCAACAATAAAGGTATGTATATCCATACAGAATAAGTTTTGATATTACCAGAGCTGTATTTAGTTAACTTTCATCTTTTTGTATGCTATCATTTGTAGTTTTTTGATGTAAACTGGAAACGGCCAGAAGAAGGTGCAAAGAATGTCTCTAAGAAAATGGGGATCAAATATGAAGGTACGAATTTGTAAAAAAAGATAATTTAATAAATTCATGATCAGTGAAAACCACAAAGCTGCATATACATTAGAGTTATTTTTTTATATGTTATGTAAACTCTGTCAGATATGTATAACATTACTTCTGTCTTTAGTTGGAGACGTTCTTGATATGTCTTAGGTCACCAAATATCAAACTTTCCACAATTAGATTTTACTTTGCTATGACATACAAAGCGATTATTTTTAAAGTGTGTGTTTATTTTTTTACAACGCTCTTCCTGGTTACCACTGGAGTTTTGATTCACTTTCGTTATTATTAACTTTAATATTTATGTACTATTACTTTTATGACTAACATTACTTTCAGGTGAAAAAGATATTAAACACATAAGACGAGGTTTGATTGACCATATAGAAAAACAAGATGATCCGGTGTACAACAAAATCAACTTTGATTACATAAAGTAAGTCTTTCTTGTTACATGCATGTAAAACTCGTCAATCTGGATGAAGAAAAACTTTTTCATCAAACTTCTCTTTGTGCTGATTGCAACCCAACTCAATGTGCCAAAAGTTTGTCAAATGTTCATTTTTTATATACAACTCAGGCGTATGTAATGAAAAGCACATGTGCAATAGTTTGTGTGTAAACCTTTGAGAGATCAAGAAATACAGTTCAACATGATGCAGGTTCTGGGGAAGTTCCTGTTTAACCTGTATTAATATTCAGAGGTTTACTTATTTTAACTTTAAGTTGTTTTCAACAACACTTATTTTATTCACAATGTGTGCAACAGTGGGATAACCTTTTCCATCATAGTGTAAGTTATCTGAAGTAGTTCACCAAATTGTTTACCAGAGGTTGGGGTAACAGAAACTGCTAACGGTTTATTAAGGAATAGAGGAAGATATTTCGAATTAACAAAAGTTTGATTTATTAATGTTGAAGGTCCTGAAAGGCCAAAAGTAGTTTACAAACATCAGTTTGCATCAGTTTATATCAGTGTATCAATGAATGTAACATAATTTGTTATCTAGTGAGCAAGCTGTTGAAAACTTTATGTACAAAAGAAGACGTTCATCATTCAGATATTTAGCATTGGTGTTTGAAGATCCTGCTTCTTATACTGGCAAGATAGTAAGCAAAACTACTTTGTTATTCTTGATAAAATTCTTAGTATTTTATTACACACATTTTTCTTCTTTTTTTAGCTCATGTTAGATGCAAGTGATTGCAAGAAATTGGCTATTAGACGAGTGTCGAATCTTAATGTGAGTTGTACATTGTTTTTTTACATCGTTTTTTTTTAATTTTTACTTAGCACCTGGACGCTTATTTGTAATGGGCGGTAATTCGAGAGGAGCGCTTACAAAAAATATTTATTTTAAATTTTTTTATGAAGGATATTGTCAGCTTTTTAACATGTGTAGCCTCTTTGTAACAGAAATGGTGGCACAAAGAAAATGAAACAAAAACATAAACGATGTCATAAATGTTTGCAATAGTAAACTAGTCAAAGGTGGAAGGAAAGAAAAATTAAACATTTTGATATAAGATTTCTATAAAAATTCTCAAATAAACGCTGGTTTTCAATGCCCTCTTTTGCTTTAATTTCACATTCGAGAGAAGTGCTTGTAAACATTTTGGGTATAAAGGGTGGGCGTCCATTCAAGATGGGCGCTTAATCGGAGCATTCACAGTAATAAAAAAACAGTGTTTTTGTATTCATACTTATTCACTATACTGTGTTCTACCGCATGATATTTTTCTACCGTTCAGGTTGATTTGACTTCAAAATACAAAGTTGTCATGTTTCCGTCACTTGTTCTTATCACACTAGTGGATGGAGAATTCAAGGAACTTAGTCCGTATGTTATGTGTAATTCTTCTTCTGTTTATTGTTTTATATTGCAGGTGTTTTTATGGGAACCTGGTGAAGGGTCTAGTTTTTAACATCAGCTTTAAAGTCAATTTTAATTCCAAATGCTCTTTATTATATTACATTTATACATTTATAATACATGGAAAAATAACAAATTATATGTGACTAGGCGAACAAATCCTGAATAACTATTGTGGCAAATGTGTAACACAATAGTTTCGCTGAATAAATTATTGTTACAGAAATCACTAGTCATGAATGTAGGATGCTGTAATTTTTTTCATAACCTGATTTCTAATAAAAAAAGTTTGTTTTCTCTCATTTAATGTAGCTATCAGTAAAAAAATGTGGGCAGAATATTTTGATCTGTAAAAATATAGAAAAACTTGTTTAATATATATTAAATTGCTTAAAAAAATTGTAAACCGAGCCAAGATTTAAGAGGGTTTAATATATACAAAACTATATTCAATGACTTCTTTATTTATTCTAGCAATGACCGTACACACACTGGTTTTGTGAAAGCGTTGAATCAAATTACAGAAGTGGTACAAGAACCTCCAAAGGACGTGAAAGACGATGAACCTCCAGTGGTCGATGAGTTACAACTGGAGAAGGCTGCTAATATGTAAGTCGTTAGTCTCTGTTTTGTGAAAAGGCGAATGTTTTTCAAGTTTTTTACTGAGTCAAGGAAATCAGAGAGTTTTCAGAGGATTAAGGGAAATCAGAAAAAAAGGTCATTTAAGAACCACTCTGGGATAAATCAGATAATTTATATGAACCTACTTTCCAGGAGACTCTGCTCGAAGTTTTTTGAAAACGCAATAATGTATGTTGCGAGTGAACTGACTTCCCGTGAGAAACATATTAGCAACAGTAAAGCATATTTCGCCATGACACTTCTGGATATCTAAGAAAATTGTATATGCTGTCCGACGTGAACAAACATTACATATTTTGTTGCAGGTCGTCTGACGTGCATATGATGGATATTGCAAGTGGCGTGAGCTTCGCACTGCGACGTGAAATTCCAAAGAAAGAAACCATAGATGGCGATGCCCTAGTTGCGCTCAAAAATTGGGTGAATTTATTAAGCGAGGTATGCAAAATATCAGTATTGCATGCTTTGTATGTTGTTTTGACAATCTTTTGACGTTGATTAAGATGAAACGTCAGCACATTCCGACAGACGGTCAAAAGCTATTATTTTTTGCAAAGTTTTTAAGCATAGGAATGCATGTTTGTGATTACTGCATATGTTGTTTTATGTCCTACATCTCAATATTGATCAATTTTTTTAATTTAAGAAACTCGGCCCTGTTGTATGTCCCCACAACACTAATCAGATTTGTTAAAAAAAATAATATGATACTAGCTTAGCTAGCTAGCTAGTTTAAAAAAGTTTAAGGTTTATTTTATTAGATAACTTGAGTTATGATGTTTAAGATGATTTATGATGTTGGTTTTGTCCTCGGTGATCATAAACCTTTCCACCGCCATTCCAACAAAACCAACAGCCTTTTCATAGCGCCTTTAATGAATAAAAAACAAACCTCGTGACATCAATGTAAAAATTGATAATATAAATATGTTCTGTTTTGTTGTAGTGTGTACCAGGTGAGAAATACCTGACGTCATATTTAACGAAATTAGATGCATGGCTGAACGGTAAAGATACATTGAAGACTCCTGAATATGTCAAATATTTAGACGAACACCAGGTAATTAGTTTACTTCTGAATACGTCAGTCTGTTAGTTTTTGTGTATATGATAATTCCGTGGGAGTATTTCGTTAATTTTTTCTTCCTTTTTTTCTTTTTTAGGAGTGGGATTCATATCTACCTGCAAAAATTGAGTTTCGTGCTTGTAAAGGAAGTAAAACAAGATATCGTGGTTTCCCTTGCAGTTTATGGGTATTGTTCCACACCCTTACAGTTAACTGCGCTTCTAAAACACCAAGCTCATTTACTGGTTTGGAGGTGTTGAAGCGTCTTCGCGGTTTTATTGATCATTTTTTCGGTTGTCGATACTGCCGAGACCATTTTGTTGAGATGGCGAAGCATGTTGATAAAGAGGTTTCCACCTACGATGAGGCAATACTGTGGTTATGGGAAAGACATAACATCGTAAATGCTCGCTTACGAAAAGCAGTCAGCTCTGACCCTCTTCACCCCAAAATACAGTTTCCACCAGATAGCATGTGCGAAGAATGCCGGAAGCCGACAACGATTGATAATACCATAGAAACAGATCCTGGACATGGTGTTGCTGGAACGAAATTTAACAAAGGGGTTATTTTAGAATTCTTGAAACAGCATTATGGTCCTGGTAATATACGTATTAAAGAAAGCCCAAAGAGAGGAGAGATTTTACATGATGATGATCTAGTAAGACTTAATTCCTCACCCTCCTCCTTTGCGTTCATAGGTTTGTATAACTTGGATATGAGTTTATGCGTGGTCCTCTATGTCACCGCCATGCTCACTCTGATCGGTTTGTACATGTACTTTATAAAAAGGCGAACGAGAAAGTTATGGAAGCATCTTGTGTAGACATACTAATGTCTCTTGCGTTTCATGGGAAATTATATTTGGTAGAATCACGGCAAAGAATTCATAATTTTGTTCTAAGTTAAAAGAGAAAATATGTTATTTTTATTTTTATTTTCTATTTTTATATGCATATATATTCCTGGCAACTTTTAAGTACTCTCGCTATAGTTGTTTGTTTTTTTGCTGTAAAAAAGCAAGGGGAATCCTTAATAACTTATATTTATGTATTTATTTATGTTTTGCTACAAAATCTGCTTTTCTGACCTCAACCTAGAAAGTATCCATGATAAATCAGTTTTTTTGTAGCTGTACCAAGAACGAAAAATATGATATTGTATAAAATAGAATTTTAGTTTAGTTAGAAATGCTTAAAAGATAAAAGCAACTATACTACATGCGTATTTTTTAGGTTGTATCAAGTTTAAAATGTCCCGACGCTTTAAAGGATGATCTTAAGGACTACGACGCACAACTGCCACAAGCCCAACGACGACGTTAATATTTTATCGACGATAATGTCCAGACGACGTTAATATTTTATCGACAATAATGTCCAGACGACATTAACATTTAAACGACAGAAAATCTATCGGCGACGTAAATATTTAAACGACATATAATCTATCGGCGACATTAACATTTAAACGACAAAAAATGTATCGGCGACGTAAATATTTAAACGACATATAATCTATCGGCGACATTAACATTTAAACGACAACAATAAAGAACTTTTTTTATAACATTCTTAACAAATATAAAATAGAATATATAACAATCAAATATATTTAAACATGCAAATAGCTGTTAAACAAATTACACGTAGTATAAATATAACTTTTTTTTTCTTCTTGCTTCTTCAATAAAACTTGCTCGCCTTTTTTCACGATCGTAATTCCAGTTCAAGTTTACTCCCTGACCTACATGTCGTTGATGTAAGATTCGTAGTCATTTTTGGTATTTTATGGGGTAAAAATTAAAAAAAAAACATACAAGCTTTTAGGACTGACGCAGGAAAACTTGTTATCATACGAATCCGAAAACATTGAAAATTTTTAGAAATCCTTCTCTTAATTTAAGAATGGATAAGAAGTGTGAACTTGATAAAAAACTACAGCTTATTGCTTCGCCAGAAAAAAATGATACTGAGGATTTTTTTTTTATTGTTTGCTTTTTGAGAAGTTGAAAGGGAAACGGCTTGGAAACGAAGTTGGTTGTGGTGGTGGGGATGACGACAACGACGACGGCTATAATGACAACGACAGCTATTAACTTTAACCTTTAATAAAACAAAATCTTAAATATCCCTAAATAACCTTTATATTTTTTTTTTTACCGAGCATGTTACGTAATCCAAAACACGCCCATATCATCTTTCAATTTTTGTGAAAGATGGTAATGTATAACATATAGCTTCTAAATTGCTATTGCCAGTCAAACATTGTTTACAAGTGGTCTTAAGAACATTTTGTTTTGTTTTACAAAAAAAATCTATTTATTAAAACGCTTTGCGAACAGATTCAGCCTTTAGGGAGGAAGCATTTAAAAAAATTCGTTCATCTGCCGATAAACTCATTTTTTTATATCAGCATCACGTTTATAAGCATACGTAAGGTCAAAACCCTTCCAAAATAAGCACACCTTACAGCTCAGAAATTTAGTTCATCAAAATTGGATATTAAAACCAACATTTTTAGAGATAAAATCTATCAATAATAGAAGGCAGAGGGAAAAACGAAAAACACAATCAAATTGTAAATGTCAGTAATGTTAAAATATATACAGTATTTTTACAAGGTAAAACAACATAAGACATGTCTAAGAACATGGTTAAGAACAATATGTAGCTTGAAACAAAAAAACAAAAACAATGAAAACAAAATCTGAACAAGAAAGTCTGTTGAAAGCAAATGTTTCAAATGACTTCAGAGAGAACAAGGTGATATCAAAAATATTTCCTCTGTCATCATCTTCAAGTTCGTCATTGCCATAAAGTTCAGTTACTTTAATCATTTTGTCACTGGCTTCACAAACTTCGTGCCCCCTCAAAACATTACCTATACGTTGGAATAAGCATAATGAAAAATTCTGAAGTATACTGAGCCTAAGTGGAAATTTACTGTATGCTTATAAAAAAAATGAGTACTATGAATGGTGAATGCTATCATGTTTTATGAAGATTCGACAACGGAAGACATAGGCTCCACTGTGGGCGTATCTGCCAAACGTTCTTTCGATTGCATCAAAAGGTACTTCCCAAATAACATTAACCAATTAACATATATTAGATTTACAAACATTGTTATTTGACATAAAATGTTTAAAATATTTTAATTAAGTCATAATCAGGACAAATAATCTCTGCTTTATGACGTCACATAATTGATGGTGCATTTTTTTATGCTATGTGTTGAAACTCACGTGCAAGTTTTTACAGCCAATTAAGGCTGTCATTTTAATAAAAACTGTCTGAGATAACTCATTTTAAACATCCCATCAGTGATTGTTCTCTGTGTACTCGTGATGCTTTACACACGTTATCGTGGGTGCACTTACTTTGTTATGTGTTACACTTACAGACTATGTTCACACACACCATAAAATACGCGTGTAACGCAGTTGAAAGTTGAAGGAAATTACAAGATTGGAAGGTCGATTATTTGTCACAACAAGGTCAAAAATCAGTAGATCCCGTGAAACGTTAGTTTTGACTTTTGGTCTTGTTGGTTCGAGTGCTACAACTCAGGAAAAACCTGGAAAGCTCAGCGAATTTTAGTTATAGCTGTTCTTGGAACTTTAAATGATGGTCAGATTATTAAATCGGAACTTTTGAATTTTTATTCTGAGGATCTATAGGGACCCTTAAATCTCTATATTAATAGCCGTATTCCGCCTGTCTCTGCGCAAAAATCTACCTCAAGTAGCGAGACACACGAAATGCAATATATAAAGGTCGGGCGGGCGAACCTGTTGATTTATATACTGCATTATAATGCGAGGCATACGCCTATTTGTGACCAAAATGGTAGCTGTGAGTAGTGACGGGCGAATTTCAGTGGATTTTTTACGAGCTAACGACGTTTTGGTTATTTGACGTTCCATTCTCCTCCCCAGAGCTCTTTCACAATTGGTGAATCATGTAATACGAACACGTTTCTTGTTGGAATTTAAAATATTTTCTACCACCTATCTGTGATCGCCCTGGAACAGCGATGTCGTTTCTAGCATATTTATCTCACCAATGACATTAGCGTTTCTTGACACATTTGACGACTTCGTCTGTCCGAAAGAATAACCTTTTGGGTACCTATACAACCAGGCTTCTAATGAAAAACATATATACACAGTAAGTTGAAAGCAATAAATTTCTCTCTGAGTGTGTAACGATTGGATCACACTTTCGGTGGTGACTTTGATCTGTTTATCAAAAACGCAACACATATTAAAGAAGTGATTAATGAGTAATATCTCTCTTAATTGGCACTCCTACTTTTAAATTATATTATGGAATGTGTTATATAACCTCAAGTGGTTACCAAAACTGCTAACTTATCGTGAGAGAGGTGCAACTTCGATCTCAGGCTATTAGTCTGAGAGAGAATATTTTTCTCTTCGAAAGCTTTCTTAATAAGAAGAACTCCCAGCAGCTAGAGTTTTTTTAAACTTAGGAGGATGAAAAGTTTAACTCTATGTGCCTCTGTACCCTGTTTGTGACAATGTCATTCCGACACACTCCCTTCACGTCAACAGTAAAGTAAGGGCCAGTATCTTTTCCACTAGATCAATATACGAATGAATGGACAGGTCAACGATTTGATCAGATGTAAACGATTAACGATTGTAATCAATGCGAAACAGGAATACATGGCGTACAGGAAGTGCTTGCGTAAACGAAAAAGTGGAGGAAGTGTTGCGTCTATAAAATCGCCCCATGATTGTACAGTTAGTTTATTTCAAATCAGGAGTAGATAACAAAACAGACGATTTTTCTTCAGAAGAACGTTACCAACTAAAATATTTCTTGGTAAGTTGACTTTGTAACTTTAATGCCAGAACAACACAAATTGTTGCAATGTTTATGAACTATTGTGACCTATTAATTTTTGTTTGTTTGTTTGTTTGTTTGTTTGTTTATTTGTTTGTTTGTTTGTTTGAATATATATAGTATAAAACTACATTCGTGTGAAAAAGGTCAACTAACCAACTGTGAAACTTGTAATATTATTGAAGAACTCGTCTATTGATTACTTCCCGGGTGGGCACTTCAAAGAATTTTTTTTGCGACATTTTGTTTATAAGAAAACGTCTGCATCTCAATATTATCAACAATAAGAACTGTTTATCCTTTTTGGGGGGTCAGTGTTGCTTAGCAACAACTTTTCGGAACTTTTTGACGCTTTTCTGTATTATCTTCTCTTGTCACTAGTTACAACATTTCTTATTGATATTTTCGTATTGCCTTTATCTCTAGATCAAATGAGTGTATGCTATATATTGGTGAAAGACAGGGGGTTAAGTTAGCCAGGAAAAACTGTTACTCGGGAAAGATTGGGTACCAGTACTTAACATTACTCTCCAAATAAACGGTTTTAGTTATGGAAAAAAACTGTTTAAAAGAGTTTTGTTTTTATTTCGATATGAAATACATTAATTTCATTTTCCTTGCCAAGAATTGGTTCCTCATCCTCGTCACTTTCTGAATGAGTATAGCCTGCAAGCTGTTGGACACATGGAACTGTCAGTCACCCACTTGTTATTTCACTCCTTTGTCATTATCTTCCTCGGTAGCAGTAAATTTATAATCGTATATAGCGTTTTTAAACCAACGTTTTCACAATTCGAACAAAAAATGCTCAATCGCTGTTTTCACTGACGGGTGGTGTTTCTAGGGTGGGAATCTCCCAGAACCTAAGAAATGAAGACACTTCTGAAATCACCTACATAACCTAAAAGTTGGACTCAAAATATAGATTCCTCCTAACCTTGTTTCTCATGAGAGATTTTTCCTCCCATTAATTACTTTTTTATCATTGCAAAAAAATGAACATGGAATAGCTTGATTATTAGTAACTGTTCATTTCCGCCTAAAATTTTGCCAAAAACTCCTACAAATGTTATTGTTTTTTTATACGTTTTTTAGTGCTTTGTTTGTTTTTTTAAAAATTGCCCCTTAAACCTTAAAAAAAATCAACCTCTTTTCCTAACGTCTTTTTTCTCTTTTTTGATACCGAAATGGGCGCAAAGAATTGAATCTGGGCCAGGCTGGCGCCGTCTTCGATATCAAAAGCGAAAAAGGACCATAGGAGCCAGTTTAACTGCAGGATATAACTATAGGATATAAAATGCGCAGCCTGTTTGGCTTATACTCTTCCCGACCGAGAGAATATAACAAATTTGCTGTATCTTTTTAGTTTGTCAGGAAGACAGAATTCTCATTTTCCAAAAAAAAACATCAAAGGAAAATACTTTTAGTATTAAATATTCCTTATAAGGGTGAAAAGTTAATCTTAACACCAGTAATGATTTCCTATCATCACACCATCGTCTCCTTGTAATAAATACTTCATGAATGCTGGTGATTATGATCTGAGATGTTAAGCGCGTGCTTGATAAGTTTGATACTGATCTACTGCTCACAATAAGATAACAATGAAACGCAGAAGATCAATTTCGTATGAAATCGATCTTGTAGAAAGATATATACTACACTTGCATGATATATGGACATAGTTTATGGAGAGATAAAATAAAGGAAAGTTCGAAAGAATGGAAAAACAACACATAGCTCCACATTTATAGGTCGCTATTCTTAATATCCCATGACTTTCCTTAGTTGACAGCCATGCTATCTAAAATTACTTGATTGTCTTTACCTAAGTTCCCTGAATCGACGATAGAATTGCCTTGTTTCCATGGCGATAAATGGAAATATGATCCAGGCAGAATTGATTGCCTTTGTTGTGCATTCCATGCTTCCTCTTTATCCTCTTAAACAATCTTCCCTACGAGAAGAAACTAAATTATTAATTAAATTTGAAGAATAAAATGGGTGAGAATGAGGAAGTACGGAACACTTGGAACACATGTTGGTTTATTAAACAGTCTTTTTTTGCTGATTGAGAAGGTCAATAAACAATTCAACATTCATCTCAACATGTAAGTTGTTACAAATCTGACAAAGTAATCAACAAAACGGAAAAAGTGCTGGTCTAACAATAAAGAGATAGAGTTCTTGCAAATCCTCAGATTTAAGATAGCTTTTCGCAGCTAACTAATTTGAGCGAGTGTACTTTATAATAACATACAACGAGTGTGGACTTTCAATGGCCAGTTATGTTTGTTCTGTTTCATTAATAAGATTGGACATATTTTTAATCGATGTCCTGCGGAGTTTTAAAGTGTAATCCGCCCTTCTTCGTTGATGATTTTTGAGTTAATTAAGAGATAGATAGGTAGACACATTTGGAAGACTTGTAGGGAAGGAAGATCAATTCTGTCGCAAAATTATTCAGCCTGGACTATACAGCCTGTTAAGAAGGAAGGACTAGTATTTCTTAAAATATACACCAGACGCGGGGGTGAGGTTCACTAATTAACAAAACGGACAGACATGCAATTCATGCTTCTTAATCTGTATTTTTGTGATTTTGGCACAGCTTCCTGTTTTAACATTATTCTTCAAACCGGAATAAACATACAATGCCACAGAATTGCATAAAAGGCGCGCAGCGATGCAGTAATGTCAATAAAACGCAATTGAGAGAGAACAGAAACGCTTACTGTTATTATTACAATTTAGAAACATAACTCGTCATTCTTCTACCAACATCACGATGTCGAAATATGGATGCATTTTGCTGATTTCTATTGCATTCACTATAGTCAACGCAAACGAAGTAAAAGAATGCACGGATAAATGCGACGCCGATTATGGTGTTGCTTGTATACAGCAAACTAAAATGGTGGAATCCTATTTTGATTGTACAAAAAAAGCATCTCTGTGCAAATTAAAATGTGGTTTGCAAAATCGCGAACGCCATCTACAAAGGAAACTAAAGAAAATTAACCACCGCCTTCACGAGTTGAGGAAATATTGAAGCAGAGCGACGAAATATCGCGTCCTACTTGTTAAACGTCGCAGAGTGATTACTATCTCCCTTCTACATCAGTTTATTACTTGACGTATTATGATCGTTCGCTATTGAAGCTTCATCATCACCTTCTGATCAACCAATCGTTACATCTTCTTTGTTTCAGCGTCGCTTCGCTGCGAACAACATAAAGCAAATGTTTATTTGAACACTTAAATTCGCAATTCGAACTTTTATTTTATCAATTTATAAGTATATTTATATGTGAAAAGATATATTGTAAAAATCATAGAAATGTAAAAAGTATCTAAATAATATCTATTTATGTCACACTATTTAAATACAAGAGTTTTCGATTTTACAAGGCTACAGACTACCAGCGTGTTGCCATTGCATCCTCGTCCCAAGTGTTTTTTACCTTTTTGATATGAGAGAAGACGGCGAAAAATATTTTTTTGCCGTCATCTCTCATATCAAGAAGGCAAAAAACCCTGTGGACGAGGGTGGTTGCCAATGCTTTTAACATAGTGACACCATCCTAGCGCAATTTCTGCCTTCCTTACTATTTCGGTGTTAAAATTACGCAGAATTTTCTTGCTAGGGGGACCCTAAAAATATAACTTTAATACTAACACATTAATAAACAGACTGTTAATGCAAATTTTAGAACTTAGTCGCAATTTCTTTGAAAAATGAAAACAATTCTGCTTGGTCATGCAATCACAAATTTCCTGGCAATTTATCAATATTTTGAAAATCGCTTGCAAATCCTAAGACTGGACCCCTAGGTATTACCAATACAATCATGGTAGTAAGGCTAAAACCTACCACCGTGCTACCAACGTTACCAAGGTGTCAAGGCTACAATATCGGTCAACTAGCCTACGCATAAAACATTTATTCCCAGATTGTAGCCTGCCAAGGGTTACTAACGCTATCATGGCATCGACAGCGTGTTATCAATGCAATCATGGTTTTGCGGCTATATTCTAGCAGCATGTTTCAAACACTATCTTCATTCGGTGAAGATAAAAGGATAAGATCTACACAAATCATTTTCTTCTGCGAAACTTTTTATCTTTTTCGCTCTCTCTGAGACATAATTACAACATCTGCCTTACTAATATTCTACATAATACACAATAACAAAGACGATTATTTTGATTATCCCAGAATATGCCATAAGAATCACGCCCCAGCTTATATTTAACGGAAAACTAGAAACAAGGTTGTGGAAACTAAAAATAGATAGGTAAAATATACAAAATAACTTTTCGAAAAAATGTTTTTTATGATACGCATTAAAAAGTTTAAGGTGAAGAAATAAATATCTTAGTAAAGAAGGAAAGACTCGACTTACTGAGAAAATATTCGAGTAGATACAAGACTAAAATGATTTACCTTAAAATTCCGTCCAGGAGCACAATAATGTGACAGATACTAATCGAAAAAAACAGTCATTATAATCATAAGAACAAATTTAAAAAAATATAAAAAATGGATCTTTTTAAACGAAAAAAGACAAGAAAGTTAATCCCGCCACGCTGTCTAATATCATGACAGATATGTATGTATATCTACCTCATCAAAAGGACTAATTTCTTTGAGAAAAAAGGAGAGGTCTAGACAATATAAATTATTTTACAACCATTTAAAATTAAATTTCAAATTTCAAAATTGGTCCACAAGTAAATTTGTAAGTACTTCGGCGATACCAGGTCTTGAAGCACGAATCGTTAGTCGATACATCTAAACAAGAAACAAGAATTTGTTTGCTAAATTTTTAAAATTAATTCGGAACAATGCACAGTGGTGTCGTCATGTAGGAATGACGTCACACAGGATTGGCGTCACGCAGGCACGGACATTTAATTGCATCACAAAAAGATTTTAATAACAGCCACACAAATTGATTCAATTGATTCCAGCGGTTTCCACGTTTAGTGACAACGGAACATTTAGTTTACTAGACTTACTTGTGATTGGCCGTTTGGTTCTAATCGTAGCAAATATCCTATCTGAGCACTCTGCGTGTGTAAGATACCAGCTGTTACGAAGTTATCTGGATTAGGATCAATTCCATCCAACAATCCCATATTACAACCTAATAACTGAAAGTTCAAATAAATTATTCTTACTGATATCTCATATAGTAGACTCTTAAAATGGTTGGTTCAGAAATGGAAATTCAGCTTTGCTTTGAGACCCTCCTCTTTCGAGTCCATCGAATAGCAAACGTTCTGGCATGGCAAACAAGCTTAAATACTGAATTATTTCATACTTACTTTTAACTTCGATGCTTCGGTGTCGATTGGAAAATTCGCATTAAACACCTTTTGACTTTCCTGGCCAGGACTAAAATAAAATGAGCCCTACTGATTACGCTTGAGCTCGTCTAATTCTGAGATCCGTCATGGCAAGGACTACAGAAAGACTCTTGTTTCATGAGCTGATTAGGCAACAGTACCTAAAATATCGACCTTACGTTCACCTACCACAATGACCATAATACATGAAGTGTAAACTAGGTGCTCGACTGTGAATGCATTCAACACGTGGTATGTTGTAAAATCAGTGGTATCATGATATTGGATTCATACAATACTTACTTTCCTAGCGCTTTCCATCTGTTAAAAAAATCTGTAACAGACATTTCAGCCGATACTGAAAACTTGCTTAAGAAGATTGGTAAATGAACTGCAAATCTTTGAGGAACTCCGTTTACGCTAAGAGAAGATATGGTATGTTTAGAAGGACATCTACCAAACAGTCATATACATTGTGTAACAAATATGATGCCAAGACATCATGGTACAATTTTCGTGCCGAACAATTTTTGGAGTATATACCTCAATAAGATTTTGACGTGAATTTTATTTCCCTTAAATCCCAACCAAATATAAATTTGAAAAGTGAAATTATTTCATGTTACTCCAACAGAAAAAGCTTCCTACCCTAACGCGAATAAAAAACAGTGCCCGAAAAAAAGTCAATTCAAAAGAATCCAATGCGTCTATACATGTATTCAAATTATACCCAAGATTTCATATAGCAACCTTTTTGCGACTAACAAATCAATTTTCAAGAAGAACAGTAATTTGCAATTACTAAACATAGAACTTACCTGAAACTTACGATAAGCAATGGAGTGTCTGTAAATAGGTCAATACAGTCCACTTTTATTACTTGTTGGATTTGAGCACCACCATCAATGATATTGTTTATGCTTTGTAATTCAAACGTGAGTTCTGACAAAACGTTAAGGTGAAAATTTTTACTTGAGTAGTCGTTAGCCCGTTGAAAATCCACGGGAGTTTGCACGTCACAGCAAGGTCAATAAAACTTTATCGCATTTGTTATTAGTAGCTACAAGATTTCGTGCGCAGTTAACATAATTACAAACAGACAGACGGACGACAGCTATTATTAAATAGACTGTCGTCAACCCGTAGAAAAATCCACGGGGTCGCCCATCCTTTATTTATCGCATTTCGTGTTTCCGTTACAGACAGACAAACAGACAGACGACAGCTATTATTATAGAGACTGCTAAACATAAATTATCATATCTTTTTCTCTCTTTTACGCATAAAAAAACACATTAATGATATGAAAGGATACGGTTATTTGGGAAATCTTGCATCTGCACATCAAAGTTGGTCAATTGATATGAAGTCTTGTTACCATAAAATATTCCAAGACGTGCTTAGAAGAAAACAAGAAATAATGTGAAATTAACCAAACACCGCAAATAAAAAAATTCAAAAATTATTAACTGGGAAAGCTAAGATTGGATGCAGGATCACGGCTGTAATTTTTTTCGAGGATAAGGATAGGGGTTTAAATCTAATTGTATAATTTTAATGCAGTAATAAGTTGATACTGTGTGCTTTTGTTTGATTATAGATCCTATCAGAAGGGGAAGCTTACTATGCAAACATATTGTTCATAGAAATGGAAGCTGTGTTGTTAAGTTGCACTTACCAACATTTTGTCTATATTCTGATTTCACACCAATCTGGATGATTTCGTTTTCAAATAGTATACCATTATTCTTGCAGACAAATCTAAAAATATAAGACTTTCAAAACTCATTCTACTGCTCGATGCAACGTTTTACCAATCAGTGAGCCTGTAAGATCAAAAAGGTAGCATTACTTCTTTATTGCGTCTTCCGTTGCTGGAACAGTAGGTGGAGAAGGGAAATCTAATGATATACCACCACCACCAACTGGACTGGGTTCAGAAATATCCAAAAGTGTGCCAGTTGATGCAGGCTGCGAAACTTAAAAATGTTGTACAAAATATTTTATGAATACCATCAAAAGCAGAATGGCCAATAGTATGAAGACGCAAATTTATAAAGACAACAATTGAAAAATAGCATAGTGTAACATTACTTACTTTGCAAAGGTGGCGGTGCAACTTCCTAAAAGAGAAAAGAAAAATATACGAATTAATATGGAGAGTTACAACAACAGATACGAGTTCATCCGCTATAAAAATGTCCTTTTCATACTAACGTTCTACTCGAAAAAAACCATAAAACTTACATTAGATGCAGGCGGGACGATAGTCGTTTGTTGAGCGGTAGGTTGAGGTGCATCAGCTTCTTTATCTTCCTTCACAACTTTTTCCCCCTTCTTTTTCTTCAGTTTTGCTAGCAGGGAAGATTCTCTCTCTGGGAATGGTGGCATTTCTTCAAGAACTAAAACACAAAAACAAAATCACTTAAAACAAATAATGACAGATCACCCTTGATCATTTAAACTATTTTCGAACTTCTGTTAGCAGACCAATTTTTCCAAAAAAATAAATATAGCAGAAGAATAAAAAACAACAGTAATATTACAAGTTTCAATGTGGGATAACATACCAGTGGCTAAGACGTCTTGAGTTGCAATACTGCTTAGTTGTAAATATTCAATAGCTCTCTGCTGTAACTCCGTATCAGCATTTTTCACATTTAAATCACTGCGAAGGACCTGTAAGTAAGGACGAATTAAATTTAATAACAGAAAAAGATTTACCAACTATCAGGTTATTAAAACATCCTTACCTGTTGAATGGTCCCTTTAATTTCTGGGAATAGATTTATCAGTTTTATGTACGCTGACAGCAATAATGCTTTTGTCGTGGTCGTGCTCAGCGGAAATTTGCAGTGTAGCAATTGGAATTGAACAATAGGCCTACAAAAAATATTTTCCTGATAACAAAAGTATAACAACGCCAGATATAACATAGTGCGAAGGAGGACGGAATTTCAAAGTTCGTAACAACAAGCAATTGAGAATTTCGAACTTGTCAATGTTCACAGTGGACTTGACTTCGGATCTTAGGTTATTCGGTTGGATCCAAAATCCTAACAGGTACTAATTTTTGCGGACGTCAGCACGTCCCAATTCCTCACTTTTTGGGACCCTTTCGGGTCACGGAGCGGATTGTTGTTGTTAATGCGAACATTGTGAAAAGTGTAGCTATTGCATTTTTGACGTTGGTTACTCGGCCTACGTTGGTTACCCAAGCACTGAACAAATAAGGCTATTTGGCCATTCCGAAAATAGCCAAAAACGGCCTTTTGCATAAATATTATGAGCAGGATTGTAGATCAGAATTAGCTTGATAAACTAAGTTAACTTAGTTAAGTTAATTTTTATTTTCTTTAATTTGATAAAGCTTGAAATGCGGTTTTAAATAATGTATAGAATCATACCAGCTGAAAGAATACATAATAAATAAACAATCTCTCCTCTTACTTTCACAAATAGACGGACAGAAATAAATAGAAGTGACATTATAATATACTTACGATGATCTTGGATCTCCTGCAATTAAGTTTCCAAATTCACCGAGAATGTAGCCACCCACTTTGATCATGTTTTCGTGACAATCATGCGCTTGAATTGCTTCAAATACAGTTTTCGCAGCATACCCTTGAATATCATCTCTGTTGATAATCACTTGAATGACGCGATACCAAACCTATGCAAATTTAAGTGTACATAAAAGACCAAGCAGAATGGTCTAGTTTCTTATTATTTAGCGATTTTAGTACCAGAAGTTTCTGATGTTTTTCTATGTTTTTTAGAATAAAGGGGTAGTTTATTAAATTCTAAATTTATTGAATGTATTTCTCATTTGAAATTTGTGTATCTAAACAAACAAATAATGAACATCTACAATCGCAGTATTAAGGTTGTTCATAATGTTTTTTTCACTCAGATTTGATTTTTGTTTTGATAACTAAGCTTTTGCAGTACATTACATTAAAGTCAGAACAGAAAAAATATATTTATATTAAAAAGATTATATAATTACAATGTGAGGCATCGGTTGATCATTACAAATAATTTAATATATATACCTCTTCTCCAACAAAATCTCCCCCCACACGAATTAACTCCAAGATTGTATCCACATACCAAGAATAATCTGTCGCATACTTCTCAGCAAGGATGGCTATCTTTAAGACCTAAGTTATTAAAAAAAAATTGTAGACGATTACAAACAAATTCTAAGAAAGCAACGCCAACTGAACTAAAATATTTGCGATCAAAGGAACAAATCCTGGCATAAGGACCCAAATTCACAGAAAGATCCAAGGTGTTCAACACTTTTTCTCTGTGAAAGCAGGCAGTACCTAGCATACTGGCTAATACAAGGTAATGCATATTTGAGCCTTGGTTTCTAGCAAAAAACTGTAAATCATTATTATATCAAAGATTATCTTACTTATGCCAAAATCAAATAATTTTTCGTCAACATTAATGTAACCGCTATTTCCAAGAGCAAAAAAAAAAATGATGTACGAATATAAAAAGCTAACAGATTGTAAGATAAAAAAAATCGTTTGCTAATTATCATTTCTTTATTTCCTACATTGAATGAAAAGTTTTTTACTCTAGTAAATGTTAGATGCGCAGATTATAGTTAGAAATAATACTTAAAGAATCCATTGTGTTTATAAAAAGGTCATAAGAGGAGTTACAAATTGGCTATACAAACTCAAAACTAGACATACCAACTCTTCTCGAATACCAAAATCAGCTTGTTTTAAATAGATCAACATTTCAGATACAATTTCAGTTGCATTAGTGCTGTCACACATAACATAAAGAAGATCAACTGCACGTTGACGCACACTAACATCACGCTCAGTCTAAAAAACGAACAAATTGAAACAATAAGCCAAGGTTGATAATGTAGAAACATGGATAGTTAGATAACAATGGATACCTTTAAAGAATTGATAACAGTCTCTTGGTGTTTTCTTACAGCTTCAGCAGAAAACTCGGAATTTGCCATTGCACAAAGACTTTCAAGAGCAAGATATCTGAATAATGTATAAAAAATGTGGTCACAGCAGCTCTCCATTGAGAAAATAAATTACGTAGAAATTCTTAAATGCACTGAAGATGGACGTAGTCCGAAAAGCTTCTGCGTATTTTATAGAAATAATAAAATGGTTTTTTAACATTTAATTCTTAAATAGTATTAGAACAAACTTTACCTCAAATTTGTTTCGCGGTGTGTTAGATATTGTCCTAGCTGATTACACGCTCTTATAAGAAGGTGTTGATCACTAAAATAATCATGAAATAAGAAAATTATAATAAACTAGTTGAAAAATCCACAGGTTCGCTCGTCTGACATATTCTGGTCATAATTTTTTTTTCTGTCATACACAGCTCAAACTTCACTATTTCTTGTATATACTTAGCACAAGAGCAATCTGGCAGCCATTATGAACAAAGTATGGCCATTATTATAGAGATACAAAATTTCGTATCACTGTAGCTACTGTTCATAATTGCAACTGATTTTTACCTGTCCAGGTGAATTATTAAATTTATGGCTTCAAATAAAACTGCATTTTTTGAATTTGAATGCTGAACTTTCTTGGATTTCGGTGGCTCCTAAATGCGAAATAGAAAATGTATTTATATATGCAAAACTAATAAACTCTGTACAAATTAATCTTTCTAAAATGAAATTACAAGATAGAAAACATTGAAAAGTTTTGTATACTTTGATATTATTATGTTATTTTTAGACATGTGGTGGGAGTGGTTATTAGTGCACATTTGTGCAAATCTACTTGTTTAAAATGTGTAATACGCGTTTTTACACTACGCCAACAAAGCATTAGTTTTACAATCCACTTCTTCTATTATAATAATTAAAACATACTAGCATCCTTTTATGGATTGTTCTTGTATTTCTAACCCTACCTATTTGCAAAACATTTAGGCTAAAACTAAGAGTCCCTCAGAAAGTATGTCCAAAAACAACAGGATTTCCAATACAAAAATTTAAATTCAATTTGTGTACCTGAGCTTTATTCAAAATAGTTTCCAAACATTCTGTTAGTTTACCTAATTGTGCAGCATCATCTATGATAAAGAAAATATATACAATGTAAGTTACCCTTCTAAAAAAAACATAAGAAAAAAAGTAAAAAATTTACCCGGAGCAGGATACAGCTGTAACAGTTTCAGCAGTTTTACTGACAGCCATGGTGCAGGGACAAAATAATATGTATAATCTTTTAAATCTGGTGAAGTGACAATCTAACAAACAAATAAAATGGTTTATATTATATTTTTATACATTCATTTCCCCTTCTCTTGCTGGGTTTATTTATTCCCAAATTTAGATAAATATAATTTAACCAAGTTTGTGAGCAAATTTAACAAAAAATATTAACCTAAAAATACACATATTTTATTCACATTTTGTTGAAAAGAAAGGGTTAAAATGCAATACATTTGTGAATCTTACCTTTGTTAATCGATTTATGGCTAGATTTACACTTCCTTTATAATCATCTGGAAACATATGAACAAACTCATAGATCAAACTAACGGCTGAAGTAACAACACCCTAAAAAAGAATAAAAAAAGGTTTTGAAAAAGGGAGAAACAGTGAACACAATCAATCCTGTGATACTGATTAATATGTCAAAATATTAAACTAAACAGAAAATGTGCTAGTTTACTTACCAAATTAGAATCATTTATCATCTGACAAATCCTTGAAGCCATTTCTGCAGTGCGGGGTAAGACTGATGGATTTATTCGAAATAACTTTAGCAAACACAATGAGGCGCATTGTTTTACACCATCTGTCGTCTCACTGAAATGTTTAAAAATGTGACTTCAAAACTAGAGTTTTTTTGTAAGAAAAAGCAAAGTTTTTTACATCTTTGTTAGAAACAAATGCTGAAGCTTTTAGACAAAATACATACCCAGAAATCAATAGCTTTGGAACATCATGCCCAACTCCTTCCAACATATCAGGGCTACCAATATTAGCAATACACTGTAATGCCAGGCTGACGTGAATTGGATTACTGCTATTCAAGTCATTTTTAGTATGTTGGATAATCAGCTTCATCAATTCGTTGTTTGCACCAATTAAAACTGATATAAATAGGTAACCCTGTGTATAAAATATCAATTGTCAAATATATTCCGGCCATGATCATGAAATCTTAACCTGATTGCTTGTGCTTCACATCACACGGTTACCAATGTGCAATTCGATAACATGGTATACCTGAATCATACTGTATAAAATATCAATACATTCCATTACCTACCTACCATGGCAGTGATCAAAATGGGATTGTAAAAAGCTTAGTTCTCTCTGCATTCCATCATAATTAAAATGTGACTTATGTAAAATCTGTTTATACCTTATTAGTTCATTGCACATTTAAGGAAATTCAGGTGCATGTACAGAATACGGAATGACTTATGATAAATCCTAAGTGGCCAGGACTATATTCATCCAATAAGAAGTCAATTTTTTTAAAGAATTTAAAACAAATTCTTACAATTTGCTTTTCAGAATATTTGTTTGATGACAACAGATTAACAGCTTCCATATGTCCAAAATCAATATCGTTTCCCAGAAGGAAAATAAACAGAAGCTTGCAGACATATTTCTTTTTCTGATAACCATCCAACTGCTTGTCACCTAATTTCGAAAAAAAAGAAAATTAAACCCCCATATTAATTGCTTTACCCAATGACACACAGATTTACGGGCATAACCTCACCTTGTGTTTACACGTTCACCAGGTATACAAGAAAAAGTTCCATGTCAATAAATACAATTTTTTTTATTTAAACATTTAAGATTCACACAAACAGAAATACGTAAAACAATATAATTTGCTTTTTGAAGCTTTAAAGTTACATTGTAGATTATGTTTTGTTTCTGCCTCCCTAAATCCTAAAGAAATTTTTTTGAGGAAGTTTGAGTACAACTTAAGTAGTAGAAGATAAAAAAAAAATTGAAAATTTTTTTTGCCTTTTGATTGAAATTAACAAATCCAATCATAAAAACAGATTTAAATAGTTGTTAAATTTTAAACTTATTTTGTGAAATATTTTTTGTTTGCAATTTTCATTGGTTTAGAGCAAACCATGTGATGAAATAAAGCAATCTTATTAGCTAGAAATACTTTGTTAGTTGTCCATTATTATTACTTACTACATAAAGAAACTTTATTGCTTTTTATAACCATTTAAATTTCCATAACAAAATTTAAATTAAACTACCTTAAGGGAAGAAATTATCTGCGGAAGAAATTTGTGCGGATTTTATGGTGAAATGACATTTTCCCTAATTTTCAATTTACCCAATGCTTGAAATTTTAACCTGCAATACTGGACTGAAAATTTAAGGACTCAACTTTTCAGCCTATATAATTTGCATTGACACTCAGCATTACAAGCACAGCCCTCGAAATAATTTTTGGAGACTCGTCAGACAAAATGTCCGCCACATTTCCAGTTTGGTCGTACATGTCCATAGCTCGTTTCGAACTTTTCGTCGGACAAAACGTCCGATAGGTTTCTGTCGTGGTCGGACACTTTTAGATCTCAGTATTATTGAATAGTCCTGGTCCTTTTAATCCACGAGCAAGCATATTCATAGCCAACCTGACCATCCTAGCTAATTCACTAACTCCTGACTTACTTAAAAGAACTACGTAGACATGAATCTCTATTGACTGGCCCCTTCGTCGTTGGTAACCAGGTCTTACACAAGAAATCCAGCCATGCGGTTCTTTACTAATGCAGAGGTGAACGCCGATGAAGCACGGATGAAGCAAGTCTGCAAAACTGCACTTACAGTCGGAACTGACATTATGTCACGGATTTAATTGTAGATAATTTCTTTTATTTTTTCTTTATGCCGCAAGTGTTATTTTTATTCAAACAATTTTAAAAACACAACCCATGTGCGGTATAATTTTTTTTTCTGTATAAATTTTGTTAAAATGTAGTCATTCTTACTGAATGAATTTTGAGGTTTTATTTGAGCCACATGGATAAAGATTTTTTTTAATTTGAAAACGAAGCATATTTTTTCCTAATAGCTTGTGATGACTTTACAAATCTCTATAATAATACAGAGACTGTGTCTGTGTGTCTGTAGCAGGCAAAATGGATGTGTTCATGTGTTCAGCCGAAAAACTTATGCCTCAAATGTTAAATTTTCTGACGTTACAGCGCGACAAATTAATGAAGTCATTACAGTGCGCTTAAAACATTGAGGCCAAATAACTTGTCATTTTTCACCGTGTGGGTAACTAGGGACACCGGTGGACCAAATTGGGTAAGTTTCCCAAACCTGGGTCCCTGAATCCGTTTCAGATTGGACGGGTTGATGACGTCATCAAAAAACCTTTAAATCCCGATATCTCTGCAACTGTTTGTCAAAACTACATGATCCTATACATTTTCTTGATCAGCATTTTAAGATCTACACGATAAAGGCAACTGGTATAAAAATTTGTGTTTTGGAGGGTCTTTGCCCTGACGTCAGCAAAATTTTTAAACCCTTATATCTCCACAGGCGTACGTCGAAAACATATGATGCTATACATTATTTTGATCAGTGTTTCAACCTCTACACATTACAATTTTTATTTGTATCTGCACTGCTGACGTCAGCAAAAAATCTAAAACAAGCTATTTTTTCATTGTCCTTCTACCTAAGTGGATTTCTCAACGGGCTTTATCGACTAGTAATTATAATAATATATACAAACTTGTTTTGTTTTAAATGTTTTAAGTTTTCTTTAGCGACAGCATTTTTTTGCGATCATGATTAAGAAACTTCCATGATGGCACATGGCAGATGAAAACAAAACGAAAGAGATGCGGAACGAGATTGATTAAAAGAAGATTATATTTGAATTATCTCGTTTTTCTTGCATGTTTCAATTTTTGATTTTTGAAGTTATATTAGGGGAGATGTAGCTACAGAAACGGTGCTGGACAGAATGACAGGCCAGAACTGATTTTCGTCGGACATATTTGTGTCTAGGTCGGACAATGTCCGACCGCTATATCGAGGGCTGCAAGCATATTATGCACGCCATTTTGAGGAACTTTTTAGCAATTTCAATTCGTTTCTGTTACCCTAATATGTTGGCAAAGTTTAAATCTGTGACAATAGAAGATATTGACAATTTCTTCAGGGTTGCCACCTTATATTCTAAATAAATTCTAGGCTGTTTTAGGCTTTTTTTTAACATGAAAGGCCAATTTTCAAGGTATTCTTTAACAAAATCCAGGGTCTAAATACAACAAATATAAATCTCCTTTTTAATAGCCAAATTTTGTTTGCTGTGCACAAAATAGATAATGAGCAAAATAGACAGTCCTGGTCATAAGGATTTTAGCAGCTGATTAACATAGGTGCTTGATTATTCATAATTTGAGGCGCATGTTAACACATCTGTATTTTTTTTAAAAATTTGCAGGTAAAATTTTGTTACTTTTAATTAGCGAAATTTTAAATTTGCTTATTCATCCAAATTTAATATAACATTTTTTTAATATTTGCAATACCAATTAATAATTAAATCCTGGGCACTAGGTGCAAATTAGGTCGAAAATTACGCATCTTGCTTAGGGATCGTCTCCAAGATCGTTTCAGTTTTGATACGAATTGAAACGATTTTCATCATATGGAAATCGTTTCAATATTTTTTCCACATCGTTTCATAATCGTATCATGAAACGAATTAAATGTTTCATATTTTATTTGCGAAACGATTTTGTATAAACTACGTAAATATGAAACAATTGTGAAACGATTTTGAAACTATTTTGAAACGATTAGAAAAAATTCTGAAACGATTTGATACGATTGTCAAAATATTATTTGTGATACGATGTAAAAGTCTTTGAAGTTCTTGAAACGAATTTTGAAACGATGTTGAACTAATTAAAAACCAATTAAACTTATATATAAATGTAAAATTATTGTTTCTCTTTCAACATCGACATCGACAACATCGACATCATCAACAACATCTTTTATCGTAAATATCGTAAAACAGTTTTTCAAAACTAAAAATAAACAGTTTTTCTTAAAACTAACAATTTCCTTTAAAATGGAAAATATTGCGATGAAAAAAAATTTAAGAACGAAGAACGGCGATAGAAATGCTTTTTGAGATCGCATTTTAAAAGTTTAACAACGAAGAACGGCGATAGAAATGCTTCGTTAAATCGCATTTTAAAAGTGTAAGAACGAAAAGCGGCGATAGAAATGCTTTTTTAGATCACTTTTTAAAAATTTAAGAACGAAGAACGGCGATAGAAAAGCTTTTTGAGATCGCATTTTAAAAGTTTCAGAACGAAGAACGGCGATAGATATGCTTTTTTAGATCGCATTTTAAAAGTTTAAGAACGAAAAGCGGCGATAGAAAAGCATTTTGAGATCGCATTTTGAAAGTTTAAGAACGAAGAACGGCGATAGAAAAGCATTTTGAGATCGCATTTTAAAAGTTTAAGAACGAAGAACGGCGATAGAAATGCTTTTTTAGATCGCTTTTTAAAAATTTAAGAACGAAATGCGGCGATAGAAATGCTTTTTTAGATCGCATTTTAAAAATTTAAGAACGAAGAACGGCGATAGAAATGCTTTTTTAGATCGCATTTTAAAAGTTTAAGAACGAAAAGCGGCGATATAAATGCTTTTTTAGATCGCATTTTAAAAGTTTAAGAACGAAAGGCGGCGATAAAAAAGCTTCGTTAGAGATCGCATTTTAAAAGTTTAAGAACGAAAAGCAGCGATAGAAAAACCTATGTGACAGCGCGTAGGTTTTATTGAGAGACCTTTATTAGATTAATAATTTCTTTTATTCTTTTATGTTAAAAGAATGTAAAAGAAACACCTTGAAACGATTTTGAAACGATCTAAAATAAATATACTGAAACGATCATAATGATACGATTTTGAAACGAATTATGGTATGTGAAACGATTTCAAGTAAATATAATAAAACAATCTTGAAACGATTATGAAACGATTATGAAACGATTATGAAACGATTTTATTTTTTAATGAAACGATTTACAAAATAGTAAAACGATTTCCATACGATCCGAAACGATTTCAAAAAATTAAACATTACTTTAAAATCGTTTCAAATTCGTATCACATGCTATGCTAATTAAAAATTGAAACGATTTGAAACGATTTTTTTTGAAACGATCTCGGAGACGATCCCTTAGTAACTTGTAGCAGTTTTTAAATTAAATACTAAAAGTGATTTGCGAATTTAAAACTAATAATTTTTTACATTTTTTAAAGGGAAAGGAATGGCCAAAAAAGTCTTAAAATAAGCCTAAAGATTGCAGTATTTTGTTATAAAATTGGCAAAATAATTTCTTACAAAGCTTTAACATCAACGTATTTTGTTATCAAACAATGAAAATTTCTTCTGCAGCATAAACTTTGTCATATTTTGTTATAAAATTGTTAAAAAGCTTTCTTAGAAAAATTAAGCATTCCCATATTTTGCTAAAGAATGTTAAAAAAATTCTTTTAAAGCTTAATTCATGCTGTATTTCGTTATGATCTGTAAAGTTTATGTTTAGGAGGTAAATTTGATCAGCAAAAAAAACAGAAACGACACTTAATTATTTGAACCATTGATTTTTTTAAAACTAAACCTAAATTAAAACAACATGCTTTACCTCTGCTGCTTTTACGCTGATTGAGTGGCGACAAACATTCACAGAGGATTATTTATATTTATTCATTTCTTTCGCTTTACTTCCAAGACTACTTATATAATAATCAAGCCTAACAACCTTATGCATTTTACGAAACCAAATATACTAGCAATGTTATTAAAATTCAGAATATACACACCAAACACTTAAAAGATTTGCTATTCGTTTTCCTTCTTCACAGTAATTTAACAGATTTTACAAAAGATGACCATGCTTCTAATGTTAGTAATTTACACAGTCTAATAAAGTACTGAATGATAGATGCCATTGTAATCAATGCAATACTACAATAGTTTTCCTTAGTCAGTCAGAAATACTTGTGAACCACCCTCTCAAGCAAAAATATTACACTCCAGGTTGAAAAAGCAAAAATTTTAATAATAAAAAAGTTGCTACATAATTTGATATTTTAATACACGTTAATACAGTTCTAAAATAAATACACAAAGCAATAACAATTGCAACAAAGATAATAAAAAA
The DNA here is from genome assembly GCA_030067915.1 of Hydractinia echinata. NCBI lineage: Eukaryota > Metazoa > Cnidaria > Hydrozoa > Anthoathecata > Hydractiniidae > Hydractinia > Hydractinia echinata. The sequence goes on along the minus strand of JASGCC010000047.1, from coordinate 1,307,839 downwards.
GAAACCCATACTGTTTTCTTATTTCTGAAGTTTTTTCCGCCATGAGAACATGTGAACTTTTAAAATTATTGTTTTAATAATCCTTTGCAGATCTGCATAAAAATTAACAATGAAAAATGGATTTGGCATTAACTGCACCCCAGGTGGAATCTCTTTCAGGTCACATGTAAAAAGCATGCATATATGCAAGTCAGGAAAATGATGGTCCCTCAATCCTTTTTTTTTCTGATTAGTTCTCAAAAGATTTCACTCAAGGGGGGGGGGAGTGGATTGAAGGGAGCATTGATTGATATACTATGGAAAATTTAGAAAATGGAAATTTAAGAAATCACATAGCACTTTAAATTAGTGAGTTAAAAGTTATCCTTCTGTTTCATTAATGACTTCAGGTGCAGCAAGCTTTCTCAGATCAGTGAGTCAAAATACTGAGATATGGTCAGGGGAAATTGGGGACTAAGGCTGCAGGAAACTTTTGGTCTGGGGAAAATAAGTTGGGTTTTGCCTGGGGGGAATATGATCATGTGATTATTATTAGAACAGGATTTATTATATGTAATTGAAAGTTTTTAAATTTTGTAAGTTTGACTATAATATTCAACTGCAGCAAAACATTTTCATTGCAGTTGATTTGCGTTATTTCTTTATAGAGCATAAAAAGTCTGGCTACTAATATAGGAAGTTGCACTTAGTTGTAGTGGTTATAACTCTTGCACATTGTTGTGTGGGGGACCAGGGTTTGACTTCAGTTGGCAGTAAGTTGCAGGGAGTTGTCTGGTATATAATAATGTGAGCTATCAATAAAAATTACGCTACAAGGAATTGCCGTTTTTTATCTTATACTCGCACACGTACTCACAAATCATTCACTTATTGTACTCGCATGCGCAAGAGGCTATACATTCACACTAAATTGTTACATTTTTTACTGTTTTTTAACAGCATTTATCAATTTAGTCCTGGGCACTAGCTTGTGAAATACATGTCAATAACTCGTAAACATGATACCTGCCATATTGTTCTATTACCAGAAGCAAATCATTTCAATATTCTCAATGTGATTGCAAAGATATAAATAGATTAGAATAACATTCAACACAAAAGAAAAATTTATCTCCAGAATCGTGTTTTAGAGAGAGTGAGGAGATCGTTTTATAATGCAGACAACTGAATTTCATTCCGTATTTTTAGACTTAAAAATCATTTTTCAGAAGTGACGTTGGTTTGTTTGTTTGTTCAGAAGCAAAAGAGTTCGCTTGAAAGAGTTCGCTTGAAAGTTACAACCCCGTCGTAAGGCAATTGAGGTTCTCCCTCGTTCTGGCTATCATATATAGCTTGCGATGGTGCGCACTTTCCCGCAGTTGAGTTGAATATAACGCGAATCAGTTTAGACTTGTCTGGCTCTTCGGAGTGTCAGGTCCCTGTGGCATGGTTCCAAATGGGACTGCTGATTCGATCGTAAATCAACAAAACGCCAGGGCGTAAAGTGTTAGCATGTAATCTCAATGCCAGCTTCAACTCACTATTGAACAGAGAAAACTAACGAACGAAGAAAATAACACTGTAAAAATAGTGTTTTTCAATAAATCCAACACCAACATAAAAGCATATTGGCCGCAAGTGCATCCTCCACCAGTTTCTCGTTTAATTATATCGTTTGCCTTTCGTGCACGCTAGCGAGTACTGTGTGAGTACAGTAGCAAAAATGTGCGAGTATTTTTGACGTACTCGTACGCGCATTATACTCGTCGCGTACTCGTGGAATACCCACGGAAGAAATTACTCGTACCCGTAGTTTAATACTCGTGTATAGTTACTCGCGATCGGTACTGTAAGCCATGGCCCCTCCTGAAAATAATAGACATTTGTAAGGCTAGCCATGTAAAACATGCACATCTCTCTCTCTCTGTATAAACTTGAAAATTTGTATGTTGCGATAAATTTAATCACTGAATCAAATATGCTGGTCATTTTTTTAAAACAAGCATATTAAGCCGGACCTGAGAATATCACTCAGTCAGGATTAACTGTAATATACAGGGTTTGAATTAGCAGGACGCAATTCTCAATTTGCGAATCGAAATGCCGTCTTTGTGAATCATTTTACTAAGGATATGTTAAAATTACAAATCCCATTTGTTCATCATCCATTTGTTTCACATATTTCTGTAAAGCTAATGGAGCTCTAGCCAAAATCGGTCACCTTGTCCCCAAAAATATACTCCTGCTGATTTACTATGCCATCTTTTATTCACGTATTTTATACTTTTCACAAGTTTGGGGTCAAAAAAGTTATCGTACACATCGTATTGAAATTCTCCAAAATCATGCTATCCGACTCATTTCTTTTGGAACTCCCTACACACCACTCAGTTCACTCTACTCCAATCTCAGACTTCTTAAGTTTCCCAACATGATCTCTATGCAAAATATTATTTTTCTGCACAACTTAGCTCATAATAGCCTTCCTGACACTATCAAAAATACTTTTGCCATTAACTTTTCTCATGATCAACACACTCGTGCTGATCAACAAGGGCTTTTAAAATTACCTTTTGTTTTTTCAACATCATTTGGGAAAAAGTCTATCAGATTTCACTCTTTAAAATCGTGGAATGAGGTACAAAAATCTTTTCCTTTTCGACTTCTTAGTAAATCTACTTCTGAGATCAAACCTATCCTATTTCAGCATTTCTTAAACAGCTACTAAATTTTATTATATTTTTTTAACTGTATCAGCCTCCGTATTTTTTGCATCATGCCTTGTGCTTTGATTTTTCTTGGTAAATTCCTATTTGACTAGACTTATCTACATAAACTCCTACCTTTGTGTTTTGTATTAGTCCCAGTCCTGTCTTTGTATTTTGTCCTTTTTGTGATGTACTGTTTCTTAGGTGGTCACCACTTTCATTTAAGCTATTTTGCTTTGTGGTGATCTCCTTTCAATAGACTTATTTACAACAATACTTATATAATCATTTTTCTATAAAATCATGTACTTTTTGTCTATTGATGAATAAATTATTACTTACTTACTTACTTACTAACAGTTGCTGCAACTGTTAAAATTGCATATAGGCCACTTTCCAGGTGACGTTGTTGTTTTGATTCATTTTGAGAACAATGGACATGTGCGCACTTTTGTGTAGGTAAAAAGGCATGATTTTTTCGGTAGCATAAAATCCAAGAGGAACTGGAATTAAATTGTAACTATATTCTTCTGATTCTTCTTAAAAAAATTCACTAATTTTAAGCAAATATTTCTTTTTTTGGATGGTTTCTTTGATTACTGTGGTCTGCTGTTTATATTTTCGGGCTACAGAAATGCTTGTGCATGTGCAAAAAAACACAAACTTTTTAACTTTTGTAAACATTGGCAAGTATATAATCTAGCTATACGACGTCCATCAAGATATATTACAATGTCGAAGTAGGTTAGTCCCAACTGCGGTACTAGCTAATAAATATGCAGACTAAGCATTATACTGAAAAATACTTTATCTTAAAAAATAATATTTTCTTACCTTTAAATTTTGACCTAATATTCGCAAGTTCTTTATTGATACGTTTCATTTCAGCTTCCTTGGATTTGCCTACATAAAAGAGTAGCTAGATTAAAGTTTTAAATGTGTAGCAAATTGTGGTTGGAGTCTGTATTAGCAAACAGTTAATAATCTCAGTATTATGTTGCAATAACAAAATAAACTTTTGACTTGCTAGAAAGTGTAGCTACGTTACTCACAAGCACGAATATCTGATATGAAAACTTGAAGTCCTCTCATTCCTTCTCCTTTTACCGCAGGCATATTGAATTGTTTCTTTATTTAGCTAATACTAAAAACACGTAGTTAGTAAAGTAGCTATATGTTAAAATCTATTAATATTTTTGTACAGCTAGCTGCGCCTCCTCTCTTGTATATTTTCCTCCGCCATTAATGAAAGTAATGTCACGTGACCAAATATGCGTTTCTTTTGTGATATCAAAACATGTAGTAGAAAAAACGCTTCCCTTCAAAGAAGACTGGGTATGAAATAGACACTGGCGCGAAAATTCGAAAATACAAATCGAATTGCGAAGGAAATTTAAAGAAAGTAGAAACAAAACAAAACAGGCAAAAAGTTAAAAATATTTTTTTACATGGATCATCTTGAAAAAAGATCTAAAAGAGTGAAAGGAGGTAAGAGCTGAACATATTCTTTGTCTGTCTAAGGTGCATTGATAGCTAGTTATATATGTATTATTTTTTCTAGAGAAAAAGCTTAAGGAAGTAGAAGAAAATTTACTGGGTCAAAAACAGTCCATATGCCGATATATGAAATGCCGAAAAAGAAGAGTATCACAGAGACAATTGGAAAAGAATCAGCTCGCAATACCTACCTTATTTACTGAAAAGGGGTCATTTTCTCCTTTGCCTATTGAAGTATAAAATTCCTGTTTTATATAAACTTCTTGGTTAAAAATCATAAAATAAGTCAATACAAATGAAACTGCAAAGTATAGCATAGCTAACCATAGGAAAGCATTTAGATGTTGGAGTACCTTTACGAGATTTAATTTTCGCAAAGAATTTTTTAGGGATTTCGGCAAAACTAACTTTCGCGGATGAGAGCACTACTACTACTACTAACAATTTATTTAGCAGCGTTGATTTTTTCTCAGTGATTAATTTCGGAAATCACAGGTAAAAAAAATCGGCAAAAAAGATTGATAGCAATTTTTAGTAGGTAAAAATATTAGTGACCTGAAAAAAATTTAGCCAGTTTTTTACCAACTAAATTTTACCAACATAGTCGTCATTTTTTGTCGACTAATATTTTGAAATATTATTGGAACACTCTATTTCTTTTTAAAAGCAAGCACTATTGTTAAATAAAAATGGAAATAAACTTTGTTTTCAATGCATATAGTTTTGTTGAGCTTATAAAATGCTAACTATTTCAAATAAAAATGTAAACTGAAAATATCCATCCTTAACTTTTAGTAATTAGTTCATCAAAAAAGAAAAAGGAAAAATCGGCAAAAAAAACTTAGTCGACAAAATATAGAGTGAGAAAAAATTATTGGCTGTTCAAGAAAAAGTCGGTCACTTTTTACAGACATTTTTACACCAATAACGTAATAGGACGATTTAGTAAAAATACATGCTTTTTCTTTATAAAAATATGTTTTATAAGAATGTCAGGCTGGGATTTCAGGTTAAAAACAATATAAAGAAATACGAATAGTGACCAGCCTGGTTAAAAAAACAAAATAATTTCGCAACTTTCGCGGACAGTTTTATTTTTTAGATTTCCCGCACACATTTATTTTCGCGAATGGTCATTTTTGTGAAGATCCGTTCCCGTGAAAGCAAAATAAAAATGCGAAATTCGCTAAAAATTAATCTCGCTACTAATTAATTTCGGGTAGAATAGAGCTGATTTGCTTTACTGTAAAAAAAGAAATGAACAAGCAATAACCGTGGTTTAGGCAATTGCTAAAGACATTTCGCTATTTAATTTGGAAATTATTCACTTTTTAGGTTATTTTTCGCATTATGAAATATACGCCTTTAATATCGTTGGGTTCGTTAACATTAGCATCAAAAGATTTTCGAAATCTTGTTCTGATGTACGTTTACAGTAAGGAAGGTTCTGATAGAGTCGTTCCGGCAATCAAGGGTGTTGCGGATGCGGACGATCTGGCTTCAGTTGAATATCAAGACGAGTCGAAAAGGTGTCACGAACACTATAAACAGTTAGGTAAAATTCAAATAATATATATTTTGATTTTCTAACTTTTAGCTTCGTTCTAGAACATTTACAACGATTACTTTTCGACTTGTTGTGTAAACTAAAAGCCTTTAATTAGTACTGATTAATAGGTCAAGCATGAATAGGGGCAAAGTTTTTACAGGTTCTTATAAAACGGTGTCTCGTGCCGAATTGAGGAGTGCTGAAAATTTTATAAGTTCGGCGCGGCATAGCACAGCTTATGTAATGAGCCTTATAATATTGTTGCATAGGAATTATGCTGAAGCGATCCACTTGCTTGTTTTCTACAAGAGAAAGACTGGCACAAGTCGGGAAGATTCTTGACAAGGTATTCATATCTATAGTACGCGCATTTCTACCATCATCAATTTCTCTTTTAATTACGTTTTTAAAAAGAAATCTATTTTAGTTGCGAGATTCCCATGTAAAAATATGCACTGAACTTGGGAGTGATTTGGCGTACAGTTGTTATGGTATTTTCCTTCATGCTTTTATTGCTGGATGGGAGGACGATGAAAAAGTAAAAGCATTTCAAGCAATTAAAGGTGATTAGCGCTTGTACTCAAGAAACTGCCATCTTATGTCCACATCTTTCGGCAAGGACGAAAAATTATTTGGGTTTAATTTCCTAGGCCTCTTACTTTTTTCTACACTGAAACGGATTGCTTTAAAAGTTTTGATTACGCAAGTTAGCAATGTTCAAAAATATTTGTCAGCAAAGTATATATTACGCAAGTCCCATCGCTTTAAAAAACAAAAGATTTTTGCAGAAAATTGATTTAAGTCGCCTAAGATATACTGACTATCTTTAGGTGCTTCACTGTTGGAGGAAAGAATTGTGCATGTAATGAAAGCTAAACCTGGAAACCTATCTGGATATGAAAGGTGCAGTTCTATATAATAGCCTCAAAATGTGTCTCTTTATGTTTTTAAACCATATACTTACTATAAAATTTATTTTAGATATGTTCGTGTATTTTGCAAAGAAATTTTCTTGAACAGATCATGCGCTTCTGATATATCATTTTGGATAGCACAGATTTTAAAACCATATCCTATTTGCTTTCAAGCCAGGTTACTGTATATCCTGTTTGGTCCATGTGATTCTGAGAGTGGTATGTTGTACTTGTCCTAAATCCGTGGAAAAACTCACAGATTAGCTTGCCGTTCATTCTCCGCGCATTAGAATTTCGCCCGTCGTATATAATCTGGCATCGCTTTTTCTTATATCTTCAGCACAAAATCGGTCCATGCGACATATAGCCGACGGATATTAAAAGAGATACAATTATTTAAGTCATGTATTCAGACTTAAAAACATTTTTTCTTAACCTAGAAAATATCAGTTGGGAACAAATGACGGTGACGTCTGAAATGGCTGTGCAAGATTTAATGGAATTAGCGAAAGGAATACAAGTATTACAAGATGATGCACGTGGTTTATGGAGTGCAGATGATCTTATCAGTCTTTTTGAAGAAATGACCAGTAAGGAGCGTTGTTAAAGTTCTGTCGTATAAAAATTTTACAATCCATACTCTGTTTTTGAAAAAAAAAATTTTGAAATCAATATTTACGATGAAACTTACGAAACTTACGATGAAAGGTAAAATTTTTAGATAATATGACGAATTTACTGCAATATTTTTGGCAAATGGGAAATTTCTTTCTGTTCTTCATTACTACATATCACCAATTTGACACTAACTTGGAATAAATCTTGACAAAGTATTAAAAAAAATCGAAGAGTAGTAAAATCGATGAAAAATAATTTTTTTAGCGAAAAACATTAGCCCAAACACATAAAATTCGCAAAAGTTTCTAAACCAAAAGTAGCTGCAATAATTTTAATGGAAAATTTACCTTATTGATTGATAGCAATCGCAAGAGAATGGGATATTGAAAACGTTGCAATCTTTTTAAAGTTTTGTGGAGATTCTATGTGTTGTGAAGTGTTAGGAAACAAAGCTGTGAATGGCCGAATGACTGAACTGGCTTACCTACTTTACTACACATGGCAGGTGAGACAAATTTGTACTGTGCTATGACTATGAAATATGACACGGATATTAAGCATGATGACACAGATAATTTGACGAAAAATTACTCACACCAGCCATTCTTTAGTCAAAATACTAAATTTTTTACATTTTTCTACTTTTTTATTCCTCCGACCGAAAAACGTCCTAAATTTGACATACTTAAGGTAAGAAATGAATGCAAAATGTTACTTAAATTTCACACTTTTTAAAGAAGGATGGACATTCGCAATCTTTTTAGTTCGCAATTTACGTTATTTCCAGCTCGCCCGTAATTTTCTAGTGAAGTCAGTCCCCCTTCATCTCCCTAACTATTTGTCAATATCAATCTCCATTATTTTATGTTTAGTATTGCAGTCGTGCAAACCAATCGAGTATGTACATAAAGAAGGAGCAAGAATGGTTCATTGCCTTGATCCAACACCTTGGGAAACTACTACCACGGGCCAAAGATCACACAGACCTAATAAATCAGATCTTTTCTATATATGAAGAAGGCATGATCGATATCTTAGATGATCAAGCACATATTCCTGGTAAGTTAATCAGAATGAGTTTATATCGTGCAATGTAAAAAGTACAAATATTTATGTTATATTCAGATTCTCAGCAGTCTTTACAAGACGACGAGAGAAATAGATTTCGAGACAGTTTACGCTCTTTAACTACGTTAGCTACGACTCTATTGGCGAGAGAAATGAGAAAAAAATAATTCTTTACATTCCCATCAGAAGACAGGGAAGTCGATACAGATAGCCATAAGCAGACTCTGAGGTAGCAAGATGGATGCTGGAATGTTGTAAACCGAATTCGAAGCAATGTTGTGTGTTTGTTTGTTGTTGAATTTAAATGTTTCTGATTGCTGTTTGAGATCCGTTAAAAATTTAATAGCTACGTCAAATTTCTTTCAAACTGAAGCGCTTGTCGTTAAATCGCAGTTACATCAACATTTTTTAAAGTTACTAGCAGCTTGGAAGAAAGGGAAACACTTATTTCCTGCAAGCTAGTAGTGATCAGGCCTGCCATTAGTTTTCGTCAGTTTGTGGTTAAATAATTTTTGTTTTTTATTAAGTTTAATAATTATAATTAATATATAATATTTAATTAACTGAATTACATTAACCCTATTTTGTATTATACACTAATTTAATGCCAAACAATTTATTTTTATTGAGCTGCAATTGTTGAATTATGTAAATATTTTTTGATACCAAAGAAATATAAATTAAAACCGCTACCCACGAATTTTAGGTACTGGTTTAAAAGCCAATGAAATTTCCTAACTGTTAAATTTATTCTGTAGAAAAAGCTTCTTTTTTATTTTCTACTTTAGGTTTTCCTCGTCAATTTTCGGCAAAATAACCACTGTAGCCACGGAATTGGAACTACCTACTCGTGCTTGTTACAATTCCACAATTAATAGTCTGCCACAAAAATATATATTTATAGCACAATGGAACAACTCTATTTTAACAGGTTTTTTGTTTGCCGTATGACTGAAGATTTCACATTTTATCAAGTTTTAGGTGATGACTTCAAAAATCACATTCATTATGTTTGACAAAGTTGAGAAATAGCAGCGGTACATCAACGGAAACCTACTTTTATCACGCATTAGGCATATTTCGGTATCTCCACCAAAAAATTGCACTATCTTACGCGGATAACAGGCTCATTCGCGAAAGGTTTATATTCGCGAAATGCAAAAATGTTGCCCAAAGGTTGTTCGCACACAAAAATTTTCTTTAGACTAGAGTCAAAATAGAATGAATTCAAAAATTACAGCGATACATTTTATAGCTAAAACTTTTCGCGATTTTATTCATTTTCGCGAAATAAAAAAATAAAAATGAAATTAATCTCTTTATTTTGAAATTTTAATATATAAAAGCTTGAATTACGAGGGAACGACGGATCACAAATAAAAGAAATTGCATGTAGTTACACACAACAGAGAGTGGTAAGCTGATAAAAATATATTATGATCTACATATACATATATACAACGTTTCAGCTAAAAGAAAAACAAAACAAATATGTAAAATAAATATTGTAACCATCTGTAAAGGAAAAGTCAACCGTTTCCATCAGAGTTGGATTCATATTTTGACAAAGATCTTTCCAAAGCACGTATTCTTTCCTCTGCTTCTTTCAGAGAAGATTCGGCTGTAAATGCTTTATGTTCAGCTTCTTGTGCTCTCTCTTCTGTCATTCTATAACAAATTAGTCAAACAGTCAGGAGTATAGTAGTGAGGAGCATAACTGAAAGAATTGAGCACAAACAGGAAATTTAACACAATGACTCAGTTGTTGGTAAATTCAATGAGACCCCACCATAAAATTTCCCCAGTCCCCTCATATTGATGACGTCATCAAAAAAAGACAATATAAATTTTATTTTCGCACTCTATACAAAACGTATAGATTTCTCAGCGCTTATTAAACAATAGAATCAAATGTTGAAAATTTACTGATGGCAAGATACGGCGGTTTGATAATAACTAAACTTCTATTAAGATAAAAAAAAATGAATATTGACATAGCTTTCTTTTAAAATAGAAACAAAATAAATAGCTTGGGGTACTTCTACCATATTGTACTAAGTTTCACGTTGGTAACATAAAGCGCACACTATTATTCAAAATAGCTTTTGCAGAGAAATCCATTCTTCTTTTGGATATCTCAAAGCGGGTAAATCGTCTTCACGTTTATACTACAATATTTTGCAAAAAAAATGCCCTCACAATAGTGTCTCAGTAACTCATCGAGAATGTGAAGAAAGCATAAACTGATTTTCAATGCAGGATTTTTAATGCGTCTAATACGCTACCGCATATGAACAAATGGGCGTTCTGTGCCAAATACATTAACTTCGAAAATTTCGGAAAATCCTAGAATTCTAAAAGGCATAAAAAGGCACGATATTACACTTACTGCATCCTCATTAATCAGACTAGTCTTTTTAAGGACTCTCAAAGTTGACGAAGGAAACATCCTGTTGTCACAAAACGTGGCACAAAATGAAATGGAATAAAAAAATAATTGGATGGAGCCATTTGTCCAAGATGACATCGCCATATATTCCCAAACCTGGAACATAAACTGTGGAATAAGAAAAATTTTGTGTTCCAGGTTGGAAATATATGATGACGTCATCATGACATGACATGACGTGACGACTGCCAAAAATTTCTTGTCTGTCTTGAAGCTAATGAAAAATGATAGTCACCAAATTTCAACCCATAAATCCCTAGCCCCCCGGCCCGAATAGTGTTAAATGGTTTTAAAAATTAAAAAAAAAACAAGCATAAAACACTTACAGCAACTGGCACTGCATTTTTTCCAACGTGTTTAGCGACTCCAGAGACATGCTTGGGCTTTGTACATCTAAAACGAATGCAAAGTTGTCATGCGAATACATACCGACTTACAAAAGTATTAGTATTCTCCGCTGAATAAAGATATTTTGAGTGAGGAAATTGGTTGGGCAGTGCGGAAGAGGGTCAAGTAGGGAAGTTTTTAATAATATTTATTCTCCTTAAAGCCAACCACGGCAAAATAATTATTCAGAAAACAGAATAATGGTATTGACTTGATTGTGATATATGCTGGACAGTGAGCAGCTCCAAGGTCCATGTTTTTCTATCCTTTGTCACAGACACAAAAAGTCACTCTACATGAAGAAATACACCGAAAAATTTGCTGCACAGTGTAAATTCAGTTTTTAACTACAGTATAGGACAAATTATTTAACATAAGAATAAAAATTGGGGGAATTAAGGGAATAGAGGCTTCATTCGTTTTGGCTGTTATTGTGAAGTAGAGAGATTCGCATTACATCAAGTAAAAAATACGACCTTAGTCCATCCTATTTTCTCTTTGGGTAAGACCGATCCAACACAATCGCATCAACACTTCCATCCAATTTTTATTATCTCTGACAAATTATCTTTAAAACTTACCATTTCTGGGCTTTTTATGCATCTAAACAATAAACATACAAATAAAGATGAACGAAGAATATTTCTGTTGGGACAATTTTCCTATATAAGAACGCTAAACCTTCAGAAAGTTATGAGATAAAAGAAATTTTTTGTTTATTAAAGGTTAAAAATTTCCTTTACACGCTCTTGGAAATTTATAATTTTGGCTGGCACTCACAGCTGTTGTTTCAGAGGTTACATCTTCCATCGTTTTCTTCTTTACATTCTTATCAGTACCAATCACCATCATCTCTACAGCTCCATCAGTAACCGCATTATCTTCAGCACTTGCATCAATAGATTGATTATTTGACGCCTAAGGTATAAAAAATTAGAATAAAAAGATCTGTTTTAATTGAGAATTCTGCGTGTATATGTGTGTCAAATATGGTGTGAATTTTTTCCTTTGACCAATATATTTCCTTAGCAACACCCTAGTAACATTACAAGCCTCAATAAAAGTTAGAAAATGAATGAATAGAAAAGAATGAATGGAAATGAATAAATGAATGAATGAATGAAAATGAATGAAAATGAATGAAAATGAATGAATGAATGAATGAATGAATGAATGAATGAATGAATGAATGAATGAATGAAAATGAATGAAAATGAATGAAAATGAATGAATGAATGAATGAAAATGAATGAAAATGAATGAATGAATGAATGAATGAATGAATGAATGAATGAAAATAATAATTTACATCTTCCAGTTGTCCACCGTCAACATTAGCAATTTTATCAGCATCATCATTCGTTAGTTCCATCACAGCTGGCTGTGTGGTTGGTACATCCGCGTAGACTTCTACTTTCTCACTTGAAGTAGTCATGTTTTTTATACGTGACCGAAAATCGTTCATAGGAATCGTCTCTCCCGTTAACTCGTGTATTAAAAGGTTCGCAGTATTCATCCAACCCTGACATTCGATCTATTAATAAAGTGTTGAAATTTTTATTATTTCCCCTTCTTTTTCAGTGTTTTTATTTGTTTCAGGGGTAAATTACAATGAAAATTCAAACTTTGAGTTGATTTTTAAAAATAAGAAAAAATCATACAAGTAGAATACCAACTAAAGGCTTATTTCTATTTGACTGCATTATCTGATATAGCGCAAAAAGCTTACGAGTTTTGTTGTTAGCGCCTGAAGTTATAAGTTTTGTCCAAATGCGCACGCGCAAACAAAAAATACAGTCAAATGGAACAGAACGAATGTTCGCCTATGACAAAAGAAGAAAATGGAAATATTTTAGCCTGTAGAAGGCTGTTATCTTCACTTTAAATGCAGTCCAAATTTTCTATAAAACTCTTTACAGTAACAATTGTAGTAGCTACAAATGCTGACATAATCTCTGCAAACGCAATGTGATTTCAGTTATATATAAAACTTCCCTTTCTTAATGAACTAGTTAAACTAGGAATACAGAATAGTGTACCTCGATTTTCTTTAAATCGCCAGCCCCTTCGCCTTCCTGTTGATTTTTCGAATCTTTTGATTTCGAACCATAGCTCGTGATATCTTTACAACAAGACATAATCAGGTCAGATAACGAGCGAAGCCAGTTGAAAAGCATAGTAGCTCGTTCTATAATTGCTTCCGATGTCGATTCTGATAAAATGGCAGCACCTAAGCCTTCAGTTTTATCTTCTTTAGTCAGCTCATCCGCACAGTTAACATCCTTCATATCAGGTGCTAAACGAAGCAAGATGGTTATCATCCATCGAATCATGTTCGAATGTGTCGTAGTGACCTGTAGAAATAGAACAGTAGAAAATATGAAGAGTTATAGAAACGTTGATTACTTAAAATAAACAAAAACATTTTATCTGAAAGGGCGTTTAAGGAAGCATTTAATCAAAACATTGTCATATACCTGTTCGATAATATTGCTATTTTCATTCTCAAATGCGTTGATTGTGTCACTTAACCAACTTTGCGTTGCATTATAAACTTCCTCCACAACCTGTTTGTTTGCAGATGATGACCTGTCTTCAGGATGATGCTTACTGACATTTGTCTCATCTACGTCATCTGGCGAAAGAATGTGCAGAATACGATCTAGGGCTTCTTTCCATTGCACCTGGAAGAAATCGGCCAGATGCACCCACTCTGATTCAAATAAAGTCTCGCCACCGTTGAGGAGTATGTTGATTTTATTAACCCTAAAAAATGTGTTAATTTTGATAAAAATCAGGGTGGTAGTAGCTTAGGTAGCCAGGGGGACGCCCACTCTAAAAAAGGTTTTGTAGATCATGGTTAATATGGGAAGACTTGTGCAAAGAATGCATTTTTACCCAATCAAAATCTCTCCCCACCCCACCCCACCAAAAAAAAGAAGAAGAAAAAGAAAAATAAGAAAAAAATGGATATTTGTGTTTCAAAAGTGGATTTGATATTAATGGGATTACGGATATACCAGAGCGCAGGGGCAAATTCTACTAACAAAACAAAAAACATACCACGTGTCCAAATGATTTACAAAGTGAATAAAATGTCGTGCCAAGCCATTCTCGCCAGACATTCGTAACTTGAAGTTCTTGTGTAGTTCTTCAACATTTTTGTTTAATGACATCATAGCGTTATGTTGCGCGTGCCAGCTACCATCTTGACTGGGATGATTGCAAAATATTTTCATCGCGGTTTCAATCCATAGATCGACGCATGTGTTGAGCTGCAAAAGATCGTCCTCGCAAGAGAGGAGTATATCACCAGTAAACCGCTCCGCCTCAGAAGTAAAGATCTCTTCCCAAGACTTCAGAATGTCGAATAAATCTTGCATATTACTACTCTCGAGCGGGTGAACGCTTCCCTCGTCAGGCCTAAAGAATATCGCTTAGAAATAATAAGTGGAAACCATAAAGTGGAAACCATATAAAAAGCAATATGATATCCTGAAATAAACCTTTAGCTACACCTGCTTAGTTTACAAGGACTTTTCGCAAGAACATCAGTAAAAAAAATCAAAGCAGTTAACATGATACTGAAGGTTGAGAATAAGATCATAGGGGCTTCATAAAAGCGACTCGAATAAAATAAGAAATATAAAGATCAAGAATTTACAAAAACCGACAATGTCTCTATAATTCGAACTCGCAGGGAGACAAAAAAATTCGATCGAATTACGGAGAGTTCGAATAGTAAGAAAGTGATACAGTTTTCTAAAATTTTGGATTTCTGGCAAGCAATTTTCCATTTAAACCTATTGTTTAGGACTCTACTCGAAAAGGGATGATTTTAAACAAACGTCGCTGCTTTGTTACATTCGTCGCCATGATTAGCAAAATATTTCATAGAGCTGGAGTAAAGTAAATAAAGGGAATCTCTGATAAAACTTAACATTCGATTTTTTGTTCAGAAATATTCAGTATACACGATTAACTTTTTAACGATGTTCGAATAATAGAGAGAGCAAAAACGACGAGACAGAAAAAATCGTTCGAAATATATGGTGATTTTTGAATTATAAAAGTTCGAATAACAGGAAGTGACTTATGAGAGTTTCTTACGAAATTTTCACGGTGCCAAAGAAATTATTCGAATTAAGGAGATATTCGTATCTACTATACGAAGTCGAATTAAAGAGAGTCAACCGTACTTCTAATTAAAACGGTATTTAATTTTGTATTTTTAAAAAGTAATATTAAAAATAATTAGTAAAATTTACATCAACATAAATATCAAAGAAAACATGGGAAATGGAGGAAAGGAAAGCTGCAAGCAGTATTCGCAGTATGAACCATACATTACTTACGTGACAACTCTTTCGAATTTCTCTCCCCATTCGAGCAACGTCTGTTGAACTGATAACATCTAAATAAAAATGTTATTTCGATAACCATATTTTCTGTTTTTTTGAATAATTTTCTCCCTATTATCTTGCTTCGAGAAGATACAAATGAAAATTTTACCTTTGCATAAGTTTCCCCTTCAACGTTGGATAATCTTTCGTTGAATGATTTAGCGATGTCTTGCCAATTATGCACGTGACCAGCCAACGTTTGAAGCTTTCAAAAAAAGAATGCAAATATATAATTTGTTCACAGTTAAAAACATTTTTTAAGGATTTCAGGTCTAATCTTCTTCCGCTGATTGCACTACATAATAAACCAGAGTATAGGAGCCCAGCTGCTGGCAAGCTGAGAGGAAATGACAACATGATCTACATTATTACATTATCACTTAAAAATCAATTGTCCTAAAATGTTTATTTTAAACATGGTAAAAAATTAAAATTTACTTTGATACCTGATACATTTTGGTCAAAAATTGACTCAAAATGAAAGATTGTTTTAACAACAACAACAAAAAATTTAATGTCAGAAAATGCATGTTAAGATGGTGGCCAGAAGATTTTGAAAATAGTTGGACGTATTCAGGATTGCCTCAAATTTAAAAAAAACTCAGCTGGTGTAGAGAGTTTAAATGGAGAAATCAGCTTTAAAGAGTTGCAAATAGAGCTGTGGTTACCCTGAAATGTTTAACCATCTTACCAGCTTTTCATCCTCTTGACCCAACAAGACAGCAAAATGATTGGCTAATTTATACCATGCTTTCTCGAACAAATGAAGTCGTCTCACAGTTACAAGATTGTGCTTTTCTGTCACTTTGAGAGATAACATGTGTGCACTTCCAGCCCACAGATCTCTCTCTTCGATTAACTTTGCTGAATATACGTAAAAATAATAATATAAGAGACATAACGAATGTGAAACAATCTGCATTTTGTTGTCTTACTATTTCTAATTATTATTTCTACAAAAACGTCACTCACATAGTTGGTAATCAAGTCGTCTTCTTTGAAGTTCGTACAGATCATGATATTCTGCAAGCAAACTAGAGCAAACATTTTTACACGTGATACATACCTTAAACAAACTTCCACAGGTAGCTAGCTACTAATTTTCTTAATATGCGCTTTTTGCTTACTGGGAAATGTTAAATTTTTAGACAAAGTGAGATTCCATACTCCAAATGTCTTACTTTAAGTGACAGCTTTTCTATAGCTAAAATATTAGCCGAGGCGACTCATTAACTCAGCCTAGATTTAGTTAACCTGTAAACTTAAATGTCTCATTTTCATCGTCTATAAAAATGTGCACAATTGGCAATTTTTTATCATGTAACTTGCACAATTATTACAGTCCCATTTGAAAATCATATCTTTTCTTCCACAAAAAGACATTTCTGCAATCAGAAAGCATATTTTTGGCAATAAACTTTTTGCAATACATTCACAAAAGTTTTTCTATCAGTATTATTTTTTTTTAACTTTAGAAAATCAAGTTTTTAAATGCATTTGAATAGCAATTTTTATCAAATTTGCAACATTTAGTAAGTATTATTTTTTTGCAGCACATAAACATTTTTCACTTGTAACAAAATTGAATCAAATTTATATGAAAAATGCCAGGAAGAGACATAATGCTGTTTCTGATTTGTTTAAGAAAATACCTTGCATTCTTTTCCGACTCCTTTAGTGCTTCGTTTAACTAAAAAAATATCAAATTGATAAAAACTATACTGCATAATAAGAAAGGTTTGTAGGTTTTCTGCCTATTTGAAATATAGGTAGGGCATAAGATGGAATAACATAAAATTTTAATGCCACTTTTTGAAACAATAAGAAAATTTTGTAGCTTATAACTCGTAATTTAAATCGTTGTTTTAATATATTATTTTTCAAAAAAATGTTTTAACGTAAAAAAACTGATTATATGAGATACAATCTTCAAAACATTAACAGGACAATACCACACTAGTGCTTCCTACAAAATTAATGAATAAACTTTTAGTTCCTTGCTTTTTTAGTACAAGTGTCTCACCTCTGCTTGTGTTTCGATAGCTTGTCGTGTAACTTCTTCATCATGAGCGTGTATTTCATGAAGCTCTCTAGATGAGATTAAAAAATAAACCATGGTTTTGTCACATCTTTAAAACTTCATTCAAAACCTCCCACGAAAAAAACTGAAGTTAATTTCAAAGAAAAGAGCTTTAAAAGTTGTCTTGGATCTTTTTAAATTTTGGTAAAATCTTTATTAGTTTTCAAGAAGTAGGTCTTAAAAGTTTATGCTGAATTATATAAGTTAGATGCTGATAAACACTTGTATGCTGGTACGAATGATAATCAGGATAATTAAATATTAATATTCATGTAAATATGTTCAACATATCAAACTGGATAGGTAAAACATATTTACATCACCACATACCTTAATAAACCCTTAAAACAGTACCTCATTTTCATCAAAATACATGACGTCATACAATAATAAGCATAATTATCAAAACTTCTAAGTCAAAAATCTTGAAAACCGATCAACATATTTCAAGAACAAAAAAATTCATGGACAAGTTTTCAAACTCTTTCATATGAATCCAACTTTTTTTTCACGGAAGAGAAGCTTTAAAAAGCACTCCTTATATGCTTTTGAAAATCCAAACCACTAATTCAATGGTTTACAATGCTTCACTGATACTATACACTATTCCTGTAAAATGGCTGTGAGATCAAAAATAAAATTTTACTCTGATAGCAAAACAAGTGAAGTGCATATAAAAACATGTTTGCAAAGCAAAATAAATATAAAATCAGTTTTTAAAAGGATTTATGCAAAATACTTGTGTCAGTGAATACATACATTTACATTTTTTAGATGAATGTATTTGAAAAAAAGGAAGAATTAGAAATTAACAATAGAGAAAAATCAAATATATACAATAGAAATATACAGCCAACAAGTCAAGAAATTGACATTACTTTGTCAAAAGTGTTATTGAAGTTTTAAATCTAGATAGTTCTTCAGTCAATCTCCGATCCAAGGCACGCTGAGCCAGAACTTCCTCGTGAAGGCTAATAAATAAATAATTATTATTACTATTATATTACCCAGGATAGCCTCTTCAGCTACTAATAGTACTGATATCAATGACGGTCCTGCAAAGGGGGTCCTTGTACATTTAAAGCTCACATTTAAGCAAGCACAACATCCGATCAACTAGACAACTGCCTAAGATATCAATTCAATCCTATTCTCATGCTGAACGTTAAACAGAAAGGATCAATTCCAATTTTTATAGTCTCTGGCCTGACTTGGCCCACGTTTGAACCCAAGACCTTTCACACTGGAGGCGAATGCTCTACCACAAAGCTCCAGTCAGCAACGTTTTAGCAATCACCCTAATGTATTTGTACCAAATGGAATATAACGCACATGAGATAACACACTTTTTATAAATAAAACAGCTTTATAAGAAATTGTTGCAAAAAATGGGGAAAAAACACCACAGTAATTTTTTTAAAATAGAAAACCTCTGTTACTCTTTAAGTATAAAAACTATTTACTCTGAGAAAAAGGTACTTTCAATCCAAATTTTGTAGGGATTAACTTTTGTGACCTTCATAAATAGCAAGTTTCCCAATAATTTTCGCGGGAACTATTTTGCCTGTACTGTGCAAACTTCAAGCTGTCAAAATAAGTTTATGCTCTGGAAATAACATAATCAAGATACCTCATAACTTGTTTTGGAACCTGGTCAAGCATGGTGGCATATCGGTTGCGCAACTCTGCAAGAACAGCACCACGTTCAACACACTCGATACTGACTTGTCGTATGATTTCATTAAAAACTATATTGTATATTTTCTGTTCATTCTTGACAATGTTGAGCAGATTTTCTATCTGTGAATATGGAAAGAATGAAAGGATAAAAACAGCAGCAAGTTAAGTTTTATGTTTACTAAATGATGAACGAAATCTTTGTAGAGAAACTTCAGAGAGCGCACCCACAAGTATTTATGACCATTCTTTTTAATATATCACTGGAGGTCAGCACAAATTTTCACAAAACAGCCTTCTTATTTATAGTCTTAAGGTGTTGAATACTTTTCCGCAGTAAGAGAACTATAATGAAAACTTGTTTTCTTTAACGATATCATTGTTTTAAAATTTTCAGGTTACTTCTATCCGCATTTAATTTTTTCATAATATAAATTTAGTTATTATGCTCTGTTTAGAAGTAGTTTATCATATTTGTTTGTTTCGCTTGGCTCACAGTGAAAATAATCACTATTTGTACATTTTTGTGATTTTTTAGGCCAAACTTTCATTTCTTGTTCTTTTTTGGTAAGTGTTTGTTTTATTTAACTCTTTAAGCTTATCCTAATGCTGTTTCCTTATCCACTCTCCTAAATTCGAAAGATCTTGTGTTGCTTCATTGGAAAGAAAGGTTATTAAGGTCTAAGTAATTTTCTTTGATCTTATTGGTAGTAACAAGAAATATAGATAAAATAATAACTTTGCATGTTTTCTTCCCTACCAACCTGATTTCCATCTTTCTCATTTTGTGAGGATTCCTTTTCTTCTGTTTGATCACTGGCAACACCAGCCCTCTTCAGTAATGAATTCATTGTTTTCTACACAAACCAGTTTTTATTTACAGTTGACTGTGACCACACAAATGAATTTCAAACAAGCATTGTTTAATGCCATAAAAATAAACATACCATCAATTGGAGAGCTTCTTGCCTTCCTGATGGCTTCCTAGGTTGTTAAAAAATTAATCACATGTAAAGACTGTTACACCACAAAAATTGACTCCCTAAACCTTCTTCTATCGTTCAATAATTCAAAAAAATACCATACATGGATGGAAACACAGTAAGATGGTCTTCATGATTGTCTATCTTGGTGGTGTATTTGCTAGGAAGAAAAAAAATATTCATCAAGATAAATCTTGTGAGCTGCACAAAGTGATAGTTATTTTGTTAAAACAGTGAAAACTCTACTCTGATAGGCAAGCAACATTTCCCCTTATTTCTAAGTTTTTTGCACTTAAATTTTACTTTATTTAAACATGCAATATGTAAAAACTCGTTGACACATTAAGAAAAAAGTAAAAATCATCAACATACTCATCCTGAACTTCCAGTCCAACAACTCCTTTATGCTTAACAACATGAAATTCAGATGGAATAATACTTTCCGGTACTTTGTTGTTTGCCTAAAATATATATTTTGTGATAAAATTTCTGATCACATTAAAACATATATATCCAAGGCTCATATATAGCTTTTATAATACATAAATTGACACAAGAAAAATGATATTACAGCAGCAAAAATGCTAAAAATTATTGATCTAGGGTTTATAATTTCAAGCTTATTCATTAATTCTTACCGTAATTTTTGCATCCTGAACATCTTGCTCAATATTTGTTTCTTCTAATTTTTCTTTTTTATCAGTAGCATCCAATAGATATGAGATATCCCTAAAGGAAACCAGACATACTTATAACTTTACAGTGGCTGCAAAGCCTTCGAAGTCAAGCATATGTTGCAGCTTTGTCACACAATTTTTTATGCTTTTGTAACAAGAAAATAAAAATACATTTTAAAATGAAAAAAACAACAAAGAATTCTAAACATGAAATTGTATATAATTAAGGTCCAAATTTTTTTTCCTGATAGAAGGGGACACTAGGCAGATTGGGTGACAGATCAGGTAAATAAAACAAATAGCCAGGGTTCAAAAATAAGTAACTGATGTTCCCAATTTCACCAGCAGTCCCTTCGCTTTAAAGCCATATGCTCATCTCACAAGCACATTTTTATTACGTTTTAAACCAAATCTGAACTTGTTTTTACTGTCTATTAACTGTTCTCTATGAAGACACTTTTGCATCAAAGTAAAATTGTATAATGTTCGGTTTAAAAACAACAAATGTTTCTATACAGAAAGATATTCTAACAACATTTTCTGTTGCTTAGTAAAAAGCTTTCAACAGAATACTTTTCTGTTTGAAAAAACATAACCAAAAAAAGCAGACACTTTGAAATTATGTTCTACATATTAGAAGTGTGCTTAAAACACGGAATTGAAGAGGACTGAAAAACAGCTTTCACCTTTCTCTGAAGATGACACAAAGAATAGATCCATTCTAATATATACTTTAGTGATCAACAAAAAGTTTTTTAATCTTTTCATAAAATAATAATTTTCAAAATTATTATAGTAATTTTAAATTATCAGATTTTTGAAAAAAATCAGATCACTGTCAAAAATGTGTGAGTTTTTTCAGGTTTTTTGCATTATGTGCCATAAGTGTGGCTTACATTAATAAATTAAGCTGAAATTTATAGGGTTGATAGAACATATCAAATACATAATCTAGTGACTTTTTATTTTCAACAATCTATTTTTTTGTGGCTTACAGGCCTTAACAGCTACTTAAGTCAAATGTTAGCCAGATAAATCACATGGTTAAAATAAAAAAACAAGATATGTAGGGAACTTGATAGGGTTGCATCCTCACCTTTCATGTGATGCATTTTCCATGGTTTTATGTGAATTATAATGGCTTACATTTTCCTCTTTTTATACAGAGCAGAAACAATACAATTTTTTAAAATTTTTGTTTTAAATGTATATATATATATATAAATTTCATTTAATTTAACAGGTGTAAGCCACATATTATCACACCAGCATCTCTTTTTTAAAGGACCTTGCTCAAATCAGGGGCGGATCTAGCAAAATTTCAAAAGTGACCTCCTTATGGACAAAGAGACCAAATATCTTTCATTAAATTATATGTTAAAAGGAGCAGTCTGGTGAGCGGTATACACATTACTCGGTGCGTTTTTATATATATTTTTTCTCCAACACATATTCCACGTTGTTCGTTGTTCCGTCTTATAAACTCGCGTTTTGTATTGCAAAACAGCTTTCAAGCTATGCGCCAAACCGCAACGCTTTACATTGGACGCGTTTCTTTTATACGTTTCCTGTACTTGTGGAATGTTTATTTTTATTTTTTCCCTAACGCTTCCTTTACGTGGGCCATAATTCATAAGCCAATGAAATTTGAGAACGTTGTAAACACCTCGCTGGCTTGCTGGCAAAATGTAATTTGGCACCAGCCGGCTCTCGGTGGTGTCGCTGGCACTGGTCGTCTCTTTTGGATTTAAATGCTAAGGTCTTGGTGAAGAAATTTTCATCTGGTGCCAAAATTTGAAATGTACGGCCGACGATTCCCTACTTGAGTTTGACAGCTGAAGGAAGTGAAGTGTTTTTTGTCGGATTTTAATATCTAATTACATTTCAGTAATCCTAATTAAATTTTATAATTGCTTTTGGTTTTAATGCCATATATATTCGACTTTCGTTTTCTGGTTTGTAAGTATTTCATTTTTAAATTCTGCTCTCTGTTTTTTTACAGTTTTAGGATGGATTTTCTCATAATCTGCTGGGAGAAGAAAGTTCTGGTGGTGGCATAATCCCCTTGAGGCCCACTGCAAATGGAAATTGCCTTTACGATTAATGTTCGATACTTCTCACTGGAGATGAAAACATATGTCATTTATTAAGAGCAGCTGTGACGACAGAGTTGATATTGTATGCAGATTTCTATGCTGAACACCCATACATTTTTGACAAAATACAAAATAATCCTGATCGGCACAAAAATTATGTATTTGGTATGACAACATCTTGTGCAGCCAGTAAAGATCTTTCGAGTGATGCTACCACCATGGTTGATTGTCTCAAAAAAGAAGTTATCTTAAACATTGAAAACCGTCCTTGGGGCTTCATGATGACTATGTTGGCATTATCATCCGTAGTGAAACGTAAAATGAACTATCAAATCAAATACCACAAATGTCAGTGTTTACAATGAAAATATAACTCCATGCAATTCTATTATGGAAAGATCATGCACTTTGTTGATAATGTGGTCAAGATTAGGGGACCTTTGTGGAGTTGGAAGTAGTTTCAGTGATAATCACTTTGTGCCATTGTACATCGAAAGTTCAACCAAAGATAGTAACAGTGGATTGGAATTGCCTGTTGATGCAAAAGAACCACCACCATGCAAGAAACAGAAGATTCAAATAAAAAATAGAGGTAAGTAATAGAAAACATTTCATTTATCTACCTAGATTGGTTTATTACTTATGTCTTTTCCAGGAATTAGATTCTTTTTTTCATTTTCTAAGAATTCGATTCTTATACATAATATATACCATGCAGCCAGAGAGCACGTGATTTCTAAGAATTCAGCCATTAAATAACCTGTATTTATGTATTTAGACATGCAGTGTTGTGTATTTAACTTCATTTATAATGTTGCTTTTTTCAAATTCGTTTAATGGTTTAGAAAAAAAAAATTAATCAACTTTTCTGCTTTAAAAATTAACATCATAAAAGTAAAAAATGTTGTAGTTGCATTTGGAAAAGTTTTAAAGATTTGTATTTATTTTTTTATTACTTTTAGTATTTCCCGATATTGTTCTGGAAACTGAACTGCCTGTGTTTTTAATAATTTAATAAAAATTGCACAAAGTAATAAGGATCACAATAGTAATGTCACAATAGGTCGTGATGTTCACAATGCTCAGAAATTTTGTCATTATGACAGCATTGTGAATTGTGCATGATACGCAGACCATGATGTTATGTGTCGTGATTCCAGACTGTACAAAAAAAGAGGAACAGAATTTTGGAAATGAGACAGATAGATAGATACCCAATCTATTATAAGGTAGATTGGGAAAACTAGAAAAACGATTAAAATGTGTCCATACCTTTCTTGGGAAAGAGAGGGAATATTCACTGAATAATTTACTCATCAAAAATAGAGATAGATAGATAGATAGATAGATGTGCATATTTTACATGGCTAGCCTCACAAATATCGAGGGATATACCCTGTCTATTATTTCCAGGAGGGGCCATGGCTCTGATGGGGAGTCCTGGAGTATTTAATGCTCTCTTTGAGCTACGCAAACTCAATTAGGGTCAGCGCTCTGTCAGACAACTTCCCTGCAACATCCAACGGCCCACACAGTGCGCCATCTTCCCAATTTCCCTCACATGGCTTGGGTTAACCCGGGGCTATGGTAATATTCAATTGCCCATATTGAATCACCACCAAGGGGAAAAACAATGCCATATTAGTTTTCAAAGCCATGAATCACATTGCTCCTGATTACATGTGCTCAAAATTCCTTTTGGCAAAAAACTGTCATAATCATCAAACAAGAGGAGCTTCAAAAAACAGGTTCACACTTCCCTTGGTCAACACGGAATTTGGCAAAAAAGCCTTCCCATTTAGAGCTGCAAAAGTGTGGAATAATCTTCCAGACCAAGTGACCTGTAATGGAAGTCTGCTTTCGTTTAAGACTTCCATCTGTAATGTATTTGGCAAAATGGAGATCACTTTATAACTTTTTAATTTTTGGTTTTTATTCTTTTTCTTTTAAATTTTCACAGATTATAAATGTTACTATGTTTGATTGAGCTGAGGCAGTCTAAGGTTTATCATTTTTTGTTTCTTTTTTGTTCTAGTGGCCCCTAGTGGAAACAATCCACTAACTATAGGTTTTTGTGATTTTCTGGGCTAGCCAAATTTCCAAGATGGGGAGTCCTAGAGTATATAATCCACAATTTGAGCTATACAGCTATGGTTACATTCACTTGCCCATATCGAATCGATCGCCGCCAAGGGGAATCGAACTTCAATCTCCATACAAAGTGTGAGAGTTATAACCATTAAGCAAGCTACACAGCAGACCCATGACCTGTTCATTTGATTGAGCCTTTTTTCGTTTTTGGGACAATTTTCACAGCACTCAGGGAGGGAAATTGAGAACAACTCTACACTAACGTCACATATTTGTGACATCCACCTTACCTTCCAGCACCACAATAACATGGTGGCTGTTCTGTCAAATGTTTGAACTTCAAGCGACTTTTCTCGTGATTCCATAAATTATCCGCCCTCTTTACAACTGTTCTTTGTCCACTTTGTTTTGGACCCAGATTGTCATACTTTTTTGTTGCTTGTGTCAAAGTAGCTAACAAATTTTGTGGAAGATAATCGTTTCTCAAAGTTTGAGCTCCAATTGGCGGTAGAACTGCCTTTTTGACAGAAGTTTCAACATTTTTTGCCAATTGAGATGTGTTGATTTCTTCAGATTGAAGACTGCCGCTCGTTAATTCCGTAGCCATTACATATATATTTCTCTATTCTTTGAAAAATACAATAATTCAAGAATAGCATCTTTAAAATCGAGCCTGTAATATAGCCTGGCTGCTCAGATTGCTCTTTCTTCCATGTTCACCATTATGGTTGCTGAAAGAAACTTGATAGTTTTTCAACTCTTGGTGACAAGCATGTTAATAAATTTCAGGTGATCGAGACTAGTGTAAACACGCAGTTGGAGCGTTGGTTTCTTGCATCTGCCAAAAGGTTGAGTTTGTTGCTCTTGGGAACGAGGTTTGTCGCTGTGTAGTGGTGTTTCCGCCGCTTGAGAGGAAATGTTTGCGACGAACTTTAATATACTAATATACCGTCAAATGTGGTAGATGAGTCTATCCACGGAATACCCCTCGCATATCATAAGTAACGCCCCCTTCCCACCCCTGCGCTCATTTAAAATCCCTTATCCCTATAAAGCCTATTCATTTAAAACATCCAGGCTATTTACTTTTACCTGTAATCAATTGAAGCAGTGTATCACATTACAAGTTCGGGGGCGGAGCGACGGAAACGTTTTGCGGTTGTTGCAAAGGTGTAACTGTTGATGGGCAAGGTCTCACTGGAGGAGGGATTGAGCTGTCATCGTTGGTCTGGTGGCAAACCGGGAAGATCTGTTTGAGGAATCGTCTGTTTCTCAAGGTGGTGTGTCGGCTTCCATCGACGACGATCCGATACTGGCGGTTCGGCAAAGTCTCGGATACGAATCCGGTACTGTTCCATTTATTTGGTTGATTGCCTTTCTGGTTCTGTATTTGCACGGAGTCCCCTACGTTGAGTGGTGGTAGTTCGTTGGTCGTTTCTTGTGTCGGTTTGACAACGTGTCGTTTTGCTAGTGCTTCTTCTCTCTTGCTTGCGAATTCTTGCCATTCGGTTCGTAGCTTGACGTTCGACATTGGAAGGTGGTCTCTGATCGGTCGACCGAATAGTGCTTCCGCTGGTGATCTCCCGGTGAGCTGACAGGGGGTGTTACGGTGAGTCATAAGGGCTTTGACAGCGTTTTCATTGTCTAATTTCCCGGTTCTTGGATCAACATTGCCGAGGAGGATGCGCTTAGCTGTTTTGACACCGGCTTCCGCTCTTCCGTTGCTTTGGGCATAGTAGGCTGACGATGAGCGTTGGCGGATCCTCCATTGTTTCAGGAAGACTCTGTAGTCGTGCGAGTCGAATGGTGGGCCTCCATCGGCAGCGATCTCTTCTGGTACACCGAACAGGGCAAAGTACATCAGTAGGACTTTTTTGAGTAACCGGAAGTTCGTACACGTTAGATTTGCAACTTCGACCCATCCAGAGTATGCATCTACATAGATGAGGTAAGTAAGTGAATCCTGAGAGTTTGCATAGGTCTGTGGCGACGATTTCGAACGGAACTTCTGGTGATCGTGACTCGATTGGTGGTTCTACCGGCTGTGTTGGTGCTTGCTCGTTGCATTGGCGACATTGAACTCGGTACAATCTCACGGCTGCATCGAGTCCTGGCCAAACGAATCTCTCACGAGCGTTTGCCATCATACTGCTAACTCCCTGGTGGGCTGCGTGTAGGCCTTCGAGGACGATGCGACGGAGATCTGTGGGGATGACCATTTTGTGGCTTTTGAACGGCACACCGTCGACAATATACAGTTCTTCTCGCATGTTCCAGTAGGGATGTAGGTCGGTAGGCAGGTCGGCCTTCGTAGACGGGAATCCGTTAGTGATTACGTCGGCAAGGGCGATGCACTCCTGGTCATGAGCTGCACGGCGTTGGACGATTTCCAGTCGACTGAGGAGATACCATCTGCCTGTGATTGTGCGAATGATAGTGCTGCTGCTTCACAGGCTTCAGTCTCATTGGCTTCTTCGACGGGGTTACGGGATGTGGTGTCGGCAACTTTCATCTTCTTGGACTTGCCTGGGATGTGGACGATCTTGAAACGGTACATGAGTGTTTTCTCCTTGAAGTATCGTAACCGTGGGTTTGATATCGAACTTAGTTCTCTGTCGTTCAGTATCCGAGTCAGCGGTTTGTGGTCGACCGCTACCGTAAGATTTGGGGAACCCAACACGAACATTCGACAACGTTGTAGGCCGTGGACAACTGCTAGGGCTTCCCCTTCGATTGGGGCGTATCTGCTCTCAGCGTCGTTGGTGAAGCGGGAGCCAGCGAAGACTAGTTTCCAATGGTCGTCTCCACAATCCGGTTTGGAGGGTCCTTGACAATCACAGTGTTTCTGTGTCAGATCGAAACCTATTCCTGTTTTTGACCAGTCTGTTGTCAAACAGGTAGGGCGTTGTGGTTCAAATGTTCTCACACCGTCTTTAACTAGTTCAATAATCTTATTCTTGGAAGCTTCGAAAAGTTCATCTAACGCTTCGTCCCAAAAGAATGTCTTTGATGATAGCAATTGGCGAAACGGCTCCATGATCGGGGCCTGAGCAAAAGCGTATGCGAGTTGGTTGACTAGTCCAAACCAGGATCTCACGTCAGTGACACATTTTGGTGTTGGGAAGTCCTTGATGGCGGAGAGAATTTTCCTGAGCGGGCGGTATCCGTCTTCGAATAGCTCAAACCAAGCGAATTCGACGACTGGTTGACAAAACTGAAATTTATCTTTGTTGAACACAATGCCGTTGTTGGCGCACAGAATTAGATAGTCTATTGTGTGCCAGAAAGAGTTTTCGATGCTGTTGTCCCAAAGAAGTGTATCGTCGATAATTCTTGCGGGTCTTGGGAATCCATGCGTGATGTCGTCGAATCTCCGAGTGTGCGCGTCTCCGGAGACGTGGTATCCCATAGGGGCACGGCAGTATCTGTACCGGCCCCATTCTGTGATGAATGTCATACTACTTTTGGTGGATTCGTGGAGCGGTAAGCTGTGATATCCGTTCCATGCGTCTATTACGGTCCTGAGGGTTCTCACGGGGACAGTCGATACGACGTTGAAGGGGCTTGGTGTGTGGTGTGGTTCTCTGAGAGTGGCATCGTTGAGTTTTTGCAGATCGACAGTGCGGCGAGGGTCTCCGTTTTTCTTGGCGGTTACGACCATGCGTGCACACCATGGCGATGTTGTTCCTTGGGGAACCTTCTCGATGATTCCCAGGCGGACGTCTCGATCCATGTCTTCTTTAACCTTCTGTTTCCAGTGATGTGGGACCGGGATGGGCGTATGAGCCGCGTAGGGGGTCGTGTCTTCTTTAAGGTGCAGTCGGACGGGTTCTCCTGTCATTGTAGGTAGTTCTTGATGAGGGCATTGATTGAAGGCGGAGGAGTTGAATGTGTTGAGGATCCATTCTTTCAATTTCGGAATGTTCTCTGGTATGGGCTCAAAAGGGATGTCTTTCGGTCGTTCTGGTGGTGGCGTTCTCTTGGGGCAGTGGCACTCATCGGCTGGAGATTCGGCAGATGAGGCTACGCTGTTCGGGAACGACTCGTCGACAATCCCAAGATCTTTCATAGTAGTTTGAGAAAGGTAAAATCCATGAGAGTTCTTAGAGATGTAAACCATTTGGTTGGATGAGCGTCCTCCAAATATGATGCGGAGGAACAAAGTACCTATTATATCAAGCGGGGCGTGTGTAATACCCACTATTTTATGCTTTGTTTTTACGAGGTAAGTATGCGGGCACTTAAGCTTGTTTAACAGTTCGGGCCCAGCGGTGCACGTCTGGCATCCGCTATCTGCGATGGCTTCGGTAGGTACGTCCGTAATGAACGGGCCGTTCTTTTTACCAAATTTTTCGTGTGTTCGTTCGATGATGCTAATGGAGACGTCGATCTTGGGTGGCTTCTCAGGTCGGATTGGGGCGAAGGAGTCGCCCTTCCACTCCATGTGGGAGGGCACGGCTGCATTTGCTAGGGTCGGTTGTTCGGATGCGGGGCCAGACGAAAATCCTCAGCATTTGCGAAGACGAAGGATGATGCATCTACCGGTTGGCTTGATTCCCCTTGGTGTGTTTGGGCGGTTTCTCCTCCTGTGGCGTTTGCTTGTGAGCGGTTGGATGTGTCTTTCATGCACACGGCACGGAAGTGGCCTCGAATACCGCAATTACCACAGTTCTTATTGAACGCTAGGCAGTCCTTCCGCGCCATGGTTTTCCCTTCGTGTGACGTACGACCGCAGCCCTTACATGGGTGGATGGTTTTGCCTCCTTGTTGTTGTTGCTGTTGCGGGCGTTTGTTTTGGGTGCGTCTGTAGGTTGATTTGACTGGTGCGCTGGTAGAGTCGGTGGTGGGAGGGTTCGCCCTCATGAGATCAGTTGATTGTTCTGTTGACTCCAGGCATTGCAAGCGTTCTATTTTGTCTCTCAGCGTTGGTAAGGATGCTGTCCCGGAGAGGATTCGGGACTGGTGTTGTTGGTTTCTCAGACCGAACACTAGTTGATGGGTGATCATTTCCTCTGCAAAGCTGACGTGGTGTGGTTCTTCTAGGATTTCGCATGCCACTTTAAATTTGCACAAGATAGCGTACGATCGGAGACGGGCGACGAATTGTGTAATGGTTTGGCCGTCCATTTAACAGAGTCTAAAAAATTTCATACGATGGACTTCTTGGTGAGTGCCCTTTACGGCAACACTCTTAATAAAGTCTAACAATTGATCTTCGGTAGCAGTGTTCAAGGTTTCCGCGCCGATGTATTCAAACAGCAGGCGGTTGACGTCTTGGGAGCATGCGGCTCTAAGTTCTAATCGAAGTATATTAGCGTCGGTTATAGCTGTCATGGTCTTATATCTCTCCCAAGAGTCTTTGAAGAGTTCCCATTCTTGTTCGTCGGTGTCGGCGTTGATCACCGGTCGGTCAGGGGATTTCGTCTTTACCCTTGG
Source organism: Hydractinia echinata (assembly GCA_030067915.1). Lineage (NCBI taxonomy): Eukaryota > Metazoa > Cnidaria > Hydrozoa > Anthoathecata > Hydractiniidae > Hydractinia > Hydractinia echinata. The sequence continues at coordinate 1,277,227 of JASGCC010000047.1, read as the reverse complement.
TTGTTGGTGTTGGTGTTGTTGAAGTGGTGCAACGACGTTGTTTCTTAGCTGTGCGTTTTCAGTTTGGAGAGTTGTGAGTTGGGTCATTTGTTGCTCCATAAGTATAAGCATACGTTGGATTTGATCTTCGGTAGCCATGGTGGCGTCTGGTGAGCGGCGAGCGTCGGATGGGCGTTGTTGATGATGTTAGCGCGCTGAGGGCGGATCGATGGGCGTTCTTGAAAGGTGGGCGTACGCGTCGATACGGGCGGGCGCTTTTTTGTGAACGGGCGGAAATTCGTTCCGTACGAGTGGATGAGATAGTGGTGCGTGCGACCACAGTTGGCAAAACAACAAATATGGCGGACGAAAAAGTTCAGTACCTCGTGTTGGAAGCTGGTTGAATTTTGGTTGATACAAGCTGGATACGTGATTAGGCTTTTTGAAATCCTACTCGCAGCGCCATGCAAAGTTCGTGAGTGGGTAGGTGGGATTACTAGAGTCTCAAAGCCTCGATGTTCAGCACAAAGGTGACAAGTGACAGGAGATCAACAACGTGACTGATTACCAGAACTAAATATCTTAAAAGAGAATGGCCTCACGGCCTATGATGAACTATATACATTCTACAGCAACCACGAAGTATCTTCCTCGAAATACCTAAGTTTTCTATTTTCCATCCAATTGTTAATTTTCACTACATTTTCCATTTGTCCTGTTTATTCGATACTCAACACTTTATATGCGAAAACGCAATAGACAGGATATCAATAATTTTCATTATATTTTCCAACACTCCTTTTTCCCATCCTAATCACAAACACACCTTATTTCATGGCGTTCAGTTGTGTCACTATGGGTCACATAAATAAGAATACGTTTCACCATGAACATTTACATAACAACCACTTTTGATCTTTACACATATACATAAATCGCTATTAACGGAAATATATGTCCCTGTTCCTGTTATTACATTCTCGCAGACAAGGAAAAATATAACAAACAGAATGACCAGGCCATATCTTAAAATAAAACAATAACTACTCAAACTACAGGTCATAAATAGATAGAGAAATAAATCAAGCATTATACCTCAGCCAACGTGCTGAACTCTTGGTCTCCATGTATCTCTTTTGCGGCATATATTACTCGCAATGTTACATTTTCAATCATGGAACAGTAAAATTGAAACAAAAACAAGAACAAGGTTTTGAATTAAAAATATATAGAATCTAAAATAAATAGAGTTTTCCCGTGTGTTTTGCATTTTCACATTTACAATCTAAGGCTATTACTAAATCCAAAACGCTAAAACACTGTGCAGCTGATGTTCGAATTTGCTCAAATTGTCAAGTCGCAACATATTTATTGCACTTTGTTATATTCTACGTACAATGTGGTATATAGTTTTAAGATAAGAGATTAACATACCTGCGTAACAGTCTGACAACTTTCCATTAAACCAGATCTTTTCCAAATGCAACATTTTTTGACGTGTCTGTTGTAATCTTCTTTTGTTAATGAGTGATATTTTCAGGCGTAATTTAGTCTTCTTTTCTAAAACAGCTGCTGCAGATGCGTTGAATATTTCCTTATACCAAGTGTGTTTATTTAATGACATTGCTTAAAAATGCAGATATAGTCGCAGTACGACATACAGCGTATATTTTAAACATCATTGAAAACATTTCTCAAACGTGTATTGTTATCGTACATCTTCTTTGGATGTTGTTCTGAAAGACTTGATTGTCATCTCCATTTTCGTCTTGCAACTTTGTTGGACCAATTATTCCACATGTGATATTGTACTTGAATATTTATTTATCTTTTTGTATCGTAAAAAGCTGAGTCATAAATTATCCACATATCCCGGATTTTGCATGTAAGTTCATTGTTCAAATTACATAGGACATTGTTTCAAACCTTTCTTTTATGGCTAAATTTTTTACGTATACATTGCAGTTTTATATTTACAATTCACGGCTATTACTAGATACAAAACGCTAAAACACGCTTCACTCAGCAGCTGATGTTGGATTTTGTTTTGAGCTTTTGCTCAAATTGTCAAGTCGCAACATATTTATTGCACTTCGATATATATTACGTACAATGTGGTATATAGTTATAAGATAAGAGATTAACATACCTGCGTACCAGTCTGACAAGTTCCCATTAAACTAGACCTTTTCCAAATGCAACTTTTTTTGACGTATCTATTGTAATATTTTTTTGTTAATGATTAAAATTTTCAGGCGTAATTAGTCTTGTTTTCTAAAACAGCTGCTGCAGGTGCGTGGAATATTTCGTTATACCAAATTTGTTTACTTATTGACATTGTTTAAAATTTCAGATATAGTCGCAGTACGTCATACAGCGTATAATTTAGACGTCATTCAAAACACTTCTCGAACGTGCACTGCTATGCTACGTCCTCTTTCGATGTTGTTCTGAAAGACTTGATTGTCATCTCTTTTTTCGTCTTGCAACTTTGTTGGACCAATTATTCCACATGTGATATTGTACTTCAATATTTATTTATCTTTTTGTATCGTAAAAAGCTGTGTCATAAATTATCCACAAATCCAGGATTGCGCATATAAGTTCAACCTTCAAATTATCTTGGACATTGTTTTAAACCTTTTCTTTATGGCTAAAATTTTTCCCGTGCACTTCGCAGTTTTATAGTTAAAATTCACAACTATTATTAGATGCAATAGAGTAAAACACGATTTACTGTGCTGCTGATGATGGACTTTGTTTTGAGCTTTTGCTCATATTGTCAAGTCGCAACATATTTATTACACTTCGATATATTTTACGTACAATGTGGTATGTAGTTTTAAAATAAGAGATTAAAATACCTGCGTAACAGTCGGCCAACTTCCCATTAAACCAGATCTTTTCCAAATGCAACTTGTCTTGACGTGTCTATTTTTAATCTTCTTTTGTTAATGATTGAAACTTTCATGCGTGATTTTGTCTTGTTTTCTGAAAAGCTGCTGCAGGTGCGTTGAATATTTCGTTATACCAAGTGTGTTTATTTAATGACATTGCTTAAAAATGCAGATATAGTCGCAGTACGACATACAGCGTATATTTTAAACATCATTGAAAACATTTCTGGAACGTGCATTGGCATCGTACGTCCTCTTTGGATGTTGTTCTGAAAGACTTGATTGTCATCTCCTTTTTCGTCTTGCAACTTTGCTGGACCAATTATTCCACATGTGATATTGTACTTCAATATTTATTTATCTTTTTGTATCGTATAAAGCTGTGTCTTACATTTTCCACAAATCCAGGATTGCGCATATAAGTTCAACGTTCAAATTATCCTGGACATTGTTTTAAACCTTTTCTTTATGTGTAAAATTTTCCACGTCTACTTCGCAGTTTTATAGTTAAAATTCACAACAATTACTAGATGTAAAACGCTAAAACACGTTTCACTGTGCAGCTAATGTTGGACTTTGTATTGAGCTTTTGCTCAAATTGTCAAGTCGCAACATATTTATTGCACTTTGTTATATTCTACGTACAATGTGGTATATAGATTTAAAAAAAAAGAATAACATACCTGCGTAACAGTCTGACAACTTCCCATTAAACCAGATCTTTTTCAAATGCAACTTGTCTTGACGTGTCTATTGTAATCTTCTTTTTTTAATGATTGAAATTTTCAGGCGTAATTTAGTCTTGTTTTCTAAAACAGCTGCAGCAGGTGCGTTGAATATTTCGTTATACCAAGTGTGTTTATTTAATAACATTGTTTTACAATGCAGATATAGTCGCAGTACGACATACATGGTATATTTTAAACGACATTCAAAACAATTCTCGAACGTGCATAGGTATCGGACGTCCTCTTTGGATGTTGTTCTGAAAGACTTGATTGTCATCTCCTTTTTCGTCTTGCAACTTTGCTGGACCAGTTGTTCCACATGTGATATTGTACTTCAATATTTGTTTATATTTTTGTATCGTAGAAACCAGTGTCTTAAATTATCCATAAATCCAGGATTGTGCATATAAGTTTAACGTTCCAATTACATAGGACAGTGTTTCAAACCTTTCTTTTATGGCTAAATTTTTTCCATATACTTTGCAGTTTTATATTTACAATACACGGATATAGAGTTTAAATTCACAACTATTATTAGATGTAATAGAGTAAAACACGATTTACTGCACTGCTGATGTTGGACATTGTTTTGAGCTTTTGCTCAAATTGTCAAGTCGCAACATATTTATTACACTTCGATATATATTACGTACAATGTGGTATATAGTTTTAAAATAAGAGATTAAAATACCTGCCAGTCTGAAAACTTCCCATTAAACCAGATCTTTTCCAAATGCAACTTGTTTTGACGTGTCTATTGTAATCCTCTTTTGTTAATGATTGAAATTTTCAGGCGTAATTTAGTCTTGTTTTCTAAAACAGTTGCTGCAGGTGCGTTGAATATTTCGTTATATCAAGTGGGTTTATTTAATGACATTTCTTAAAAATGCAGATATAGTCGCAGTACGACATACAGCGTATATTTTAATCGTCATTCAAAACACTTCTGGAACGTGCATTGGTATCGTACGTCCTCTTTGGATGTTGTTCTGAAAGACTTGATTGTCATCTCCTTTTTCGTCTTGCAACTTTGTTGGACCAATTATTCCACATGTGATATTGTACTTCAATATTCATTTATCTTTTTGTATCGTAGAAAGCTGTGTCTTTCATTTTCCACAAATCCAGGATTGTGCATATAGGTTCACCGTTCAAACTACATAGGATATTGTTTCAAACCTCTCCTTTATGGCTATATTTTTTCCATATACTTTCCAGTTTTACATTTACAATTCACGGTTATTACTAGATGCAATAGGCTAAAACACGATTTAATGTGCAGCTGTTGTTGGACTTTGTTTTGAGCTTTTGCTCAAATTGTCAAGTTGCAACATATTTATTGCACTTTGTTATATTCTACGTACAATGTGGTATATAGCTTTAAGATAAAAGAATAACATACCTGCGTAACAGTCTGACAACTTTCCATTAAGCCAGATCTTTTTCAAATGCAACTTCTTTGACGTGTCTGTTGTAATCTTCTTTTGTTAATGATTGAAAATTTCAGGCGTAATTTAGTCTTGTTTTCTAAAACGGCTGCTGCAGTTGCGTTGAATATTTCGTTATTCAAAGTGTGTTTACTTAATGACATTGTTTAAAAATGCAGATATAGTCGCAGTACGACATACAGCGTATATTTTAAACATCATTGAAACCACTTCAGCTAGTGTAGAGCTAGCGTATATACAGGATTTTCCAAAAACCACGGTCAAACTCTCATAAGAATTATCATACAGAATTTTGCTTGTGACGTCACAACTTTTCGTCACGCCTCATTGCACAAAAATCTATTGATATGCATGAAAAATCCCTACCATGCGGTGTTGAGTCATGCATATCAAGGTTAAGTCCCTAACATACAAAAAAGGAACAAATTTTGGGAGGTACAACGCTTCACGACGAGGTTGAACAGGAGGCAAGGGAGGACTACGCGGGGGATATCCGGGGGGACGATATCCAGATGCTGGAGAATGGAAATAGGATCAAGACATGGAAGTTCAACAAGCATCTAAACCAACCTCTGGGGGACGCGATCATGCGAAAAATTGAAACCCACATAGAAATGCGCGTTAAGGTTGTGTACAGCTTCAGCTGTGATATTTACAAGGGTGGGGGTGATGTGTCTGATTACCACAAAACTAAGAGCTCCGGTTCACTATCAAGCATGGCGGAAATCGAAGCGTTCGTAGAAGAATGCGAGATGAAGCGCCTCGATCTGGAGGATCACGAGTTCTGGACCAAGGCTTATTTACCACCTGTTAGAACCACCGAGACCCCCGGACCATATGAGGGAAAAATTGTCTTCGATCACGTACAGATCAAGGTGATAAGCACACGTGAGCCTCTTTTGGGATGCGGCCCTCTCCCAGATTGGCTGCGGGGCAAGAGGTGCATATACGCCAAGGATGGCGAAGATGCTAGAACGGACAACTTATGCTTTTGGAGATGCCTAGCTGTAAGGGAGAGGGTTAACATAAAACAAGGAACAGAGTTTCTAACAAGGCCAGCCCTCACGTTAACCCGAAAGTACTACGAGGACACCAAGCTAAAGCGTAAGGATGTGCGCCCTACGAGGCTGGTGGATCTTGAAGGAGTTGCCAAGCAATTCAAGGTCAACATTAGGGTCTTTGAACCCAAGACAAACTCCCGGAAGGCACCATGGAGACTCGTCTATGGTCAAAAGCAACACAAAAAGGGTTTAGATGGCATCAATCTTGGTATGCTGGACGGGCACTGTTTTTACATCAAAGAATTAGATGTGCTGACCCAACACTGGGAATGCGAGGTATGTAAACAGAAGTTTAATTACGCCTCTTCTCTTACGCGGCATAAAAGGAACGAATGCGAGGGTGTCAAGACGACGATTATCTGCAAAGGGGGGAAGGTCAAACGTATACCAAGCAGGGCGGAGAAGGTCTTTTACGATGAGGGGTATAGCTATGATGCATCAAAATGGATTGAATACATGTCAAAACAAACCGGAAGAAATATTCACCATGCCCTATGTGGCCATGGTGGTGAACGTGTTATCCGTGATGGCAAAAAGGAGTGGAAAGTTGATGGCTATGAGCCTATCACAAAAACTGTTTACGAGTACAACGGTTGTAAGTGGCACGGCTTCCCCTGTCTGTCTGGGAGAACCAAGGCGGACAAGATCCATTACGCTGCAACCCAGTCTAAGGAAAGGATGATAGAGGAACAGGGGTACAACCTCGTCACAGCCTGGGAATGTGAGAAACCACCCAAAATCAAGAGGTACTTTCAGAAGGAATTCAAACCCTATCCCCACTATATTGTATTTGATTTCGAAGCCCTCCTATCACCTTTAAATTACCAGCAAACCTCTGATCTAACATACCTTTCGAGACATGTTCCGATAAGTGTTGGTATTGCCGATAGTTTGAATGGGGACCCGACGTTCATCGAGCACGAGAATCCCAAGGTCTTGGTCAAACAGTTTGTGGGGCAGCTGGAAAAGAGGCATGCCCTGATCGTGAAGGAGGTCGAGAGAATGTACCCGAAGCCTGACGACTTTGACATGCTCTCCAAAAAGAACCAGGAGTTGTGGAACGAGTGGGTAGGCCAAGTATCTGTAATCGGGTTTAATTCTGGCAAGTACGACATCAACCTGATCAAGCGGTATTTTGTCGAAGAGATCGCGCAAGGCGATAAGATCAAGGTGGCGAAAAAAGATAACGACTACATGTTCCTCACCACCTCAAGATTTAAATTTCTCGACATCAAAAATTTCCTTGCTCCGGGGCTGAGCTATGCCGGTTGGTGCAAATCGTTGGAATGTAAGCTTGAAAAGCTCATGTTTCCGTATGAGTGGCTAACGAGCCACGACAAGCTGAACCATGTTTGGCCTGTCGCGCACAAGGACTTCTATAGTCGGCTAAGTGGGAAAAACACACTATCTCCCGAAGAGTACGGGTCATTCTGCGCCGAATTTTACAAACGAGGCTGCGTCACCATGATGGACTGGTTACGTGAGTACAATATAGCCGACGTGGAACCGTTCATTGAAGCCGTGGATAAAACGAGGCTGCAGTATTACACCGACGAGATAGACATTTTAAAGGACGCGGTAAGTATCCCGGGTGTATCAATGCGGTACGTGTTGAACAAGTCTCTACGGTTGAACCCAAAGTTAGAACTATACGCCCCAGGAGACCCATGCAGGCATAGGTGTAAGGACTCTTGTTATAGCAAGACTTGTAAGGCCTGCAGGGAGGTACGGAAAGCATGTGAAAACTGTACGAGGAATGAAGCCTACGACCTTTTGCGGACGGGGATGGTGGGCGGTCCCGCGATCGTATTCTGTCGATACCACGAACGAGACGTGACGGGTATCAGATCTCACGTGTACGGCGAACCCCATAGGTGTAGGACCATTCTAGGGTACGACGCAAATATGCTCTACCCTAGTACCCTTATACAGGACTTTCCTTGTGGGAAGGAACAGCTGATCAAGGTGGCTACACCGACATCAGCACATAACTTAGAGATACTGACGCGAGGTGTGGTGGATGGGTCGTTGTTTGGGTTTGCGCAGGTTGATATCGAGGTGCCTGAGTATCTGCGTGACAAATTCGGCGAAATGGCTCCCCTGTTTGTCGTCAAGGAGATACCCGACAATCAAATCCCCGAGCACATGCATGAGTACTTGAAAACTACGGGTCGCAAGCGTGTACCTGGAACACGTAAGCTTCTAGGGTTGCTAAAGGCTGAAAAGATCTTACTGTATACCCCTGTGTTAAAATGGTACCTCGATCATGGTTTGAAGGTGACTGCCTTTTACCAATTTCTCAAGTATGCTAGAGGTAGGCCCTTTGAATGGTTCCCTGAAGAGATTGCCGATGCGCGACGACAAGCCGATAAGGACCCTGATAAACGTATTGCGGGGGATACGGGAAAATTGAAAGGCAACTCGTTCTATGGCAAGATGATTGAAGATTTGGCAAGGCACGCAAATACTACGTTTACGAGGGATGAAAAGGAGGTTGATGCAGCCCTGCGAAGCCCGTACCTCGAGGACCTTGAAGAGATTGGGGATGCGTATGAGGTAAGAAGGGGCAAACACAAGTGTACTATCGATAGAGCCTACCAGTGTGGTATTGCAGTGTACCAACTAGCTAAGCTTCGCATGCTCGAATTTTACTACGATTTTCTGGACAAGTACGTGGATCGTCGAGACTTTGAGTACATTTACATGGACACCGACAGTGCCTATTTTGCCATCTCTGGGGAAGAGTTAAGAGATGTCGTTCGTCCCGAACTTGTTGACGAGTAAGATGAGGATGTAAAAAACTGGCTCGTCACCGATAAATACTCGAGTCGAACAGGAGGGCTATTTAAAGCGGAATTTATTGGTTTTAGGATGATTGCCCTGACAGCCAAGTGTTATTTTGTGGAGGGTAAAGCTGGTACTAAATTTTCGTGCAAGGGCATGTCAAAGAGACAAAATGCTTTGACCTGGGGTAGATACCTGAGTGCGCTAAAGGGTGGTCTGGACATGGCTAAAAACGTAGGCTTTAGGGTGCACAACCAGGGTATGATCACGTACGAACAAAACAAACTGGGGCTCTCAGCTTTTTATGACAAAAGAGTTGTACATGATGACGGGGTACATACCTCCCCGCTTGTGGTTTAAGGGAATAAAATGGAGGTGTGTTTACTAATCGCTATAACTCTACCCTATACCCTGATTGCGTTTTGTTTTTTCCGATATAGGCGTATAATAAAGATGTCTTCTGATATTGCACAAGTATTCGACAGAGCCTCTGCAGAAACCTATGAGCAGATAGAGAAACCTATCGATAAGCGCCAAATTTTAAAGAAGGCCCTGAGGAAAGGCAAGGGGCATCTACTTCCGAAAAAGTGCACGGAAGGGTTTGTCGACAAAGCCCCAGAAGAGGCTATTGACAAGGTACATACCGATTACGTACAGCGAGAACTCCAGGAGAAGGGGGAGAAGACGGCCAGGGCACTGTCTACCCATGTTATCAGCCTCTATGCCAGCATGATTGGGAACTTCGTCGATATCGACAGTGTTGGGGAGCTCCGAAAAGATATCGAAGAGGATCCTATTATCCGAGACTCCATGACAGACTTGGGGATTCTTGTGTATTGTACCATTGGGAGGTGTCTGGCACCCATCTTGGTAATGGGCCACACGGCGCGGCATATGGGTAAGAAAAAAAAGAAACAGGAGGAGGAAGAGGAGGAGCCTCGGGCTACTGTAATAAATGAGTGAACAAGAAGGGAAACAAGAGGAGAGGGCCATAACCAAGAAAAATGAGGGTCGTGTTGCTGCTGGTAAGAAACTCGCCGAATGGGAACCGAAGGAACAAGGCCGACCTGAAAAAGAACATGGGCGAAGAACTTTCGCAACATGATCAAGAACCTGTGACAGGTTCTAGCAGGTCAACGGACGTATATCTTTATGGCGTAGGGACGCTTGCCGTGCTTGCGATAGGGGTTGGGCTTTGGTATAGATTTTCCCCAAAAAATGGCGGAGAATCTAACAAGCCAGCGACCAATCCAGAGCCTCAGCAGGGGAAACAGGGCAAAGCCCGGCCTCATATCTCTATGTTCAAAATGTTATAGAATTTTTTCAAAAAATGACACTATATAAATGACCACAAGCAACGTATCACCTAAAGAAAAGGAGATTTTGGACATGTTGTACGAAACAGTCGTAGACCTTAGTTTCACCTTCGCCTATGCCCTTGGGGGTAAGAAAATCCTGGGTATTTCAAGACCCTCTGCCAAAATGGACATGAATGACGTCCTCAAAATGACGGCGTACTTTGCCGCGGGGCGGACGAGTCGCGAGATGGTCGTGAAAAAAGGGTGGCTACCCGCATCCATAGTCCCGAAACCAAAATAGGCCGCCTATTAAAATTTCTATTTGTCTAAGAGGCAAATAGAAATGGAGGAGGCGAGCTCCGGAATAGTAAATGGATGTAAAATGTTGCCACAGATGCAAAAAATTGTTTCCCCCAGACATGTTCAAAATTAGAGGTAATGGCCGAACAAAAAGTTGTATAGGTTGCCTGGCTAAGGCGAGGGAGAGGCGGCGTACCAAATGCAAGGACCCTGTTATCGAACAAAAGGTAGACATTCTTGCCACTGATGTTGAAATTAGGGAAATTCAGCAGGATGAAAATTACCTACTTCTTTACACCCTGTTGACATATGGTATCATACCCCGGTACATCGAACTCGTTGAGGCACCACCCGAGAGCTATGAAAAAGACCTACTCATTAAACAATATCGCAAGGTACTACGATGCCTACAGGGAAAATTAACATATACTCCATTACCCATGGAATACCAGGCTCGAAATACCAAGCTATGCCCTGCCTGCCGGGGGTCTTTGGTGAACAATCACAGCGGTGTGTTGATATGTTTGGGCTGTGCCGGTGTATTTTCCAAAATCCATAATCAAAAGTGGTTATATTATTAGTAAATGGATGTCGTAAGGGACCCACATACCTGTATTTTTACAGGTCCGACAAGTTGCGGAAAAACGCAACTTGTGCTAGACCTACTTGAAAACGAATATAAAAAACACTATCACAACATAGTGATACTTTTTCCTACTCTACGATGGAATACCACCTATTTGGAAAGGGCCTCGCTCTGGAAGGATGATTACGTGTTCCTAATAGACCCCAAGGACCAACTGTTTGAATGGGTAGCGAAACTGTCGTCGTTATTCGCCGGTGAAGAGACGTTGTTTGTGGTTGACGATATGATATCTGACGAGAGTCTCGATAAACGTCGACAGCCCCTGCTTGAATTGGCTATTTCAGGTAGGCACAGGAGGCATAGCTTATGGCTACTCACGCAGTCGTACACCGCCCTCCCTAAAAATTTGAGGAGACAGAAGAAGGCCTTGTTTGCCTGGTATCCCTCGGAACGAAGTGACATGAGAACTATTGATGAGGAAACAAACCTTATTTCAGACTGGGATGAAATTAAAATTGAACTGAGGAGATCCAAACATGCTTGCTTGTGCGTGAGATTGGAACACCCTAGAGGTTGGAAGATTCTCGACTGACCATACAAAAAAATCCAAATTCTACCTGAAAATGGAACAAGGATGTCTCTTACAGCAGTTGATTATTTCCAAGGAAAACAAGTCCGATCATTTTATGTCGAGGATAAAGGTCAATGTATCGTAGCCTCCGATGTTTGGAGGGCCGCAGGATATAAGCGAGGAGCGGGAGTAAAAGCCATTCAGCGATATGTTCCCGATAAGTAAAAATGCGGTTAGGTACCACTTTTCCCAATCTCCAAGGTGTGGACACCGGTGTCCACACCCAACCAAATACAATTTTACTGACTGAGCCCGGCCTCTATTGTTTTCTGTTGAGATGTGGTCAGCCCGAAGCAGAATCATTTTTGGAGTGGGTTGTAGAAGAGGTGCTACCCAGGGAAATGCAAAGGCTTGCTGCAGCAATCGAGGAAAAGGACGCGGCCATCGCCATCCTGGAGGACGATCTTGATGCCAGGGATGAACAGCTCATGGTACAGGCCCGGGAAAATGCAAGGCTTATGGAAAGACATGTTCCATACCGTCATCAATATGATACCGTGCTATGCGTGGTTGATAATAATGATCCCCAAGAGCATGGAAGATCTGGAAGGCACCCACACTATATGATCCGATGCCAAAGGAAAGAGCTCGGCACAAGAATAAACATATTAAGAGCAATGTACCCCGATATGGGTGTAAGGGAACCGGAATGTGACGATCCCAATGCCGTGCATGCCTGGTGTAGGTTCAAGGATGATGTCCTTACCAAGGATAATTTCTACAGGAACCACTTCACCCTACCTGACGATAATACGCGAGAGCTCTTCGAAGGCATGTTTGATATTGATATGTCGTAAGCGGGCACTAATTTTACTACCCACAAAAGAGTAGTAAAATTACCATTTATGACCACGGTGAAAACCTCTGGGTAAGCATTAGTATATAGAAAGATGTCGTCGCAAGTTATGTTCAACACAGGAGCCATTGAGACCCTATCAAATAGCCAGGATCAGCCCATGTTCAAAAGGGGTGACCTGGGACGGTTTTTAGGTATTGAAAATGTTAGACAGTGTAGCCTCGATAATCAAATGATATCAACAAGAGAAAATATACAGATAGGGGTTGGGGGTGCCACCCCCAACCCAAATGAAGGCCAAAATCCGCATGACGTCTTTGTCACGCTTGAGGGCGCCCTGGAGATCGTTCGCCGTTCCAAGAAACTAAAGGCTGTGGGGGTCATCAAATGGCTTGCTCGGGCAGGTGTCCAAAAACTATAAGATGTAATAAAAGAGCATCGCCAGGCCCTAGAGGATAGAGACGCGACCATGGCGGTGATGGCGGGTGATCTGGAGGATAGGGATGATGAAATTGTCTTTCTTGGGGATGAGCTAGAGGAGCTACAGCAACGGGCTGTGCCTTACCCGGAAGATCCTTTTGAGGATAACGGTATGGTCATTATCCAGAAGAACAACGGTGATCCCTTTCAATACCTTGCCATCTGTGGTCAACAGGGGTATGTGGCGTAAAAGATTAGAAACAAACTTGTTGACCACCCCAGGGGTGAGATTGTCGTACTGGCAGAGACACCAAATGCCATCGTACACTACAACTGGCTCAGGGAGCGTGGATGTATCGAGGTAAACCCCGAGCGTGTGAGACATTTCAGGCTTGGCGAGCACCACACGCATGAACGTCTCCTGGAGCTTGCGGAATGATATGACTTAAACGGGCACTAATTTTAATACTCACAAGGGTATTAAAATTATCATATTTTTTTTTTTGACCCTTTCAGCTGTATGTTAAAAGGTACTGAAATATAAAAAAAGATGGAGGTATACATAAAAAAAAATCAATTTACAATCAACTACAATATCCAGATACCTGTGCTACATTGCTGTATCAAGGCAGAGTCAGTGGCCGGATATTGCCCTACCTGCCTAGAAAATTTTAAATATCGAGATGGGGTATACTACGAGGGGTTTGAATATAAAACAGACGAAGAGCTTTTAAACAGGGTAGCGTCAGGCGTAAAAGCATGGGGTACATTTGTAAGAAGGGAGATTGACGAGGATTTAGAGGATGATGCTGAACGCCTAGGGCTCTATATCGTTGCGGCTAAGGAGAACAACTATGGTGCATTCTGCTATCAAGTCATCAAGGATAGGGATTTGAAGCTATCGGATTTAGCTGATATATCAACAATAGGCAATATACTCAGATTTCCGATACCGGATAGACGTCTAGTCGATATTGATTTGGAAAATGAACCCAATGTCATCAAAGGTATTGTCTATGGATACCCGTTCTATACCCTACATCCTTTGGATTATCTGCGAGATCCGAATGATGATGATGATGATGACGAATGAAGAGCTTTCAAAAGGCAACCGATACATTACAGAATAGGAGTGTTTTTTTATGGCCTTGATAAGCCATAAAAAATATTACCAAGCCTTAACCTCCTCCGGAGGCACCTGAGCATCTTCAGGAATAAGCATCAGCTCCTCTGACACGAAGCTGCTATCAGGGCCGTCCTTTAAATATTATAGCACGCGACTACCCGCTACAATACGATCCAATCTATACATTTTCCTACTGCAGAAAGCATCTGTCGCACGTCTTTTAGAGTCAGCATGCTCCTCCCCTGGTTGTAGCAGATAGAGATAAAGACCATCCTCGGGTAGGGGTTTTTCTTCGGGGTATTCTTGACTTTTCTCAAGTGGGACATCATCGAGTTTAATAGCCCTCGAGGGCTTCGAGTTAATCATAGCAGTTTTGCTGTTGTTTAGACTTTTGACGATAGTGTACAGATGCTTGACCCAAATGGTACTAGGCTCGCCAGAGACCAGCTCTTGTGCATCCTGAGGCTTAAAGAGCCTTTCCGCGAGTACCTTGTTGTAGGATTCGACAAAGGCCACAAATGTATGGTGATATTTGGTAGTAGCCCGCTTAATTTCCACCCCCAGCAGCCTGGTTACATTTGACTTGAATTCAGAACCATTGTCACATTGAAAAGTTTTGGGGTATCGTAAAGGTCCTGCCTTGTAAATATCTTTGATCATATCAGAGACCTCACTAGTTTTTTTGGTACGTAGAGGCCTAGCTACCTTGTACCTTGAGGCCACGTCAATACCCGTGAGAATGTACTTGTAGGTGCTTCCATACAGCTTGTCATATGGCATATACAGTAAATCAAACTGATGCATCTCATTAGGTGCTGTAATGGTAAAATGAGGGTAATCAATACGTTTTGGGCCCCGAATATGCCGTAGCCAGAGTAGTTGACGGGACAGCCAGTGGGTGACTAGTTTTTTGGATAGGCCGCTCTCCCTCGCGAGGAATTTGATAGCCCTCCGTCCAACCCAGAGGTGTTCCGGCATGTAGTAAATTTTACTTAGTTTTTCCGCCTCTTCTTCGGTAGCAACGTGCGTTTTTGACATGTCTTTGTTATATACATGTCAAAAAACATTCCTACAAATACCTGTAAGCCACGAAGCCTAGCAGTGATAGGGAGCCAAGGATGAATGCGAGCTCGCCGTCTTGTTGGGGTTTTGACGGGGTGTAAAAATTTTTCAGCTGTGGGGCCTTCTTTTCAGAGGCAATGTAGTATTTATAGAGGTCGTCATCGAGTTCACGAAGGCTCTTCCCGGCCTTTATTTGCAGTTCCCGTTGCTCGCTGAACCAATCAAGCTTGAGTCTGGTTCTAATCCACTCTGCCTGCGCATCATTGAGCTTTTCCATAGCCTCATCATGCCGTTTTCTCTCCGCCTCGCCGTGTCCCGAGAGCTTGGAAAACAAAAAGTTGGTCCCGCTGAAAGCCAACGCATTGATTAATGCACCTCCGGCCATAATTGCCAAGGTTGCCATTTATTCTGTAATGTATCGATTACCTTTTGACATGTTCTCACTCGCCCATATAGGCTGAGTGTTGGTGTAGTGCAATCTACTAGCAACCTCAGCAAGCGATGGGGCATCCCCATTTTCTCTATACCTGAGGGGGATTTTGTGATCTATATGCCACCCCTTGCCGTAATTGTCCCAGCTCATGCCCTCGGAGAACTGGGCCTCGATATGGGCCTGCAGTGTAGCGATATCGCATCCAAGATACTCTTGAGAACTAAGCTCCTTGTTTCCCTTCAGGGCCTGGTAGGTTCGCCTGCGTACAACACCAGCTAGATATCCAAGATCATCGCAAATGGGGCAACACCGCCTCTGCTTTTTATGGTGGCAATACTGACTTCCCTTACAGTCCCTGCAGTAGGCCCTCTGTCTTTCATGTTCACAAATCTGACTCCCTTTGCAATCCTTACATTGGGACCTCACCCTTAGATGATGGCATATTTCACTTCCCCCACAGTCCTTACAACGAGACCTCTGCCTTTCGTGCGGGCACTTCGTACGCCCCTTTGACGCCCTGCTAGCATCGAGACATTTGATGCATGTCTTTGTTGTTTGACCATATCCTTTGATCCTAAAATTGTCCAAAGATAAAAAGTGTTTACATTTTGAGCATCTATTGGTTCCTTCCATATTGATTTGTATTTGCCCCAGGGGCAAATACAAATTGTGGTCTACTCCACGGAATTAAACCGTATTTATTCTGACTGCTTGTTCTTCTTGCAGTCTTTGCAGGAGGCCCTCTGTTTTTCATGTTCACATATCTGACTGCCCTTGCACTCCTTGCATATTGATATTCTCTTTTTATGCTTGCAGATACCACCACCCCCGCAGTCTTTACACCGGGATCTTATCTTTTCATGTTCGCAAATCTGACTACCCTTGCAGTCTTTGCATTTAGGCCTTTCCCTTTCATGGGGGCATCTGTTACGTTCAATTGAAGCCTTATTAATATCGAGGCATTTGATGCATGTCTTTGTAGTTTGACCATTTTTCACCACCTTGAATGCATCTGGTAAAAGACTCTTTTTACAATTTGGGCATCTCTTGGTTTCTTTCAAATGTTTGCCCTTCTTGCATTCCTTGCAGCGATACCTCAATTTCCCATGAGGGCATATCTGACTGCCCTTGCATTCCTTGCAGCGATACCTCAATTTCTCATGAGGGCATATCTGACTGCCCTTGCACTCCTTGCATTGGGCTTTCCTTTTTTCATGCTGGCAGATTTGACTCCCCTTGCATTCCTTGCACTGGGATCTTACCCTTTCATGTTTACAAAACTGACTGCCCTTGCATTCATTGCAGAAAGCCTTCTGTCTCTCATGGGGACAAATCTGACTGACCTTACATTCTTTACAATAGGCCCTCACCCTTTCATGGGGGCATATTTGATTTATTCCACAGTCTTTACACTGCGCCATCCGCCTACCTTGAGGGCACTTGTTTTTGGCACGCCGCTGTTTCTTTTTATCCAGGCACCATATGCATGCCTTTGTAGCTTGGCCATTTTTCAACACCCTAAATGCATCCAATGCCAACACTTTTTTACAATTTGGACATCTCTTGCTTTCTTCCATATTGATTTGTATTTGCCCTCATGAGGACAAATATAAATTATGGTCACTAATACACCAAAGAATGAAACCTACCACCCAGAATGTTTAACTGAGCATCTTGAAGCAAGTACACATAGCATCTGAAATCCCCGGTTTCGTCGACTTTTTTGGTCATATGGAGAGTAATGCTGTCACTAAGCCTCTGTAGGGGTCTCCCGCTACCATGTAGGGTATGGTCGGGAGATGCTCTGAAATCGATAAACAACGCATAACGTTCATTGAAAAATTGGCCAATTGTCACATTCGAGTCGTGACTACCAAAGAAGTTGGTAATCTGCTCCAGGTGATCCTTTGGAAGCATGGCATGACTATAGAGTTCGTTAGGTTCACCCTACACGGTGATCGAGATCTTTTCAATCTTGGCATTATAAAATACCTCGTTGATACCAGCGTAAGCCTTCACTTTCCCGGGGTCTATAAAGAGTAACAGGACACCCCTGAGACTCTTGGCAGGGGTATCGATTTGCAAATTGTAGCTAGTATCCGATTTTTTCATGGTCACCACCTTACTTCGAAGTATCCGTTCATAGGGTAGCGCGAGGCTACAATACCGCGACATTATGGCACTCGCGAGACCCTCATGGGTGACCTTGTCAAACTCCAATGAAATATTGCTTATTTTATAGGCAGCGTCGGCTGCCTTGGCTGCCGTACTTCCCACGGCTGCCGTGCCCGCATCTTTGATCACGTCACTGTACGATGCGAAATATAGTACAAACTGTAATCTGTCATGGAGCCCTGCCTGGTAAAAAGGGAGATCATTTGTAAGCTCAAACATCTTGCCGAATGGGATGCAAGAAGTGTTGCCATACGCCGCGGCGATGGCTTTTTCCTCATCAGTCCCGACGTACTCAGTAGCCTTGACCTGCAGAGCTCTGATGGTACCATCATTGGGGTTGATTCCCTCCAGGATGAGATTGTTCTCCCTATCAAACTTAGGGAGCCACAAGTCTCTGTAGGCCGCGAGCTTGTTGTAGTCGCTGATATTCTGCACCTCGTTGCCATTCAAGGTGATGCGTAGATTTCGCACCAGGCTTTTGCCGATATTCGAGACGATGGTACGCTTCGTGTTGGTCCCCGTCAGCACCAGGTCAAATAGTAGCTTGATGCTGCCTGGTTGATTGTGGAAGGTATATGGCTTACCTTGACGCGCTGCCGCTTTCCCTTAATGGCAAAAAGCTGCTGGGTTTCTGCGCAGGGGTCCAATGTTGTTCCAAATGCACTCATTTATTATGGAGGGATTTTGCTACAATAAATGCCAACCAACCCAGTATTTGAACACGATCTTCCGGATGAGGGTGGGAGGGATGATAGGCCCGATACTACGTCAAAACTTCCATCAACGCAGCAACTTCCATCAATACCGGGGCCTTCAACCCAGGGAGAAAAACAGGGTGCTCCGGGGTCTATACTTGAGGAGCAGAGGAAAGAAATAGTAAAATCAAAAGTTAATAGCCTCTACGCTCATTTAAGTAAGGATACGAGGCTGATGGGCAAGCTTATTATGATACCCTACGATGATTTTAGGGTGGAGGGGGAACATGTTTATTTCAGGGGTATAGATATTACGGAGCTTATTTACAAGGAAAAAGGTGCTGGGCTCCGATCTCCCGGAGCTATAGTTTCAAAATTGAAGGTAGACCTTGTGCGGGCTATGGGTTTCCCGGACTTTGTCACCACACCCAACAGAGGTAGGGCAGCGGCCCAGGCACTTGTGCAAAAGATTGATGACATTCCGGGGAAGGACAAGGGTGATGCCATTTCGATGCAATCCATAGAATCGATGGAGGAATTTGTAGATGCCGCGGATAGCTTTATAGAAGAAACTTCATTTGGTGGCACTGATGAAGAAGGTATCACTGAACGTGAAATGAGGGGGCTTAACCTCGAACTTCAAACTATAAGAGGTAACCTGAAAAGCCTGGTAAGTAAGATCATTTCGTTTGATAGCGAGATTGACAAGGCAAAGGGTGAGATAAAAAAAAAACTTAAGGGGAAGAAGGCTGTGGCAACCGAGGAGCAAAAGGATATAATTGATATAGAAATAGGAAATCTTAAGGATAAGATCAAAGAATTGAATGATAAAGAAGAAGCCACGCAGGGTGCCCATGGATTATTTTCAAAGGAAATTTACAGCCAGCTGGGGACTATCAAGGAAACGTTGATGAAAATTGCTGGAGATGACAAGTCTCTGCTGGAGAAGCTAAAAATACTCTTCAAGGAGCAAGGCATCACCATAGCCAGTATAGTCTCCGCTATTGGTCTATTAATAAGCACCATCGTACTTGCGGCCACGGGAAGGGGCGCCGCGGCGGGTGCTGCGGGAGGAAGTACTGCAGGGAAGGGGTTTGTAGAGAGGCAGCTTGAAGGGCTCGGAAAGTTCCTGAAATACCTAGCAGGTAAGGCAGGTGCTGCATTGCCGGGGATTATGGCTACCATAGTCTCGTTCTTTTTGAGGGTAGCGGTAACAGTCGTGGAATATGTGGCCAAACATCTGTACATGGCCATCGCGGCTGCCGTTGGGTTTGCCGTGTTCTATGTTAGGGGGGTCTAATATGAACTATTTTTTTAGCCATATGTAGGCAATAATTATTCCTACCCCTGTCGTGATTAATGCAGCCTTCGTATCCTCGTGCTGGTTTTGTGGGGGTTGTTCAGCGGCATATATAGGAGATGTATCATGCTTGGGGGGTGTAACATGTTTGGGGGATAGTTTGATATCTGCTATATGTCTTATGGTATGCTCTGTATGCCTAAGGGGTATAGTATGCCTAGGAGGTGTGGTATGTATAGGTATTTTGATAGTATGCTTGAGGGGTGCGGCTGCCGCACCCCTAGCAATAGGTTTGTTATTTACATCAACCTGTACCCCCACATTGACATTGGCAGGTGCGATCAAAATGTTGTTATTATACCCCACAATTTTACCTATGCGCAAATTCATGTCGGAGGGCAGCATGTATACGCTTGGTATAACGGCAAAATTCACCGGCGTTCTGGCATATTGCAACACCTTCTGAAACTCAGTGATATCATGTCCTACATTTTCCTGACGTTGTACCATGGCCTCAAATTTCTGCATTAAAATCTGCCTTGCTGTATAGTTGTCGGCACCTGAGCCGAGTAAGGATGCTTTTGCCCCTGCCTGCGATCCAAGCAATAAGACCACGTAGACGCGAATACTCTCACTTAGCTTGGTCAGACCCTCCGATGTCAGACCTTGGCTTGTGGGGGTAATGAACTTTGCCCAATCACCCTCAATCTGGGGCCACCATCTCCCGTTTGTCAACGAGGCCGATACTGATTTGGTCTTGTATAGACCGTTAGGATCTGCACCATATTCGCGGCATACCTGCGCATATCCAGATGTTGAAAATGGATTTTTGTACTGACTAAAGCCATCATTAAAAGACATGGGTACCTTCATCCTTGCTAGGATGCGACGCATGTGGTAATATATATGAAATTTGAAGACGGAGTTGACAAGTGGTACGGAGCCCGTTAGATGTTTTGCTGATATGCCCAGGGCTGTGCTCGCGCAATGAGTTGCAAAGTTCACCTGAATATTCCAGTAGTCCAGGGCTTGTCCTCTTGTCCAGCCCTGAATGACAGGGTCGTTCAGGTAGGTTGTGGTAACCTTGATTGGGTATTTGGTGAATTCAGGAAATACCACAGAAATATAAGACTCCTTCCCAACATACAGGTCCTGATGCTCCAAGTTGGTTACACCAAGTGGCCACTCACCCCTGTTGGAATCGTACTTTGCCTTGGGGTTGTATGAATACATGTTCATCTTTGTTTTAAAACAAAGATGAAACAGCTATATATTACTGATATCTATAAACCTACGATATTTGAAGACTACCTGGGACAGGACTCGAGGATTGCCCTTAAATCGATAAGCATCAGGCCTGTATGGTTGAACCTTTACAGCGATAATGAATTTGTCATCCGTAAAATAGGGCCCGATCAGAGGGAAATTAGAATTGAGATCATGAACGGTCCGTATAGGATCGAGGATTTAGCGGCTATCGTCAATAGTCAGGCACAGGACAGGATAAAACTTTTTGTCCTAAAAAATGGACTCTGTAGGCTCCGTGTCAGTGACGGGTACACGGTGGTTATTCATCGACAGCTGCAAGAGCTCCTGAGTCTATCCTACGACCCTAGTAAAAAGTACTATCAGAAGGGAGACTATGATTCCTTCTATAAAACTGATATTTACATTCGGCTACGACTCGTTTGCCCTCAGCTGGATGAATGTGATGCTCTGTTGGATGGTAAAAAATCTAAAATTCTGGCCTTACTTCCCACCAAAGAGCTAAACGCTTGGGGGGATATGCTGACCTGGAGCTTTGATACTCCTATCTACCTACCCCTAAAAGGGTCCACAGATCGCCTAGAATTCATGCTTACAGATGAACATCATCATGAGAAGAATGTATCCTTCACCGGGATAAACATGCAACTATTGATAGAATAAAGATGAGCGATATCAGCAAACTATACCCTAGTTTGCCGAGTGCACCTGCACAAAATGCCGATATACCCGAGGAAAGCCAAAAATATAGACTTGATGAGATTGGTGAAATTGAGAAGTATCTGCGAAATGAGATTAAGGAGCGGGACAAACTCGCAAAAAAGTTTAAGATGCATGGGACCTGGATTAGGTATTGCGATCATGGGCTACTTGGTATTAGTGTAATTACATCTGGTATAGGAATTGGAACCCTGCTCTCAGGAATGGGTGTACCACTAGCAGTGGCAATGGGGGGTCTTTCATTAGCCGTGGGGATGGGGCAGGCAGGCCTTAAGACTGCCGGAAAAAGGTTGGGGGTAAAATCAAAAAAGCATGAGAACATAAGGCTGATCGCCGAAGCAAAGCTGAACTCGATCGTTGATCTAATATCAAGGGCTGTTGAAAATGGGGAAATTTATAAGTATGAGTTTAGCCATATATTGCAAGAAAAACAGAAATACATGGTCTTGAAGGAACAGATGAGGCATTGTTGACTCCATCAATGAACAGGAGCGTGCCAAGCTAGTTGCCAGGGGGAGGCAAGAGGGTAGGGAAGAGTTTTTAAAAAACGTACAATCTGCGCAGTATGCAAGCGCTATGTAGACCCTCCACCTGAGTATAAGCCTTAGTTTTTATATATTTTATCGGTACTGTATGGCCTATAAAATATTGGGTTTTTTAATCCTCATTCAGGAGTGATTCTTTTTTAAAGTCTTTATATCGACATTCCGTAATATGTACCTGGGGGTAGTAGTTTTTGCCTTGCACATATATTGATGCAGGATGGTACTGGCTTGGCAGGGCTCATCATAGGGTACTGGCATACCGTGGAATTTGGTCGTTATCACGTCCTTGTAATATTTGAGCTTGGCATTCACGTAACGGTCCTTTTTGACCGGCTCCGTCGTCCATTGATCAGAAATCAACTCTTCGATTTTGCTCCATATTTGACGATATTTCGCAACCCAGTCGGGGTACTCTTCAAAATCAAGACTCATCGCCGGTACGGCATTGGCATTGTACCGGGTCACTCCATGCGCGGACCAGATTTTAGGTGTTTTTACCCTGAGTGCTACCACAAGGTCTTGTGTATGGTAGCCTATGATGTACCGCTGATCCTTGCCCCCGTTGGCCGGTACTGGATTTGACACTGTCAGGCAGTCCACGTTGATATCGTTGATGTCTGCAAAGGTAGTCGCAAATGAGTAGAATAGCTTAGGGTTGACGAGCTCTTTTTCAAATTGTAGCATCTTGTTTTATTATAATTTAAACGATGTCAGAGAATTGCATTTCATCGTACATACGCATCCGCCCCCGTTATATGTGATGTATTCCTGATAACAGTACCAGCACAGCATTTTAGCTTTTATCATAAGTCTCCCCCCACAGGTACATCTGTCTTGACGTGTCTATTATAATCTTCTTTTTTTAAGGATTGAAATTTTCAGGCGTAATTTAGTCTTGTTTTCTAAAACAGCTGCTGCAGGTGCGTTGAATATTTCGTTATACCAAGTGTGTTTATTTAATAACATTGTTTTACAATGCAGATATAGTCGCAGTACGATATACAGGGTATATTTTAAACGTCATTCAAAACACTTCTCGAACGTGCATAGGTATCGGACGTCCTCTTTGGATGTTGTTCTGAAAGACTTGATTGTCATCTCCTTTTTCGTCTTGCAACTTTGCTGGACCAATTATTCCACATGTGATATTGTACTTCAATATTTATTTATCTTTTTGTATCGTATAAAGCTGTGTCATAAACTATCCACAAATCCAGGATTGCGCATATAAGTTCAACGTTCAAATAATCTTGGACATTGTTTTAAACCTTTTCTTTATGTCTAAGATTTTCCACGTCTACTTCGCAGTTTTATAGTTAAAATTCACAACTATTACTAGATGCAAAACGCTAAAACACCTTTCACTGTGCAGCTGATGCTGGACTTTGTTTTGAGCTTTTGCTCAAATTGTCAAGTCGCAACATATTTATAGCACTTTGTTATATCGTACATCCATAGTTATATTCTACGTACAATGTAGTATATAATTTTAAAATAAGAGAATAATATACCTGCGTAACAATCTGACAACTTCCCATTAAGCTCGAGCTTTTCCAAATGCAACTTGTCTTGACATTTCTATTGTAATCTTCTTTTGTTAATGATTGAAATTTTCAGGCATAATTTAATCTTGTTTTCTAAAACAGCTGCTGCAGGTGCGTTGAATATTTCGTTATACCAAGTGTGCTTATTTAATGACATTGCTTAAAAATGCAGATATAGTCGCAGTACGACATACAGCGTATATTTTAAACGTCATTGAAAACACTTCTGGAACGTGTATTGGTGTCGTATCTTTGGATGTTGTTCTGAAAGACTTGATTGTCATCTCCTTTGTCGTCTTGAAACTTTGCTGGACCAATTATTCCACATGTGATATTGTACTTGAATATTAATTTACCTTTTTGTATCGTAGAAAGCTGTGTCTAAAATTATCCATAAATCCAGGATTGTGCATATAAGTTTAACGTTCCAATTACATAGGACAGTGTTTCAAACCTTTCTTTTATGGCTAAATTTTTTCCATATACTTTGCAGTTTTATATTTACAATACACGGATATTACTAGATGCAATAGGCTAAAACACGATTTACTGTACTGCTGATGTTGGACATTGTTTTGAGCTTTTGCTCAAATTGTCAAGTCGCAACATATTTATTGCACTTCGATATATATTACGTACAATGTGGTATATAGTTTTAAAATAAGAGATTAAAATACCTGCCAGTCTGACAACTTCCCATTAAACCAGATCTTTTCCAAATGCAACTTGTTTTCACGTGTCTATTGTAATCCCATTTTGTCAATGATTGAAATTTTCAGGCGTAATTTAGTCTTGTTTTCTAAAACAGCATATTTTAATCGTCATTCAAAACACTTCTGGAACGTCTATGGGTATCGTACATCCTCTTTGGATGTTGTTCTGAAAGACTTGATTGTCATCTCCTTTTTCGTCTTGCAATTTTGTTGGACCAATTATTCCACATGTGATATTGTACTTCAATATTTATTTATCTTTTTGTATCGTAGAAAGCTGTGTCTTACATTTTCCATAAATCCAGGATTGTGCATATAGGTTCACCGTTCAAATTACATAGGATATTGTTTCAAACCTCTCCTTTACGGCTATATTTTTTCCATATACTTTCCAGTTTTATATTTACAATTCACGGTTATTACTAGATGCAATAGGCTAAAACACGATTTAATGTGCAGCTGATGTTGGACTTTGTTTTGAGCTTTTGCTCAAATTGTCAAGTTGCAACATATTTATTGCACTTTGTTATATTCTACGTACAATGTGGTATATAGTTTTAAAATAAGAGATTAAAATACCTGCCAGTCTGACAACTTCCCATTAAACCAGATCTTTTCCAAATGCAACTTGTTTTGACGTGTCTATTGTAATCTTCTTTTGTTAAGGATTGAAATTTTCAGGCGTAATTTAGTCTTGTTTTCTAAAACAGCTGCTGCAGTTGCGTTGAATATTTCGTTAATCAAAGTGTGTTTACTTAATGACATTGTTTAAAAATGCAGATATAGTCGCAGCACGACACACAGCGTATATTTTAAACGTCATTCAAAACACTTCTCGAACGTGTATTGGTATCGTACGTCCTTTTAGTATGTTGTTCTGAAAGACTTGATTGTCATCTCCTTTTTCGTCTTGCAACTTTGCTGGACCAATTATTCCACATGTGATATTGTACTTCAATATTTATTTATCATTTTGTATCGTAAAAAGCTGTGTCTTAAAATATCCACAAATCCAGGATTGCGCATGTAAGTTCAACGTTCAAATTAACTTGGACATTGTTTTAAACCTTTTCTTTATGTCTAAAATCTTCCCGTGTACTTCGCAGTTTTATAGTTAAAATTCACAACTATTACTACATGCAAAACGCTAAATCACGCTTCACTGTGCAGCTCATGTTGGACTTTGTTTTGAACTTTTGCTCAAATTGTCAAGTCGCAACCTATTCATTGCACTTTCTTATATTCTACGTACAATGTGGTATATAGCTTTAAGATCAGAGAATAACATACCTGCGTAACAGTCTGACAACTTCCCATTAAGCTCGACCTTTTCCAAATGCAACTTGTCTTGACATTTCTATTGTAATCTTCTTTTGTTAATGATTGAAATTTTCAGGCATAATTTAATCTTGTTTTCTAAAACAGCTGCTGCAGTTGCGTTGAATATGTCGTTGTACCAAGTGTGTTTATTTAAAGACATTGTTTAAAAATGCAGATATAAGCGCAGCACGACATACAGGGTATATTTTAAAAGTCATTCAAAACACTTCTTGAATGTGTATTGGTATCGTACGTCCTCTTTGGACGTTGTTCTGAAAGATTTGATTCTCATCTCCTTTGTCGTCTTGCAACTTTGCTGGACCAATTATTCCACATGTGATATTGTACTTCAATATTTGTTTATATTTTTGTATCGTAGAAACCAGTGTCTCAAATTTTCCACAAATCCCGGATTTTGCTTGTAAGTTCACCGTTCAAATTATCTTGGACATTGTTTTAAACCTTTTATTAATGTCTAAAATTTTCCACGTCTGCTTTACAGCTTTATAGTCAAAATTCACAACTGTTATTAGATGTAAAACGCTAAAACACGTTTCACTGTGCAGCTGATGTTGGACTTTGTTTTGAGCTTTGCTCAAATTGTCAAGTCACAACTTATTCATTGCACTTTGTTATATTCTACGTACAATGTGGTATATAGCTTTAAGATCAGAGAATAACATACCTGTGCAACAGTCTGACAACTTTCCATTAAGCCAGATCTTTTTCAAATGCAACTTGTTTTGACGTGTCTATTCTAATCTTCTTTACTTAATGATTGAAATTTTCAGGCGTAATTTAGTCTTGTTTTCTAAAACAGCCGCTGCAGTTGCGTTGAATATTTCGTTATTCCAAGTGTGTTTATTTAATGACATTGCTTTAAAATGCAGATATAGTCGCAGTACGACATACAGCGTATATTTTAAACGTCATTGAAAACACTTCTGGAACGTGTATTGGTATCGTACATCCTCTTTGGATGTTGTTCTGAAAGATTTGATTGTCATCTCCTTTGTCGTCTTGAAACCTTGTTGGACCAATTATTCCACATGTGATATTGTACTTGAATATAAATTTACCTTTTTGTATGGTAGAAAGCTGTGTCTTAAATTATCCATAAATCCAGGATTGTGCATATAAGTTTAACGTGCCAATTACATAGGACAGTGTTTCAAACCTTTCTTTTATGGCTAAAGTTATTCCATATATTTTGCAGTTTTATATTTACAATACACGGATATTACTAGATGCAATAGGCTAAAACACGATTTACTATGCTGCTGATGTTGGACATTGTTTTGAGCTGTTGCTCAAATTGTCAAGTCGCAACATATTTATTGCACTTCGATATATATTACGTACAATGTGGTATATAGTTTTAAAATAAGAGATTAAAATACCTGCCAGTCTGACGACTTCCCATTAAACCAGATCTTTGCCAAATGCAACTTGTTTTGACGTGTCTATTCTAATCTTCTTTTGTTAATGATTGAAATTTTCAGGCGTAATTTAGTCTTGTTTTCTAAAACAGCTGCTGCAGTTGCGTTAAATATTTCGTTATACCAAGTGTGTTTATTTAATGACATTGCTTAAAAATGCAGATATAGTCGCAGTACGACATACAGCGTATATATTAAACATCATTGAAAACATTTCTGGAACGTGTTTTGGTATCGTACATCCTCTTTGGATGTTGTTCTGAAAGACTTGATTGTCATCTCCTTTTTCGTCTTGCAACTTTGCTGGACCAATTATTCCACATGTGATATTGTACTTCAATATTTATTTATCTTTTTGTATCGTATAAAGCTGTGTCATAAATTATCCACAAATCCAGGATTGCGCATATAAGTTCAACGTTCAAATTATCCTGGACATTGTTTTAAACCTTTTATTTATGTCTAAAATTTTCCACGTCTGCTTTGCAGCTTTATAGTCAAAATTCACAACTGTTATTAGATGTAAAACGCTATAACACATTTCACTGTGCAGCTGATGTTGGACTTTGTTTTGAGCTTTTGCTCAAATTGTCAAGTCATAACTTATTCATTGCACTTTGTTATATTCTACGTACAATGTGGTATATAGCTTTAAGATCAGAGAATAACATACCTGCGCAACAGTCTGACAACTTTCCATTAAGCCAGATCTTTTCCAAATGCAACTTGTTTTCACGTGTCTATTGTAATCCCATTTTGTCAATGATTGAAGTTTTCAGGCGTAATTTAGTCTTGTTTTCTAAAACAGCCGCTGCAGTTGCGTTGAATATTTCGTTATTCCAAGTGTGTTTATTTAATGACATTGCTTTAAAATGCAGATATAGTCGCAGTACGACATACAGCGTATATTTTAAACGTCATTGAAAACACTTCTGGAACGTGTATTGGTATCGTACATCCTCTTTGGATGTTGTTCTGAAAGATTTGATTGTCATCTCCTTTGTCGTCTTGAAACCTTGTTGGACCAATTATTCCACATGTGATATTGTACTTGAATATAAATTTACCTTTTTGTATGGTAGAAAGCTGTGTCTTAAATTATCCATAAATCCAGGATTGTGCATATAAGTTTAACGTTCCAATTACATAGGACAGTGTTTCAAACCTTTCTTTTATGGCTAAAGTTTTTCCATATATTTTGCAGTTTTATATTTACAATACACGGATATTACTAGATGCAATAGGCTAAAACACGATTTACTATGCTGCTGATGTTGGACATTGTTTTGAGCTTTTGCTCAAATTGTCAAGTCGCAACATATTTATTGCACTTCGATATATATTACGTACAATGTGGTATATAGTTTTAAAATAAGAGATTAAAATACCTGCCAGTCTGACGACTTCCCATTAAACCAGATCTTTGCCAAATGCAACTTGTTTTGACGTGTCTATTCTAATCTTCTTTTGTTAATGATTGAAATTTTCAGGCGTAATTTAGTCTTGTTTTCTAAAACAGCTGCTGCAGTTGCGTTGAATATTTCGTTAATCAAAGTGTGTTTACTTAATGACATTGTTTAAAAATGCAGATATAGTCGCAGCACGACACACAGCGTATATTTTAAACGTCATTCAAAACACTTCTCGAACGTGTATTGGTATCGTACGTCCTTTTAGTATGTTGTTCTGAAAGACTTGATTGTCATCTCCTTTTTCGTCTTGCAACTTTGCTGGACCAATTATTCCACATGTGATATTGTACTTCAATATTTATTTATCATTTTGTATCGTAAAAAGCTGTGTCTTAAAATATCCACAAATCCAGGATTGCGCATGTAAGTTCAACGTTCAAATTAACTTGGACATTGTTTTAAACCTTTTCTTTATGTCTAAAATCTTCCCGTGTACTTCGCAGTTTTATAGTTAAAATTCACAACTATTACTACATGCAAAACGCTAAATCACGCTTCACTGTGCAGCTCATGTTGGACTTTGTTTTGAACTTTTGCTCAAATTGTCAAGTCGCAACCTATTCATTGCACTTTGTTATATTCTACGTACAATGTGGTATATAGCTTTAAGATCAGAGAATAACATACCTGCGTAACAGTCTGACAACTTCCCATTAAGCTCGACCTTTTCCAAATGCAACTTGTCTTGACATTTCTATTGTAATCTTCTTTTGTTAATGATTGAAATTTTCAGGCATAATTTAATCTTGTTTTCTAAAACAGCTGCTGCAGTTGCGTTGAATATGTCGTTGTACCAAGTGTGTTTATTTAAAGACATTGTTTAAAAATGCAGATATAAGCGCAGCACGACATACAGGGTATATTTTAAAAGTCATTCAAAACACTTCTTGAATGTGTATTGGTATCGTACGTCCTCTTTGGACGTTGTTCTGAAAGATTTGATTGTCATCTCCTTTGTCGTCTTGCAACTTTGCTGGACCAATTATTCCACATGTGATATTGTACTTCAATATTTGTTTATATTTTTGTATCGTAGAAACCAGTGTCTCAAATTTTCCACAAATCCCGGATTTTGCTTGTAAGTTCACCGTTCAAATTATCTTGGACATTGTTTTAAACCTTTTCTTTATGGCTAAAATTTTTCCGTGTACTTCGCAGTTTTAGAGTTAAAATTCACAACTATTATTAGATGCAATAGAGTAAAACACGATTTATTGTGCTGCTGATGATGGACTTTGTTTTGAGCTTTTGCTCATATTGTCAAGTCGCAACATATTTATTACACTTCGATATATTTTACGTACAATGTGGTATATAGTTTTAAAATAAGAGATTTAAATACCTGCCAGTCTGACAACTTCCCATTAAACCAGATCTTTTCCAAATGCAACTTGTTTTGACATGTCTATTTTTAATCTTCTTTTGTTAATGATTGAAACTTTCATGCGTGACTTTGTCTTGTTTTCTAAAACAGCTGCTGCAGGTGCGTTGAATATTTCGTTATACCAAGTGTGTTTATTTAATGACATTGCTTAAAAATGCAGATATAGTCGCAGTACGACATACAGCGTATATATTAAACATCATTGAAAACATTTCTGGAACGTGTATTGGTATCGTACATCCTCTTTGGATGTTGTTCTGAAAGACTTGATTGTCATCTCCTTTTTCGTCTTGCAACTTTGCTGGACCAGTTATTCCACATGTGATATTGTACTTCAATATTTATTTATCTTTTTGTATCGTAAAAAGCTGTGTCATAAATTATCCACAAATCCAGGATTGCGCAAATAAGTTCAACGTTCAAATTATCCTGGACATTGTTTTAAACCTTTTATTAATGTCTAAAATTTTCTACGTCTGCTTTACAGCTTTATAGTCAAAATTCACAACTGTTATTAGATGTAAAACGCTAAAACACGTTTCACTGTGCAGCTGATGTTGGACTTTGTTTTGAGCTTTGCTCAAATTGTCAAGTCACAACTTATTCATTGCACTTTGTTATATTCTACGTACAATGTGGTATATAGCTTTAAGATCAGAGAATAACATACCTGTGCAACAGTCTGACAACTTTCCATTAAGCCAGATCTTTTTCAAATGCAACTTGTTTTGACGTGTCTATTCTAATCTTCTTTAGTTAATGATTGAAATTTTCAGGCGTAATTTAGTCTTGTTTTCTAAAACAGCCGCTGCAGTTGCGTTGAATATTTCGTTATTCCAAGTGTGTTTATTTAATGACATTGCTTTAAAATGCAGATATAGTCGCAGTACGACATACAGCGTATATTTTAAACGTCATTGAAAACACTTCTGGAACGTGTATTGGTATCGTACATCCTCTTTGGATGTTGTTCTGAAAGATTTGATTGTCATCTCCTTTGTCGTCTTGAAACCTTGTTGGACCAATTATTCCACATGTGATATTGTACTTGAATATAAATTTACCTTTTTGTATGGTAGAAAGCTGTGTCTTAAATTATCCATAAATCCAGGATTGTGCATATAAGTTTAACGTTCCAATTACATAGGACAGTGTTTCAAACCTTTCTTTTATGGCTAAAGTTTTTCCATATATTTTGCAGTTTTATACTTACAATACACGGATATTACTAGATGCAATAGGCTAAAACACGATTTACTATGCTGCTGATGTTGGACATTGTTTTGAGCTTTTGCTCAAATTGTCAAGTCGCAACATATTTATTGCACTTCGATATATATTACGTACAATGTGGTATATAGTTTTAAAACAAGAGATTAAAATACCTGCCAGTCTGACGACTTCCCATTAAACCAGATCTTTGCCAAATGCAACTTGTTTTGACGTGTCTATTCTAATCTTCTTTTGTTAATGATTGAAATTTTCAGGCGTAATTTAGTCTTGTTTTCTAAAACAGCTGCTGCAGTTGCGTTGAATATTTCGTTAATCAAAGTGTGTTTACTTAATGACATTGTTTAAAAATGCAGATATAGTCGCAGCACGACACACAGCGTATATTTTAAACGTCATTCAAAACACTTCTCGAACGTGTATTGGTATCGTACGTCCTTTTAGTATGTTGTTCTGAAAGACTTGATTGTCATCTCCTTTTTCGTCTTGCAACTTTGCTGGACCAATTATTCCACATGTGATATTGTACTTCAATATTTATTTATCATTTTGTATCGTAAAAAGCTGTGTCTTAAAATATCCACAAATCCAGGATTGCGCATGTAAGTTCAACGTTCAAATTAACTTGGACATTGTTTTAAACCTTTTCTTTATGTCTAAAATCTTCCCGTGTACTTCGCAGTTTTATAGTTAAAATTCACAACTATTACTACATGCAAAACGCTAAATCACGCTTCACTGTGCAGCTCATGTTGGACTTTGTTTTGAACTTTTGCTCAAATTGTCAAGTCGCAACCTATTCATTGCACTTTGTTATATTCTACGTACAATGTGGTATATAGCTTTAAGATCAGAGAATAACATACCTGCGTAACAGTCTGACAACTTCCCATTAAGCTCGACCTTTTCCAAATGCAACTTGTCTTGACATTTCTATTGTAATCTTCTTTTGTTAATGATTGAAATTTTCAGGCATAATTTAATCTTGTTTTCTAAAACAGCTGTTGCAGTTGCGTTGAATATGTCGTTGTACCAAGTGTGTTTATTTAAAGACATTGTTTAAAAATGCAGATATAAGCGCAGCACGACATACAGGGTATATTTTAAAAGTCATTCAAAACACTTCTTGAATGTGTATTGGTATCGTACGTCCTCTTTGGACGTTGTTCTGAAAGATTTGATTGTCATCTCCTTTGTCGTCTTGCAACTTTGCTGGACCAATTATTCCACATGTGATATTGTACTTCAATATTTGTTTATATTTTTGTATCGTAGAAACCAGTGTCTCAAATTTTCCACAAATCCCGGATTTTGCTTGTAAGTTCACCGTTCAAATTATCTTGGACATTGTTTTAAACCTTTTCTTTATGGCTAAAATTTTCCCCGTGCACTTCGCAGTTTTATAGTTAAAATTCACAACTATTACTAGATGCAAAACGCTAAAACACGCTTCACTGTGCAGCTGATGTTGGACTTTGTTTTGAGCTTTTGCTCAAATTATCAAGTCACAACTTATTCATTGCACTTTGTTATATTCTACGTACAATGTGGTATATAGCTTTAAGATCAGAGAATAACATACCTGCGCAACAGTCTGACAACTTTCCATTAAGCCAGATCTTTTTCAAATGCAACTTGTTTTGACGTATCTATTCTAATCTTCTTTTGTTAATGATTGAAATTTTCAGGCGTAATTTAGTCTTGTTTTCTAAAACAGCTGCTGCAGTTGCGTTGAATATTTCCTTATTCCAAGTGTGTTTATTTAATGACATTGCTTAAAAATGCAGATATAGTCGCATTACGACATACAGCGTATATTTTAAACGTCATTGAAAACACTTCTGGAACGTGTATTGGTGTCGTACATCCTCTTTGGATGTTGTTCTGAAAGACTTGATTGTCATCTCCTTTGTCGTCTTGAAACGTTGCTGGACCAATTATTCCACATGTGATATTGTACTTGAATATTAATTTACCTTTTTGTATCGTAGAAAGCTGTGTCTTAAATTATCCATAAATCCAGGATTGTCCATATAAGTTTAACGTTCCAATTACATAGGACAGTGTTTCAAACCTTTCTTTTATGGCTAAATTTTTTCCATATACTTTGCAATTTTATATTTACGATACACGGATATTACTAGATGCAATAGGCTAAAACACGATTTACTATGCTGCTGATGTTGGACATTGTTTTGAGCTTTTGCTCAAATTGTCAAGTCGCAACATATTTATTGCACTTCGATATATATTACGTACAATGTCGTATATAGTTTTAAAATAAGAGATTAAAATACCTGCCAGTCTGACGACTTCCCATTAAACCAGATCTTTTCCAAATGCAACTTGTTTTGACGTGTCTATTCTAATCTTCTTTTGTTAATGATTGAAATTTTCAAGCGTAATTTAATCTTGTTTTCTGAAACAGCTGCTGCAGTTGCGTTGAATATTTCGTTATTCCAAGTGTGTTTATTTAATGACATTGCTTAAAAATGCAGATATAGTCGCATTACGACATACAGCGTATATTTTAAACGTCATTGAAAACACTTCTGGAACGTCTATTGGTGTCGTACATCCTCTTTGGATGTTGTTCTGAAAGACTTGATTGTCATCTCCTTTGTCGTCTTGAAACGTTACTGGACCAATTATTCCACATGTGATATTGTACTTGAATATTAATTTACCTTTTTGTATCGTAGAAAGCTGTGTCTTAAATTATCCATAATTCCAGGATTGTGCATATAAGTTTAACGTTCCAATTACATAGAACAGTGTTTCAAACCTTTCTTTTATGGCTCAATTTTTTCCTTATACTTTGCAGTTTTCTATTTACAATACACGGATATTACTAGATGCAATAGGCTAAAACACGATTTACTGTGCTGCTGATGTTGGACATTGTTTTGAGCTTTTGCTCAAATTGTCAAGTCGCAACATATTTATTGCACTTCGATATATATTACGTACAATGTCGTATATAGTTTTAAAATAAGAGATTAAAATACCTGCCAGTCTGACGACTTCCCATTAAACCAGATCTTTTCCAAATGCAACTTGTTTTGACGTGTCTATTCTAATCTTCTTTTGTTAATGATTGAAATTTTCAAGCGTAATTTAGTCTTGTTTTCTGAAACAGCTGCTGCAGTTGCGTTGAATATTTCGTTATTCCAAGTGTGTTTATTTAATGACATTGCTTAAAAATGCAGATATAGTCGCAGTACGACATACAGCGTATATTTTAAACATCATTGAAAACATTTCTGGAACGTGTATTGGTATCGTACATCCTCTTTGGATGTTGTTCTGAAAGACTTGATTGTCATCTCCTTTTTCGTCTTGCAACTTTGCTGGACCAATTATTCCACATGTGATATTGTACTTCAATATTTATTTATCTTTTTGTATCGTAAAAAGCTGTGTCTTAAATTATCCACAAATCCAGGATTGCGCATGTAAGTTCAACGTTCAAATTATCTTGGACATTGTTTTAAACCTTTTCTTTATGTCTAAAATTTTCCCGTGTACTTCGCAGTTTTATAGTTGAAATTCACAACTATTACTAGATGCAAAACGCTAAAACACACTTCACTGTGCAGCTGATGTTGGACTTTGTTTTGAACTTTTGCTCAAATTGTCAAGTCGCAACTTATTCATTGCACTTTGTTATATTCTACGTACAATGTGGTATATAGCTTTAAGGTAAGAGAATAACATACCTGCGTAACAGTCTGACAACTTTCCATTAAGCCAGATCTTTTTCAAATTCAACTTCTTTGACGTGTCTATTCTAATCTTCTTTTGGTAATGACTGAAATTTTCACGCGTAATTTAGTCTTGTTTTCTAATACAGCTGCTGCAGTTGCGTTGAATATTTCCTTATTCCAAGTGTGTTTATTTAATGACATTGCTTAAAAATGCAGATATAGTCGCAGTACGACATACAGCGTATATTTTAAACATCATTGAAAACACTTCTGGAACGTGTATTGGTATCGTACATCCTCTTTGGATGTTCTTCTGAAAGACTTGATTGTCATGTCCTTTGCCGTATTGAAACTTTGCTGGACCAATTATTCCACATGTGATATTGTACTTGAATATTAATTTACCTTTTTGTATCGTAGAAAGCTGTGTCTTAAATTATCCGTAAATCCAGGATTGTGCATATAAGTTTAACGTTCCAATTACATAGGACAGTGTTTCAAACCTTTCTTTAATGGCTAAATTTTTTCCATATACTTTGCAGTTTTATATTTACAATACACGGATATTACTAGATGCAATAGGCTAAAACACGATTTACTATGCTGCTGATGTTGGACTTTGTTTTGAGCTTTTGCTCAAATTGTCAAGTCGCAACATATTTATTGCACGTCGATATGTATTACGTACAATGTGGTATATAGTTTTAAAATAAGAGATTTAAATACCTGCCAGTCTGACAACTTTCCATTAAACCAGATCTTTTCCAAAGGCAACTTGTTTTGACGTGTCTATTGTAATCTTCTTTTGTTAATGATTGAAATTTTCAGGCGTAATTTAGTCTTGTTTTCTAAAACAGCTGCTGCAGTTGCGTTGAATATTTCGTTATTCCAAGTGTGTTTATTTAATGACATTGCTTAAAAATGCAGATATAGTCGCAGTACGACATACAGCGTATATTTTAAACGTCATTGAAAACACTTCTTGAACGTGTATTGGTGTCGTACATCCTCTTTGGATGTTGTTCTGAAAGACTTGATGGTCATCTCATTTGTCGTCTTGAAACGTTGCTGGACCAATTATTCCACATGTGATATTGTACTTGAATATTAATTTACCTTTTTGTATCGTAGAAAGCTGTGTCTTAAATTATCCATAAATCCAGGATTGTGCATATAAGTTTAACGTTCCAATTACATAGAACAGTGTTTCAAACCTTTCTTTTATGGCTCAATTTTTTCCTTATACTTTGCAGTTTTCTATTTACAATACACGGATATTACTAGATGCAATAGGCTAAAACACGATTTACTGTGCTGCTGATGTTGGACATTGTTTTGAACTTTTGCTCAAATTGTCAAGTCGCAACATATTTATTGCACTTCGATATATATTACGTACAATGTGGTATATAGTTTTAAAATAAGAGATTTAAATACCTGCCAGTCTGACAACTTCCCATTAAACCAGATCTTTTCCAAATGCAACTTGTTTTGACGTGTCTATTGTAATCTTCTTTAGTTAATGATTGAAATTTTCAAGCGTAATTTAGTCTTGTTTTCTGAAACAGCTGCTGCAGTTGCGTTGAATATTTCGTTATTCCAAGTGTGTTTATTTAATGACATTGCTTAAAAACGCAGATATAGTCGCAGTACGACATACAGCGTATATTTTAAACATCACTGAAAACATTTCTGGAACGTGTATTGGTATCGTACATCCTCTTTGGATGTTGTTCTGAAAGACTTGATTGTCATCTCCTTTTTCGTCTTGCAACTTTGCTGGACCAATTATTCCACATGTGATATTGTACTTGAATATTTATTTATCTTTTTGTATCGTAAAAAGCTGTGTCTTAAATTATCCACAATTCCAGGATTGCGCATGTAAGTTCAACGTTCAAATTATCTTGGACATTGTTTTAAACCTTTTCTTTATGTTTAAAATTTTCCCGTGTACTTCGCAGTTTTATAGTTAAAATTCACAACTATTACTAGATGCAAAACGCTAAAACACACTTCACTGTGCAGCTGATGTTGGACTTTGTTTTGAACTTTTGCTCAAATTGTCAAGTCGCAACTTATTCATTGCACTTTGTTATATTCTACGTACAATGTGGTATATAGCTTTAAGGTAAGAGAATAACATACCTGCGTAACAGTCTGACAACTTTCCATTAAGCCAGATCTTTTTCAAATTCAACTTCTTTGACGTGTCTATTCTAATCTTCTTTTGGTAATGACTGAAATTTTCACGCGTAATTTAGTCTTGTTTTCTAATACAGCTGCTGCAGTTGCGTTGAATATTTCCTTATTCCAAGTGTGTTTATTTAATGACATTGCTTAAAAATGCAGATATAGTCGCAGTACGATATACAGCGTATATTTTAAACATCATTGAAAACACTTCTGGAACGTGTATTGGTATCGTACATCCTCTTTGGATGTTCTTCTGAAAGACTTGATTGTCATGTCCTTTGCCGTATTGAAACTTTGCTGGACCAATTATTCCACATGTGATATTGTACTTGAATATTAATTTACCTTTTTGTATCGTAGAAAGCTGTGTCTTAAATTATCCGTAAATCCAGGATTGTGCATATAAGTTTAACCTTCCAATTACATAGGACAGTGTTTCAAACTTTTCTTTTATGGCTAAATTTTTTCCATATACTTTGCAGTTTTATATTTACAATACACGGATATTACTAGATGCAATAGGCTAAAACACGATTTACTATGCTGCTGATGTTGGACTTTGTTTTGAGCTTTTGCTCAAATTGTCAAGTCGCAACATATTTATTGCACTTCGATATAAATTACGTACAATGTGGTATATAGTTTTAAAATAAGAGATTTAAATACCTGCCAGTCTGACAACTTCCCATTAAACCAGATCTTTTCCAAATGCAACTTGTTTTGACGTGTCTATTGTAATCTTCTTTTGTTAATGATTGAAATTTTCAAGCGTAATTTAGTCTTGTTTTCTGAAACAGCTGCTGCAGTTGCGTTGAATATTTCGTTATTCCAAGTGTGTTTATTTAATGACATTGCTTAAAAATGCAGATATAGTCGCAGTACGACATACAGCGTATATTTTAAACATCATTGAAAACATTTCTGGAACGTGTATTGGTATCGTACATCCTCTTTGGATGTTGTTCTGAAAGACTTGATTGTCATCTCCTTTTTCGTCTTGCAACTTTGCTGGACCAATTATTCCACATGTGATATTGTACTTGAATATTTATTTTTCTTTTTGTATCGTAAAAAGCTGTGTCTTAAATTATCCACAATTCCAGGATTGCGCATGTAAGTTCAACGTTCAAATTATCTTGGACATTGTTTTAAACCTTTTCTTTATGTCTAAAATTTTCCCGTGTACTTCGCAGTTTTATAGTTAAAATTCACAACTATTACTAGATGCAAAACGCTAAAACACACTTCACTGTGCAGCTGATGTTGGACTTTGTTTTGAACTTTTGCTCAAATTGTCAAGTCGCAACTTATTCATTGCACTTTGTTATATTCTACGTACAATGTGGTATATAGCTTTAAGGTAAGAGAATAACATACCTGCGTAACAGTCTGACAACTTTCCATTAAGCCAGATCTTTTTCAAATACAACTTCTTTGACGTGTCTATTCTAATCTTCTTTTGGTAATGACTGAAATTTTCACGCGTAATTTAGTCTTGTTTTCTAATACAGCTGCTGCAATTGCGTTGAATATTTCCTTATTCCAAGTGTGTTTATTTAATGACATTGCTTAAAAATGCAGATATAGTCGCAGTACGACATACAGCGTATATTTTAAACATCATTGAAAACACTTCTGGAACGTGTATTGGTATCGTACATATACATATATATATATATATACACTAGTTAAAGATGGCAGACGTATATTGTAAACAATAAAGTGAAAGTGAAAGTTTTTAATAAAATTTGGCAATAACTTAGGTGTCACAGGTATCCAGATACAAAAAAACTGTTCAACAAAGTTATTTACTATCAACGTTAACTTAAACTTAAACGATTTACGCAGCATAACTCAATATGGAGGAAACAAACGTCGTTTCTGCTTCACAGGGAGATCAAAAATGTAGCAAATGTGGACGAACATTCAAAACGCTAAAAGGGCTAAACATTCATCTTCGCGCATGCAAGGTGAATAGTCATTTGCCTATACCGAACTGGCCAACGACAACAGCAAATAATGACGAATTCAGAAGTAAAGTTGTTCAGGCTTATGATCAAATTGTGTTTTGGAAAAAGGATTTCTTTGAATTACCAAAGTGCAGTCACGGTAAAGATTTTATACGAGAAATGACCAGATTAGTTTCGGCTTGGTCTTCGAAGTCTTCCGACAGAGATATTTGTTTAAAGGCATTGATGGTAATGCCATCTTTATTGCTATTACGCACTTCTAAAAACGCTAAAACAGCTTGAGAACAAACAACATCTGGCAAGGAGACTAGCCCTTTGGAAAGAACGCAAAATTGAAGAACTGTTGCGTGAAGGTATGGCAATTCAATCCCGCAGAAATTCGTTTCACAAAGACCAAAATAAAGAAGAATTGTCTCGCAAGTTTAGTCGCTTGATGATGGAGGGGAAGCTAAATGCAGCTATTCGACTTTTGGATGAGAATTCATGCGGAATTTTTACCGTTAGATGAGGATACAATGCAATGCCTTCTTCGAAAACATCCTAGTGCGCAACCGAAGTATGACGCCATGCTATTGCAAGGTCCCATTAAAGATATAAACAATGTTATCTATGACGATATTAATGCTGAATTGATAAGAAAGTGTGCGCTTAAAACAAAAGGTGCTTCAGGACCATCAGGTATGGATGCCGATTTTTGGAGGAAAATCATCGGAGGGAATGTTTTTGGCTCTGCCGCTGATGATTTGTGTCATGCCATAGCTTTAATGACGAGACAGTTATGTACAGATATTATGGAGGATCCGCACTCATTATCACCAATTGTGTCCTGTCGCCTCATTCCATTGGACAAACGTCCTGGTTTACGCCCTATCGGAATTGGAGAAGTATTACGAAGGATAATGGGAAAATCAGTCATGGCTATACTAAAACGTGATGTCATAGAATCTGCTGGATATGAGCAACTTTGCGCTGGAATTGAAGCTGGGTGCGAGGTCGCAATACATGTAGTCAGAGAAATGTTTTCTCAGGACGATACGCATGGATTCATACAAGTTGATGCCAGCAATGCTTTTAACAATATTAACAGAAGTGTTCTTTTACACAATACTAAGATCACTTGCCCCGAAATATCAACATACATGGCAAATTTTTATCATCTTCCAGCTAGACTATTTGTGCTTGGCGGACAAGAGATAGCATCAGAGGAGGGAACTACACAGGGTGACCCAATAGCAATGAGCATGTATGCATTGGGATTGATACCACTCTTAAGTTCAGTAATGTCAAGCTTTGATTCACACCAAATTAAACAAATTGCATTCGCTGATGATTTGACCGGTATGGGAAAATTAGAACACCTGAAAACCTGGTGGGATCTCATAAAGAAATATGGTCATTACATTGGTTATGAGGTTAATGACCAAAAGTCTATGTTAATTGTAAAAGATGAATACTTTAATAAAGCAAAGGAACTTTTTTCAGATTCTGAGATCTTTATAACCTCAGATGGCAATCGTCACCTTGGAGCAGTGATTGGGAATCATGATTGTACTGAAAAATATACCAACGACAAAGTAAATTCGTGGGTTAAGCAGTTGGACAGTTTAATTGCTGTTGCAAGAACCCAACCACATGCAGCATATAGTGCATTTATGCATTGTTTAAGACACAGATATGTTTTTGTCATGCGGACTGTTCCGAACATCTCAGTACTTTTGAAGAAATTGGACAGAAAAATTGACGAGTTTATTCGTGTTATTTTAAACGATTATCAATTTAATGATAGTGAAAGGTTGCTGTACTCTCTGCCAGCCAGATATGGTGGCTTAGGTGTTATTATACCTTCTCAAATGGCGGATCGTGAGTATGAACGTTCTTTGACGATAACCAGTCACACAAAAGAATGTATGCTTCAAAATATTGCTGTTTACGATCACCGAGCTGAACATGTTGTAGCTGCATTAAAGACACGGATAAAAAGAGAAAAGAATGAAAATTATCAACATCAATTAAATGAAATCAAAGAACAAATTACCGACCTCGAAAAAAATAAAGCCCTTGAAGCCAGCTTGGAGAATGGGTCATCGATTTGGTTAACTGCTATTCCACTCAAAGAACATGGGTTCGCACTTGACAAACAATCTTTCTGGGATGCTTTACGTCTTCGGTATGCGATCCCACTTGAACGATTACCAACGACATGTGTCTGTTCCGCCCCGTTCAATGTCCAACACGCTCTTTCCTGTCCACGAGGCGGATTTATAATCAACAGACACAACGAGCTTCGAAATTGCACAGCGGAAATAGTAAAAGAGGTATGCCAGGAAGTTATTGTGGAACCGCTTCTACAGCCTTTGACCGGTGAAATATTTAAGCTGAGGACTGCAATAACAACCAACGAAGCAAGAACTGATGTTGCAGCAAGAAGTTTTTGGGTAAAAGGACAAATGGCGTATGCAGATGTAAGGGTTTTTAACCCATTAGCCAAATGTCACAAGAATCTGACACTTCAAGTTGCTCATAAAAAGAATGAAAACGAAAAAAAACGATCATATAATGAACGAATTATTCATGTTGATCACGGTTCGTTTACACCGTTAGTGTTTTCATGTTTCGGAGGAATGTCGAGGGAATGCAGTCGTTTTTACTCGCATGCCGCGGATTTAATTGCCGAAAAACGCAAGCTTTCGAAATCAATTGTTAGTGCTTGGATAAAGACCCGATTGAATTTTTCGTTAATTCGTTCCATGTTGTTGTGTGTCAGAGGAACACGATCGATGTATGAAAAGACACATAATTTAGACGGAGATATTGAACTTGCCGTGCAAGAAAGCAGAATTCAACGTCGTTAGTCGTGTAGTGTCAATCTTTATATTATGTGTTTATAGTTGTTATCTTTCCACGTATAATGTCTCCTGTCCTCTTTAAGTGTTTTTTTAATTGTAAAAGTTTCATTGTTATAAAAGATTATTAATCAATAGAAAAAAAAAAAAAAAAAAAAAAAAAAATTGGTATCGTACATCCTCTTTGGATGTTCTTCTGAAAGACTTGATTTCTTTGCCGTATTGAAACTTTGCTGGAACAATTATTCCACATGTGATATTGTACTTGAATATTAATTTACCTTTTTGTATCGTAGAAAGCTGTGTCTTAAATTATCCGTAAATCCAGGATTGTGCATATAAGTTTAACGTTCCAATTACATAGGACAGTGTTTCAAACCTTTCTTTTATGGCTAAATTTTTTCCATATACTTTGCAGTTTTATATTTACAATACACGGATATTACTAGATGCAATAGGCTAAAACACGATTTACTATGCTGCTGATGTTGGACTTTGTTTTGAGCTTTTGCTCAAATTGTCAAGTCGCAACATATTTATTGCACTTCGATATATATTACGTACAATATGGTATATAGTTTTAAAATAAGAGATTTAAATACCTGCCAGTCTGACAACTTCCCATTAAACCAGATCTTTTCCAAATGCAACTTGTTTTGACGTGTCTATTGTAATCTTCTTTTGTTAATGATTGAAATTTTCAGGCGTAATTTAGTCTTGTTTTCTAAAACAGCTGCTGCACTTGCGTTGAATATTTCGTTATTCCAAGTGTGTTTATTTAATGACATTGCTTAAAAATGCAGATATAGTCGCAGTACGACATACAGCGTATATTTTAAACGTCATTGAAAACACTTCTGGAACGTGTATTGGTGTCGTACATCCTCTTTGGATGT
The DNA here is from genome assembly GCA_030067915.1 of Hydractinia echinata. Classification (NCBI taxonomy): domain Eukaryota; kingdom Metazoa; phylum Cnidaria; class Hydrozoa; order Anthoathecata; family Hydractiniidae; genus Hydractinia; species Hydractinia echinata. Next base: position 1,234,263 of record JASGCC010000047.1, on the reverse strand, counting down.
TGTTCTGAAAGACTTGATGGTCATCTCATTTGTCGTCTTGAAACGTTGCTGGACCAATTATTCCACATGTGATATTGTTCTTGAATATTAATTTACCTTTTTGTATCGTAGAAAGCTGTGTCTTAAATTATCCATAAATCCAGGATTGTGCATATAAGTTTAACGTTCCAATTACATAGAACAGTGTTTCAAACCTTTCTTTTATGGCTCAATTTTTTCCTTATACTTTGCAGTTTTCTATTTACAATACACGGATATTACTAGATGCAATAGGCTAAAACACGATTTACTGTGCTGCTGATGTTGGACATTGTTTTGAACTTTTGCTCAAATTGTCAAGTCGCAACATATTTATTGCACTTCGATATATATTACGTACAATGTCGTATATAGTTTTAAAATAAGAGATTAAAATACCTGCCAGTCTGACGACTT